>OY776300.1:13739607-14939607 GCA_963675345.1 Trididemnum clinides | reverse complement strand
CTGAGGCCCTCCTAAACAAAAGCTTAGGCCTGTAAATTGTTGTTGCAAAATTTTAGTGTGATCAGCGAATGCAAATTCAAATCGTACAGATGTAGGGTTTAAATCATCAAGAATTGTTAAGTTTTTGAAGAAAAGTATTTTCAACTCATTTGTATTATAAAGCACTGATCGACCGCTAAACACTTATATTTTAATTTTTTTACCAAAGCGATGAATATTTTGTGTCTTCCGTGGTCCAATTTGATATTAATTTTGCTTAACTCTACTTTATGTAAAAGACCCAGCTGCAAGATAAAATATCTCAATTGTTGCTAATTTTTCAGAAAATTGCGTACAAAGCCAACTACACCGAATTTGGTGAACATGTGCATCAGCGTAGTTGCATTGTATTTTTTCTTTATTGTCGGTGTTGATCGAGCAGAAAATAAATCAGCATGTGATGCAATGACGTTCTTTCTCCACTATTTCACACTGGCCAGCTTGTCGTGGATGTGTGTAAATGCATTTCAAATGTACAAAGCTTTCACGCAGGTAATAAAAGTTTGCTTAAAGCTTACAGCCTATAGCCTTTACAATACTCGCAAACTACAAAATCAGTATTAAGAATATCAGATCTGAAGTGAATCTAAATATCTTTGGACAGAAACTACTTATAGATTAATTTATATACCTGCATATGAACACATATTTACAATTAGTCAATCCGTTAGAATCTACAATTATTCTTAAGAATTAAAAGTAAGAAATTTAACCTAAAAACTGCACCAGTGCTTCGCAAACTTTGCGGCTCAAGATGAAAGTTTGTTTTCAAAAACGAAACAGCAGCTCTTCTCAATCAAACAGCCTGTACTTTTACCAAAAGTTATTTTCACATGTGCTTACTTTGTGACGTTCGTCTTAAAAAGAAGTGAAAGTTTAGTTAACGCGTAACTTTTGTAATATCAAAACGTGATAAACATTTGTTTAAACGTGAGTTTAACAAGAGTAATAGGCCTATAAATTATTGCAATTTCTTTATTCAATTATGATGTAATGCTGATTGGGGTTCACAATTACACCGATCAAGCCACAATGGTCATATGCTTACAAGTGTAGAGCGTACACCTAAAGATTCCCCATCTTTTTTGCTGACTGGCCCCTTTATTTCGTTGAAGCATTCTTCGTACCATCTACACCATTTAATAAAATTTTTGCTAATGCTTTCACATTACTAAGTGAACTTTTTACCCCTAAAATCTGATATCACAGCCCCATTTGAAACACCTTTCTTAACAGTTTTTACAATTCTAGCTCGACGGTTGTCACTGCTAATTCGGCGGTATATATACCGTAGTTGCTAGGGTACACGAATTAATGGAAATGCATGTCGATATTAACTTGATTGGCATGTAGTCTGTATGTTGCTACCGGTACGTTGTCATCACAGGAATTTTAGTAGGTTGTTGCTTATCATTCAGTGGTATAGTATGCCATACCCGTATTTCCTAAACTTCATTTTTGATAACTCCAACTTTAACAAGAATACTGTAGTCTGCGAGACTTCGCTTTTCAACAAATTTTTTTTTAGAGATAAAGTTCAGTAGAGTGATTTTTTTACTATTTAAAGCCCGAAACAAAGTGGTAAGTTTTTTTTTGAAGATCAAGTTTTTAAAACCTCAGGTGACTCCCTATGTGGTCATGACTTGCAGTTTGGGGACAACAGTGCTTTGCCTATGCTACAAGCCGATCAAAGTGATATTGATTCACAGTCCCTTTGATTTAAATAACCGAATTAGTAGCACCTACGGTCGAGCTGTAATGGTCGAAACAGTCGAGGCATTGTTGGCTGTGATTACCGTTAGTCATGCTCTAGACCAGGACTACTCAACTGGCGGACCGCGGTCCGAATCCGGACCTTTCGAGTGTTGAAACCGAACCTTAAGCTCCAGGATGAGTAACAGTAGGTGCAGCCACTGGTTGCGAAAAAGCCAATACCACTTTTACCAAACTTTGTTGACTTGTTCTCAGTACTAAGATATTTTCAAACAAATTAGGAAAATTTTTCGCGCCTTCGGCGCAACTAAACATTTTTAGCATTGACTAACGGCATCTATAAAAGGACTAACAATCAACATGATCAGCACGAAAAACAGGAAAAGTCTATTTCCCAGTACTGAAGGTGTGTTGTTCATGCCTCTCTCGTCCACTAAATTTGTCTCTGCAATTAAATTGATCAAGTGTGGTAGAGCTCAAAGTGATGATCACGCATGGTAGAGCTCAGCTTTAACCCTAAAAACATATGGACTCATTGGTGTCCCGACAATTCAAAATCGCAAATTCAAAGTCATAAAAAGTCGGAAATTCAAAGTCGCGTTAGGGTTAGGGTTAGGTAGGGTTAGAGTTAGGATTGTTGGGGTTAAAGTTAGTCGACTTTGAATGGACGACTTTGAATTGTCGCAACTTCGAGTTGTCGCAGAACCGGATTCATTTAAGCTATATATAATGTCATGCTGAGAAAAAACTCATGTTGTAACAATGTTTGTGGTTGTTGTTGTTGTTGATTACCCGACCCCTTTTGAGGGATGGGGCATGGCGGAAGACTATGGAGCCCCAGATGCGGGGCAACTTCCCAGGGTCTGGACCAGAGGTTGCAAAGAGACAGAGAGTTGCCAAAGAGTGAGCGGCGCAAAGAGTCCTTAGCTGGACGTGCAGAATAAGACGAGAGGTGTCCACAGGCACTGCAGGAAGGATTCTCGATTCTGCCAATCCTAGAGAGATAAGAACCTAAAAGAAGGCTCTGTCCGTTGCAGTGTAGACGAGAGAGGACACAGCGAGCATGAAGAGGGAGCACAAGTTCCTCGGTGGAAATTGAGGGAACCTGTGTGTCAAATAATTTCGATGAGATAGTACGCCTACAGTCCGAGAAAAGACAAGAGTGGATACGAGAGATAAGAGGAGAGAGACTACAAGGGACTGCAGAGGGCGCAAGTAGCGCTCCTCGTCTGGCCAGCTCATCAGCTGTGTCGTTCCCCGGGAGAAACGAGTGTCCGGAGACCCATTGTAGCTGATAGAACAGGAGGAGAGAGAAGACAGTTCCTGCCAAATGTGCCGAAGAGTTTGAGGTAAAAAAAAGATGGAGGAAAGGACATAGTGGCGAGGACAGCACGAGAGTCATATAGTAGGAGAAGAGAAGAGAAATGGCAAACTTGTCGGTGCTGCGGAGACCAGCAAAGAGCGTGCAAAATGGTGCAGGCATCAGCAGAAAAGCTTGAACATACTGGGCCTTCTGAAAAGGAAAGAGTGGCCTCAGTGCCGCAGAGAGAGAGCAGTTGGCAAGAACGCCGGAGCCGCCTTTGCCAAAACGAAAAGGAACAGAGCCGTCAGTCCAGAGTACCAGATCATGAGGGAGAAGACAGTCAAGGTGAGCGAGAACCGCACCTTGGCGAGAGAGAGAGGAGGATCAGAGCGAGAGCATGGAGAGAAAAGGGTGGACTCCACGGTGAAGGAAGACTGATTCCAAGGAGGAAAGGGAGGGCGAGCAAGAAGAGCCTCCTTAGGAGAAGTAGAAGGAAGCATGAGCGGGTGAGTGGACGCAAAAGCTCTCCAGAACGATCTGCAGACTCTTGTTGAAATAAGGAAAGGAGGTTGGGAGACAAAGAGCCCGCTCTTACGATGAGAGAGTGAAATGAGTCAGGGTGACTCGTAGGGGAGGTAAAGAAGCCTCGAAGAGAAGCAGAGGGATAGGGGACGACGAGAGGCAGCCGGTGATGGCGCGACTGACCGCTCGGTGGAGGCATTCCAATTCGATGATATTGGTAACGCTTAGGAAAGGAAACCATCCAGGTGAAGCGTAAGTGAGAAGGGGCCGAAGAAAAGCTTTGTACAGAACAACAAGGGACTCCTTAGAGGGGCTTCATAAGGAAGCAGAGATACAGCGTAAGGCCTTGAGACGTGGGAAGAATTTAGCCTTCAGCAAAGATACATGTTTAGAAAAGGAAAGAAAGGCAGTCAAAGGTGACCCCAAAAAAAGTTGGAGTGGGGTTGAAACGGAGGCGGGAGCCGAGTAGGAGGAGATGGGGCTGGAGATTAGTTTGGTGGGGATCCACTGAGAAGAAGGAGACCTCACATTTGCTCGCATTGAGAGGAAGACACCAGTACTCAGACCAGTGCTCTAGTCGAAACAGAGCTCCTTGTGTTGCCTCCACCGCAATGGAGATCGAAGTGGGAGGAGGACCAAATGGCCAGATCGTCAGCGTAAAAAGAGCAGCTGACGGAAGAAGGCAGAGAAGCAGGAAGATCATTGATGAAGAGAGAGAAAAGTACAGGGCCAAGAACGAATCTTTGCGGAACACCTCAACGGACTTGAAAGAAACGACTTTTGTAATTTTGAAAAACCACACAAGCGCGCCTGTCAGAAAGGGAAGATTGAGTCCAACGAGCAAAGCAAGAAGGGAGGCCACCCGAAATGAGTTTGTGGAAAAGGGCGGGATGCCAGACAGAGTCAAAAGCTTTTGAAAAATCAATAGTAGACAGAATCGTCCGAGAGCCCGGCTTGGATTTGTTAAACCCATCCGAAATGCACTGAGAAAGGAACAGAATTTGATCTAGAGCAGACCGTTTAGGGCGGAAACCGGCCTGGCGGGGAGAGAAAATGGAATTAGATTTCAGAAAGAAGAGTAGACGGGATAGAATGATGCGTTCAAACAGCTTTGAGACGCAGGAGGTGAGAGAGATAGGCTGGAAGGAAGCAAGAGAGTCGAGAGGCTTTCCCATCTTGCGGATGGGAATAATAGAAGATGTCTTCCAGATGGAAGGAAAGGAATGCAAAGTCCAGGAGAGATTGAAGATGTAAAGAAGAAAATCTATGCCAGAGCGAGGAAGATGCTTTAGCATGGGATAGGCAATTTGTCTGGGCCAGTGGCAGTGGATGAGGAAAGGTTGGAGGCAGCTGCAAGAAGTTCAGCGAGAGAGAAAGGAGAGCAGAAGGACGAGTGAGACCTTTCAGGACACGTGGCTCGGCGTAGCTCAGAGAGGTAGCCTCTGACTCTTCTGCGCAGGGTCTTTGGCTAAGAAACGGAAAAGTGGGATCTCAGGTAATCGGCATAGACCGAAGCCGATTCCCTGGGAGAAGAGCAGTTAGGAAAGTTAGGAGAGGAGGAAGACGAGATAGAACAGTCAGCCATAGAATGAAGAAGAGAGTGTACAGATTTAGGGTTAGATTTGGGTGAAAGAGAAGAGCAAGTCGTCTGCGATGCCTCAGCCTTGGCCTTGGCGATGACTGACGAGGCGCGTCGAGAAGCGGAGATATAAGCCTGGCGATCTTTATCACTTCTGTGAGCGGCAGCGAAAGCCTTACGTCTTTCACTAACCGCTTCTTCCACCTCAGCAGACCACCAGGCTTTAGGATGGCGTTTGATGCGGCCGAAAGGAGTTTAAGATTTGGCCGCATTCAGGGCCAGAGAGGAAAAGAGAGCAGCAGCAGAAGAAAGAGAAAGAGACGAGTATTCCTCTGTGAAAGAACACTGGGTGTCAAAGTAGGAGTAGGAGGCAAAAGTCATCCCCGCGAGCTTTCTAAAAATTGAAGGATGGGGACGCTCATTGGGGCAAAAAAACAGAGAAAGATGGATAGATAGAAGAAGTAGTAGGTGGTCAGAACCTAGGCTATGAAGCACCTCCCAGGAGCAAAGAAAATGTCAGGAGAGGAACAACTGCCAGAGGAGCGATGTAGAAGGGTAGGTATGTCAGGGTCATTGAGGGGGAGGAGGTCAGAAGAGACGACCCAGTCGAATACTTCCTCCCCGCGGGGGTCGGAAGTACCTCTTGAGTCCCAGAGGGGGTGATAATAATTGAAGTCTCCCACAATGAAGAGATTTCTGGAGGAGGGAAGAATGTAGGGAGAAAAGGATTCGGTTCTGCCATCCGTCGGGGAAGAGCGAATAGGGGGAGCATACACATTAAGAAAAGAGGGCGAGGAGGAGTTATTAAGAGAGATGTTGATCTCAACATAATCAGAGTAGGGATCAAGCGAAGAAAGAGAGGAGGTAGAAAGTTTAGAAAAGGATAGGCCCTGCCTGAGGAAAATAACAACGCCGCCGCTAGCGTGCGGGGCATCGCGAGAGAGAATGCCTAACCGGTAGTGGGTGCGATCAGAACGCAGAGTAAAGAATCCAGGAATTCGGAAAGAGGAAGATAAGTCAAGATTACATTCCTGTATACAGATAAGGTCGACAGAATGGGACGAAAGAATGTGAAGTAGTTCAGTGCTCCTAGCTCGAAGCCCTGTAGCATTCCATTGAAGAGCCCTGAGAGAGTCAGGGGGGGAGAGGAGCCAGGAGCAAAGGACGTCGGAGAGGGGGCAGAGAGGGAAGATATGAAATGAGCAGATCGGGGATAAGAGGTTTGGAGAAGAGGGTAGGTCGGGAGTGCAGCATTAGCAGAAGGGGCCAGATTTGTGGAGGTATACGTGTCGGAGGAGTCCGAGGAGGGCGTCACAGTGCTACGGTAGGGGGGCAGCTCCAAGAGTGAGAGCTGCCAAGAGCTCTGAATTTGGAGAGGGAAAGTTGTGAGCACCTTAGATGGACCCATTTAAAGCGGGTGCAGCATTGCGTTGACTTGCACCGCCAGGTCACATTTCCAGCGCACACTGAGCAAGGAAAGATGGGGCCAGGGTTGGGATGAACGTTACCGCTCATCAAGAGAAGGAGAAGAATGAGGAGACGAAGAAGGGAAAGAGTAGGGCAGGAGAAAAGAAAAAGAGAAAACAGGCGACCGATTTTGAAGAAGCTTTGTGCTACTCTACTGCGGTCGTTCAGGGGGCAGCATAGCGAAAAAATGAAGGGGAGTGCCAGGTAACTGGGACCTTCGGGAAGGCTAACAGCCATTTCGAACCAACCCAAACGGGGTCGGGGACCGTATCACCACGTTGAGGCGGCTGTTGATTGGTGCAGATGTTCCTGGTCGTGACTTAAGATTACATCCCATCGAGGTTTGCTGTGAAGTTATCTCTACCGCTATTTGCCCCCCACTTATTTTGAGCTGGCGTCGTCCCTGCACCTATCAATAGACAGGGAAAAGTTAATGCCAGCATTGTGTATATTACATTGTGACGGTCGCTGACAGGTGGATTTTTGCCCATGGTCGCTAAAAAGTTGCTGACCTTGGGAACAAATCCCATCACAGAAGTATAGTAAATTACGTCCTACCACTCAAAATCTATCATTCACGCCGAGATGCATTGAAAAACTGTTCGACGTCAGGTCTACCTTATGGCCGTCACTCACCGGTGGAAACCAGCAGGCTTATACAGTTTCGTACAATCAAGGGTTTGTCAAAGCGGCACAAGCCAGTCCTTGTGACAAATATTTAAGTAAATTTGTTTGTATTTTAAGCATTGTGTAGCAATAAAAAAGTATAAGTAGACTTTGAGATAATATAACAAATCTGTTTATGTTATATAAATATCATTTTGTGTGGCAGCATCAAAAAGTGCGTCGCATTGTTGAAGTTGTTAAACCCCTCCCTGCTGGGGGTACTGGTTTCGGTTTCCACGGCCCTGCATCAGCATTAAAAATGTGAAATTTTTAACAGCTTCACGTTTGTATGCAAATTGAGGTTTTTAAGTTGCGTTCGCACATGTAGCGGTTTTTAGAGCGTCCGCAAACATAGCGACGGTCTCTTCGCACTCAGTAGCAAGCAGCAAAATCTTGACTCAAAACCAGCTCTAAATATCGTTAAGAAGTTTTATTTCTGGTGGCAAAACCTTTATGTGCAAACGCAGCTCGAGGATTCCAAAACTATTTTCAAGGTTTACATCAATTCACATTCACCTTTGTATATCAGGTTGCTTTATTGAGTAGTTAACATGGGACAAAAAACCGACTAACTAACAAATGTAAACGACAAGGTGTGTGTTTAAAAAGGTCAAATCTTAAGATATATTGCAAAGCAAGATTTTTAATAAGAACGCAAGCTTTACCGTGGGGTTTTAAAATAAAGCTACGATTTAGTAGGACAGAAACAAGGCCGATTATTCTTACTTTCACGTTTTCAGCTGTTTAAAGAAACAGGCTCAGCTATGTTGTAGTTGGTCAAACCGGTTTGTGAAATTCACTTTTAAAATCTCTGGCAACACGTTTTGTTGGATACTTAAATTTATTTAACCCTTTGAACCCTGACCTCCTGGGCCTAAAAATACCCTGCACCTGAGCTCCTGAGCAAAATTTTAGAATTTTCAACCCCCCACATATAAAGGCCATTCATAACAAAAGTATACAACGTACATCACACCAATGAGAGCAAAAACATTACAGAGAGGTCCAACCTTTATCCAACCTTTACAGAGAGGTCCACCAGCTGTAGGCCTAGATCTATTCCTACCAGTGCCACGCCCAACTTGGGCCGTGCTAGGTCTAGGTGCAGGACTACTTAGATCTAGATCTAGATCTACATCAAGCCCTTCATCTTCATTGCTTGATTCAGAGTTGACATCAGAATCTACTGACTCTAGATCACTTTCAGGATAAATATCAGCTAAATCCTGCTCATCTTCGTCCGAATCATACACAAGATCTAAAGCCTGTTGTAAAGAAAATAGGCGTGACCTCTTACCAGATTCACCAGAAGTTGAGGGTTGAGAGAATGATCGTTTCATTGTCAATTTTACACAGAAAAAATACACTCAAGCATTGAACATGGGCGTAGACATCTTTGAATGACGTCGGTATCCCATAATATATATAAGTCAACCTCATTGGTCGGATAAAAAAAGCGATTGCAACATGTTTTTATGACGCACTCTCAGCGCGACGTGGAGCGTGCACTCGGTATATAAGCAAAGAAGGCTTGCGACGTACAGGTCGCACTCGGGGCTGTCGAGTTAAATTGGTGCATGTGTGACAATTTTGACCAAATATTCTAATGTCTTGTATTCAAGTTACAGCTTGCTATCGACCTAGCCAATACAAAAGATCCGTTAATCAAAGAGCATTTTATAGCTTTAGTTCATTTGCATTACGGTTCGGTGAAAGCTGTTGCTAAAATTTTGCGGACGTAGTGCGGTGCAGCGTGGCATATCAATCATGTATCTGGGCAGCGGACACAAAACTTCGTGTTCGCAACATCGTTGGTTGACACATTACCAGTTAGTAACGCAACTAGTATTTAGACTACAGTAGAACTGTTTATAATTGACGTATAATGCTTTTAGTATTCCTATTCTTCAAGTATATCAACGGCTCTGACATGCGGCTTGGCTTATGGAATACCTCTTGTGTGGGTTTTCTTAAACTTTTCGATCACAATTTGGCATCTTGACCATTATTACAACTCTGAAGGTTAGTTCAGTTTATTGCTTATATGACCACAATTCCAAAAATATTTTTTATGAAAAGTTTATATAGCCACAAAACTAGAAGTGTTTTCTATGGATAAAATAGCCTAAAGTGTCCAACAGTACCCCACTTTTTGCCAAATACGTAGCATGTTTTAACCTTGTTTTATCAAAAACGTTTTTCTGGCATTTGAATTTAATTCATCTTTAAGTAATTGAATATAAAATGTTTGATGTATTGCATTTACTTTTCTGCAATGATCTAAGAAAAAAAGAAATGACACTGGGGGATACTATTTACCACGGTGTCCCAAAGCGCCACACGGTGATTCCAACATTGCCCATACTTTACTATGTTGTTCATTAAAAAGTAGAGTGTTTCTTACTACATACAATAAATAACTTATCTCAAATTTTTACATTTTGAAATTTTACTTTAACGAAAACTTGAACAATTGTGCAAGTTTTTCACAAAAATAATTATTTCATTGACCTATGATCTAAAAATGTCATGGGCTAGGACTCTGAGAACTCGGCAAGCGTAGAAACAATTGGCTCTAGACAAATAATTTAGAAAGCTATAGCCCAAGCTAGCTCATTCTGAAAGATAAATCAATGCTTCACAAAACGTCCCAAACAAATTATTAAGGCTGTATGTGGTTTGGGAAAAAGTCGTATGAAGCACGTAATTTAGTCGCATGCCACTTTAGAGTGATATAGTTGACTTTGATATCGTTTCCAAAATTGCTTATTGGACAGTAAAGATAAAACCGAAAGCTTTAAATGGTACCGCCTAAACCTCAGCAATGATATTTGATCAATTATAATTATAGCCTTCAGTAACGGCACGAGACGCTCTGTTTAGAAGCACTCAACCAAAATGAACTATTCACTGCTCAACGCAGAATGTAGGTCTACTCTACATTTTATTGAAAACTTATTGTAATATATATTAATACCAGCTGGTTCAACGGCGGGCCAGGTCGAGGTTCGAACCAGCTCTTACAACTTCTTAGACCTTTCAGCAACGCGCTCGCATCTATCGATTCGTTTCCAAATTTCTCCTGCGTTTCTGCCACTGTCGACTTGCTAAACAGACAATCATGGGGAGCTTGACATATATTGTAGATGATTTGAATATTACGGAAATTTGTACGACGTATCCACTAATAAATAGATTCAATGACGAACGACAGCGCAAGCAGTTACCAAATATTTTGGGCTACACAGTTACCTGGATCTATTATCACTTCATTACTAATTTGCCTACTCAAACTTACTGTAAATATTGTTACAATATTTGGCAACATCTAATGCTTTAAATCCATAGTTTGTGTGTGTGTGTTTACCCCTCCTCTTCCTTGGGATGGAGGTACGGCATGAACGGTAATTCAGGTTCATGCCGTCAACCTAATTGATATTAGGCTAGGGGAAAGATGGCAGCCCATTTCGAACCAGTCTTGAGTGACTGGTAGCCCCACCACCAACAAGGCGGACTGCCACTGGTGGGTACCCAAGAGTCGTCTGACATGCTGGGTTGGCAACTTCACCATTATAATCCGGTGAAGTACGGGAGGGCCACCTGTCTGCCACATAAAGGTGGAGGCATCCCGTTAAGTGCCTTGCCCAAGGACACAACAAGCAAGCTTGCCGGCTTGTTCTCCACACTATCCCTTTTGATGCTGAGCGCCAAGCAGGGAATCCATAGTTTCGCGTAGCCGATCTGTGATTTGAACCCGGGTTGTGTCGTTGTTATGTTTGTTTCACTCGAGGTATCGTTTTTATTGATTAGTAGTTGAATTTGGCAAAGTTGACCCTAAAGCGACGCTGCGAAAACTGCCTTTCTATCACATCTTACATCATTCTCAAGTAGACACGTAGCAGGAAGGATTAAGTTGTTTTGTAAACCTGCACGTTAGAGCGAAAGACGAAACTTTCAAAAGAAGCTTGTAAGAAACCAAGTAGATTAATTGGATAAGTTGTTCTTTTGTTGATCGTCGTTGTGGAGCTGTAGTAAAGAAGGTACTTGGGGGTCAAACTAGCTTGAAACCGCTACGCCGATACACCGCTAACAACGCTACGCCGCTACACCGCTAACATCTGTAACAACGCCAACGTCGCCAACAACGCCACCACCATCCAATCTTGTTTTTCTGTCAATTGTAAAATCTTAATTTCAAGTTTCAGTTCTTTACGAGCAATATACGCTTATCAAAGGATTGGTGTACGAAAGTTTAGGCGACAGAAGAAAGGAAGTGCAAGGGGCGCGTTTCATCTATTTTGTTAAACAGCTTCACAAAAATCTGTCTCTGGTTCGGAGACTACCCCAACGGTCTCTGTTCCACGAACCCGTTACACTTATACGATTCACTAATAAGCATAACAATTAACTCTGTAACGAAAAAACTGTTCAATTGTACTTTAATTTGTTATCAAACTACAGCCGGGATTCTAGTGAGAACAATACTGCTAATGCCAAGGTGACAACTCTTGATTGCTATGCAATATAAACCAGAACCAAATAACGTTCAACAATTGAAGCACGCTTGGGGCAATTTTGTGCTTGTGCGATACAGTTTAATAACTTTTATTGCTACTAGCAATACACCGTTGAACATAATAATACAATATATTTAGAAAATTCAAACGTTTTCGGCGCTACATATCGCCCTCATCAGGATCTATACACAAATATTTACAGCATAAAAAACTTTCGTTGAACGAAAACACAAAAAACATTAGGTAACTTAAAAATAGTTCTGATAAAAAACAGTAAAGCTTCATTCTACGGTCTTCGTAATTCTCTGGTCACTGCTAACAAAGAATCTGATAATAGAAACAATTGCCTGCTAGGAGTTAATCGGATTTAAGGTTTTGTGAATAATTGTTTCAAATGAATGAAATGAATGGAAATTGTTTCAAATGAATGAAAAAAAATTTCATTCGACTGACGACTGAAGACAGACGACTGAAGAAACAGATGGATATGTTAGGGTTGAAGGAAACGATAGACCGGTTAGCAACAGCAAATGGAGTTAGATGGTATGGACATGTACTGAGGAGGGATGACAATAGTGTTTTGAGGGTTGCTCTGAATCTTAAAGTGACTGGCAAGAGAAAGCGAGGACGACCGAAGAAGACCTGGAAGAAGCAAGTGGAAGAGGAGACAGAGAAGATTGGTTTGAAGAAGGAGGATGCTCTGAGACGAGACAAGTGGAGGGACGGAGTGCGAGAAATTGCAGAAGGAACGGGGTAAATCCGGCCATCTCTGCTAAAGGGACAAAACCGGATAAAAACTGAATAACTACTACTACTACTAATGTTTTTTGTGTTTTCGTTCAACGAAAGTTTTTTATGCTGTAAATATTTGTGTATAGATCCTGATGAGGGCGATATGTAGCGTCGAAAACGTTTGAATTTTCTAAATACATTGTATTATTATGTTCAACGGTGTATTGCTAGTAGCAACAATAGCAACTTGGATACTAAAAGTCACCTCTCTACCGAAATTGTATTATAGTCTAATAAAAGAGCGTGAGAAACAGCATTGAACAACAAAAACTCAATCAGGCGCCGTCGGCCCGGGTTCAACTCTAATTCGAGACGACGGAATGCAGCACACAAACAACAATATTTTACACTTATTGTCAGGCAGTTGCAAAATTAGCAATTATGTGTCAATAATTTTGCAATCAATCTAAAGTTATCAGACGTTTTAACTTGTGGCTTGTTCAGCCTCACCGACAAAGCACATCGATTTGCTCTAGTCTCACCTGCACATTTTGGCTTAGTGTGTCTAATGCTTACGAAGAGAAAGGTTCAAGAAAGCACCAGCACTTTACCAAATCTTTTGGGTCATCTTCACCATAATGCTCTTCACACACGGACTACACCAGTGCTTCTCAACCCCTGGGTCGCGACCCAAAAGTGGGTCGCGGCTTAATTTGGTTGGGTCGTCGACTATTACCGTAGTTGTTCACATCTGTAAATCTATTGTTTTGTTGTGAGTTGATGTTGATGGTTCGAATAATAAATTGCCTGTAAATTGACTGTTTTTATTGTTGCGTCATAGTCTGTTTAGCAGTGCATTGTCAGAGCACAGTAAAAGTTCTACGGGAGGTAGTTGAAACTTGAAAGCTGTAGCTGTGTTTAGATGCCGGTTATAACCTATCTATCAGCTGTGACAATACGGTTGAAAAATGATCTTACTGAATGTGCAACTTTAGTAGCCTAAAGAGCTAGAAGATTCTTTTTAGGCAAGTGGCTAAAAATTTATTTAGTTTGTTTTACAGTTCTGTTAGCAATGGCAGCTAAGAGAAAATATAAGCCGGAATACTTAAATTACGGATTTACATATCTAGTTGACAAAGGTATCGTCAAACCACAATGTGTAATCTGCAATGAAGTACTGAGCAATGAATCATTCAAAGACAATAAGCTGAAGCGTCATTTGCAAACTAAGCACAGTAAGCTTTCTGATAAAAATCGTGAATTTTTTGAGAGAAAAGAACAAAACTTGAAAAAACAACGAATTGATTCTGTCAGCAGCCATTATATCTGCACGTTAAAGCAAGCAACATTAGCGTCTTGCGTAGTAGCCTGGCATATTGCGCGTGCAAAGAAACCTCATTCAATAGGAGAGAAATTAATCAAGCCAGCAGCCATTGAAATGGTGCGCTTAATGTGCGGTGACGATGTTGCAAAGAAGTTAGATATAGTCCCGTTGTCGAATGACACTGTTCAAAGGCGCATTGCTTCCATGTCGTTGAATGTCAAAGAACAGTTGGTTTCTTCTATAAAACAAGGTGGAGAGTATAGCCTGCAAATTGATGAAAGTACTGACGTAAGTGATGATGCTCAGTTACTTGTTTACGTCCGTTATCTTGGTGAAAACACTTTAGAAGAAGAGTTTCTATTTTGCAGAGCTTTAGAAACAACCACCCGTGGCGAAGATATTTTTGCGTTGGTCGATTCATTTATGAAAGAGGAGGGATTGGAGTGGAATAATTGCTCCAGTATTTGCACAGATGGAGCTCCAGCTATGTTGGGATCCCGAAAAGGTTTTACTGCTAGAGTGAAAGAAATTAATCCTAATGTGATGACCAGCCACTGCTTCGTACACCAAGAAAATTTGGCATCTCACAGGCTTTCGACTGAGTTGGGAAATGTCATGCAGGATGTAATCCACATCGTCAACTTCATCAAGTCCAAGTCTCTGAACTCGCGACTGTTTGGAAAACTATGTGAAAATTTGAATGCTGAACACAAACATCTGATATACTTTTCTAATGTGAGATGGTTATCTCGTGGCAAAGTTCTGGAGAGATTTGTCACTCTACGCAAGGAGGTGAGAGAATTTTTGATACAGAGGAAACATACCTTGGCAGATAAATTAGTTGATCAAAAGTGGCTATTGCTTGTGGCATATCTTTCTGATATATTTTATCAATTGAATATTTTGAATCAATCTTTGCAAGGACCAAATATAATGCTAGTTGACGTCTCTGAAAAGCTGCTTGCTTTTAGAGAAAAGTTGAACTTGTGGAAGAGAAAGATAGAGTCTCAGAAAACAGCATCATTTCCTGTATTTAATCAATTTCTGGAAGATATGGAAGAGGTGTGTCTTGATGATGTCCAGATTATTATGAAAAGGCATTTAGCTGCATTAATACAAGAATTTGATCTAATTATCCCCCACAGAGCAAAAGAATTGGAATGGGTACGCAATCCATTTGCTGTTGATGTTGATGCATTGCCTGAGAGTTGCCAAAGTATTACTGGATTCGAAGAGGCATTTATTGACATTCAGTGTGACAGTTCGTTAAAGAATGTCTTTGAAAATGGAAAGCTTGGTCAATTTTGGACAAAAATCAAGAACGAAAAGAATATTGTTGGCATGCACGCAGTCAAAGCTCTTCTGCCGTTTGTTACCACTTGTCTATGTGAGAGTGGGTTTTCTACGCTTACACAGATCAAAACGAAAACTAGAAACTGTCTTGAGCCTGAAAATGACATGAGATTGGCCTTGAGCAAAATTGTTCCACATTTTGACAGAGTTGTGGAATCGATTCAAGTCCAAGGCTCACATTGATTAAGTTTTGCACCTTTTGTGATTGTGATATGCTTAGTTTAATTTTTTGTGTTTGCAAAACAAAATCTAAAAAACTTTTGGGTCGCCAAAGTTTTTCAACTTATTCACGCTCAACATTTGGGTCGCGAGAAAAAAAGGTTGAGAAGCACTGGACTACACGACCAGATTTCGCAGAGGTTGTTCATGATTTTACAGATTTTAAGATTCGAAGAAATTTTAAATCAACTTATAACTGAGTAGTCGGCGTCGCCCGACAGGGGCCCTCTATCAGTAACGTTGGGGTTTAGTATCTCGGTTCAACCGGCTGCGTTGGCTTCACCCATCGGGGTCTTGTTTGAGCAGCAGCGAAAAGTTAATGAATTTTATGCGCTTCCACAATTCCTGTACACGAAATTATGATCTTCATATTCTCTTAATCAAGACTAGTAATGCTCTTAAAGAAAGAATCTTGCCACAACTTATCATTAATTCTTGTGAGGGGGAGGAATTGAAACACAATTAAAACTGATGGTAGCGGCAAAATGGTGGTTGCTTTCACAATTACAAAAATAAACTATTTAGTGGTAAGCCTAATTTGCAATTTGGTGTTGCCCTTTTCTTATTTATATTTGTGGTATTAAGTTCTTTGGCTGCGCTATTGGTCTTGTTTCCGGAATAGCAACAAAAGCAGCTATGGCTTCCCCAAAATCATTCGCCATATCATGGTAGAAACCCATTAGGCCTAGTTATTTTCAAACAAATGTTCTCTCTAAATTCAGTTTTACAAATTGTTATGGTTATGGTTTTATTGTAATTTTTTCTTAAACTTGGGATTTTATTTCAATGCTGTAGAGTGTAGACATAAATACCTTAACAGATAGCATATTTACAAAAGAAAAAAATTCTTGTTTTATAGTATATACAACGGCGTCGCCCGCAAGGCCCCCATCAGTAACGTTGGCATTGAAAATATCGGTTCAGCCGACCAAGCTGACTTCATTTATCAGGCTCTTGTATGAATAGTAACCGAAAGTTTATGTGCTTTCTGTAGATGAGATTTTCACTTTTTGTGCTCTTTTTCCTAATAGAATTTCTCATTTCAAGGTCCTGGCTATACCTTAGGTCTATGTGCTCTGTTCATTGCTTACGTGAACCCAAAGGAGCCTCGCTTTTCCCTTTGTTTGGAAGTAGGAAACACATTTCTAATGTTAAGCTATTTTCAAGCAAAATAGCAAAAATGTCTGGTGTGGTGCGATTTTACACAGGCATGTTGATTTCTTTTGATTATCCGTTTGATTGTCCCTTAAACTTTCTCAAGTCCTCGCTATGCATTATGTTGCATGTTCTTTTCTTTCTGCTTGACGTGTCCTGGGAAGTTAAACACTGCAGCGATGTGATATTTCCCATCAAACTTTCTCAAGTCCCTGCTCGCTACTCATTATACTTCATATTCGTTTTTCTTTAGGTATGCTCAGAGAAGTTAAAAGAGTGCTTGCTTTACCCAAATTTTGAGGTTAGATCCCGGTAGCTCTATAGAGCTATTATCAAGCAAAATAGAAAAATGTTTCTCCTAAGCATGGTGCGATTTCCCCCAGCACAGCATACCATCACCCGTCCCGATTTGAAACGTATCAATTAATGCTGCTGGGCCAGCTTCACCGTACAAACATTTGCGGAAGCGACAACGAAATGTCTTTATAAATATAAGCCATAGTTCCTGTACATGTAATGGTGCTGATGTTGGTCTATTAATCAAGACCGGAGGTATTCAAAAAGAAAGAATGATATCACCAACTACATTTGAACTTTATAAAAATGAAAGAGGGTGAAACAGTCAAAATTGATGGTGTCGCCCAAATGGTGGTCGTTTTGACAATTAACGAAATGAGCTATTTACTGGTAGGCCTATTTAACGATTTGGTGGGCCCGTTTTCGTAATTATACTTGTGACATTAAGATTTTTTGCTACGCTTCTTCTTCTTGCGTATGAGCTCTTGCTTGATGTACAGTCTTTCGCGACTGTGCTACGACGAAAGATAGACTGCTTGACCTTACCACCTGTCAGCCACAAAAAGATGGAGGCATCCCGTTAAGTGCCTTGCGCAAGGGCACAACAAGCAAGCTTGGCGGCTTGTTTTCCGCACTTTCTTTGTTGTGCTGAGCGCCAAGCAGGGAAGCTGTGAATACCACTTTTCAAAGTCTTTTGGGATGATTCGACAAGGTAACTGAACACCAGGTCTACCAACTGCAAAGCATACGTTTTAACCACTACGCCATCGCGTCGGCTGCACTGCTTGCTTTAATTCGGCCATAGAATGAAAATGAGCCATGCCTTTCCTTCAAGTCATATAATTCACTTCAATAGGCGCTTATTAAGCTCTTTTCAAACAAAAACGTTTCCTCCTAATCCAGTGTCACAGATTGATGCTATTATTGTTTAATTTTGATCTTTTCGTAAACTTAGGATTTCAATACATTTAACTTTGCTCCAAATCCAGACCTCCTTTCTCTTGAAAGGTTTAGTGTTTTGAAACTATGCAAAAAGACTTGCAATTACAAATATCAGTAATTAGCTTTACTGCTTATGTTTGCCATCAAAATGATAGTGAGTAATTTTGCTGCTGTTCTCACTACATAGTGGCAAGCATTGTGTTGTCATTTAAGATTATAACTCAACCGTGGATTTTAAGCCATTAAATATTAGAACCGCTACTTCGACTTTTTCGTTGCTGTAGGCAAATTAATATGAACTAACGCCTCTGACTGCGCGCATGTTTCTTGACCCTGGCGTAAACGCCGCCACGCAAAGGTCAAACTAACAGCAAATAAAGCAGTCACAGTTAAGTTATAGCAATAGCAGGAGCCCCCATTAATAATGTCGAAGTTGAGAGTATTAGATCAGCTGGCTGCACCGCCTTCGCCCAATTGCAAAGGAAATTACTTCAAGATTTAGATCATATGTAGCTCGACATTAACATTTTGTGGCAAAAGATAAGGAAATGCCATCTTTACCCGTCCGTTTTTTCTTGGGTGATCACCAAGTGCTTTGCTTGTAGCCGGCTACATATTAAAATTTGTAGAGGCTTCATTTTTAGATAACTCTTTTTGAATATGTTGATGAATGATGTTAAAGATCCATGCAATCGAGAAAGAATAGCAAAAATGTACCGAACGATTTATGTTTTGTATAAATTGCAATTTTGTGAAGTAAAAGCACCAAAATTTTGCGTGTTTTTAAGCGGTAGACTAATTTCTTAAACATTTAGAGACTTCAGTGTTTGATGAATGTTTTTTGAAGACGTACCCAGATAATGCGAAAGAACTACGCTTATCAGGAAAAGTAGTCAAAATGTACCAAAGAACAAACTTTGTCTAACAATTGCAAGTTTGTTTGGTCTAATAGGATAATTGTTCAACTGAAAATGGAACATTGCGTATGGCAACCAATTTTTGATCAGCCATTATAAACTAATTGTTTCCTCTAAGAATTTGAAATCCCATATTGCTGAAAAAATTTCTTAAGCTTTCAAAGAACAGTAACTGTTGTACCTTACTATAATGTTTTTCTATTAAACTTGCCTGTTTTTACTCAGCTTAATACTTTTTGGAAAAAGTAAAAAGTTATACCACAGATCTTAAAGTTTAGATTTTTCATTATAAAAACAAACATTAATTGTACGTATTATGCACTATTAAAATTGCCTTAAAATAACCTTTAATTTGTCCAAAAAATTGTGAAAATCAGTTGAGAAATGAGGTCACAAATCAGTTTTTAAATAAACTGATTTGGCAAAACGGGTGCAATTATTGAAACCATCTTCATTTATGATTTGTTGTAGCGAAAGACTTGTGTTGATCGTATCAGACATATTATGACACCATAGAGCAGGCATGGGCAACATACGGCCCGCGGGCCGAGTCCGGCCCCTGAAGACATTTTGACCGGCCCGCAGACTGTATCCAACCATACCCTGTAATGTGGCCCGTGGCCTCATTCCTGACAGTTGCCGATCGCTGTGCTCTCACCGAACTGTCGGTGCGAGACACGAGCGGCAACTGGCTTAAGACACTGCATTCCACTGGCACGATTTTAAACGTTACATTTTATTTCACTGCGATTGCTGGAAATTAGGTCACAGCAGAGAGTGTTGTAAACATCTCCCACTACTGTGTGACAACGTGACTGTTAGTGTTAGTTATTATTTGGCTGTTATCAGTTAGTGTTAGATTTAGATTTAGAATTTACAATTTTTTACATTTTAAAGAAATTAGATTTGATATTAAGTTTTATTAACCATGGAATTTCCCAAGAAACGTAAAGTTGACAGAGAGTGTCGAGCATTTCACAAAGATTGGATGCCGAAGTATTTTTTCAAAGGTTGGCAATAAAGCAGTATGTTTGTTGTGTTGAAAGAGTACAACATTAGTCGTCATTATGCGACGAAACATGGAAACTATGGCAATAATTTATCAGCAGTGGAACGGCAAACTAGAGCAACAGAACTGGACAGAAAACTAGCGAGGCAGCAGAATGTATTCGTAAAAGGCAAATTAACCCAGAAAGCTTCCACTCATGCCAGCTATAGAGTAGCATACAACATTGCTAAACACAGCAAACCATTCAGTGATGGTGAATTTTTTAAAAAGTGCATGCTCGATGTAGCTGATCAAGTCTGTCATGAACACAGACAGAAGTTTGAAAAAGTAAGTTTATCGAGAAGAACCGTGGCTCGCCGCATCAAAGCAATTGGTAAAGACTTGATATCACAGTTGAAAGGGCTTGTACCTTCATTTCAACTGTTTTCACTGGCATTGGATGAAAGCACTGACATCGATGATTCTGCACAGCTGCTCATCTTTGTACGAGGCATTTCAGAAACTTTGAATTCACCGAAGAATTGCTGTCTATGGAATCAATGAAAGACACAACTACTGGGGAAGATATTTTCGAATGTGTGGAAAATGCATTTCGTACAATGGAATTACCATGGCAGAAAATGGTCAGTGCTACTACAGATGGTGGTCCATCATTGACAGGAAAGAATGTTGGTCTACTGAAGAGACTAAGTGACCGTGTTGCAGAGGTCGACTGCACTAGGGAATTAATATTTCTACATTGCATAATACACCAGGAAGTGTTGTGTAAAAAGGTGCTTGACATGAAACATGTTGTGGATCCAGTTGTAAAGATTGTTAATTTCATTTGGGCGAGAGGTCTAAATCACAGACAGTTTATCACGCTTCTGGAAGATTGTGACTCGGATCCCAGTGGTGTTCCGTATCATACAGCTGTACGCTGATTGAGTGTGGGGAAAGTTCTGAAACGTATCTGGGACCTAAAAACAGAAATCTTACTATTTTTGGAGATGAAAGGGAAAGATAAAGATTATCCTCAACTCAAACAATCAGAATGGCTGTCAGATTTGGCATTTGCAGGCGATCTCTTTGAACATATGAATGAACTGAACACCAAACTTCAAGGGAAGGGCACTTTTGCTCACGAAATGTACACAACAGTGAAGGCATTCAGGGTAAAGCTAAAACTGTTTTCTCGCCAGTTCAGCCAGAATATCACAACACACTTTGCAACACTTGCAACTACGGCACAACCAATGATGTCAACTGAAAAGTACACCAATATGATATCTGCACTGGATAATGAATTTGGTCGTCGTTTCGCGGACTTTCAAAAACTTGCTGCTGAGTTTGATATTCTGTCATCCCGTTTACAACTGACTTTGAAAAAGCGCCGGATGCTGTTCAGCTGGAACTGATTGATCTGCAGTGTGACTTTACCTTGAAAGAGAAATTCCAATCTGAAAGCATGGACAAATTTTATGCATTGCTGAATGCATCCAAGTTTGCCAACCTGAGAAAGATGGCCATGAAACTACTTGTTCTGTTTGGGTCCACCTACATTTGTGAACAAACATTTTCGACCATGAACATTAACAAGACCAAGCTACGTTCCAATCTAACTGATGTTTACCTGCAGTCTTTACTGAGAATTTCTACATCAAACATGCAGCCACAGTTCAAACAACTTGTTGACAACTTTGATAGACCACAAATGTCTCATTTATTTCAGTAGCTATTGAAGTACAATTAGTACATTATGATAAAATGATAAATTCATTATGTACTTTTTGGTCTCTATTCTTTGTAAAGTTTAAACTTTACATTAAACACGATTTATTATTTTATTTCTTGCATTAGTGAATAAATATGTGATTAAGATATTGAATACTATTTATGTAATAATCCGGCCCACCAAGGACTTCATTTTTCCACATCTGGCCCGCCAACTGGAGAAGTTGCCCACCCCTGCCATAGAGCAAGATTTAAGGGTGCAAGCAAAAAAGAGAAGAAGCATGTTAAGACGGCATGAAGTGCTTAAATAAAGAATTGCTCGTAGCATTGTCAAATAAGCTATAATTATTGCAAAATAGTTTTTATCGAAAGCATCTTATCAATATTTCCTGAAACAGCGTTTAATCGCATTTTTGCAATCAGTACTCTTTGAGAAAGCACAAAAAACAGATTGTGCAATGAAGCGTTGATTGTGACGTCACTTTAGACCATAAACAAATGAAAGTTTTTGTAATGTGGTAAGTCAAAAGCTGGCTTTTGTTTGCGCAAAAAGCGGTTGTTCTAAGTAATCCAAATTAAAACATTTATTTTGATTATGACGTCATCATCACGTCACGAATTCCTCATGACACTCACCACGGGGTGGTGATCAATCGTGTCAAGTTTGATGCTTGCACCTGTGGCAGTTTCAAAAGATTTAAAGCAGACAGACAGAATTGCGCTTTATATATTACATTTACTTTTAGCATCTTCCTTTTTGTTTACAATTGGACCGTTTGTTCTCTTTTAAACATCTGTCGTTTTTCGTTTAGTCAACTCTGAAGTAAATTCTCTTTTTCTTTCTCGTTTATTTCGACATTTGCTCGTGAGTTAAAAAATGGTGTTATTGCTTTCGCAGAAAATTCAAGTTGCTTCAGCAACCCAGAAGTGGAAAGCTCTTGCCCTGCAAAGGGAATCGGAATGTTAGTATGTTCAGGATTAAGAGTTTTCTTCGGTGTATTCTCAGTTCTTTTGCGAACTGTGGGCGAACTACCTCTAACATTTGATTTATACATGCCTTGCATGTTTGCATCTGAATCGAGCGAAGGAGGTGATTGCTCAGTAACCAATGACAGAGCAAAGTCAGCATCAGTACAAATCATCAGCAACAGGAAAGCAACTTATCTTTTTGAATCCGGCGACTACATTCTTTCGAGAAAACGCTTTCTTATGAGCTGTTTCAAATGGTCCTCCGACGTAATAAATCGCAAAGCGTTTGCTTGGGTGATTAAGCATGTAGCTATCAATCTGCTGCTGATAATATGTTTTTAATGTTCCACATCCAGAAATAGCAATTCATAAGAACAATGAGGAAATGTTAACAATATACATGAATTTCTTTTGCATAGTCCGATCCTGCCACAGGAATGAGAAAAAAACTCAAGCGGTTTTGGTGAGGCGAGAAAATTTGAGAAAATATCAAAATTAATCCAACGATTTTCATTTTCAAAGCCGTTTGTTTGAAGCGGTGCTCCCGAATCATGATGCCTGTGAATGAGCACGAAGAAACACAGCAAAATGAGTAGCACTTGTGATTTGCTCTACAGCAACGTATCACAGTAACAGAAACACCTTTTTTAAGTAAAATATGCTGACCTACCTGGCAACTACCTTTTGAGTAATGATTTCAGCGGGTTTTCAAACATCCTTAGCTCTGTTTCATTAAAGTTGCACATACATAGGCCTTATAAGCTTATGTGATTATATACATGTATATTTGTAAGCATGCTTTGAATATTTTTAAAACTCAATAACAGCTGTTTGTTTAACCCGTTCTCTCTGGACAAGTTTGTAGGCTTTAGTTGTCGCAAACTTAGTTCATAATACCTTTATACAATGCTTTGCTCAAATCAAAACGTGGAAAACAAGTTAGCTGTATCAAAATCTCGTAAACATGCTTTGCTAAATCAAAACTTGGTAAACATCAAAATTATACTTTAAAGCTTTCATAAATTATTATTCGTAACAAGAACACTTTTGGAAAATTTAGATGGAGCACTATTAACATCATGGGCAAATGAGAAAAAATGCCTATTTATTGTCTTGATCGCGGTCTCGAAAGTAAAAATGTCAACATGGCCCAATACTTCCCAACAAAAGCAACTTCTCACTTGTTCCAGAAACTTCACTAAAAGCTTAAATCACTAGAGAATATATTAAGAGTGCTGGTTTTCAATTTTTTATCCTGAACATCACTTACTTTTTTACTTAAGCACTGACGTGTACTTCTTGATTTAAACATTGCTGATACTAATGCTTTCACTTGCCGGATCATGCCAGTGACCAAGGGGGAAGGTAAAATAGAAAGCGTTGTGGGAAATAACAAGTGGCCCACTAACCTCTGTTAATTAGTAGTTTGCAAATACTCTTGGAATTATCTCAAAATAGTTTGTAAAAATGGTCTGATTTGTCGTTCAATTTTTGCAGATATCCTCTTCGAATCGCTTTACCGTTACAAGTATGTGTGCTGGCTGCATGCTAAATCTTTAAATTGGGGATTTTTATTTCCACTCGGAGTGCTGCTACTCATCAATTATGTAATATTTGGTCTTTTGGTGAAGAAAATTTTTTTTAGAAAACAAGTGAGTGCTAAAATAAGTAACAGCTACGTAATGCATGAGATTTGCCCGCGATAATTTAGTGTAATTCTTCAGATCAAATCCACAGCAAAACGTGAAGAATTGGTAGATCAATTGGTAAAAGCCGTTACAATAGTAACAACGATGGGACTCACTTGGATTTTTGGATATTTTCTACTTCTTGCTGATGACGTTACGTACCAATCTGTTATGCAATGGCTCTTTACACTCACAAATGTTTTTCAGGTAATTAGTTGAATGGGAGTGTTGTATGCCCAATAATGTGTAAAACTGGTTGTACCTAAAGTATTTATTAAATTCGGCCTTGCAGTAAGTCCATTTTAAAGTTACTGCTTGTATTTATACCTTGAGTAATGTCTTGAGTTTTTCATCGTTTAAGCAACTAACCGTACTTTACGCATAATATTACATGGGGAGGAGTTTTCATCATGTTTTGTTTCAGGGAGCTTTAGTATTCTATTTATACTGTCTCCGCCATGAAAAAATCCGACAGATATGGCTTCCCAGCTGTTCCAGATTTTCATGGAAGACTACTTCGAGCTCCGACCGACCAGCACCTTCTTTAAGAGTCACTTTGAAATCTTCGTCTCGTAGACAAGCATCAGCTGCATCTGAAATTTAAACTTATTCATGTAAAAAAATGTTTATAATGATGTATTATAGTAAACCGCCACCAAGGTGAGTTAATATCTTCTTGTTTTCAATCGGCTGGAAAACATAACCAGGTTTTGTACACTTTTCACGATGTTGCTCAAATTTTGGTTTAGCTGCATAAATTACAAATTAGTGGCAATAAGAAGTTTCTGTCTATGAACCAAAATGTGATTTATTCAAACTTTGATAGGACTGCTGCTATTTGGAATAATTTTAATCATCATCAGGTAGCTTTGTGTGGATGTTGCGAAACATTTGTTAATACAATGTAATGCGTAACGCAATCTTAATGTTTCAAGCTGAGCTAGTGTATGCAATCTACAAAATTCTTCTATAACTAATCTTAATCTAGCTTTCAATACCGGTAGCGTTGTTAAAGCCAACTTAGATAAACTTCGGCTTGGTCATGCCCTCTATAAATAACAACAATTTAAAATTAACACAAGAGGCCAGCGATGCAATTTGAGCAAACTGCAAACAGTGACACTGTTTCGACTTGTCAGGTCTTTTCAGTGCTTGAAGAGACCTCATAGGTCGAAGCAGTGTTGCTGTCTGCAGTTTGCTCAATTTGAAATTGGTTATAGAAAAAGAAAAAAAAAACGAAAAAGTAGTTTTATGAATCTTTAATTCAAAGGAATGAGAACGAAACGCTGATTAATCTAGGTTTATTTATGCAAGATCGAATTCAAAAAGACGATGAAATCTCGCGACTAGACTGCTCTACATTAGCGCTCCAAAATATTTTTTTTCAATGTAGTTACTTTTAATACTGCCACTCTAAGTTAATTTTGAAACACTTTAACCGTGCCAAAGACTAATACGACCTCTAACCATTCTAAAATAGTTTTAGCAATCCTAGTTGCAATGTCATGTTGAAATATTTTTGTGTATATTATATTTTTTGTGCAAAAAGTACAGTAAATATTGTGCCTTGGAGAATAATGATCATAATAAACTCTCAAAGATTATTAATTGTTATGTGTTTTTGGAGATAGTTTTGTTTATTACTACGTAATTTGGATCCAGGTAAAGCCAAAGCCGTGTGTACGTGTTGATTTAATTATTTAGTGTTTTTGAATGTTCTCCGACTTCTAACATTTTAGATAAGTTGTATTCTTTTAAGATTTGTAATTGTGATGTAACAATGATTGGTCATGAGATCTTCCAATTTTTATTCATAAATCATGATAATTATCAGTGTTGCATCACCACTGGAAGCATCCAGAACATTTTGCGTTTGACATAAGGTGCAAACCGAAAAATGCTGCAACAGTGCTGGATTCTGGGTAGACCACGCAGTTGGGCCTGTAGGTCTCTTGCACAGTTGTTTCTATCAGTTGATCTAGAAAGGCGTTGTTAGTTTGACCATGTATGACATTCGGACGACCTTATTCGAACGAGACCCCTTACGATCGCGTAAGGCCTAAAACCAACGTCGCATCCATATTATCTCAACTTTTGACGCTAACATCTTTGTTGTTCGAGCATTTCGTTCGCAGGATTAAGCAAGAAGATGTACATACACTGCGTGAGCGCTCATGCTCTGTTTTCGAGTCTTCAATTAGACTGGGCCACCCCACATAAAGGTGGAGGCATCCCGTTAAGTGCCTTGCCCAAAGACGCAACAAGCAAGCCTGCCGGCTTGTTCTCCACACTATCCCTGTTGTGCTGAGCGCCAAACACAGAAGCTGTGAATACTATTTTTTAGAGTCTTTTGAGAATACTCGACAAGAGAAATAAACTCCAGGTCTACCGACTGCAATGCGGATGCTCTAACTACTGCGCCAACGCATCGGTCTTTGACGATAACTGATATTTGATACATTTGCGTATGCTTGACACTGCGCCGGCGTTATTTGGTAGAACTTTCCATCAATTAAGTTGAAGTAAAGGCATTAGTTAAGCATAAGATCAAGGGATCAAGATATGTTTTTCGGTCATCTTTCTGGTGTGTCAGCTACAGTTTTGCAAGCTTTCATCAGCGAATGCTCACATCTTCAAATAAAATAATTGATAGATTTAAAAAATTTTTAGTCCCTAACTTTTCAGTCGCTTATTTATTTTGCCTGAAAAAGTGAGCATTTGCTTACGAAAGCTTGAAATGTTATATACTAGCCTGCGTCGCCGGCAGATCCTTCGTGAGCAGGGCCGTTGAGAGAACAGTCCGGGTCCGGTACCAAAATTAATACCGGGTCCCTTTTAACAAGGACCGGTAAACTGGAGTTGCCGGGTTTTATCCATTTACAAATGCATGAGTGGTTGGCATAATTGCTCAGAACTTGTTTTTCTTTCTGCGCTTTTTTTCTTTTTTAGCTCCACTCTGATGCAAATAAGGCATTACTGTCTGGGTACTTTACAATTTAAGTAATGAAATTTCTATATATGAGTAATAAATCTAGCACAGTTATAATACTACGTCTATGGAATAATATAAAGCTAAAAGTAAGTCAAAAATCGAAATTTGAATAACATGCAATGCATCATTATCAGTCACCAGTAATCGCTACGTAAAATGAAATTTGCCTGTTTGATAGAGATAAGAAAACATAACAGGATTGTTGTGAAATGATTTTGTAAAATCCAATCATAAACAAATTGATCGATGTATATGAGATACCATGGTTTAAAATTTAGGAGTTTGGGGCCTAAAATTATGTTATGTTTAGGAAGTCATGTGCTTTAAGAGTTGCAGGAAAAAGATTTCATGTTTCTGGCCATGGTGTCAGGAAGTATTTTGGAGGGGCCAGAATTTTTTTAAAAAGGAGCATTTAAGCAAATTTTTGTGGCCAAAATGAAGAAAACATTTGTCATCATGCCAAAGAAATTATTACATAGGTTATGCATTTGTCAACAGAATAAAGTAAAAAGTTTAAGCCTAATTTATTGGTAACATTGCGCGCAACGTTTTTGAAAATCTGGTCCCGGTACCAAAGGTATCCCCTGGACTCCTTGTCAACGCTCCTGCCCATCAGTAACGTCGGGGTTGAGAACATCGTTTCAGCCGGCTGCGCCGGTTTCACTCATCGGGCACTTGCGTAAGCAGTAAGGAAACGTTAATATTTTTTATGTTCATCCATAAATCTTATGCACGAAATGGTATTCATCTTAGTCTAATAATCAAGACTGGTAATGATCACAAGAAAAAATGTTGCCACAAAATATCATTCTATTCTATATAAAAGTGTAAGAGGGAGGGGAGATTGAAAACGGTTAATATTAGAACATCTAATTGCTCCTTTTTTGTAATTGTATGCCTATTAGTACGACCTAAAGCCTCTGGCTGCGCGCATATTGCTTGGTCGTGGCATAAACGCATCTGTGCAAAGTAAAAACTAATCCGAAATAAAGCACTTGCAGTGAAGTTATCACAATAGCGTGGCCCCCACCAGTAATGACGAGGTTAAAAACATCAAATCAGCCACCTGTGCCGGCTTCACATATTTTCAAAAAAAAATTGCTTCAATATTTAGAAGATATGTAGGTGGACATAAATATTTTGTTGCAAAAAATAAAACAGGACCATCTTTATTCCTCCTTTTATCGTAAGTAATCACCAATGTTTTGCTCGAAGTAGCGTATCGTTAAATTTTTAAACTTGATTTTCAGATGAAACTTTTTGAATATTTTGATAGATAATGTCAAAGAACCACGCCATTGAAAAGAAAAGACAAAATATGCGACAGGACTTAGTTTTTCCAGAAATTGCAAGTTTGTGAAGACCATACAGCCAGCAATGTTTAGAGCATTTTTGAGCGCTAGGCTAAACTTAAAAATTACTAAGACTTTATTTTTTGGTCAATTTTTTTCAAATTTAGATAAATAATGTCCGAGTCTTACTTGCGACCATAGTCAAACCGTACCAAAGAACTTTTTCAACTAAAAAGGAAACATCATGTATGGCAACCAATTTCTGATCAGCCATTATAAAGTAATCCATAGGCTTATGCAGTTAGAGTTACATATTGTTGGAAGTAAATTTCCTAGGCTTTTTAACTACATTAATCATTTGTACCTTACCGCCTTTATGTGGAAGACAGGTGGCCCATAAACCTCGAAAAAGGCAACTCCCAAGCGAGTGCGGACTTCCCGTCCAAAGTATAGCGATACAATTCGCTTTCTCGTGAATGGAGGATAAAAATGGCAAATAAAGCAAATAAAACAAAAACAAACCACAACCTATATGTATTAAACTTACCTGGTTATATTCAGCTTAAGACTTTTTAGGAGAAGGTAAAATGTTACGCTACCGGCGTTAAAGTTCAGTTTGTTTAGCATAAACACTCATAGGAATTGTAAATGTGATATATTATTGGAATTGCTTTGACATTACCTTTAATTAGTTTAATGAATATTGAAAATCGTTTGAGAAATGAGGTCATAAATTAGTTTTTAAAAAAAACTGATTTTTCAAAAATGTTGCAATTTTTGAAATACATTATATACAGTGCTTCCTCGATTATCCGTACCTCGTTTATCCGGCATTCGATATTCCGTCCATTGGGTCAGATAATACTTTATGGCATAACAATAAAGTGTTATTTTCATTTTTGCTCAAGGCTTGTCAATTCTCATTGTAACCTCACAAAGCTCCTTTGCACCGGTACAGAACCATTCAAATGAGGCAGCTGGAATGATCATTTATATGTTATTAGTAGATAGTGTCTGTTGTAAAAAAAACCTTATCCTAGATTTTGAGATGACTAAATGCAAAAAAGTTGTTTTGTCAATTGAAGAAAAACTAAAAGTGTGTGAGAT
Source organism: Trididemnum clinides (assembly GCA_963675345.1). Taxonomy (NCBI): domain Eukaryota; kingdom Metazoa; phylum Chordata; class Ascidiacea; order Aplousobranchia; family Didemnidae; genus Trididemnum; species Trididemnum clinides. The sequence goes on along the minus strand of OY776300.1, from coordinate 14,910,092 downwards.
ATTTCGAAACAAAATTCCTAAAGCTGACATGATGTTAAAGTACAGTATTGGAAAGTCGACTGTCAACGACTTTATTAAGAAAGAAGAAAGCTTAAAAAACTTCAAAATGGGAAAGAGCGAATTAGTACAACTTCAATGTTAGTACAACTTCGCGAGTTGGCTGCCGAAAAACGTGAATCCTCGCGAAGACAATCCAAAATTGATTCATTTTTTTAGGCCTGTTGTGGCAAGTGATGCTAAAGATGATATTCTGGAATTAAATTAATGCACCAACTTAGCAATTTTCCTGTTATTGTGGGGGCATTAAATAGGCCTACTGTAATTTTAACTGTCATGCAGACTTACAGTGCTTTCAATAAAAAGTACTTACTGTAATCCCCCCAATGCTGTACAGTAATTGATGTTGGCCCTAGTTTAAGTTTTGGAGCATTTAAATCTGTTTCTTGCTGCGTTGTTTTGGTTTAAATAAAGGAATTCAATTATCCGGTTTTTTCGCTTATCCGTTCAGGTTTCTAAGAAATGGTGTGTTAACTAGACCAGATAATCGAAGAAGTACTGTAGTGAGTTTTGAAAGCGAAAGCCTGTTGATCGTACCAGTCAGCATTATGATATCATAGAGCGAGATTTAAGCGTGCAGGAAAATAAGGAGAAGAAGCACGCTTAGAACGATGAAAATATTTAAATAAAGAATCGGTTGTTGCATCGTTAATTCAGCTAAAATTGTTGTAGAGTGTTTTCTATTGACAGCACTCTGTTGAAATCTACCAAAAAAAGTATTTAATCGCGTTTCTACGATCAGTAGTTTTTGAGAAAATCAAGAAAAAATTTTACAAATAATCATTAATTATGACGTCATGTGAGATTCTAAATAGACGAAATTTGGTAATGTTGGTAAGTTAGGTACTGGCTTTCCTTTAACCCTAATAAGCTTAAGGCATTTTTTCGGATCGTCAACTCAACGTTGTACTGCAACTGTACAAGAAAATTTAAACGCTTGTATCTCGAATATCACTAATGATTTCAGAAATTTTGTTCACAACTCTGATTCAAATTTATAAATGAAATTGCCGGCGTCGCTTGGCAGGTTTATCAGTCAGTTATGTAGGGTTAGTAACATTGGTTTAGTCAGCTTTGCCGGCTATAATAAAATTGTTGTAAAGAACGTTAGCATTAAATCGGGTAGTAATGGAAACCCTAATTGCCCCAATGCCCCTAATCCTAATCGTCGCACAATTGCTTTCAATAAAGAGAGGTCTTAGAAACTCCTTCTCATTTCACAAATTCTGTTCTTTCCTTTAAATAAGTGTAGAACAAATACAAAAGTGGGAATTGATGCCGTAATGACTTCTGTTTTACAATAATACAAATCAGTTATTTGACGATATGCATATTTTACGACTTAGTGAAACCTCCTCGTAAAAATAGTAAACAGGAAAAAACAAAGAAATCGTTAGCATAAACACTGTCCCTAGTTCTGATCTTTCTGTTGCTTCTTGTAGGCACATTCTGAGGGAATTGCTAGTGTCAGATATTACGACCAGTACTTACTACCTTTTTGGAATTGTATGCCTATTTGTACGACATGAAGCCTCTGGCTGCGCGCATGTTACTTGATCGTGGCATGCATGCAAAGTGTTAACCAACTGGAAATGAAGCACCTATAGTTAAGTTATTACAATAGCAGGGTCCCCATTAATAATGTGATGATTAAGAATATTGATTCAACCGGCTAAGCCGGCTTCACTCAATGGATTGTTGTGAAAAGAGTTTTATGAAGTTATGTTATGGAGTATATGGGTAATTGTGAGAACATTAATGACAAGTTAGTGTTTTTTGACATAGCTAATTCTCGCACCAAAATGAAAAATACCGTTATTTAAAGGAAATCAATAAAGCTTAAAAAAAGCATTATAAGGGATTGCGCAGAGCCATTTAGTTTCTCCTCGAGTTTCTGGAGTTCCTGGCTAAGTTTTGCTTGCCCTATATAGTACTTAGGAAGTGCACTTGCTCACTTGAAACACAGCCGACGATTCAAAAAGTTTTGTTGGTTCATTTCATAAAGAGCAAAAAAGCACAATTTAAAAGTTGTAGTGTAGGAGAGCGATTTAGACAAAATCTTTTCAAAAACTTTGATAGATGATGTCAACAAACAACGCTTTTGAAAAGAAATAGTGAAAATGTACCAAAGGACATAGTTTTTGTAAAAATTGCAATTTTGTGAAGCCCAGACACCAAAATTTTGAGTGTTTTTGACCGGTAGGCTATAATTAAAAATTTTTAGACTTCATGTTGAAATGATCTACTTGAAAATCAAGGCAAATAATGGCGAAGAAGCATGCTTTCGATGGAAAACGGTCAAAATGTACCAAGGAACTAACTTTTTATAAAAACTACTAGCTACTTGGGTCTAGTAGGAAAATGTTTTAAACAAAAATGAAAAATCAGTTTTGGCAGCTAATGTTTGATTAGCGATTATAAACTAATCTTTAGTCCTTACTATTTAGAGTTTCATATTGATGGAAAGTATATTTCCTAAGCTTTCAAATGACACTAATTATTAGTACCTTACCACAATTTTTACATATTAAATTTACGTGTTTTTTTCAGGTTATCACTTTTAGAAAAGAAGTAAAAGCTTGCAGTAAAGGTGACAAAGTTCAGTTTTTTTAATGTAGAAACAAATAGTAAAAATACAAGTGACATACTGTATTATCAAAATATCTTTAAAATAACCTTAAATTTGTTTAAAATTTTCAAAATTCGGTCGAGAAATGAGGTTACGAATCCGTTATTAAGTAAACTGATTTTGTAAAAATGTTGCATCTATTGAAAACATCATCATATTATGATCGCTATAAACGAAAGACTGTGTTGATCGTACCAGACATATTATGGCATCAGAAAGTAAGTTTGAAGCGTTCAGAAAAAGCAAGAAAGCATGCTTAGAAAGCTTGAAATGGTGAAACAAAGAATCTCTTGTTGCACTGTCAATTGAGTGTAAATTGTTGTAAAGTGTTTCTGATGAAAAGGATCTTGTTAATATTTCTTAAAAAACCGTTTAATTGCAATTCTACGATAAGTTTTTCTTGAGTAAATTAAAAAAACACATTTTACAATTAATTGTTAATTATGACGTCATGTGATATGCTAAAGAAGTGAAATTTGTTGATAAGTTGGGTACTTGCTTATGTTAGAGCTCAAAACCTTGTTTCTCGGTTCAAAAATGCGAATTAAAAATAGAATTGTTTTGATTATGACATCATCGCAACGTTACCAACCTCGTTATGACATTCACTTTAAGGTGTTGACCAATCGCGCCAAGTTTGATGCTTGTACCTCTAGCAGTTTTAAAGGAGTTAAAACAGACAACCACACAGACAGACACACAAACAATTTCGCTTTATATGTTAGATTATTTTTAAACACACAAATTTTCAAGGTAAAATTGTTGAGAAACCAAACTTTCCAAAATAGAAAATTTTTTTCATGCAAACAATTTCATTATCAGCAGACAAGACTGGTCTTGACTTGAGTCTCAAGTCATAGTATTCGAATCTCGAGTCTCGCATCACAGGTGTCGAGTCGCGAGTTGAGTCGAGTAGTTTTGTACAAATGATTCGAATCAAGTCGAGTTTTTTTCACACCGACTCGAGTTAACTCGAGTCTCCCCAACTCTGGAGGTGCATCAATACTTGTACGTACAAAACGATAGCGTTGTCTTTAAATTACTAGTCTGGAATGCTAGAAAAAACTTTGTGTCATCTTTTTTTCATTAGCGCACTCTGGTTGTAGTGCAGTAAATGATTCCATAATGTAAAATTAAAGACGGCTATTGCACCCAGAAATTAGCGAGTGCAAGAAAAGACAATGAGGTATTTGATGCAGAACCGACAGCGCTAGTTACGTCGCTGATCGGGTCGCGCTATGTAACACACTAGTTATTACCCGTGCGGTGAACTAGTTGTCGGAATCGGTGGTTATGCTCGGAGTGGAATAGGCGATGTGGTTGACCTCTTGGCGGCCGTGCATTATATAAGCCGCGGTGCAGTCATTTGGGACCCACCGAAATCAGCTAAGCGCCCTTTCAACGTTATGCGTACATTGTATTCTTAAACGTCAGTGTTATTGCGACGCGTCTCTGTCATTCGAACCCGGGTCTGTAGAACTGGCCTCCTCGCGCGCCGAGTTTTGCTGCCATGCACCACGTGCTGCCAGCCATGCCTTATAGCACTGCATTTAGTTTGTAACTTTTGGAAGATCTTTTATGCCTAATCACTGCTTGTGTGATCAGTTTTACTTAAGGATATCAGTTTTAGTCCATAGTCGAGCGGCTAGAAGTACGTCAAAACGAACCTCGTTCAAAAATAAACAGCACGTAAGTCTTGTGCTTTGTGTTAATTTGATTCGAACCGGCGTCTTTAGAACTGGCCTCCTCGCGCACCGAGTTTTGCTGCCATGCACCACGTGCTGCCAGCCATGCCTTATAGCACTGCATTTAGTTCGTAACCTTTGGAAGACTTTTTATGCCTAATCCTGCTTGTGTGATCAACTTTACATAGGGATATCGGTTTTAGTCCAAGTCCATAGTCGAGCGGCTAGAAGTACGTCAAATCGAATCTCGTTCAAAGGTAAACAGCACGTAAGTCTTGTGCTTTGTGTAAGTTTGTTTTATAAAAGTCAACGTTAATGCTATTGGGGGGACCTCTTGGTTCTTGGCAAGCCCTGCTGATGAGTCCAAAAGGACGAAACGCGTCCAGGGATGGCTTTATAAATTTGAATATATCTCTCAATAGCATTGCTTCCTTCGGAAGCCTCGCGCCTTCAGGACTCGCTTTGTTGTTTTGTTTCTCGCTTATAAGACGCTCTCTATCGATCGTAACCACTTCCAGCTAGCAATATAAAATTTTTCAAGAAAGTGAGTTGAAAATGTACTCATTTATTTTCTTGCTAAGTGGTTTTATCATTAGTCAAAAAACGCTTTAGCCGATTTAGCTTATAGAGAAGCTTGACCAATGGTCCCTTTTCGGACAGTAAGCTATTATGTTTTTTTGCAGAAAACTACGCTAAAAAGCCACTACTATGACTCTAGTGAATCTTTGCTGCTGCCTGATTGTTGTAGATCTTTTGTATGCGACTGGTATAAATCGAGTTGGAAACAATACATTGTGTGATGCAATTACCTTTCTGCTGCATTTTTCTATTGTCGCATACACAGGTTATATGGTAGCTAACTCTTATCAAATATTAAGGGCGTTTACTTCGGTAAGTTTTGATATGACACTTTGTAGCGAGATGAATTTTATGCTTCAACTGTATAGAAGTACAGTAAAACTAAAAGCAGGGTACAAAACTAGTTAGATGTAATCTGTAGAAAAACCCTTATTTTATTGCAACTTGAATAAAATAGAAAAACAAAACTGAAAAAAAACGTTACTTCTTCGAATGGCTTCACTTGACTGATAGCTTCTGCCGCGCCACCAGCTTAGAAGTCTCATCACAAATGATCTGCCATGCCAGGCCAAGTCTTCTACTTCCACTGGATTGATCTTTAGCTTAGCAAGATCCTTATCGGCATAATCAATCCACCTACGACGGGGGCAACCATATGGATTTTTCCATCTACTGCGGGGAAAACGAAACTTGGTACCGATACGTAAAAAAATCTCTCTTACGTGGAACGAACAAACGAACGAACGAACGAGCGAAGAAAATAACAAACGACTTGACGAAAGTACAATAAAGAATAGAGTTGCAGTTTCAGGCCTTTTCAATATGGACGCTGTGACGTAAAAATATAAATCGATAATTTATCATCAAAGAAATACTCTTGCTTTGAGTGTACACGTATTCACATCTTTTGAACAAATACAATTGCAAAGCTGAGAATCAAATTTTTGGACAAGTGGTAACGTTAATTTGTGAGCTTTTTGGAGTGAAATTCGTAAAATACAATAACAAGCAAAGTTTGCGTCCTCCAAGTTTCCTAGCAGACTGGGTCCCTGAATATGAGTATGCACAGCCAACTATGGCTCAATGATCAAGGTTAGTTTAGTCTAAATCGATCTAAAAATTTCAAAAAACAACTTGAATTAACGTCAGCAGGTAACCGTGATAACTCATTTTTTACAACATAAGTAATGCCACTTTCCTCTATTTTGAATTTTGAAAGCATTTGTTCTCTTTGTTGAAGATTTTAAAAGATATGAAACCACATCAGGACTGGTTTTAGATCTTTAATACCCAATTGTTGGGTCCTTTAGTGCTTCTTTAACATAATTGCAGCAGGTTTAAAGCCTTTTGCATTTTGCGTTAAAGGAGCGCTTACAATAAAATGGAGATGTAGGCTTATACCAGATAGATTGCTATTATCATACTAAACCAATATAAATGTTTTAAACCGTTTCAAGAAAAAATTGGTCATATTACTTAACAAATTTTGTTAAAAACATTTGATTTAAAATTCACAAAACTTGTGTTCACCGTGAATTTTTCATTGGGGTGTTGTAATTTTTTATTGGTATCATCTTCGTCAAGAAGATGTTCAAAAAATGTGGATTTCGTCATTGAAAAGAAAAACAATCAATTCCTCTTCAAAATCAAAAGATATGGACATTACCGCCAGCAAATAAAAATCAAAAATATTAAAAAGAAGAAGCAAGAAAAACCATTGATTCCTTTTTTATTTTTTTCTTTGTAGAAAGGCTTTGTCGCAACTTGATGAATAATGGTAGCCTACCGTAATTTATTGACATCTTGAATTCAAGTTTTCCTCTAATTTTTGTTTGTGTTTTATTAGATAAAATAATCTTAATGTTCTAATTACAAATTAGTTTCTTAGGCGTACTAAACCAAAAGCGATGTTGAAGATTTCAACCTACCTTACAATAATTGCAAAAAGAAGTATCTTAAGCATAACTTAAGTGACCTATAATAAAAAATGGGGTGGCTTTTTTTCCCCTAACGGGAACTTCATCAGGGAAAGACAGCTTTTTCATAATACTCTAAAAATAAAATGGCTTTCGCAAGTTTTCCATTGAGAGATGCATTCCAACAGCGCTACAATTTTTCTACGAAGATCTTGGTGTACATGTGAAACCAACAATAAAATATTTTATTTTTAGAGTATTTTGCTTGAGGTAATTAAGGTAGTCTTCGTCTAGATGAAGTTTGCGTGAGGAGATGAAAAGCTCCGGTGTTTCTTGTTACATGTTACGTTTGATATTTGTAAATAATTTTTTGGTTTGTTAGCAGCTGGTAGAAAAGTTTCCCACTTTCCGAAATCTAACGTTGAAAGCATGTCGTTGCACAAAAATATGACACTGCTTTTATTGTTTCTGGTTACAAACTGTCTTGAGTTAAATGCTTTATCTATAACAGTACTCTTCAACCGGGGTTCCGCGGAACCCTAGTGTTCTATCAAATATTTAGAGAGGTTGCGCGGGTTTTGGGGGTTCCGCTGGTGTTCCCTCTCCTTTGCTTTTATTTGGCAAAACTATGACATTTGTTGTGTGAATCGCATGTTGTAACAAATACAGTGCCGTCATTCAGAATTTTGTTTGATTTTAAGCGCAAAAATTTTATTTCTAATTTTATTGCACCACAAATCCTCATCAAAGTAAAAAGTTAAATTTCTCGGAAAATTTAAAAAGCAGTACCGTATATACCCGTGTATAAGTCGAGTTTCTGGGACCCGATTTCAAGATAAAATTTCAGGGGTCGACTTATACACGGGTAATGTTTTTGGTTGCTGAGTCGAGTTGTATGTGGTATGAAAAGAAAACTCCATTATTACCGGTACTTTATTACCATACATCATTAATACTGGCATACATGCAATATACAAATATGTTAAAGTACACAGTATACGGTAGTATTGACTTAACAGTAGTCCAACAAAATGCACGTGTTAAATTGTTCAATCAGCTACCCGATTTGTGCTTCAAGTTACTAGTAATTATTCCAAAATATTCGCAAATTGCGGAGTCGACTTATACACGGGTAATACCTTTAATGATGCAATTTCTTGTCTTAAAATGCGTATCGACTTATACACGGGGTCGCCTTATACACGGGTATATACGGTAATTGGATTTTGTCAAGTGGTGGTAAACAAGGTTTCCACCCACATTGCAACAAAATTAAGGACAACTAGAAAAAGATTGAATACTCTTTTTTAGGGGTTCAAATTAGTTCGCACAAAGACTAGGGTAGCCACTAGCCGGCTAAACCTGTCGGGTAAATTTTAATAGTAAATCTCAATCTACGATGAGGTGAAAATTGTTTACATTAAACTATCTCAAGTAGTTGCATATTGCTGAAAATGAAACAAAATAAAAACGTATTGTCAAAAACAAGGACAACATTATTTTCCAAGACGTATTCTTTGAAAATAAGAACGGTGTGGAAGCCCTGACAATATTGTTGTTCACTTGAGCAACAAGTTGTGGTGCACTTATTTTAATGTAAAATAAGCACGTAAGAAAGACGCGGCTATGTTCAGTCTCGAAGCTTAGCGTAAGGGAAAAAAGATAAGAAGGATGATACAGGGGAAAAATACAAACCATTAATAATATTGCGCCTTGAAAAACGATCTTTGGCCTATTGAGTCCCAAAAAAATGCAAGAAAGTATTGCAACAAGCTGCTGTTTTTTGATACTTCTTGTGCCTGCTTGTGATTGAAGATTGGTGTGAATTACAAATTTAGAGTTGTCTAGGAAGTTATTTACCTCATGAATATAATATACAACAGGTTTATTGTGGTGGTGACGCCCTATGGTAATCGTTTTTTCGTTTTCTCAAAGATTGTTCGATTTTTCCTATAATTACCAAAGCTTTCCAAAGGATGTAATTGGTGCAGCTAGTCGTAGTGTTGTCGATTTTACATAATTTTTTCCACGTTTCGCAGGTTAAGACGCGCTTGCTCAATGTATGTCTATCACTATGCACTCGGTTTTGAACCAGACTTTTTGCTGGTGCATGGTAATTCTTTTAATTCCGGATGCTCTTCCTGGCGAATACCAGTGATGCTTTTACAGAGTTTGTACCCCAAACCTTTCGATCCGAAGCCTTTAACAATTACCGCCACACCACAGCGGTTACTGTCGTTTGCAATTGTTTTTGCAGTCGAACGTGGGCCAATAGACCGGAGTACAATTGCTAAATTATTAACATGATAAAGTATCTGAAGTCATCGGCGTCAGTAATTTTATTTTCCATGTCGATGAACTTACAGCGCCTGCGTTTTGATTGGTTACAAGGAGCTATCCCGGGTGAAATCTGGATTGATTTCAGCATACCAGGGCCGTTGAGAGGAAAACTATGCCGGCGCAAGACCTTTTCTAGGGCCCCCTTTCCAGCACTTGTCTTATCTATATGATTCAGTTGCACTATGTTATATGTTCTGTAAAATCAGGATACTTCACAAAAGGTCTGTGCTCTGTGGTCCATTTCATTAAACTCACATAATTGTTTTATATAAACGTACATCTCAACCAAACTTAATGCATTTCCATACAGGGCTGTTGAGAGAACAGTCCGGGCCCGGTACCGACATTAATACCAGGCCCCCCTTTAACAAGGGTCAGTTAAACCGTAGTTGCCAGGTTTTATTCAATTTCAAATGGATGAACGTTTGGCATATTTGCTCAGAAACTGCTTTTCTTTCTGCGCTTTTTTTCTTTTTTTAGCTTCACTCTGACACAAATAAGACATTGCTGTCTGGCTACCTCACAATCCTTATAATCAAATTTCTATATGTGGGGTAAGAAATCAAAGCACAGTTATATCATGTCTATGGAATAATATAAGGCTAAAAGTAAGTCAAAAAACAAAATGTGAGTATCATGCAATGTATCATTATCAGTCACCAGTAATCGGTAAGTAAAATGCAATCTTCCTGTTTAATGGAGACAACAAAAAATAACAGGATCGATGTCAAATGATTTTGTAAGATCTGACCTTAAACAAATTGATTGATCCATATGAAACATATGGATTTAAAATTTAGGGGTTTGGTTTGGGACTTAAAACAATGATACGTTTAGGAAGTTATCTACTTTAAGAGTTACAGGAACCATATTATATGTTTCTGGCTACGGGGCCAAGAAGTATTCTGGAGGGCCCGAATTTTTTTAAAAATGAGTATTTAAGCAAATTTTCAGTGGTCAAAATCAAGAAAACATTAGTCATCATGTCACAAAAAATATTATACAGATTATGCATTTGCTAACACGAAAAATAGGAAGCATAGACCTAATATATTGTTAAAATTGCGCAGGACGTTTTCAAGTATCCGGGTCCGAAACCAAGGGTACCCCTACACCTCCTTGTCGATGCTCCTGAAAATTCAATTAGGAAAAGAAGCACAGAAAGTCGTAAAATCGTATCTGCAGAAAACACATAAACTTTTGGTAACTCTTTATACAAGAGCCTGATAGGTGAAGCCTGCTTTACCAGCTTGACCTGCTGAACTGACATTCTCAATCCCGATGTTACTGATGGGGAACCTGCGGGCGACGCCGTGGTATATATTATAAAGAAAAGATTATTTTCTTTTGCTGATATGCTGCCTGTTGAGATATTTATGTCTATAATCTATAGCATTGTAATAAAATCCCAAATTTAAGAAAAAAATCAACATAAAACCATTTACCATAACAATTTGTAAAACTGAGTTTGCAGAGAACATTTGTTTGAAAATAACTCGGCCTGATGTACGCCTACTGAAATATTGTGAATGATTTTGGGGAAGCCATAGCCGCTTTTGCCGCTATGCCAGAAACAAGAAAAATAGCCAGCCAAAGAAAATATCACAAATAAAAATAGGAAAAGGGCTGAACCACATCACAAAATAGGCTTACCACTAAATAGTTTATTTCTGTAATTGTAAAAGCAACCACCATTTTGCCGCTACCAACAGTTTTGATTGTGTTTCAATCCCTTCTCCCCTACAAGCATAACAATAATTTGTGACAAGATTCTTTGTGAGCATTACCAATCATGATTAAGAGAATATGATGATCACGGTTTTGTGTGAAGGAATTGTGAAAGTGCATAATATTCATTAACTTTTCGCTACTGCTCGCACCAGAGCCAGATTCATGAAGCCGGCGCAGCAGGTTGAACCGAAATACTAAACTCTGACGTCACTGATGGAGGGCCCCTGCCGGGTGACACCGGCAAAGCCGGCTTGTCACTACTGAAAAACCAAGTCACCCAGTAGCCCATGCAATTAGCGTAATATTTTGAAAGCAGTTTGTTGCTAGAGAAGATCAAACTCTTGTATCAAAAATAAGTTATTAAGATTTTACTGTTCATACGATATCAAAAAACTGAAATTTTTCTTAAATTCCCAGAAGTAAAGCCGAAACCAAGTGACGTTGCTGAAATCTTTTTTTCAAAAGAGGGACATGCAAACTGAGTTTAGTCACACTTTAGGAAGGCCTTTTGCCTTTCACAGTCTTTTGATGGAAAGCGCATTGTATTTATTAATTTGTTGCGCCACCGTTTTTTTCAAATTGATATCATTTTCAAATATTTCACGAATAGATTAATTTTGTAACCATGTAGCTCACTATTTGTATGCACGATTGCTGGGCTATAGTTATTTTTAATAAATAGGTGTATCAACAAAAAACAAGCTACGATAATTCATCAAGACACTTTGAAGTTTTGCGACAAATGCGGTGGATTAGTGAATGGCGATTCTTGCGATCATGGGATCCGCCATCGTAGCCCAGTATCGGATATTTTTCTGGTTATTTGTCTACACTATGTTCTGTTTCGATGAAACGACTAATGCCCTTCCAACACGATCATTTTTAACGGCGCGGCGGTGTAGAGGTTTGAGCGGCCGCTTTGCAGTCGACAGACCTTAATACCATTTTCTTATCCTGTTTTCCACATACCAAGTTTCGATGCACTGCTGTGATTCCTTGATCTTATTTCTTCTTTTATCCTACCCTACTACTACCAAGTCAAACGGCTACACTCGGGTATTGTACTACTTTCATTCATTGTTTAGTCACGGTGATTCTGAATACGTTTGCAAGTTTGACATCTGGTTAGATATTAGAGCTTGGATTTCCAGCATAAATGCCTTCTGCACAACATTCTTGTGAAATTTGTTCGTCACAGTTCACTTGGAAATCCCTTTCAGCTTCAAAGCAAAAATAAAAAATATATGCATTGTTGCCCATTACAATTTTGAACTTTGATTTTCACGGGCTCCCCAGACTCTTGCGGGCCCAGGTGCGGCGCACTCACTGCACCCCCCTCTTGTGGGGCTTGCGGCATACTACTGGTCAGTGACGTCCTGTGAGGCTTTTGGTTGGTGATGCACAAATAATTTTTTATCAACAACAAATAACAGTTACCAACTAAATAAATTAAAAATCAGCATGCTTCCACATTTATTTGAAAATAAAATCCATTCGCCTTTCCTTTTGGGCAAAAATATTTATGACGTTGTTGTAGAAATCCTGTTTATTTTGTCGCGACTTTTGTAGCCACTCCTTCTCAATTCCGATTACTGCCAACAATGAAAGGCGCTTTTCTTCAGTTTGATTGCTATTATACGTTTTGATTCTCTTCAATGCTGAAAAGGGTCTTTCCACCGATGATGTTGTAGCGGGTACTTTGAGCACTAGCTTCAGTAACTTTGTCGCCTCCGGAACTGTCGGAATTGAATCGTTCTGGTACAAAAAACTGATAAGTTGTGCTGGAGTTTTACATTCATTTCTAACCGTTTGAAAGCTGTACAGTCTAATGAGATCTGCTTTTAGTTTTACACAGTCGAAAAATTTAGCATACTTTTCTGACAGACTCTGTAATTTGGTGTCATCAAACTCTTGAGCCATTTCGAAAAATTTTGAACAATCGACCAAACCCAGAAAGGACAGTTCACTGAAATTTCCAAACATCGATTTTAGTTGAACAATAATATCATCCAAAATATTGTAAAATGTTTGTTTTAGTTTGTCTTTTATTTGACGCATATCGCCGGTGTAAGTAAGATGAAGTGTTGCACATTTCTGCTCAAATCGGTGATAGAAACGGTCACTCTTGTCTCTGTCACTCAACATAATCGATCGTGTCGTGTATTTGCGCGCAGCAAAATGCAATTTCCATTAATTTGTTTTGCAGCACTCTGAACAACGCATCAGTCTTATTAAAAATTTCCTCATGTTATGACTTATAAGCCATAATCAAAAAGCAGGTGTTTGTCTTTAAGAGCCACCGCTCAAATCCAGCTGCCTTCATTACCGAATCATTGTCCCACTTGTCTTCAGCGTCACCAATAACACGGAAAGCCATGAGTAGATCAGAGTGGTAGGCTACATGCTGACCGTTTGCAACACTCTAGAATTTGAGCTCAATCGTGTGGATGATGCCCTCGGCAAACGACGCCTCACAACATTATCTAATAAGTGAGTGCGTTTAGTCGATTTACTAGAAAATGCACTTAAACCCTCAAGCGTTTTAAAAAATGCTTTACACTCAGGCATACATTTCGCTGAATGTAAGAGCACCAAGTTCAGTTTGAGGGGATAACAATGCAAAAACATTGCTTCGGGCACATCTTCCTTTATTTTGGCTTGCACCCCATTCAATTCAGATGACATTACAGATGCTCCGTCATAAGTCTGCGTTACCAGCTTTTCCACAGAGTTGAACTTTTGTAATATCCCCAAGTTATATTGAGCTATTGCAGAAGCTCGTCTGTCATCACTCACTTCATTAAACCCCAAAAACGCTTCCTTGACAATATATGAAGCCGCACATACAAAACAAAAAATAACAGAAATCTGGGCCTTTTGCGTAACGTCTGTCGTCTCGTCAACTTCTACAGCAACAAAGAAGGCTTTATTTATATCTTTTCTGATATCAGTTCGAATAACCTCTGCCACTGCTTCAATTATATTGTTCTCTATTCAATTGGACAAACCAAAAAACATTGTGGAAGTCTCCAAATGACGAGAAATTCTTTCATCGCTTTCAGCAAAAGCGTAAATAAGTTCGACGTAATTGCCACGATTAACGAGGTCACACTCTCATCATTTCCACGAAAGGCCAACTCTTGATTAGCTAGGTAGCATGTTCCATTAATGAGAACCTTAAAAATTTCTCTGTTTTCTTTAACTTTGGAGTTGTGAAGGCTGATATTAAGTCTCTGTTGTTCATTTAAGGCAGAATCAATTCTTGAAGTTCCAAACGTTTGGAAAGAAATTTGACTTTGAATGTGAATACTGGATTTCTCATGCTTGCAAAGACTTCTCGGCAAATTCTTCAAGTCACAAAATCCAGTTTTAGCCCAAACATTGTCACTTGTTGAGGACAAGAGACAGGAATAGCAGAAAAGACGATTCCTTCAGGTATATCCACACAGCCATTCCTTTCTTGTGCACCACTCCTTATGAAAGAAGCGATTTACCTTTTTTCGTCCAATTATCTGAAGCAAATTTTTTAGATCTGGAATAGGCCTACCTTTCTTTAAGATGTTAACTTTAGATTGAAAGCTTAGTTTTGAAAAGTTTCTTAGCTTCAATATTAAACCTTCCTCCCTTATCCTTAATCTTAAAACTTATACTGTAATCGGAAACTTCTGCAATGCGCTTATTCAAACTTGGAGAGAAAAAAACGAATTTTCTTTTTCTTAATGGCGTCATATGTGAAGAATGCCTCAAATTCCTACCTGTTCAGCATAGATTCGCGGCAATTTTGCCAATAAGAAAAAAAGCACGCTTTATTCAGTTAATGGAACTTTTAGTGTCTGAAGAGGGACAAGATTGTAAGTGCCGCACCTCGCCTACATCAGTAATTTTGACCACGAAGATGCATCATTGGCACAACAACGATTGCAAATTACTGTTTGGCTGTATGAAAGGCAACAACAAAAGCGGTGTTAGAAAATAATTTTGAGAAAAAAGACACAAATCACATCAATAAAAACACCAAAAATGTTATAGTTTTCACTAAATTTGCAAATAATATTATCCTTCAGTAATCATCATTACAAGGACAGGTGAGGTACTGCCTCATCTGCCGCCCCTGACTGCACGTACCTGCTACTGGCGAAGAATGATTTTAAGGAGGTTGGTTGTTTAAAGGATAGCAGAGATGAATATCTGAACAATGGCGATAAGTGACGATCTTTATGTCACGATGCTTTTAGTCATGATTTTTTGCGCTTTTTGTTTGTTTTCTGTTTTTATCCTATAGTGTAAAAATAAATTTTACGCCCCCAAACCGTTTCTACATATCATTACCTATAAAGAAACTTCATTTTTCTCTCGCAATAATGCTTAACTTTTATCTTCCTACTTACTTCAGTTGTGAAGGTTGTGGCGTCTAGCATAAGTCCTCGATCAGACGACCACATTTCTTTTGCTACTACACTGTTACAAGGAGTCGCTGCAATGCTGCAAGCGACACAACTTCAAGCGGACTTTTTTTACCTTCCAGACAAGATTGTGTGAAGCCTGTGGTTGATACAATGATCATTAAACTGCTTTTATTATGTGGCCATTGGTTGATTTTAACATGTGTTCCGCTCGTCTTCTTCATTTTGCGAATCTATTTCGGTTCTGTTTCATAAAAACCAATTTTGATAGATTATCCCTAGATCCTAGAAATTTTCAAAGGCGCTCAGGATTTTGTGGAGATTTTTTTTGCAAAATCAATCAGAAAAAATCTTGGGATTTTTGAAATCAATTTTGGGAATTGTCGTGGAATCTTTGTACTTTTCTGGTCTAGGGAATTGGCTATGTCTTTTTGATTTTGCTTTGGATACCCAAAATTGCAAGTTTTTCGAAAACATTTTGACAGAGATTTTTTTATTTTGGGAGACCAACACTAGAATGAGAAGAATGATCTAAATTTTTGGGTCATCGTAGTGTTGGTAACGACGTGCCAAAAAATTTCTAAATCTTTGAAATTTTACACAAAAACTGCCAATTATCGGATTTTTAAAATCCTTTTTGGGTTTTTGTACATTTCGAGTTGGCAACTATGTTTCTTCAGAAGTCGCAATCGCAAAATTTGTTGAGTCATGATTTAAGGACCAGTAAAGTCCGGAAACGATTGACAAGTTGATCTTAGTATGGTTTAAAATATAAATAATTGTACTCGCCCTTAGCCTACTGTTTCTTGTAAGAAGTTGGTTTACGGTAGGTTGATTTACCTAAACTTAGTTGAAGTATGCCTAATAGTAGAAATAGCCTATAGGCTACTACTTTACTATTTACTTCATTTAATGGATATGATGAAATAGTGCAAAATGGATGATTTATAACCTTGCAAATGCAATGTAATCTTTATGTATTTAATATGCTTAATCAATTCTACCCCATGTGTCACATTTTGAGGTTTGCATAAGCAAGCTGCAATTAATGGAGAGTCTTCAGGTCTTGAAATAGATAAACAAGTGAGTAATGAAAAATCATACAGGTAGAATTTAATGTACAGATCCAATCTGCTTACTTAGGTCTATATAGTGAAGGCTACTTAGCAAAGCACCTAGGTCTAACCTAGAAAAAGACAATGTAAATTTAGGGAAGTGGCTATCTGGCTATTTTGCCATCAGCAACATTTTATTTTGGAGACTATTTTGCGGTACAGTAATCATTCATATGTGTTTATATTGCCGTAATTGCTACAATTCTGCCAGTGACGCTGTGGCATGTTGATAATGCACCAGTCTTGAAATGCTGTGGTTGCGGGCAGGGCACTAAAAGAAAGGTAGTGTATGCTGGAGGGACAGGCCTGGCATGTAAATGTATGGGATAATGTACACTGAAAGGGAGTGTACTGAGTGGAAGAGTGGAAACTTTGGAGAAATTTTTTTTAGTTATTAAAATTGACCAATCAGAAACGACAAAAAGTCAAATGTTTAATACATCATTAAGATTGACCAACCACAAATAACTCACGACAAAATAGCCTCTAAGGGTAAAATGCCGTTGGTAGCAAAATAGCCACTGCTTAAATTTAAACAAGTTGGCACGGCTGAATTTCTGGTTCAGCTAAATACATTCACTCTGTCTATTGCTGATAGATCAACCTGTTAGCCCACTCTTCAGTCTTCACCATTAGCCAAGGGAAACTATCACAACGGATCTTATGGATAGTATTGAAAAAGTTCCAAAAAACCTCCAAGATGAAGCTATTGCAAATTTATCTGGAGTCAATGTGTACGATTCTTCAACATTAGAAAAAGGTGAAATTTTTGTTGCTTTTCTTGGTAGAGCCTGCAGGCCTAAGGTTTTAGCTGTATCTAGACTACCATTAGTTTTGCATGCGTATTGTGTAACTTGCTTTGTTACTAAAGTGCAATATTGATTTAGCATTATTTAATGTTAGGAAGTGGCCATTTTGTTGTCAATGACATTTTACCCTTGGAATCTTTTGGAATTTTGCCAAACACAACTTGAAAACTATTGTGTCTTTAAGTAAACACACTTACTGTAGTGCTCTGAATGATGCTATGGATAGTGCTGCTACCTTCAGATATGATTTGTTTGGGCTTGATATTTTGCTAGTAAGATACTCCCTAAAAAAAGAGTAAAATGCAGGGTGCAGAGTGTGTGAACATAAGGGTAGTGTTAGTAAAACAAAACTTTTGTCTAGTTATGTGTTTACAACATCTTAGAAATTGAACAATCATTAATGACTAAAAGTCATGTTTTTAACACCATATGTCATCAAAATTGACCCTCCAAAAATAGTTAATGGTAAAATAGATTCCAAGGTAAAATGCCATTAACAGCAAAATAGCCACTTCATAATTGTTAAAGAAATAAAAGTAATTTTGTCAAATTTTTTGGGCTATAGTCTCAAAACTGTCTCAAAAAAATTGTCAGTTATACTACAACATCTTTGTGATCAGCCATATTTCAGAGTTACCGCTTTGTTAGCACAGTGCTTTTATACCACAGGCAGCTCAAGCTGGAGATTTAAGAGTTCTTCATTGTTAAGATTTGAGCTAGAAATATATGCATCTCATTTATAATCTAGCCAATCAACTAATAAAAAGATTTTGTCAGCATGAAAATTCTAGTGCTTTTAATCTGGAATACATCAGAAAACACCCAAAAAAATTCAGATCTACTGTAAATTGCAAAGCATGTGTCTGACATGAACTTAGTTCATGCTCAAATGCATAGCCAAACAATTTAGCTCTGGTATGGGAATGTTGTGATATGTATCTTTTACCAAAAAATCTTGTGGTTCATTGTAAACATTAAATTAACAGAAATATTTTTTGGTGAGCACAATGCTTATGATAAAAGTGTGCTGTGCTATCAGTGTTGGTAGCTTTATCAATGGTGTGAATACAGTTATTTTGGTTTTATGGACAATAAGTTTTTGTGTGACTGGGTTAAAAATACACAACTCAACTCAGATATGGTTGAAGCTGAAAGTTCATTGATAAAATATTGAGTTTACTCGACCTTTAAGTGCATGAGCTGTTGCAAAATTATTTATGCTATTTGGAATATTAATGATGGTGAATTTTACAATTGACTGGTTGAAACCAAGCATTTTGTCTGCCTTTTTTTCTAAAACTCAAAATTGTTGCAAAGCACTTTGCAGCAATATCTGCAATTGTAGTTAAGCACATAAATATGCATATACATATGTGATGTGCAAGATGCACTTGCAAACAATCTGTTAGGTCGTAGTGACTTATAGTTTAAGAAATGCTGGTTTGACCCAACCTTGCTGTATTGACAGGAGTTGTACAAAAAATTAATAAAGCCATACAAGAAAAAGAAGTTGCAGAGCTAAAAAAGCAAATTGAAAACTTGCAAAATGAGATAAAGTAAGTACTGTATTTTTTCAACTGCAAGCTGCTGGAGATAATTTTCAAAAATTAATGCAATGTGTTTTTGATTGTATGTTTTATGTAGAGATACGTATATGCACTATATGTAAGTAACACAACCACAGTTGCAGCTAGACGCATTCTCAGGTAGAAACACCACTATTTTCCAGAGAAGCTTTTTATGCATTTTCTAATTACTACATCAATCTTTCAACTCGAGTGTGTGAGACTTGACAGTGTATTAGAAAAAATGGTAGTATGTTAAAGATATAGTTAACTCTTGTAATTCTAAGCTTTCTTTGAATACGAGCTGAAAAATCAGGTCAAAAATAATATTACCAGCTGCAGTTAACAATCGAAAATATGCATAGACTAACTTGTATACTATAATTCATTCTTTTTTGATAAGATCAAAGTGGTTGTCAGTAAAGTTTGATAAAGCTGCAATAAAATAATGCAAATTTTAATAATATTTGATGAAGATGGAAAGTATAAAATCAATTGTCTTTTTTCCTGCCAATTCTAACCTTAACCTAAACTATTGGGTTTTAATGTTTAAATTTACTATTTTATGAAGAGTGTTGCTATGGAGTTTTTTGTCATGAAATTATGCAGTATGCACACGATTGTGAACTATATATATGTAATGTATATATATTCTGTAAATCACTGAGCAAGTTGGTTGTAATGTTTTCTCTAAAATGTCGAGTAAGTTGAACGTAATGTATGATGTAGAATATCAAGAAGTTGTTGGATTTACATCTTAAGATAAGGGCACATGAAACAGATTTTTGGTTTCACACCACAGTTTTAATCACAGTCAAGCTTGAGAAAAGCTGCAGTTCAATTTAAACAAGCCTTAAGTACAAACTTCGGACTGGTGAGCCTGTAACCAAAAAAGACAGATTATTATTGGTTGGTGCTGACTTGTTTTTCATGATTTTTTGAGCGAACGCTTTACTATTCTAACCTGGTGTTTATTTAGGGTTCTGAAGCATACTGTAGAGACCAATAAACAAGAAAAAGCATTAATATCATTGAAAAATTATTCAGAAGTGACACTTATAAAATTGAAGTCTCTGTCTTCACAAGCCATCCAAAACAATGAAAAGTTAAAAGTTTATGAAAATAAATTGGCCAAAGCTCAATTAAATCTTCGGCTTATAACTCAGAAAGTTGTGGACAGTGCTGCTACATCAAGTAAGTAGTAGTATTTTTACCTGTAAAGTTTTGAATTGCAGCTTGCTAATCATTACTTTACATAAATATAGTGTTGTTTCCGTACAATCACCTAGCAGTACTATCAAACGCAAAAAATATATTGAATCAGTTAAAGAAGTGATTGTGTAAAAAAGTGGTTCCATTTAATTTGTGGTTTTATTCATTTTAGAGTATTTTTTATCATTGACTAGTATCTGTTGCGTGTGAGCAAAAGTGAATGATAGTGGCAAGAATCTTTGCTTTTCTCCTTTGAAATTGGCCTGTCAATGACGTGATGCCAATGCTGATGTTCTATTTCGTTTTATTGTTTCAGTTTCTCTTAAAGAAGATGTTCCTATTTTTCATGGTCTGTCTGAAAAAGGTAAGTGAGATATAAATATGCTCCAATAAGGCACCCCTGTTTGTTTTTAGTTTTTTACGTAATAGAATCCTATTAACAGTGTAATATTTTGCTACGTTGGGATCTAGATATTTGTTTTTGGAATCAGGGCTTAGACATTTTTACTGTTGTGTTATAGCTGTCTTTATTCCAATATTTTAAACTTTAAATTGCACAGTTTTGAATTTAAATTCTGTTATAGGCAACAGCAGTACTCATTGCGAGACGTTCTTTCCAAAGCTAGTCAAACCTAACCACGTTTCGTCCAATTTTTTCTCTTAAATGAGTTGATATTGATTACTGTAATGGAGGAGGTGGAATGAGAAGTAATAGGACCGTTTTAAAAACAATTTTTTCACAAAATTGTTCCATTTATAGAACTTCTTTTTTGAGTTAATTTACTTTTGCGTTTAATCCTGGCATCGCAAGAAGCAGTTGACAAAATATTTTTTAGGAGTTTTCAGCTCCATTATCACTAAAAGCTTGATTTTTTATAAAGCAATTTTCATTTGTCACGCTGAGAAAAAAGCAAAAGTAACACAGGGTTAAATGTGGAAAATACGGAAAGTGGCGAGAGTTATGATTTCGTTTTGACCAAGAGCTATCTCACACTTCCAGGATTGTGGGCACTCCTGAGCATTGTCTTGATGGAAGAGCCATAGATGTTCTTTCGTCAGGGCCTGCTTACTGTGTCAAACTCGGCCATGGTTACTAATTTAATAAAAACTTGCTGATGGAAGTGCTGATTTACTGTTTCACTGTGAGGCTCAATTCATGATGGCCCAGATCTTTCTGGTAAAGAAATGCAATTGATTTAATTTTAATCTCCGATTTTGGCGTTTGCACCTCCTTGGGCCTTGGTGAATGTACAATCTTACACATACGATTGTATTGGAAGACCCAAGTCTCATTTCTTATGATGATCTGTTCTGCCTTTTCGTTTCCTGTTCTTACTTTTGACTTGGCCAAGAATATCCACGTCATTCCTAATCTTCTCCAACACGCCTTTACATAAATATACTCAACGCTTTTAATACAATCTTGGATATACGTTTGGCATAAAGCTTTAGCATCCCCAGATCATACAAAAAGATGCTTCATACTGATTGTCTGTTTAGAACCAGCACATGCACTATCATTCGCAGCACTGTAAATCTACGATTTTTTCATACCAGCTGCTTTACTATAACAAAGTTTTTATGTTTCTTTGTTGTGTAAGGTCGCCCAGATGCGGAATCTTGCTCAACTTTCTCATGGCCATTTTCGATACACTTGTGGGTTCAAACACCCATGCTTTACTGGGTTAGAATTGTGATGCTGTTTACCCAGCATATTGCAATTGGCAACTTTTGGGTGTCTACGAATGGCAGTCCAGCTTGTTGGTAGTGGGGCTACCAGTCTGTAATTTGCATTTGAGACTACTTCAAAATGGACTGCTGCTTTTCCGTATCTTAAGTTTAATGAGGTTGACGGTGTAGACCTGGATTACATTTGATGATGTGCCTTCATCCCAAAAAAAGAAGGTAGGTTAGCCCTCTCAATTACTCAAGACTTCAATCCATGTCATCACAGCAGTACCATGAACCTCTTGAAGAAGCTCAAAACAAGTGGTTGAATCCTTCTTCAGCTTCACCAAGAAGTTAGGTTGATGCGTTGTTTTGTTTTTGTGCTACAAATATTGTTAGCAGCATTGGATGCAAAGAAGCCCAAATAAAATAATAAACTTCTGATTAGCGCTACCAACCCAATTGGCGGTGCACTGGGAGCAAAAATTTGGCCACAGATTTTCGACTTTGATCGGAAGCCAGAGCTTTCCACTAAGTTGTTATAATTGGTAAAATTAAGTTATATTTTTTACACCTTCATTAGTATTTATGTCCACGTGGTTAAGTGAAGTTTACTCTGGCTGCTATTTAGGCTACCACCGGTGCAATATAAGATTTGAGTAGTCATCAACAACCAGTTATCAACAACCAAATAAATCAGCTGTACTAATTCATCTTACGCCTGACTAAGTCTAGTTAAGTAACTGTCACATAGGCCTAATCTACAGACCTGCTGATGTGGTAACACCTGTAATGTCATTGGAGTCCTTAGACTGCATACAGAGTTGCATCAAGTCTAGTTCCAAACAAGCTGGTTTTCAAACTCTTGACGAAACTTATTCCTGATGTAGAGTATATAAGCAAACAGACCTTATGTTTTCCAAAAGTATATTCTTTTTATCAGGTAATTTAATTCAAATTTTGCGACGGTTAATCCCAAAACAAATAACATTATGAAGTAAAACAACAAAGCCAGGGAAAATTAAAGTATATTGGTAGGCCTAACAATTTGGAGCTGTTTACATTGCACTGTTGTGCGAAATTGGGTTTGGTTTGGTTTTTTGCCAGGTATAGTATTATCTAGTTTAAGTTTCTAAATCTAGAAAATCAAGAGTTTTTACTATACTTCGCCAAGCATGTTTTGCAGTCAAGAAGCGAGGGTTAGATTAGGTCATACCAGTTGGAATCAACTACATTTCTGAGCTCCATCCTCATGGGTTGCCATTACTACTGAGATACGCAACTAGCAGAGCAAACACCACATGGTTAAAAGATCAGCTAACTATGATTTCGTACTGCTTACAAGTTAGAGAAAATGAATTTTCTGTGCGATGTTCTGAATTGTAAGAAAAATAAAAATTACAACCTGGTAGAGGGCTAGAAGTGAAAATTCATACACACAAGTTGTGAAACAGCATAAATCTGTTTGGGGTAACCTAGCATACACCACTTGCGGCTCGGAGCCCACAAACATGGCCAGAGTCAGGCCGGAGTTTATTTCATCCTTACAGCATCATGTTGTAGAAAAGACTGAAACAGATGAACCAAATACTGTGAGCTCTTGACTCCGAAATATAGCACAACTGCGAATTTCCTCACTTAGTTAAACAAGCAACTCCGATTGGTTCAGAATCGAGAAGTGGTTATTACAGACCCCCCCCCCCTTTTTTTTTTATTATTCCTTTTACACCACATCAGCAACTTCGAACTTCTTTTAACAATTTCCCTTTATACGCAAGCCAATGCTGGCAATCGTAGACAATTAATCATTGTAAAAACAGTTTAATTACAACAAACATGAAACAAAAATTGAATCGTTTACGCTAAACATCCTGCATTATCATGAATTACCCTATTCTTCTGTTGACTCCTAAAGAAGGCTGATGTTAAGGCGAAAATGTTATAATTTTTGCGTTGTTTTCACTTTTATTAAAATGTTTTAAAATTGATTTAATTGTTTGCGGTTGACAGCATTAATTTGCTTACGGATAAAGAAATCGACCTTTTCACCTATATATATCAATTTTGTTTTAGCTGCAAAAGCTGTTTCGCGTGCCAGAACCCTAAAAGAACGACAAGAGTTGATTAAACAAGGTCTTGCAACACCGTTCTCTTTCCAAGCACGAAAACCAAGTTCAAGTACTTTGAAATTAGACGATACTTTCAGTACTTTTCTCGATGCTTCTGTTGGCAGAGACCCGAAATCTGCTCAGAAAAGTAATGACAAAATAAAAGCGATTAAACGGAAAAACGAAGATGCTGATGAAGCACCAAAGCAGCAAGTACGAAAACTTGAAGAAGTTATAGATGAATATAAACCATCAACTGACGAAGAGTCGGAGGGTGAGGTTTCTTTCATAACCTAAACAACTGTAAATATTTTTTAAACGTCGGCTTTCCTTTAATATTTTGATACTGGCATTTCATCATTCTGAATTATTATTTTGAATATGTTTTGTTTGTACTAGATTCGATCGGTGGTATTGTAATTCCAGTGGTGTTTGTAAATCTACAAAAGATATGAAGCTCGTTCGTAAATTTACGAAAACTTATGGAATTTCAATTTGTAGTGATGTACAAACCTAAATTTTATTCTAGCTCCTTGCGACTACTTACCAATTTATTTGTTGTTCATTTCAGATGAAACTCTAGCTAATGTTGCACCAGTTAAAATGAAGTTTCGCAGGTAATTGAGGATGGTGCTTATCAACTCTTTTTGGTGGTGACACACCTTGTGTAGCCTTTCAAAAATCTTTGCCTGCCAATCTTGTTTTGTAATTCATGTACACTCGCACAACGAAGTTTGAAAGCGTACATATAAATGCATACAACAACATTCAGTGCGATGACAGCTACTGAATTTCATCGGCAGTTGTGAAAAACTAGGTTTAGATCTTGTATTAATGCATCACGAGAATTCAGCAATATTAATAGAGATTATCTTTGTCGATTTAATTTCAATTCGTTTATGCATGTATGCTTCTGCTATTTACAAGCATTTAGTCAACTGGCCAACCACCACGGGTGGAATGTTTGGCAGGGCCTCATCCTGCCACATAACGGTGGAGAAATCTCGTCAAGTATCTTTCATAACGGAACAAGGTGCAAATTAGACGGATTTTTTCTACGCACCATCGCTTGCTGAGCGAGCGCCAAACTTGAAGTAAATATCATTTTTAAAGGCTTTTACTTAACCCGACGAGAGAATTGACTCGTGTCTACCGACTGCGAAGCGGACGCCTTGTTTACTGCATTGCCACGCTGATAAGCAATAATCTTTGTCATGAAAAACTTTGTTGTTACATTTGCTCACACAAAAGTCAAGCCAGAACGAAGAATAGTGTGTGTGAGACAGTGCAATTGATTTTGAAGGAAAAAAACGTTTGGTTGTTTTAGCACAGAGGTCTCCCAGGGGTGAAGTTTTAAAAAATTTAGCTTTAAAGCAAACGACATTACAGCAACGACTAATCATTTTAAAGAAAACGACTAACGCACTGATCGCTAACTAGCAAACTTTTGAATACAGATTATTTGCCCAGAGTGCTGGTTATAGCAAAGCAGAGTTTTTGAGTAGCATTGTTCTAATACTCGGTTTTGAATGCTACCTCTAGTCTGATATTGAAAAAAATTGCGTTTAGAGAACGTGTGGCAATTGACGACGCTAATCCAAAATCGTTCAAAAAACGCTTGGACACTTACCGCAAGCAAAAATTGCAGGAACAAATAGATGGCGTTCCAGTACCTCCAGATAAAGTGTTTGACGGTGGACTAAAAGTTCCTGGAGTGATTTGGAACAAGTTGTACAAGTAATTCTATTAGTAAAGTAAGGGTGTGGAGCAGTGGTGCAACCAGAAATAATTAAAGGTAGTTGGCAGCAAACCGTATTTCCGATCTTTATTGCTGGCGAAGACTGTTTAAGTTTGGAACTAGCTTCTTAAAAAGGAATAGGTTGTCGTCTAAACATCCCCCGTAGTTGTGCTTCTGGTGTGGAGTAATTTCCAATAGATCGGACCCAATTTATGAGCAACTTTCAAGTAGTTCGTAAATTAACTTTCGAGACTTGCTGGACAGGCTGCGAAGCTTTAATTTTTGTTATTTTAGTTAGTGTTGTCGATGTTAAATTTAATTGTTCTTGTAATCTGCATCGCAAAGGAAGTAATTGTTAAGCTTTTTTTTAAATGGAGAGTTTTTCTGGTTTAATTGGAACATGGAACTTGGAGTTAAAATTTGCTTCTGTTTGACCGTGGATAGCTGAAGTATTTCTTTAGACCAGTGGTTCCTAACGTGTGGGTCGCCTGAAAAATTTGTTGAGTGGCTTGATTTTGTAGGAAAACCCATAGCTTATCAATTGCTTTTTTATTTTATAACGTCCAACTGTTACACATAGATGAAGCTGGGGGTGAATTGGGACCACAAATGACCACTGATTTTTCCAATTTGTCAAATCTGATTTGAGCATTCAGATAAAATACCAAAAAAATTTTTAGTGGAAGCATTGCGATTGTTTGACTTCTCTTTAACTTTGGATATCATTGTTTTTTCCTAATTTGTTATTATCATGAAATGAAATTCAGCTATCAAATTTATTTACAATGAAAAAAATTTAGGTTATCAAATACATAAGACTATAAATTAAATTGTTATTGACGATATGAAATTAGACTAGAAAATAAGCTTTGAAAAAAGAGTTGATATGATTTTAAATGCCACAAGCATATACAGCAGGAGTCTGCAATTCCAAGCAAGCGGGCTGACTATTTATGGTCCACCTAAAGGTGAGGAATTGTTTCTTTGTTTCTTTTTGCCTGCTTGCTACTCGTGCTCTTTACAATTTTGGGAAAAATGCCCGCTTTCTATCTCTCCGTACCTACAGTACATATGTGCAATAGGGTGTTTCATAATTTCACCACTTTCGACTTTTCAAACGGCTACCAATTTTTCTGATTGGATTTTCGGCACTGATTACATTATTTTTTATTATGACGTCATCTTTATGGTGCCCCGTGCGATTATTACGTCATTTTTCGTTGTTTTTTAGTATCTCGAGAATCATTTGCGATGGAAGCATAGGGTTTGTTTCAATTGACGCAGAATGGTCGATTTCCTATCTGTCTTTAATACATTATTTAGTCCAATCTGCCCGAGAAAAATAGTTATTAACGAAAACGTATTTTGTGTGATTTGGGCCAATTTATATGCCAGGCGATACGAGTTTAAATTATACTGCATAAAATGTTTAGCAAATTGGCATAAACTGTTATAACGTTTATCAATTACACATACAGCATTGAACAAACTTTCAAATATTATAACAATATCTTGTTTGAGTGAGGGGGAGCTTAGACAAAAACTTCAGCTAGAATGTTTAGACTGGTCGCTAAACGCACTATATATGCTAAATTTTGAAAAAAATTAGTGTCATGCATCATAGTATTTACTAATTTTGACTTTACTAGATTATTGTGTACTAAAACTTTACTATTATTTACCAAACTTTACTAATTTATTAGAGTGGATGAATTGTTGCAAGCAATAGAGATTTATTCAAAAATATAACATCAACAACACCACAGAATTTACAAAAAGCAGCGATAACACAAAAATGGTACACTCACGACCAAAACTCAATAAGGATACGAAATGATAGCACTAACAGAAGTGACAACTAGCAACCAATAGTTAATGCTATTCATAACAATGAAGGCCAAACTATCATTTTTACTAAATAGAAATGGGCAAAGTTGTTAAAAAGCTGGGCTAGCTGTTCGGTTAACAAAATGCAGACTTGTATAAAAAGACAAACTTGTTGATGGCTTAGCATAAAAGTGATCGTTCGTAAAAAAATTTGCAAATATACTGTAAGTTTAATCTTACAGTATATTGTAAGAAATTGAACATCAGCACTTACTCCATATTACTTAAAAACGCACGAATACACATGTCGGTTTTATTTGGATGTGAAGGCGAATCAAGAATTGTATTTTGAACGACACCTTTTAGTTTGCCGATCAACCTTCCAGTAACAAATTGAACATCAGCACTTACTCCATATTACTTAAAAATGCACGAATACACATGTCGGTTTTATTTGGATGTGAAGGCGAATCAAGAATTGTATTTTGAACGACATCTTTTAGTTTGAAGATCAACCTTCCAGTAACAAATTGAACATCAGCACTTACTCCATATTACTTAAAAACGCACGAATACACATGTCGGTTTTATTTGGATGTGAAGGCGAATCAAGAATTGTATTTTGAACGACACCTTTTAGTTTGCCGATCAACCTTCCAGTATCTCTTGTTATTTTCGATACTTTTCCAATGTGCTACCGGTACCTCGGGGCTTACGATGGAAGGAGCGGTTCTGCTCTCACTTGTAAAAAAATCTCTTAGGCCAGCTTTTCGACCTTGAAGTAGTTTTCGGACATCTACCGAATCTGGATAATGAGATGTTTTCACAGCTTCTATGGAATACGGCGATACTTCCGCGAAGACGCTAAGAGCAACATTTACTGGCGACATCCATTGTACAGCATACTCGTAGAAATATTTCAGAACAGCATCTGCTAGTTCGGAATCAATTTCACGATAGGCCAACAAAAGATCACGCTGAAAAAGTGGGATTCTTGGGTCTTCAGCTGCCGGTGGTTTCAAATGAATCAGCAAAAATGAAGGCGCATATACCGAAATTAGCCTAATTAATTTCGATTTTTGGTAATCATCCAAATGGCAAAAATCAATAAACGGTGACCATCTTGCATGGCATGTTGCTCTTGGCTTGTAAGCCAAAAGAGGCTTTATATTTTCTGGAACTTCATCAAAATATAGCAAGATAATGCAAGTAAGCACATGTGATCATTTCTGAATGAATGATCGTTTCTTTGCTTGTTTTCATCTGAGAACCACTCAATCTTTTTCCTTAAATGAAGGAATGCCATTTTAGTGACAGGGACCACAAGTTTTTCTCGATCTACAAGTTTACTCATGTCAGGCTTCCGACTATCACCAAAGTACTTCATCAATGATCTGTCTTTTATAGTTCCTGGTCCTTTCTTTTTGCCTTCAATTTTTGGAATGGCGTGA
Organism: Trididemnum clinides; assembly: GCA_963675345.1. NCBI lineage: Eukaryota > Metazoa > Chordata > Ascidiacea > Aplousobranchia > Didemnidae > Trididemnum > Trididemnum clinides. The sequence continues at coordinate 14,881,259 of OY776300.1, read as the reverse complement.
GTAAAGTAAATTTCATTCACATGAAACAAACATTCCCGTGAATAAATATTACGATTATGATGCAATTTGTAAAAGTCAGCCAGCCGCTTATTTACACCAGACATTTTACCTGTGTTTAAAGTCGTAGTATCCGACATTACTGAATAAACTGTATCTAAAATACTTTGATCCACATGTTCTGTGATGGCAGTAAAGACAGACTCAGCAGTTACTGATCTTCCATTTTCAAACGTTTTCACTGCAATGACTTTTTCACACTTTCTATCTTTACGGATCGCCCCAATAATAAATATCGATTCATTTTATTTATGATTTTGCCATCATAGCACAGTTGAATACCTGCAGCACGACCCCGCTCTTTCTCGCACTTCTTCAAGGCTTCCAACCGGAACTGCTCACGCTTTCGAAATGCATTTTTCCCAACCGTTGATCGCGGTAATTCTGATTGCTGGCGTATCGACATCATTCGCTGGTCTGCCTTCTTGCAGGCACTGGCACTTACAGAAAAATTACGAAGCTTTTTGTATGATTTGCCTCTTGTTATTTGCTTAGACGGAGGGTGGTAATCCAAGTCAAATGTTTCAGTAAAGCTGTGTGGATTTGCTACTATTTCATCATCGCTGTCGTCAAAAATGGAGCTGGTGTCAGATTTACGTGGCCTCAGAACTGTAGGAAAGATGGCACTAGGCGTATCAGTGATTTTTATTCTTTTGCTGCAAGTTGGTTGTTCCTGATTAGTTTCAGCGTTATTTCGTGTTTTTGCAAGGACTTGCTGTCTATGTTTGTTGAATAGCATATCTTTTGATTCAGATAATATCATTTTTCTAGACGACTGTTGATCTTTCAGAAACTATTTCTTTTTCTGGTATTCTGTCATCAAATTTACATGTGCATAGTAATTTGCCTCGATTCGTACCAACGATTTCAAGAGTCTCGCACTGGCATCTGGACAGGTCGAAAAGTTTATCAAACCAATCTTCATTAATGGAACACTGAAATTTTTTAGCTCGTTTTCTTGCGGTGAGAAAGTTCTCAATTCCATTTTTTAGCTTATTCTTGGCACTCTTTGTCTTGATTACGGCTAAACTAGCCTTTCTCCATAAATCTACAACATCGCTAATCGCTACCTGTTCTATGTCAATGAACCCTGGTCCTTTAGCTGAGAATTTAGATTCTGTATCCATCAAAACCTGCCGAACACGATAGAAGTGCTCAATAACCTTCCTATTTGTGTGTAATGTATCACCCTTCTACTTATTCCTGAATAGCAAAGATTCTATCTCACTAGATCTTATAGATGCCATACTAAGGCTTTACTTTTGTTGAAAGTGTGACTGATGCTGTTTATGCTAACTGGCTAAATGATGTTTTTAGATGCACGTACGAGCGTAATTATCGTTTACTTGCCGATCAAACAACTGCGTTTGTGACGAAATAGCGACTTCATAGTAAAAATTAGTTTTGAAGAGATTCGATTACGAAATATTTGATCATTTGTGCCAATACACAAAAATACATAAAAAACACCATTTTAATTTAAACTAATTTTCTCGTGCAGATAGGACTAAATGATGTATCAAAGACAGATAGGAAATCGACCATTGTGCGTCAATTGAAACAAACCCCACGTTTATATCACAAATGATTCTCGAGATAGTAAAAAAACAGCGAAAAATGACGTAACAATCGCTCTGGGGACCATGAAGATGACATCATAATACAAAATAATGCCAAATTCGTAGTCAGCGTCGAAAATCCAATCAGAACAATCAGTAGCCGTTTGAAAAGTCGACAGTGGTGAAATTATAAAACACCCTAATGTACAATCATTGTCGTTCGCATGGCAAAGAATATCTTTTCCCCCTTCGGCCGGATATGATATAAACCTCATAAATCATTTTCTATTTCACGTTGCTTAACCCGCATAGTAGGGACATTTTTCAGTAAAAATAGAGAGCGTATTTTGCACCTTTGGCTGAATATAATTTAAGCATGAGGCTTTTTCCGTGGTATGCTACTTAGTAGTGCACTTTTTTAATGAAAAGGCTAAACAAATTTTTGCACCTTCAACGCCTGATGACATCTGACCAAAAAGTTAGAACTCCGCCCCCTATTAGAATGAGGTACGTAAATGCTACCACTTCCGCACTTCATTATATGTAATGACATCAGATTATTGTTCAAATCAGATGGTGCAAAAGCAAAATTTTTTGGCACTTGAAACCATTACAAACCTGTCAACTGGCACTCCCCGTTTCAAAAGTCGCAAACCTCTGATTTACATTGTAATTGCTAAAATACCTCGCTGTTTTTTATTGTTTTAATGCATTGTGTAATCATGTAGGTCTAGTTTTTAGTTGATAAAAAACATTGAAGCAATGGTAAATCGAATGAAAATTTTAGCAGTTATACGCTAGTCTGCGTAAAATGAACTTCAAGTTGTATTGAAATTATTTTATGCAAACTAACAAAATAGAATTTTCCTAAAAATTTAAACAGACGTGGATTGGAACATAAGTTTTGTCAAGATCTTCCTTAAAATTTCAAACATTAGCCATTGCCAAATTTTTTGTGGCTACGTATGTGTTGTTGTGAAATAATAACTGCTGGTGGGAGGTCATATTGCTGAAGCATGTCTGAACACAACTTCATTCATAACTTATGGCTGGAAGATAAACAAATAGTGATAAACTTTTCCTTAGTTTGTTATCATCGCAGAATGAAATGCAAATGGAATTGAATGCGTTATGGCAGAATTGGAGGTTGCTAAATTTATCTGTGTAAAATCGAATATAGTTTCACCTCGTTAACTCGGACAGCTGGGGGGAAAAGGTGTCCGTGTTAGCCGATTATCCGACTTAACCGACGGCCTATAGGCCATAGCTTATAAACATGCCTAGGGTAACGAAGTTTAGTTAAAAATGCCCTTATTATATAGGCTATTTTGTTTTACTACATTTACCTTCATAACATGTAAAAAAGCAGATTTATTTATATATTCATTTATTTTGGTTTATTCAAGTAAATCACCTGACGAAGGCTACGTTGGGCTAGCCTAGCCCAGCAAACAAACCTGTACCAATATCGACTGTTATTATCCGCTATTACCAAGGTTATTTTCTTTTACCTAATCGGCCGATTTAAGGCCAAACATTTTTTTAATTTTCAAAGATTTTTTTTCTCAATCTTGGAATGTTTTTCCATTTTTTTCTCGGTCATGGTCCGAGTTAACCGATATCCGGCTTAACAGGGTCCGTGTTAACGAGGTGAAACTGTAGTATAATTTGCAATCAATATCATTTCGTGCAACTTAAAATGCAAAGTTTACCTAAAAAAATCTAAACAAACGTGAATTAGAATATCTAATCTTTGTTATGCTTTTCTTCAGGCATTGAAATGAAAAAAAATATCCCCACCAAATTTTGTTTTGGCTACAGCCGTGCTGTTGCATAGTACTAATAATTGCATAATGGTTATATCACGACGCAAAAAACTTGACAACATCCATTTTAATTATGAAAAGTTTTCACAACATGCTTATTTTAATCATATTCTTGGGTCGCTAGTTTTCTTAAATATTAAGTTTTAAAAAGTTAGGGTTGCTTTGAAAAAAGGCTGGTAGCCACTGCTCTTGACCGCGGAATGCTCTGAATAACTACCGGCTCTAAATTGATATGATACGTTTCGCTGAATATCTTGCTGTGTAAAGATCTTATAAAGCTCTTTACAATCTAAACGCTGGTTGCACGCCAACAGCAATATACGTTCAGCTAAACGTCATTAATTATTTCACGGTACGTTATTATACTGGGTATAGTAACTACTTGCAATCAGCTTTTCTATTCTAATTCCTTCCATTTTGTGTAGTGGGGTCATGGAGGTGCAGCCGAAGCATCTGTGTTAGTTTCCAAAAAATACATTCATTTTTATTCAATCATCAAGCAGCATCAGTGAAAGCTGTCTCGAATTGTTTTTCGAAGTTGCTGTCCACACAGGCTACCAGTCACTTTAGAATTGATCTTCGTTGTGCTCATCTCCGTGTCTTCTCTACTGCGTGTTGTCAAAAGGGCCAAAATTCCTTACTACTCGGCCAGAGCAGTTGACGTAATTCTGCGGTGGTAAAAAATAAGACTTTCCGCCCTGAAACTTGGCAGAAAAAGAGCTGCGTAGGGCACTGTTTGCTAATAAGCAATATACTTCTTTTTTGTGTAGATACCAGCAAACTGGAATTAGATGGCTGTGGGAGTTGCATACTCAACAAACTGGAGGAATTTTGGGTGATGAAATGGGTTTGGGAAAAACCGTACAGGTTATTGGTTTTCTTGCCGCCTTAAGCAAATCGAAGGTTCGGGACCGCAACCGTTCTTTCAGGTAGCTTATAGATTATAAAATAAAAAAAAAATTTTAAATATGTTTTTTTTATCCAACATTGGCAATGTTTTCTTGATAATGAGGTGCTGTTTTTCCACCTGCTCTATTGTCTCAAAGAGAATTATACTCCATTATTTCTTTGAACCGTTTTTATTCGGCTTTCTTCCTTACCATCACCATCCTATTCCCAAATATTATAGCAGGCTATAGACCAATACAAAAGTTAACGGTGTTTCAATGCCTCGTAGTTACGACGGACTGGGACCTGTTTTGATTGTCTGCCCCGCAACCGTCATGCACCAATGGCTTCGAGAATTCCACAAGTGGGCGCCGTTTTTCCGAGTGGCAATTTTGCACAGCTCCGGCACTCACAGAGGATCGCAGGTGGTCTACGTTGTGATATAACTGCCTTAATAGCATGAAAAATTTCTTTTGTGTTCTGTAAGCATAGTCCAATGTAAAGCAGGTCAAAAGTCATTGCTGTTTGGCTGGAAAAGGCATTCAACTTTTACTGTTGCTGCAACTTTCACTGTACAACGTAATTGTGATAATAATCTGTCGTTTGGATTGTTCGTGTAAGTTAATGTCGTGAAGAGGACTAGGGACAATTCTGTAAAAGGGACAGAGTTTGCTGGTAAGAATTTAGGCGTTGCTTTTTGCCTAGTGAGGTTTGACGTTTTTCTTGGATTGGTGGTTCGTAGAACTCCAAACTAGTTGTTCCGTATTAAATAATGACATTGTCTTTGATAATGCTCCATTGCATTTTTCTCGCAGCATGATCTCATTAGCAACATCGTATTGTCACGAGGCGTATTAGTGACGTCATACGAACGCGTGCGGCTTGCCATTGACAGTTTGCTGGGTCGTAGCTGGCATTACGTCATACTGGATGAAGGCCACAAAATCAAGAATCCTGAAGCGGGAATAACCCACGCTGTGAAGCTGGTAGGTGCAGCACTGCTATAGTGCAGTCTTGAAAGTCGGTGGTTACTTCTGCGGGATTTATGACATGAAATGATGGTAACTTTTAGTTGAATAAAAGTGGAACCAAGCAGTTGAGAGATTGCGAAGTAAAATTCAGGCTTAAGTGAACAGCTACGCTGGGTTGTGTTGGTGGCAGTCGTATGTTGACGTTGTATGAGTCTTGCTTTTAATTTTTATTTAGGCTCAGGGATTAGGCCTAGAACTTCGTGGCGTTCTAAAAGAGATAGATTTTGAACTACATTTTTTATAACATGAGTCTTTGTATACTTAATCAGATGTTAAAATTGACACTATAGTCCTACATATATGCATAATTATACACGTTCTACAGTTTAACTACAAGACTTTCTTGTTGCTATTAAAGCAAAGACAATAATATCTTTTTCCTAAGCATTCTGTTTTCTTCTAGTTTCCAACCCCACATCGCCTCATATTATCAGGCTCGCCAATACAGAATCATTTGCGTGAATTGTGGTCTTTGTTTGATTTCGTGTATCCCGGAAAACTCGGCACTCTTCCTGTGTTCATGGAACAGTTTTCTGTTCCGATTGTTCAGGGAGGCTACTCAAATGCAACAGAGATCCAGGTAGTGTGATTATTGTTTTACTAATGCCATTATTTAGTGTCTTGGCCACTTAGTTGAAGATATCTGAACAATTTTGTGCTTAATTTTCCCATTTAGCTGCGTAAAAACCTTTTGTTCTTTAGAGCCCTTTTTTTAAATTCAATACCTTTTGAAAAAGGATGGTTGATATAACTTTGCTTGTAAGCAGTTCTTGTAAATATCAACGTAATCGCTTAAATATGTTGAAGTTGGATTGGTTGCATATCACTTAATAGGCTCAGCCAAACATTCCAAGTTCAATGATTTGCTGGCGAATCTAACCCCAAATTAATAAGCAGTTGTTTAGTGGTAAGGGTGCATTCTTAAAACCTCAAGCAATGCAAAACTCATGCAATATGACCTTATGCAAATACGTTACGAAAGGTGACGTAAATAGTGGATTTTTTGATTTAGGTTCAAACAGCGTACAAGTGTGCTTGTATGCTGCGAACTACCATCTCGCCGTATCTGCTCCGACGTATGAAACAAGATGTACAATCCCATATCATGTTGCCCGAAAAAAGCGATCAGGTTTTATTCTGTTCGTTAACCGACCACCAAGTGGACATTTATCAAAGCTACCTCAACTCTGATTCGGTTGATTCCATTCTCTCTGGACGATTAAAAGTAAGGAAAGCTACTAATTTGTTGAGCTTTAACGAAACTTTGTTGCTCAGAAGTTAGGTAGTGTTATTTAAACGATGACTGCATCGATATTGGTAGCACATAGCAAGTTGGTTGTACCGACCTGGTATAAACCAACTATACAAGCTACGAATAAGACTAAAGCTAAGTGCCAGTTTTATTTTAGCGATTTTTTGCATTGTTGCACTGGACTTAAATTTGCGTTCGCTCGTTATTGACGATATACTACCGCTTGTTACAGTGATGTCAAAGCTATTTTAACAACAGTAAAGCCGGAACCAAAACCATCTTAGAAGCCAATTGATAGGACTTTTTCTATATTGGTAATAAAAAATAAGAGCATCCCAATATTGAATCAATCACCTTACAGTTTGGCGTTTCGCAAAAGATTTTGCCTCATCAGCATTAGTCGTTTACCTGTTGCTTAAATTTACCTTAACGAATATTGTATTGTTTAAGCTTCTCCGACCAAGTGATCACTTATGGTGGCAACATGTGCTAGTAGTCAGAAAATCCAATATTTACTGCAGTAATCTTAGAAGTGCCCGCATTTTGAGTTTCGTTACAGGCTCTTGGGCAGTCTGGGTCTTGCGAGACTCTTGTGTGGTTGCCGTGAATTAACCAATACGGGTTTGCAATTGATTCTAGTCTTCCGAACTAGTCGCAACTTCAAATTGTCATCTTTGGGTCGTAAAAGTCGTTTAGGATGTTATGCGGTTGATTTTTGGCTTCAAGTAGCAGCTCACTGTTCTTCTAATGATGCTAAAATGAACTGCAAACCGTCGAAATGAAAATAAATGCAAGGACATTGGTTGTTTTGTGTTTATTGGTTAATGGCTTTGTCTGGTTTTCAAGGTATTCGTTGGTTTAATTCAATTGCGAAAAATATGTAACCACCCGGATCTCTTCACCGGAGGACCTAAAGTTTTGGCTCATGATCCAACGCCGGGTTACGGGGATGATCGGAGATATGGATTCTGGAGGCGATCTGGCAAGATGATTGTTGTGGAGTCGCTCCTAAGGATTTGGAGGAAGCAAGGAAAGAAAGTGCTGCTCTTCACACAAAGCAAACAGGTGTTTGTGCTTCGCATAAGTCGATTAGTGTTGCAAGCAGACCAGAGGACCCTTAGTAAGCGTGTTGGTCGTATTCATAGGCGGACTGAAGTGTTCGAGCTATCCCGAAAATGTGCGAGCTAGGTCGATCTAAAGACGTCAAAAAAAGTTTTTTAAGTAATCTTCAGCAGCCGTGACCACCCTTCTGTCATGTCAGAAAAGACCTTAAGAGGCATGGAGCCAAAACAGACAGATAAATTTTAGAAATTTTTGACACCGATTTAATGTCATTTTTAAATCGCAATGCGACCCTTTGTGAACATGTTTGGTTAAGTATCGTCTGCGTTCTCTTTCTCAACTGCAAGTCTCATATTTTTCGTACGTTTAACCTCACTTTTCATTGCTATGCTTATAGATATTTTGCTGTTTAGATGTTGGAGATACTCGAAGATTTTGTAAAGTCGCAGAAATATACTTACCTTTTAATGCACGGAGGATCTGCGATTGGGACAAGGCAGCCTCTAGTTAAGACATTCAACGAGGTAGAACCGTCTGTATTGTGCATCGTATAAACACATTTGGTAGTTCTCTTGTTTTGCCGCTGGGTATCGGTGGAAGTGCTCTGAATTTTAAACCAAATAGTTTTTGGTTTAAAATCTTCCACAAACCTCGTCTGTGTTAAGAAAAATTAGCTGGAATTTGTTCGTTAGTAGATGTTGTTGTTGCTACCGACCCTTCCGAGGGATGGGGGCATGGTGGAAGACCATGAAGCCCCAGAAGCCGAACTCTCCAGGGCCTGGACCAGGTTGCAGAGCAACAAAGAGTAACCAAAGAGCGTGCGGCGCAAATAGTCCGTTGCTGGACCGTGCAGAATCCATGAGAAGTGTATTGGGTCGGATGACCTCAGATGCTGCATGAAGGATTCTCGATACTGCCGATTGTGGAGAGATAAGAGTTGAGCAGAACGCTGGGTCCGTTCCAGCGAAGATGAAAGAGGACACAGCGAGTGAGCACAAAGTTCATCGGGAGATACCGAGGGGATCTGTGTGTTAAAGAATTTAAATGAGACAATGCGACTCCAAACCGAGAAAACGGTGGATACGAGAGGTAAAAGGAGAGAGACTACAAGGGGTTGCCGAAGGCAGGAGTAGCGCACCACGCCTGGCCAGCTCATCGGCTGCGTCGTTCCCTGGGAGAAATGAGTGTCCGGGGACCAATTGTAGCCTGACAGTAAAGGCAGAGAGAAAACGGTTCCTGCCAGATAGTTTGAGGTAAAAGGAAAAATGGAGGAAAGGACAGAGCGAGAGTCACAGAGGAGAAGAGAAGTAACTTTTTGCTCTTGCCGAGACTAGCGGAGAGCTTTCAAAATGGTGCAGACTTTGGCGGTAAAATTTAAACAAGCCGGGCCTTCCGAAAGAGAAAGGGTGGCCTCAGCGCTGCGCCCCTAAGTGATCAGTTGGCAAGGACGCCAGAGCAGGAGCATGGAGAGGAAAGAGTCAGCTCCACAGAGAAGGAAGGTAGATTTCAAGCAGGGGAAGGGGGCAAGCAAAGAGAACCTCCATAGGAGAAGAAGGGGAAAGCATGAGGGGTGAATGCATGCAAAAGCTCTCCACGATGATCTACAGCTTCTTCGTTTCACCCCAAGTCCGGTGAAATCGGAAATGGTAAAGGAGGTTGGGAGACGAAGGGCCCGCTCGTAAGAAGACAGGGCGAAATGAGTCAGGGTGACTCGTACTGGAGGTAGAGACGCCTTAGTGAGGGGGAGTGGCATAGGGGAGGACGAGAGGTAGCCGTTGATGGCGCAACCTTAGCCGCTCGGTAAAAGCGTTCCAACTTAACGATGTCGGTAATGCCAAGAAAAGGAAAGCATTTGGGAGAAATATAAGTAAAAATGGACCGAAGAAAAGCTTTATACAGATGAGAGAGGGGCCCCATGAGGAAGCAGAGATGCAGCATAAGGCCTTGAGACGTGGAAAAAAACTTGGCTGGTAGCGAAAATACATGTTTAGAACAGGAAAGAGTTCGATCGAGAATGGAGTGAAATTGAAGGGGAGAGAGGAGTTGAATAAAAACAGGTGGGGCTGGAGGTTAGAGTGATGGAGATCCGCCGAGAAGAAGGATCTCTCGTTTTCGCTCGCATTGAGAGGAATACACTAGTTTCCAGACCAGCGCTCTGGTCGAATCAGGGCTTCTTGTGTAGCCTCTACAGCAGCAGGAACCGAGGGGAAAGTGGACCAAATAGCCTGGTCATCAGCATAAAGAGAGCATCTGACGGAAGTAGGTAGAGATGCAAGAAGATCATTGATGAAAAGAGAAAATAACAGATCCTAGCGTAGCACTTCGACAGACTCGAAAGAAGCAACTTTTGTGATTTTGAAAAACTACGCAACTGCGCCGGTCAGAAAGGAAAGATTGAGTCCAGCAAAAGAGCCGCGAAGCTTGGAGGAGTCGATCGTAGCAAGAATTGTACCAGAGCCCAGCCTGGGTTTGTTAAATCCATCCGAGATGGACTGAAAAGATAAAAAAATTTATTGAGGTTAGACCGTCCAGGGCAGAAACCGGCCTGGCGGGGAGAGAGAATGGAGTTAGACTTCAGAAAGAAGAGTATACGCGATAGAATGATGCCTTCTAAAAGCTTTGAGACGCTGGAGGTGAGAGAGATTGAGAGGCTTTCCCATCTTATAGATGGAAATGATAAAAGATGTCTTCCAGATGAAAGGAAAGGAATGCAATGACCAGGAAAAATTGAAAATTGAACAAGAAAATCTATGCCAGAGCGAGGAAGGTGCTTTAGCATGGGATAAGCAAATTAGTCTGGGCCAATGGAAGTGGACGAGGAGAGTTTTGTGGCTGCCGCGAAAAATTCAGTGGAAAAGAAAGGAGAGCAGAAAGAGTAATGATACTCCTCAGGGCATGTGGCCCGTCGAAGTCGTAGCCTCTGGCTCTGCTATGCTAAGCCTTTGTCTATAAAACAGAAAAGTGGGATCTCAGGTGGTCGGCGTAGACCGATCCCGCCTCTTTGGCAGAGAAAGATGAGTAAGAAGAGCCAGCGATGGAGAGAATAGACTGATATAGGAGAGTGAGACGAGCGTGTTTCTTGCCATATCTCAGCCTTGGTGTTAGCGATAACAGACGAGGCATCTTGGGAAGCAGAGATGTAAGCGTGACGATCTTGATTACATCTATGAGCGGTAGCAAAAGCCTTACGTTTTTTGCTTACCGCATCTTCTACTTCAGGAAACCACCAGGATTGAGGTTAGTGTTTGACGCGGCCGAAAGGAATGGAAAATTTGACCGCATTTATTGCCAGAGAACTGAAGAGAGTTGCAGCAGAGGAACGAGAAAGAGAGGAGTGTTCCACTGCAGAAGGAGAGTGACAGTCAAAGTAAAAGGCAAAGTCTTTCCAACCAGCTTTCTAAAAATTGTAGGAAAGGGGCAGTTTATTGAGGCGGAAGAGCGGAGAAAGGGGAACAGTTAAAAGAATTGGTAGGTGATCAGAACCCAAGTCCTATTGCACCTCCAAAGTGCAAGAGAGGGCCAGAAAGGGGGGAACAAAGAAGATGTCAGGAGATGAGCAACTACCAGAAAAGCCACTACCAGAGGAGCAATGAAGAAGGATGGGGGTGAGGGGGTCAGTGAGGGAAAGGAGGTCTGAAGAGATGATCCATTCAAATACTTCCTTCTTACTTGGGTCAGAAGCACTTTTTGAGTCCCGGAAGCGATGATGGCAGTTGAAATTCCCTAGAATGAAGAAATTTCTGGAGGTGGGAAGAATGGAGAATGTTCTGCTATCCGTCGTAAAAGAGCGAATAGGCGGAGCTTAAGCGCTAAGGAAAGAGAGCAAGGAAGAGTTAATGACTGAGTGAGTGAGATGTTGATTTTTACATAGTCAGAGTAGGGGTCAAGCATAGAGATAGAGAAAGTAGAAAGTTCAGAGAAGGGTAGGCCCTGCCTGACAATAATGATGCCGCCACCTCTGGGGTGCGGGTCATCAGGAGAAAAAATGATAGACCAGGAGTGAATGCGATCAGATCGCAGAGCAGAGTATCCAAGGATCTGAACAGAAGAAGGTGACTTAAAATTGTATTCTTAAATACAGATAAGGTCTACAGGATGGATCGAGGTAAAGTGGAGAAATTTGATGCTTCTGGCTTGAAGACTTCTAGCATTCCATTGAAGAACCCTGAACGAGTCAAAGAAAGAGGGAGCTGGAGGTGTGGAAGAACAGCCAGAAACATAAGAGGGTGGGAAGGTGCAGAGAGAAGAGTTACCAAGTGGGTGGAAGAAGGATTTGATGTTTGTAGGCGATGGTGGTGTGGGGGCACTGCTTTGGCATAGGTGCGGGTTGGGGCTGCTGCATTAGGAGATGGGATCAGAAAGAATAGATTGAACAGTTGAGGTATGTATGCTGGGAAGGCTCCGAAAGAGAAGAGGTCAAGCATTGAATGGATGGGAACCCCCGGAAGAGCAGAAATGCAGCAGGGGAGGCAATTTCACGAGTAAGAGCGGCTACATCATTGAATTTGAAGGAAGATAGTGAGCACCTTAGAAGGATTCTTTTAGAGCAGGTGCAGCATTGCATCGACCTACCCCTCCAGATCACATTTCCAACGCACACTAAGCAGGGAAACATGGGGCCAGGGTTAAGGTAAATGTTGCGGCTCATCAGAATTAGAATAGAAATGCGGGCAAGAGGCAGGAAGAGAGAAGAAATAGGTGACCAATGTTGGGGTGACTGAGTGATGCCCTTCTGCGGTCGTTTAGAGGGCAGCACGGCGAAAAAATGATTGAATATGGTAAGAGCCCAGGGTAACTGGAACCCTCGGGAAGGCCAACACATATTTTGACCCAAACTCAAACGAGGTTAAGGTCTGCACCACCCCCTTGAGGCGACTGTTGATTGTTGCAGTCATTAATAGATCGGTTGCTTTGTCCGATAATTAAGAAGATGGTAGTGATAGAGATGCACTGAATTACTTTCAGAAAGAGTGACTTTGAATACTTTCTTAAAACTAAAAGTAAATGTAACGAACGATCTAACCCTCACTCTACTAACCTTTCGACTGAGTGCCGCATCTTAAAGCCTATTTTACAGTGAGCTGATAGTGCAAAACTCCGTTTAAAGTGCACTTCATGTGAAACAGCGTCAACAGCAAAGTTGATATATTTATTGCATGACTAATGCTTTATTCTATTTCCAGGATCCCAATATATTTGTATTTATTTTAACTACAAGAGTTGGTGGTCTAGGTGTGAATCTCATCGGAGCTGACAGGTGGGTCGAAGAAATAATTAGCTATATAAATTTCTAAAGCGCATTGTTAGTGTTGCTTGTTCTTCTTTTCATGAATGAGTCTCGGTGCGTGAAAGATAACCAAGTTTGCACCTTAAATCCAATCGACGTAAGGGTAAGCGAAGCTGAAATCTATTTCCAATCATTCACGAATATAACTTATGTAGTAGCACATACCTTAACTAAGTAGTTGCATGTTTAAAACCCGTGTTGGCGTCATTTTGTGTTGCGTTTACCTACGCTCTTGCGGTAGAGGCACGTAGGGAAACGTTTATTTTGAAATTCACACTGTAAACAATCGCCATTAGGCTACGGACAAGCCGCGGCTTATTTCAAATCAGCTACAAATACATTTTCAAACTGGCAGCTCCATCACCAACTAGGCGGACTGCCATTGATAATTGCCTATAGTCGCCTCTTACAACGTGCTTGATGAGCAGTTTCACTCTCCTCAATTTTTAATCCGGCAAAACGTCGTATGTATACGACATCGCAATTCTTTTAAGTCATTCGTATCCGTCGAGAATTGAAAGGCTTGGCTGTTATAAGCTAAAGCAAAATGAGGCTTTGCTGATTGGGTTGCACCGCATCAATACCGTGTTATTTTTTCGTACCTCGGAGAAAAGTGTTTTGAAACGGCGGTGTAGAGTTAATGTGTTAAGTTGAACCTCTATGAATATTTACTACTACTTGTACAGAGTTGTTATATTCGATCCTGACTGGAATCCCACCACAGATACGCAAGCTCAAGAACGAGCTTGGAGAATTGGACAAGATAAGCAAGTGACAATATACAGACTTCTCACTTCTGGCACTATAGAGGAAAAGATATATCACAGGTAGTCTTATTTTTGGGTAATCTCCGCCACTTGCTTTGCAGCCAGCTGCTCAATCCTAAATACCGAAATATCAGCGACTTGCCGACTATCGTTGAAAACTGGGCTTAATATGTTTCAGTGGCATGCAATGGCCTTTTGCTTTGGGAACGATAACTTCAAACGGTGTTTCACTCTCTGCGTTTGGTTTGTGTTTTATGATTTTTGTATATCTTTCTCTCTCTGTCTCACTACATAATGGGCAAGCTAGAAGTAAATTTTATGTTGACTGGAAATATATTCAAAATTCCGATGATTTTGCTATCAAAATTGTTGTAGACTGCGCATGCATAAAGTTGATGCACAGCGTCGTTCAAAAAGTTTTTACATGATTGGCACTAAACTAGTGAAAGTATAAAGCTGGCTGTGCTTTATTTTAAAGCCTTTAGCTCAGGGATCGGCAACGTGCGGCTCTTTCGCCTTTCAACTGCGGTTCTTTTGCCCTTTTTTTCTTGAAAGCACTTCGATTAAGGTGTGAATGAGATGAGCTTGTCTCGAAATTCCTTTCTTTGCCAGTGATAAAAAATGAAGACCTTTTTTTAGAAAACACCTTTGATTTCATGGGCTACGTCACACATATTTGCCCGAGTATAATCTTTTGCGGCTCTCATTGTTTTCTTTTTTGTGGAAATCCGGCTCGAATAGCTCTTTGCTCGTAAAAGGTTGCCAACCCCTGCTCTAGCTTATCGGCGATAACCAGCTGTACTGGTGAGACCTGACTGGTCGAAACATTGAAGTTTTGTCAGGTACGCTTAATTGCGTTCTATCTCAGTAGCACGACCTTTTGGCTGCGATCCTGTGGGTACCCAGCGTATTGAAATTTCGCTGTATTGTAAAACAACGTTGCATTGCAGGCAAATATTCAAGCATTTCGTTTCGAATCGAATTCTAAAAGATCCGCGCCAGCGTCGATTTTTTAAAGCAAACGACATGCACGAGCTCTTTACACTGGCACATCAAAGTCAGGATTCAAATAGCAAAAGGAAAACGGAAACTGCTGCCATATTCGCTGGTACCGGATCCGAAGTGAAACCCAAATCAAAAACAAATAACTCAAAGAAACAGAAAAAACTGAGTAAATTAGCTACATCGTCCAACCAAAAACCATCTGGCCGTGCAGATAGCTGTTACGAGACTAGTCCAACTACCATTAATGACGTCACAACTTTCTCAGCGCCAATAAATTCGTCATCAAGTAAAGACCCTTGTACAGACTTCAATGAAACCTCTAATTTACAAACTGGAAGGGAATTTTCTAAAGTCGAGTCCAGTATTTCTTACTCTGAAAGTAACGATTCATGCTTACTTGATGAGCAGCCAACAACGTCGAAACCTGACAAATTAAAAGCGTCGTTCTTGCAAGTTTTAAAGAAATTTCAAGAATCAAAAACGAAAAACGAAGTAGCGCAGCACAAAAAGAAGAAAAATGGTGAGTTTGATCTGTTTGTTGTAATGCCAATGTTGATCCAGGTTTAATGCGAGTTCACTATGCATGAAAGGACTTGCGTTCAGAACTAAATTGCGAGCATAACGCAGTTCTATGACAAAAGCTACTACATTACTCTTCCGCTTTAAGAGGTTTTAACTGCGTTTGTTTGGCCCCGAGAAAGACTCACTCGTCAGATTGTTTTGTGTCACACTAAGAGAAAAAAGATCGCTTGGTCGACCAAGAGTAACATAGGTAAGTTACGTAGTCGACTTGGCTGGATTAAGACTTGGCATTGCACTAGCTGAGTGACGAATGTAGATGGAAATCGTGACCTATATAGACTTGTTGCTCTCGCCACCCTCCTAAGAGGAAAAGTGAGTTGAAAAAATGTACGTGTAATGATCTCTGCAAAAAGCCGCTAAAATTGCTGCTAAGTTCCTAAGGGCTGAGCAGCATTAAAGACTCGCGACCTATGTGCCAAATACGTTATGACTGTAGGCTTAAGCCATGTTCTTACTTTTACAACGAGAAACCATTTATGGTTTTCGTGTAATCAAATTTTACACCGACGATTCTTAACCTGGAGTAAATTTTGTCATCATAGGGCTAAATTTCTCCACATCGATCGTCAAATAGAGAAATCTTTTTCCGATGTCCACATTTTCTGACTCCCAGTTTTGCAAATTTAACTTCATTTTGTTAAAAGACGTATTTTGGAGATATGAAGCCTAAGCGAAACGCGTTCTGGGATATATGTAGTAAATTTAGTAGGAAAAGTGGTAGAAAAAGTTAAAAACCAGTGATCTAAACCCTATATTTTTTGTTATTTCTCAGTTGAATTTACTCGGTATAAACCGCATAACTCCTGTGAAACTCTGTATGAAGTGCATCACATACAACATTATTCTCACTGTGCACTGCAAACATCGAACGTTATTAGTGTTTTACGTATGTGTCTAGAACAGCGCTCTTCAACATTTTTTTCGTCGTGGAACCGTAACGGTGTTTTTACAAATGTCGTGGAACCCCAATTACAAAAAAATTCATGAGACTTACGTTGGCCTTGGTTTTCGTACATAAAAAACTTAGGTCAGTGTTCTCAAACTTGGGTAAGCGAGAGAAAATATGTGGGCAATCAAGTAAGTTTCCCGCACAAGTACATTAAAGATTTTCCACAATAGCCTTTACAAAATTTGTTGCTTCTGCCTCTACTTGAGAACTTTTTTTTGAAGATCAACTTCATGAAGCGATTGATTTGCCGATTGTGTTGCGGAAAACCATTTATTGTTCAATGCAGGGGTGCAAAATTTTTTGTAAATTTAGTAGCGCGTAGAAATTTTTAGTAGCACACACGTCTGTAAACTTTGGCATTCATTATTCATATCATAAATTGCTGCAAATCCTGTTCGCGCTCCTAAACTTTTTGGTCGCGCGGCGCGAGCGTGCGACCGTGGTTTTGCGCCCCTGATTTAAGGTTCCCATATTTCCTCCATTTTTCAACTTGAAGATTTTTTTTATGGTAACGAACTTTATGAATCGAATTCTAGTCATGCTACTTTATATACTTTAAGGATACGCCATACATCTAAGATTTAAGTAAAGAGTTGGTAGTGAGAAAAATTTTGAAAACCCCTTCCTTTGTTCTATACCAATTTGAAGTCGTAATATATGCATCATAATGTCTGTTGCGCAAGTAAACAACTAGTCTTATTGCATCCTTCGGTCATTTAACCACTGGTATTTTCAATCTTTCAAGAAAATTTCTTCTTTGCTCGGTTGTGTATTTATGACGCAATGATAATTCAAATGAAATTGTTGCACGTAAAACTAAACAAAATGCGCGATTAAAATGATTACATCATGCTTTTACTCTAAGAGTTAAGTTTTTCCAAAATATTATGGAAAAACGTAATGTTTTGCCAAATAAAATCAAAGGAGGAATTTTTGCAAAACCCTCAGTGTTGGCGGAGCCCGTCTCGATGTTTCATGCAACCTTAGGGTTCCGGAAAACCTCGGTTAAGGAGCTCTGGTCAAGAACCAATCACTTGCTTTGCGTCAGATTTTGTGAAGCACAAAACACTTTCACCATTTTGATTATATGACCGTGAACTCGCCTTGGCGCGGTAGTTTATGGGTAACATTGGGTTCAATTAGTTGTAGAACTGGGTAAATTCGTCGGTAAAATTGGGTTTAATTTTATTCTCAAGTCATATCAAAAACTGCAAACCCACATTCACAGATATCCTGCTTGCCGCTCGGGGCGAAAAAAAAGAGTCAAGAAGAAGAATGTAAAGTCGCCTGTTGTGTCCTTGGGTAGAAAGCAGCTAGGCTTTGCTGCATCTCGGTTCAATCAACTGTGATTGATAGTTCGTCAAAGCTAACTTCGGCTTTGATAGAGAAAGAGAATTTGCTTCATCTGTTTAGAATAGTCAAGCTATTCGGTGCCATGCTACATTTCATGAAAAGCCATTACTTTGTACTAGTGGCAGTTCGTCATTTTTGTAGCAGGTGTACTATTCTATGGTTTAATGACAATTCGAATCTGCTGCCGTTTTCCCTTTAATCGGTAATCAAGTTCCTACTTGCTTCGTGGTAGTGTGAGATGTGGATGTTTTGTTTCACGCTCTGTTTTCATCCCAAGAAAGAGAAAAGATGTGCTGAGTACAAAAGTTAAAATTTGAAGTGTTAAATCACATGCACTGTAAGTTAGTAGCGATTTAGTAGTGCCCGTTTTGTATACATATACTATTAATATCATAACTTTGCAGATGTGGATGGCGAAACTGTAACAAATGTTGTTAAAAAATCGACATTCAAACGTCAAAAAAACGACGAAAAAGCGAAATCGGATGACTATGTGCTGTCAAAACTATTTAGCAAAGGAGGTAAAAATGTTTTTTGCAGCTTTTAAACTATTCTTTTTTTCCAGCTCATTTTCTCCTGCGTTGGTTAATCTTTGAGATCCAGTGGTACACATTGTAACATGATTGATAGGTAACATGATCTGTAACTTTTAATGCAACTATTAACAAATAATTACAAAGTAGTTTCTGTCCAGCCTATGACATTACAAGGAATATGAGGTGAATCCGGTTTCCTTTAACGGAAACAAAGCCCGATTTTACAATTGGATCTCTTATTTATCCAAATGTGGATTGAATACCTTCTTACGGATTTGAAGGCCTTGATAAAATAACAACCATTGAGTGTGTATCGCCGACGAAGCTTGGCTTAAAACGGTTACAATGTCATGTACGCTTCGACGCCTGTAACTTCTCAACTACCTCATGTGCGACGTAAAAGCTAAGGCTTGGTAAAAAAGCGCAATGGTCATCCTCTCCTTAATACTTCATTCCCTTATTCGACTATCAAATAGGAAAAGCGGATTCGAAACTCATCCACAGGCAGTTTTTACTGATGCCATCATGGGATAGTGGCGTAATTGCATGTATTTGACAGCAACCAATGCATCAAAATGTGGTTGGGAGTCGGATTTTGACAGATCATGTCGCTGCATTCTTCAAAACGCATTGAACTGAGCAGTTGCAGAGCAAAACCTAATGGTTTTGCCACTTGCGGGTTTCACTTTCTAACAATGTTAATCATTCTTACCAAGTAGGCTACACCATTGTGTGCTTGCAGGGGTCCACAGCGCTTTAGAGCATACTCGAATTATGGAGAGCAGCGTTGCGGATTATGCGCTGGTTGAAGCTGAAGCGAATCGCGTCGCAAGAGAAGCTGTCCGTAACGTTCGTTTGTCTCGAAAGCGCTACAAGTATCCTGACACGAAGTCAAACAAAAAGTGAGCATGTTCCAAGCTACTATACGCCTAAAAGCTGTTAGCAATCGTTAATTCGCCCGAGGCGTTGTGTAATTGTGTTGGGTTTTAAAGTGCATGCCTGGGGTTTAAAACTCCATTTAGACGCCGTCGCTGTTAACTAGAAAAAACATTCAAAATTCTATAACTTGTTTGTAAATCAAATTCGCTGCAAACACAAGCGGGGGCTAAATGAAAAAGATATTTTATCAACAACATCTAACCCATTATAAAAGCAGTAAATAACGTTAAACGATATTTTATCATTCGAAATGCTTAACGTAGATTAGTCAATTTTGATTAGTTTCAACGTCAGTAAACATTGCGTGAAGCGTACTGCAATTAAAAGTCAACTGATATCAACATTACATCACATAGTAAATGGTTTTTAGATATTTTTTAAGCTTTACGTTTTGTAACTTTTCAGTTAACGATAATCTAATGTGTAAGGAGGAGGTTCTTCCATTTGAGCGTACTTGCAATGCTGAATTTTGCCGCTTACAATGTGGTGTTAATTTTATAGCAAGCCTCGCTTTGGGCAAGTCTCTCTGAACAAACCAACACCAAAAGTACCCGTGAAAAGCGAAGAAAGCGTTGGCATTAACCTCCCTTCTGCAGAAGCAGGTCGGTACGCATTAGGAGAGTTTTCGAAGAGCATATAAGTATGAGCATAGCAATGCTAGCATTTGCAAGTGTTTGCTTGTGGTAGATCATCATGCTCACCGTCCTTCCATTGATTGCAGATTGCTTCTTTGGATTTTCGTTATATCTGACATATTGCGCAGACGTGTAAACAAGTTGATATCAAGAGGTTATATTTGGTAAAAAAAATGCGTTTAAAAACGTGTGATTGCGGCTGTAATGTTGCAAGAGGTCTACATCTTTTTTTTGTGGGTCAATTTAGGCCAGTTTGTTTATATATCACTTCGAAGTCACTCTTAATCTTAAAAGACTTAGACGTATAATTACAGTTTGTTTTGCCAGCTCCTCTATCATCAGCATCTCTTTTAATGCAAATTAGAAAACGGAATCATATCGAGACGCCAGCTAACGATGACGAGGAAGATGAAGAGCAAGAGCTGGATTCTCAAGAAGGTGGGAATAAAAAATTTGACTTGGTACTTGTAAGCCTTGGTTAAATTATGTAAAGAAGCGGCCATTGTGTTGTGGCAATTGTTTCTGACTTTGCAACAAAAGCTTGAAGTTTGGAAATCCATCAAATCACTGCTGGTATTTGCTAGAGGAAACATCTACAAATTAATGTGCTGCACTAGTAAAAATCTAGTTCGAAAGCAATTGAATAATTCACTGGCTCTCTCATCAATCATCTTTTGGTCAACTACCGTGTTGTTGATTGTGATCATAATGTAGACTATGATTCGGAGTCTAACAAAATCACATAATGCCAACACTGATAGTGTGCTTATAAGTTTCTAAGCGCAACATAAAGCTTTTGTGTTGTAGATGAAAGCGTACTCGGGGAAGATGGTCAACTGTTACAATCACTTGTCGATTATATCTCATCCACAGATCAGGTTTGCGTTAGCACGTTTATAGAACTTGAAAACAGGCCTGCAAAATTCAAAACAGTGAAAACGAGTAAAACCCCCCGCAGGTCGCGTGCCGACAAAATTGATCTGGAGATAACCCATCTCGAAATGTGCAGGAAGTTTCTCAATGACAAGTTTGATCTATAAAAAAAAAGAAACTGGTCTTCATCGCGACACTCTCGAAATTGCTGCTCTTGTTAGAGTCTGCTTCATTTTGTTTTTTACTGTAAATTTTCCCAATTCCTGTAGTGGGCCACTCTCGAGCAGCATGTTATGTAGGTCTTCTTCAAATTCACTGTTCCACTTACAAACTCTACAAGCAATCGCTGGCATAGTTTTGTTTCATACTTGAAAATATGTTTACCACAACTCGACCTTTTTTGGCCAAAAACTCTTGCGCAAGCTGGTGGATTATGCCAGCCGCATCGGCCACGAGACTTTTCAAGTTACATAAAACAGCGCAGCAATTAGTAATTTCAAAGGTTTTTTGGCCTGTTATTTAAAAGAATAAAGTTTTTCGAAGAGTTGCATCTTTAAAGCGCTTACTCCCCTTTTTTTGTGTGACTAGATATATATTTATAAAGAATAACCTCCGTCAAGCCTTTGTGAAGTAATATCAACAAAAGTAATGTCGAGAGCTTAATCACTTCATCAAACACAAGAGGAACGGAGAGTGTGGGAGATTGCGAAATGATCTTGAAGCGCTGCAAATCGGCA
Source organism: Trididemnum clinides (assembly GCA_963675345.1). Taxonomy (NCBI): domain Eukaryota; kingdom Metazoa; phylum Chordata; class Ascidiacea; order Aplousobranchia; family Didemnidae; genus Trididemnum; species Trididemnum clinides. Next base: position 14,859,921 of record OY776300.1, on the reverse strand, counting down.
GTCACTCGCGCATGTCGTTGCAGTCGACCAGCAGGACACATTTTGAACTAAAGTAGAATCTTGAAAGCGAGTTTTTCAGTCCTTTCACTTAGGTACACTTAGCCTGCGGCTGAGACGGAGAGGACAAACATTAGAAAGCAGGTACTGCTGGCCGCGTTGCTTTTTGAATCCAAAATTTCATCATTTTAAATTTCGCGTTTTACCTGCACTTTATGTGAACTCGTAACGTGTCTACTCTTTATCAAAGGATAACAAGCACGCTGTGTAACTCACCAATTTAAATAGATATATTTTACCAAAATCGATGTTTCCAGGGTCAAGCTACGACTGAAGAAATCATGAAAGAATTCGAAGCAACAGTAAAAACAGAGCAAGCTCCTAAATTTCGTGCAATGCTCTATAAAGTGTGCAAACAACGAAAATCAGATACTGGTTTCATCTATTGGGTGTTAAATGACGAGTTTAAGTGATATTTATTGCGTAAATTAATTTTAACTTTGTATCAAAATGGACAACTTGTACAATAGTCGTTGAGCGAAAATGCAACTTCGGTATTTAGTTACAAACAGTACTAAAGTGTAAAAAACCTTTTTTGACATTGGTGTAGTTTCTTTGAAACTCAATGCTTTGCATCTAAGCTGTCAATATTCCCTCGATCATTTTGACATTTTTCTAACAAAGTTTTAAATGCTCAAACTTTTCAATTCAATATACTCAGCTACTTTACTGTGTACATTAGGGTGTTTCATAATTTCGCCACCTTCGACTTTTCAAACGGCTACTAATTGTTCTGATTGGATTTTTGGCACTGATTACGAATTTGGCAGTATTTTTGTATTATGACGTCATCTTCATGGTGCCCCGTGCGATTATTTCGTCATTTTTTGCTGTTTTTTTAGTATCTTGAGAATCATTTGCGTTAGAAACGTGGGGTTTGTTTCAATTGACGCAGAATGGTCGATTTCCTATCCGTCTTGGATACATGATTTAGTCGTATCTGCACGAGAAAAATAGTTATTAACGATTTGGGACAATTCACATGCCACACAATACGAGTTCAAATCATACTGCATAAAATACTTAGCAAATTGGCATAAGCAGTTATAACGTTTATCAATTACACATACAGCATTAAACAAACTTTCAAATATCACAATACCTTGTTTGAGGGAGGGGGGCTTCGACAAAAACTTCAGCTAAAATTTTTAGACTGGTTGCTAAACCCATTACAGAGGCGTAGCCAGAATATTTTGCGCCCAGGGCAAACTATAAAATTGGCGCCCCGACCTCCACTTTTAATCATATTTTCTATTACATTTAATTGTATATGGAAAAACAATTCAAATTTTAATGGAACATTTTATTTAAAGAAGAAGCAAAGCTATGCAAAATATAGCATATGTCCATAATGTCCCACTCAGTTACTGTCAAAGATGATTTACATAGTCTACAATAAATTCATTTTTCTTGATTTCGCTGTCGCAAACTGGTCAATCACGTCATCAAAATCTGTTTTTTCCAATGTTTCTCTTTCAACACTTAGAAGTGCAAGATCACTGAGACGATCCTGTCCCATTGATGCACGCGAATACAACAAAATAAGTTTCAATTTGCTGAAAGACCGTTCACAGCTTGCAATTGAAACTGGTATTGTTAACAAAATTTGTAGAGAAATTCGCAGATTCGGGAAAACGTCGTCTCCAAAAGACACAATAAAACCAAGAAGAGCCAAAGGAGTTTCTGGTTGACCTTCAGTTCTGTTACTGAGCAGCATTCTGCAATCTCCAATTTCGGTGAAAAGTTCGTGGCCATTGATGTCCGTGTCGTAGAAATTTGCAAAATCTGTGCAATCTCGACGAATTGCATCCTCACCTGTGTCGGATAGGAGAGTCTTAACGTCAAGCAGAAATCCAAATTTTGTGTTCAAGTCTTTTAGTCGTGAAAAACGTGTTGACATCTCCTGTTGAAGCCGATCAAATACATTCTTCATAACGCGCACAATTTCTTCTTCTGGTGAAAGTCTTGTATCTCTTTTCAGTTCTCCAGGCATTCTCTTACGTTGCCTACCTAATTCGTCTATCCACCTGAACCCCCCAGGCTGTGCATTTTGTTTTGGCATTTTCTACAGCAGCTTGGCTCAAAACATCACGAAGCTTAACAAATTCTTGCTCCAAAGATTCAATATCAGTTGCAGCTTCCTTGAAGTTCATTGTAGGATCCTGTATGCGCTTCTGTACACGATCAATTTTTCCAAGAACGGTATTCCAGAGTTGTAATAAAACTATGAAATTAAACTTCAATATGCAGGCCTGTAACTGTTCTGCACCACTTCTAATTTCAGGTGTCATAGTTGAGTCCTCTGATAATTTTTCTAGGAGTTGTACCAGTTCATCCAGCCCTTCAAAAATAGCTTTAACAGCTTCTAATTGTGCACTCCAGCGTGTTGCAGACTCTCGTTTTACTGTTATAGGAAGAACTCGTTTTAACTCTTCCCAACGAATTGTTGAATGAGAGAAAAACGAATATATATTTTCAAGTGTCCCAAAAAATGTGACGACAACTGGATCTTGCTTAGCTGAGCGTACTCCTGCTAAATTTAAGCTGTGGTTGTCACAGTTGACAAACAGTGCTCTAAATATGCCCTGCCATCACAGCAGCATTGTCATAACATTGTGCTCGACAGTCGGTTAAAGATATGGCGTCAGACTTTAGCTTCTCGACGATGACTTTCTCTAGGCTTGCTGCATCTTTTGAATGTATCTCGATATAACCTAAAAATGATTCTTTGATAGTTACTTGTTTAGTTTGAAAATTAACATCCACAAATCTTATGATCTGAGACCGCTGTTCCCGATGTCCTAAATCAGGAGTTGAGTCAAGTAAGATGCCGTAGTATTTGCTTTTCCTTATATCCCCCAGCAATTTGCTCTTTACAGTTGATGCAAGTATGTGGATAAATTCATTCTGAATTTCGGGTGACAAATAGGAAACTGATCCCGGATTTTGTTCAGCATGTTGGACGTGTTTTGCCAGTAGTGGATCAAATTGAGCAATGAGTTTGATCAGTGCGAGAAAGTTTCCAACATTTTTATCATTTCTGGGATTCAAGTTTTCCTCCTGACCACGTAGTGCCAAATTTTGTGAAACCAGAAATTTAATACAGGTGAGTATTCTTTGCAATATATCTCGCCAACGTTGTTTTTCCGAACGAATCTGCGCTTGAGCGATTGCGTCAATTCCTGTACCGTCAACTAACCGTCTTTCGGCTTCCTTCCATGTAGTAAAAGCCCTGCGATGGCTAGGATTGTTTTCATGAGATTTTAGTTTTTCTGGCTTTCTCCACTTGTTGAAACCGTTTTTTAACTCAAACGAAGCTCGCGAGTTTGAAGGCGATGATGTAAATAGTAGACAACAGAAACAGTAAGCGGCTTTATTGATTGGTGAATACAACAGCCATGAACGATTTACCGCCTCTCCATTCGCTAATCGACGTTTAAACCATGCCGATGTAATCGAACGTTCTCCATATAATGATGGTAGATTGTCTGTGTGCTGAAAAAGTATGGGCCCGAGAGTAATCAGTTCATCGCGAAGAGATTGTGGTACTTTCGGTCACTTCGTCAAATTCTAAGTAACCAACATTGTGAAACTTTAGTACATCAGGAACTACATCCGATTGCACATCGTAATGAGTATTATTATTTGCAGCTTCTCTGCCAGAAATGTTATCTTCCCCGTTACTTTCAACAGGTTCGTCACTATGTTGGGTCTCTCGGTCTTCAGTGTTTTCGGAGTTTCTTTGTGCACATACAGAAATATCTGTTTGAATAATGTTTTTCTCCGAGACCGCAATGTTTTCAACATTAGCGTCGACATCATGCTCTAAAACAGATGGTTGATAGCCGCCATCTTCTGATTCTGAAGAACTGTTGTTTGCAGCTTCAACTTCTTTCTTGGCTTTCTTTAAAAAAGCGGCAAGTAATACACTTGATTTTTTGAATGCTATTTCGGCTTCCTTTTTTCTTTTGCGATTTTGAGCTCCACTTCTTTTTCTTCCTGACATGAGTTACAAAAAATCAAATATAAAATATATTTTATTAGATCTATATGACTGAGTACACTAAACTGCCACAGCAAAGTCAATACTCAGTAACACGAAGTATCAGAGTAGTATCTTACACTGCACATCAGTCTGGATGGCAGGCGTACCAGTCTACTGCTATCAGACGATGTCTGCCGCCGGTGCAATTTTGCTTGTGACCGGTTTTTTACCCTTGTGAAATTTTTGCTAGTTCCATTTTGGCGCCCGGGGACATGTACCCCATTGCCCCCCTAAGCTACGCCTCTGACCCATTATATATGCTAAATTTTGAAAAAAATCAGTGTCATGCATTATAGTATTTAGACTTTACTTATTTATTAGAGTGGGTAAATTGTTGCAAGCAATAGAGATTTATTCAAAAATATAACATCAACAACACCACAGAATTTACAAAAAGCAACGATAACACAAAAATGGTACACTCACGACCAAAACTCAATAAGGATACAAAATGATAGCCCTAACAGAAGTGACAACTAGCAACCAATAGTTAATGCTATTCATAACAATGAAGGCCAAACTATCATTTTTACTAAATAGGAATGGGCAAAGTTGTTAAAAAGCTGGGCTAGCTGTTCGGTTAACAAATGCAGACTTGTATAAAAAGACAAACTTGTTGATGGCTTAGCATAAAAGTGATCGTTCGTAAAAAAATTTGCAAATATACTGCAAGTTTAATCTTAGCCTATAGGCTATAAATATACAAAAATTGAACACCAGCACTTACTCGATATTACATAAAAATGCACGAATACGCATGACCTGCACCAATCAACAGCCGCCTCAACGTGGTGGTGCGGTCCCCGGCCCCGTTTGGGTTGGGTCGAAATGGCTGTTGGCCTTCCCGAGGGTCCCAGTTACCCCGGGCACTCCCCATTCATTTTTTCGCTATGCTGCCCCCTGAACGACCGCAAAAGGGCAGCACACAGCATCTTTAAAATCGGTCGCCTGTTCTTACTTTTTCTTCTCTCCTGCCCTACTCTTGCCCTCCTTCGTCTCCTCATTCTTCTTCTTCTCCTGATGAGCGGTAACGTTCATCCTAACCCTGGCCCCATCTTTCCTTGCTCTGTGTGCGCTGGAAATGTGACCTGGCGGGGCAAGTCGGTGCAATGCTGCGCTTGCTCCAAATGGGTCCATCTAAGGTGCTCACAACTTTCTTTATCTAACTTCAGAGCTCTTGGCAGCTCTCACTCTTGGAGCTGCCCCCCCTGCCGTAACACTGTGACTCTCCCTCCTCGGACTCCTCCGGCACGTATACCTCCACTGTGGAATCTGGCCCCCCTCTGCTAATGCTGCACTCTTGCCCCACCCTCGTCTCCAAACTTCTTATCCCCCATCTGCCCATCTTATATCTCCTTCCCCTACCCTTCCACCACCGTCCCTTGCTCCTGGCTATACTTCTGCACCTCCTGCCTCCTCTCCTCCCCCTGACTCTCTCAGGGTTCTTCAATGGAATGCTGGAGGTCTTCGAGCCAGGAGCACTGAACTACTTCACTTTCTTTCATCCCATCCTGTCGATCTTATCTGCATTCAGGAATCCAATCTTAACTCCTCTTCCTCTTTCCGGATTCCTGGATTCTCTGTTCAGCGTTCTGATCGTACTCACTCCCGGTCTGGCATTCTCTCTTCTGATGCCTCGCATGCCAGTGGCGGCGTTGTCATTTTCGTCAGACAGGGCCTATCCTTTTCTGAACTTTCTACCACCTCTCTTTCTTCGCTCGATCCCTACTCTGATTATGTAGGGGTCAACATCTCTCTAAACAAATCCTCCTCGGTGTCATTTTTTAATGTGTATGCCCCCCCTATTCGCTCCTCCCCAACGGATGGCAGAACCGATTCCTTCTCTCCCTCAATTCTTCCCTCCTCCAGAAATCTCTTCATTCTGGGGAACTTCAATTGCCATCACCCGCTTTGGGACTCAAGAGGTACTTCCGACCCCCGTGGGGAGGAAGTATTCGACTGGGTCATCTCCTCAGACCTCCTCCCCCTCAATGACCCTGACACACCCACCCTTTTCCATCGCTCCTCCGGCAGTCGCTCCTCTCCTGACATCTCCTTTGCTCCTTCTACTCTTGCTTTTTCGTGCTCCTGGGAGGTGCTTCAGGACCTGGGTTCTGACCACCTACCAATTCTTCTATCTATCCCTCTCTCTCCGGTCTTTCACCCCAACGAGCGTCCCCCTTCCTTCAATTTTCAGAAAGCTCGCTGGGATGACTTTGCCTCCTACTTTGACTCTCACTGTCCTACTGCAGAGGAATACTCGTCTCTTTCTCTTTCCTCTGCAGCTGCTCTCTTTACCTCTCTGGCAATGAATGCGGCCAAATCTTCCATTCCTTTCGGCCGCATCAAACGCCCTCCTAAAGCCTGGTGGTCTGCTGAGGTGGAAGAAGCGGTTGGTGAAAGACGCAAGACTTTCGCTACTGCTCACAGAAGTGATGAAGATCGCCAGGCTTACATCTCCGCCTCTCGACGTGCCTCGTCGGTCATTGCCAAGGCCAAGGCTGAGGCATGGCAGACGACCTGCACTTCTCTTTCACCTAAATCTGTGCACTCTCTTCTTCGCTCTATTGCTGGCTCTCCTTCCTCGTCTTCTTCCTCTCCCAGGGAATCGGCTTCGGTCTATGCCGCTTACCTGAGGTCTCACTTTTCCGTGTCTCAGCCAAAGGCCCTGCGCAGCAGAGCCAGAGGCTACCTCACTGAGCTCCGCCGAGCTACGTGCTCTGTGGAGTCTCACTCGTCCTTTTGCTCTCCCTTCTCTCCAGCTGAATTTCTTGCGGCTGCCTCCAACCTCTCCTCATCCACTGCCACTGGCCCAGACAAAGTTGCCTATCCCATGCTAAAGCATCTTCCTCGCTCTGGCATGGATTTTCTTCTTCACATCTTCAATCTTTCTTGGTCTTCACATTCCTTTCCTTCCATCTGGAAGACATCTTCTATTATTCCCATACATAAGATGGGAAAACCTCTCGACTCTCCTGCTTCCTTCCGGCCTATCTCTCTCACCTCCTGCGTATCAAAGCTTTTTGAACGCATCATACTATCCCGTCTTCTCTTTTTTCTGGAATCTAATTCCATTCTCTCTCCCCGCCAGGCCGGTTTCCGCCCTGGACGGTCTACACTTGATCAAATTCTGTACCTTTCTCAGTCCATTTCGGATGGGTTTAACAAACCCAAGCCGGGCTCTCGGACGATCCTGTCTACTATCGATTTCTCTAAAGCTTTTGACTCTGTCTGGCACCCCGCCCTTTTCCACAAACTTATTTCGGCTGGCCTCCCTCCTTGCTTTGCTCGTTGGACTCAATCTTTCCTTTCTGACAGGCGCGCTTGTGTGGTTTTTCAAAATCACAAAAGCCGCTCCTTTCGAGTCCGTCGAGGTGTTCCGCAAGGATCCGTTCTTGGCCCTGTACTTTTCTCCCTCTTCATCAATGATCTTCCGGCTTCTCTGCCTTCTTCCGTCAGCTGCTCTCTTTACGCTGACCATCTGGCCATTTGGTCCTCCTCCCCCTCGGTCCCCACTGCGGTGGAGGCCACACAAGGAGCTCTGTTTCGATTGGAGCGCTGGTCTGAGTACTGGCGTCTTCCTCTCAATGCGAGCAAATGTGAGGCCTCCTTCTTTTCAGTGGATCCCCACCAGGCTAACCTCCAGCCCAACCTCCTCCTACTCGGCTCCCGCCTCCGTTTTAATCCCACTCCAACTTTTCTTGGGGTCACCTTCGACCGCACTCTTTCCTTTTCTAGGCATGTATCTTCGCTGAAGGCCAAGTTTTTCCCACGTCTCAAGGCCTTACGCTGTATTTCTGCTTCCTCTTGGGGCCCCTCTAAGGAGTCTCTCTCTGTTCTGTATAAAGCTTTTCTTCGGTCCCTTCTCACTTACGCTTCACCCGGATGGTTTCCTTTCCTAAGCGCTACCAATATCACCAAATTGGAACGCCTTCACCGAGCGGCCAGTCGCGCCATCACCGGCTGCCTCTCGTCGTCCCCTATCCCTCTACTACTCACCGAGGCTTCTCTACCTCCCCTACGAGTCACTCTGACTCACTTCACTCTTTTTTCTCATGAGCGGGCTCTTCGTCTCCCAACCTCCTTTCCCATCTCAGGTTTGGCCAGACTAGGAGTGAAACCAAAACTCTGCAGATCGTCCTGGAGAGCTTTTGCGTCCACTCACCCGCTCATGCTTTCTTCTACTTGTTCTAGGGAGGCTCTTGTTGCTTGCCCTCCCTTTCCTCTTTGGAATCTTCCCTCGTTCACGGTGGAGTCCACCCTTTCCACTCCATGGTCTCGCTCTGATCCCCCTCACTTTCGCCAAGGTGCGGCTCTCGCCCACCTTGACTCTCTTCCTCCTCATGATCTGGTACTCTGGACAGACGGCTCTTTTCCTTTTGGCAAGGGCGGCTCCGGCGTTCTTGCCAACTGCTCTCTCTGTGGCACTGAGGCCACTCTTTCCTTTTGGCAGGCCCAGTTTGTTCCAGTTTTTCCGCTGAAGCCTGCGCCATTCTGCACGCTCTTTGCTGGTCTCGGCAACACCATAAAGTCTGACATTTTTCTTCTCTTCTTCTCCTGTCTGACTCTCGTTCTGTCCTCGCCACCCTGTCCTCTCCTCCACCTTTCCTGTTATCTCAAACTTTGTGGCAGATCTGGCAGGAACTGTCCTTCTTTTCCTCCTGTTCTATCAGGCTACAATGGGTCCCCGGACACTCGTTTCTCCCGGGGAACGACACAGCTGATGAGCTTGCCAGACGGGGAGCGCTGCTTGCGCCCTCCGCAATCCCTTGTAGTCTCTCTCCTCTTATCTCTCGTATCCACTCTCGTCTTTTCTCGGACTGGAGGCGTACTGTCTCCTCAAAAAGTATTTTGACACACAGGTTCCCTCAATTTCCACTGAGGAACTTGTGCTCCCTCGTCATGCTCGCTGTGTCCTCTCTCGTCTTCGCTGCAATGGACACAGCCTTCTTTTAGGTTCCTATCTCTCCAGGATTGGCAGAATCGAGAATTCTTCTTGCAGCGCCTGTGGACACTCGTCCCAGGACATCTCTCATCTCATTCTGCACTGTCCAGCTACGGACTCTTTGCGCCGCTCACTCTTTGGCGACTCTCTGTCTCTTTATGACCTCTGGTCCAGACCCTGGGGAGTTGCCCGGCTTCTGGGGCTCCATGGTCTTCCGCCATGCCCCCATCCCTCGGAAGGGGTCGGGTAAACAACAACAATACGCATGACGGTTTTATTTGGATGTGAAGGCGAATCAAGAATTGTATTTTGAACGACACCTTTTAGTTTGCCGATCAACCTTCCAGTAACTCTTGTTATTTTCGATACTTTTCCAATGTGCTACCGGTACCTCGGGGCATACGATGGAAGGAGCGGTTCCGCTCTCACTTTTAAAAAAATCTCTTAGATCAGCTTTTCGACCTTGAAGTAGTTTTCGGGCATCTACCGAATCTGGATAATGAGATGTTTTGACAGCTTCTATGGAATACGGCGATACTTCCGCGAAAACGCTAAGAGCAACATTTACTGGCGACATCCATTGTACAGCATACTCGTAGAAATATTTCAGAACAGCATCTGCTAGTTCGGAATCAATTTCACGATAGGCCAACAAAAGATCACGCTGAAAAATTGTGATTCTTGGATCTTCAGCTGCCGGTGGTTTCAAATGAAGACGCATAGACCGAAATTATGCACAAAATTAGCCTAATTAATATCGATTTTTGGTAATCATCCAAATGGCAAAAATCAATAAATGGTGACCATCTTGCATGGCATGTTGCTCTTGGCTTGTAAGCCAAAAGAGGCTTCACTTTTTCTGGAACTTCATCAAAATATAGCAAGATAATGCAAGTAAGCACATGTGATCATTTCTGAATGAATGATCGTTTCTTTTGATTCAGATAAATCATTTTTCTAGACGACTGTTGATCTTTCAGAAACTATTTCTTTTTCTGGTATTCTGTCATCAAATTTACATGTGCATAGTAATTTGCCTCGATTCGTACCAACGATTTCAAGAGTCTCGCACTGGCATCTGGACAAGTCGAAAAGTTTATCAAACCAATCTTCATTAATGGAACACTGAAATTTTTTAGCTCGTTTTCTTGCGGTGAGAAAGTTCTCAATTCCATTTTTTAGCTTATTCTTGGCACTCTTTGTCTTGATCACGGCTAAACTAGCCTTTCTCCATAAATCTACAACATCGCTAATCACTACCTGTTCTATGTCAATGAACCCTGGTCCTTTAGCTGAGAATTTAGATTCTGTATCCATCAAAACCTGCCGAATATGATAGAAGTGCTCAATAACCTTCCTATTTGTGTGTAATGTATCACCCTTCTACTTATTCCTGAATAGCAAAGATTCTAGATCTTATAGATGCCATACTAAGGTTTTACTTTTGTTGAAAGTGTAATTGATGCGGCCATCAATTTTTTATGCTAACTGGCTAAATGATGTTTTTAAATGCACGTAATTATGGTTTACTTGCCGATCAAACAACTGCGTTTGTGACGAAATAGCGACTCCATAGTAAAAATTAGTTTTGAAGAGATTCGATTACGAAATATTTGATCATTTGTGCCAATACACAAAAACACATAAAAAACACCATTTTAATTTAAACTAATTTTCTCGTGCAAATAGGACTTAATGATGTATCAAAGACAGATAGGAAATCGACCATTGTGCGTCAATTGAAACAAACCCCACGTTTATATCACAAATGATTCTCAAGATACTAAAAAACAGCGAAAAATGACGTAATAATCGCTCTGGGGACCATGAAGATGACGTCATAATACAAAATACTGCCAAATTCGTAGTCAGCGTCGAAAATCCAATCAGAAAAATCAGTAGCCGTTTGAAAAGTCGAAAGTGGTGAAATTATAAAACGCCCAAGCGTACATTGAAGAGAAAGTGATGTACTACTGTACTTGTTACTACAGTATACCGAAAAGTGGAGACACGGGTTTCATATCTTACGGCTTCCCACTTCTGAATTAGCCTTTCGCTCGGTACTTGGCCACAATATGTTAACGTTTTCAAGATACTAAAAAACAACGAAAAATGACGTAATAATTGCACGGGGCACCATGAAGATGACGTCATAATACAAAATACTGCCAAATTCGTAGTCAGCGTCGAAAATCCAATCAGAAAAATCAGTAGCCGTTTGAAAAGTCGAAAGTGGTGAAATTATAAAACGCCCAAGCGTACATTGAAGAGAAAGTGATGTACTACTGTACTTGTTACTACAGTATACCGAAAAGTGGAGACACGGGATTCATATCTTACGGCTTCCCACTTCTGAATTAGCCTTTCGCTCGGTACTTGGCCACAATATGTTAACGTTTCGTTGCTGTAGCGTGGCAGCATTAAATTCATTGTTGCCAGTATCTTGTTGATACGCAGCAAATTTTGGTTATATGTTATGTGGATTCAATGTTAAGGCATATTGGTAGGATGCCTTGTCACTAGAAGCCATATTTATTTTCTTAGTTGTTTCGCTCTTAAAAGTATATGCTTTTATATGATTTAAAAAGGTGTGTAAAGTAGGTTCGCTAAGCGACAGAAATGTATCAATGACCAAGGAAAAGAGTTTGTGGTGCTGGCAAGGATAAAGTTTTAGTTATGACTTTAGTCTTACATGTCTGGTGAATTTTGAACTCCCTGAAATCTAACACTTCTAAATATATGAACGGTGCTGTAATCAACAGATGAGTTGCTTTTAGTTGTTTGCATGCTGCTTTATGTAAATAAATGGTCAAGTTTTAGGCACGCCGAATCTAAATCTAACCCTAAATAGTAAATTTTGTCTTGATGGCAAGTCTACCTAACCACCATTAGATAGCGTCGAAAAAACCAAACTTTGATTTGAGATCCAAACTGGCAGTTACCATTATTTTCGAAGTATGAACCAGAACTTTGGAAACGAGACTTAGTGCATGTTACGTTGATATTAGCGAAGTGCCACTTACCTTTTCGCGGATAATCACAAGTCTGGGTTTACACGCCAGGTTAACTTGTGTAGATCGCGAATGCAATTCCGAGTCAGATGGTGCGCTCTGGTGATGACCTAGTTTACTGACAAGTTCTCATGTTGTGTGAGTTTGTATATCTATTCTTTTTCTTAGTACTGTGGCGCAGCATGAAACTGTTATCTACGTTCACATAGTTTGCCTAATCAAGATCAGGCTAGGAGAAATTGGCTGTTCATTTCGCATTTGGTCGTGAATACAAATTACAGACCGGCAGCTCCACCGTGAAGGTGTACTTCCATTAATAGGTGCGCAAAAATCGCCTCTCACCACTCTAGATGAATAGCTGTTTTAACCCGTTAAAACAAGCCTACTGATTTTCATCGAAACTAGCGTAATTCAGGTGTTGTGTCTCTGTGCTACTTTTTATTGTATATCAATGATTCTTAACTTTACCTACTAGCCAAACCCTTATTTTTTTAAATGTTGATCAAATCATTTGAGTTTTTGCACAATAATATCTCCTAAATAGGTTTGATTAATTAAAAGTTAAAACTAAAAACATTCGTACTTAAACGAATTTAACAAGTAGTGCAATTAAGACATTGCAGTGTAGATGTGCCTCCTTTGACAATTTGAGAAGTTTGTTTTTTTACGTTTCAAATTTTAGAAGACATCATCGAATCTTAGGGGTTTAATCAAAGCATCGTTAAGAACCACTGTGATGTATGATTGTTAAGTCGACCTTACCAGCGCGTTGCTATTGTTGGGTTGAATATCTTTGGCGATTCGTGTTGAAGACTTGCAAACAATCGCAGCTTTCTTGTTTGGGGTACAGCACAAAAGAAAAAAAAAGAAAAATATTGTGGAAAAAAAGCCTGGCAAATTGGCTTGAATACTTGCGCCAGACAGGCACTCAAGAAAACAATTGAGATCACCTGCTGCTGTCCATGGGAATAACTTCTCAATTTTTCGTAATCGTGATCTTTTGTTGTGTCATGTTTTTTCTGATATATCATACAAAAAATTTCAATATTGTATCACAAGTCGAAAAATGGCGCATATAAACTGTCGAGATTAACAAAGCCCTTGTAGAACGACGCAGGCTTTAGCAGAAAAACTTGAACATACTGGGCCTGCCGAAAAGGAAAGGGTGGCCTTAGTGCTAACAAGTGAGCAGTTGGAAGTACGCCAGAGCCGCCTTTGCCGAAAGGAAAAGAGCCATCTCTCCAGAGTACCAGATCGCGAGGTGGGAGAGAGTCCAGATGAGCGAGAGTCGCACCTTGGCAAGAAAGAGTGGGATCATAGCAGAAACATGGATAAGAAAGGATGGACTCCACAGTAAACGAAAGCAGATTCCAAGAAGGATGGGAAGAGCGAGCAAAGAGAACCTTCCTAGGAGAAGTAAAATAAAGAATGAGCAGGTGAGTGGACGCAAAGGCTTTCAAGAATGATCTGCAGAATCTCGGTTTTACTCCAAGTCTGGCCAAACCTGAAATGAGAAAGAAGGTTCGGAGACGAAGTGCCCGCTTATAAAATGACAGAGCGAAATGAGTGAAGGTAACTCGTAGGGTAGAGACGCCTGAGAGAGGAAAAAGGGGATAGGGGAGGACAAGAGGCAAACGGAGATGGCGCGACTGGTTGCTCGGTGAAAGCGTTTCAAATTGGTAACGCTTAGGAAAGGAAACCATCCGGTTGAAGCATATGTGAGAAGGGGTCGAAGAAAAGCTTTATACAAAAGAGAGAGGGGTCCCATAAGGAAGCAGAGATACAGCTTAAGGCCTTGAGATGTGGGAAAAACTTGGCCTTCTGCAATGATGCATGTTCAGAAAAGGAAAGAGTGCGGTCGAAGGTGACCCCAAGAAAAGTTGGAGTTGGATTGAAACGGAGGCGAGAGTTGAGTAAGAGGAGGTTGGCTTGGTGGGGATCCATTGAGAAGAAGAAGGCCTCATATTTGCTCGGATTGAGAGGAAGACACCAGTACCGGTACTCAGACCAAAGCTTCTTGTGTAGCCTCTACTGCAGTGGGAACCTAGGGGGAAGCGGACCAAATGACCAGATCGTCATCGCAAAGAGAGCAGCTGACGGAAGAGGGCAGAGAAGAAGGGAGATCATTGATGAAGAGAGAGAAAAATGCATGACCAAGAATGGATCCTTTCAGAACATCTGGATGGACTCGAAAGGAGCGACTTTTGTGATTTTGAAAAACTACGCAAACCTGCCTATCAGAAAGAAAGGATTGAGACAACGAACAAAGCAAGGAGGGACTATGGAGGCCAGTCGAAATAAGTTTATGGAAAAGGGCGGGGTGCTAAACAGAGTGGAAAGCTCCGGAGAAGTTGATGGTAGCGAGTATGGAATGTTTCATTACATCGCTTGAATTGTATCCAGCAACTTACAATACCAGTATTAACTTGAATATTTTTGAGAGGAAATTAGTGGCAATAGGTCCTATGGTACGATAATACCTACATATTAAATAGGAAGTACTTAGAGAAATGATATTTGTAAGAACAACCTAAATGGTCATAGTACACCATTTTTGATAGTTTTGAAAAATGAATGTTTGACCAGTGAGAGATGGTAAAAGCGATTTGCGCACCACTTTCAGATTTGCCATAGTAGGCTACCGGTAATGCATTATCAAAACTTGAAGTAATATCTCGGTTCTCTTATCTAGCCTGATTACGCTGTGGTTTCGCGACTAAGTCCACCGAGGAGATATCATCAGGCCTTGTAAGGTTGTTGGGTGACCCACTTGCAGTTTTGTCAGCTTAAAAGCCTTTCACAAGTTGTAGTTGAGAAAAACCACCATTTATGAAATATCAGGTAAAACTTTAATTCGTTTCTGTTGTCATGAAGTCTGCTGGGACGCCATCGACTTCTGTTGACACACTGTGTGAAAGTTCAAGGTACGTTTAAAATGCAAATAGCGTGCCGTGAAGCGTTATCGCAAATGAGATTAATTTATTTGTTCAGTTATGTGGCTGGTTCAGATTGACTACGTAATACTATTGATGATTCAAATAACAACAGGAATTAGTTAATTTACAACGCAATAGTCAATTATTTTTGTTATAATGCACCGAAACTGTCAATATTTATTGCATAGAAACAAAAGCAACATACCGTAATTATTGGATTTAGATCCGCATGCTTAAAAGTTAGCGGTGCCGGCAAGATTAGACTAAATGCTGTGGACCTACAACTTAAATGATTCAGGCAAGCAAATTTCCAAGGATGCGTGAACAATAGGCTACATTCAAAGTGGACATAAAATAAAGCTAGTGTGCAAAATACAAGAGCAGCAACCTGCAAGTCTACCAAAATGAATAACTTGAAACCGAAATTCAAATAGAAATCACTATTTTACCACCCAACTATAAACAAAAAGAAGTCAAACTCTGGAGAGTGGGATTCCTACTGTTGTTGTAAGATGTAATGTTTAGAAGAAATTCGTTCCCTCTTCAAAACTTGCTCAAAAATTTGGGCTAAAAATGGGAAATACCGCCGACGGTGACAACTGAACAACGCGGTCCTTGATTGTTAATTGCTAGAGCAAAATTAACTTCAGTCAGAATCAGACTTCAAAGTTTTGCGAATGGTTTTTGAACGCGAAAGAGGAAGATGAACTGCTTTTTTGTTGAAATGGACGTCAGTCTAAGTAAAAATGGCAGCTTTGTTAGGTAAGCTCTGAGACAATTGGCCAGCCGCACCAAGCAGTACTGTGTACCGAATTTATTGCGCAAGTTCATCACAAAAAGTAACAAATGATTGAGTTTACGTTTTGTGTATTTAACCTGCAACAAGGAGAATGCAAGAAGTGCAAAAGCTCTTAGAGTCAGCTTATCATCTCATGAAGCAAAAGAAAAAATAATGGGATATTAGCCTACATTGATGAAATGTACATTACATGAAAAACATAGCAAAGTACGACAGGCTGTCAATTAGAGGTACTTGAAAACAAAGAAATTAGGGTTCACAAAAATCAAAAAAGCTCTGAATAAATTGCTGAAGTGCTGAAGCTTACAGAAATGAAATGACTTGGTCTATTCGTCTGACCAATTTAGTTATTAACCCTCAAGGTGCTTTTATAGTTACCAATAATCATAGTTTGCCAATGTTACCCCAGTTCCTAGTGTAAATAAGTAAGACTTGCTTACTGATTACCTCTAGGTTGCCTAACTTAACTATAGTAACCTGTTCACTTAAGGTGGCCTTAGTTTAACTCAAATTATTTATCTGATTTTATACAATTGGATGGCTAAACTTTTATCCATTTCTGTGATTTCCTTATTTATTCAGCCTAAATTTAAATTTCCATATTTTATTGCTGCCCACCAATTACCAGTATTTTCAATATATTGGAATGTAGAATTCTGTGAAAAGTGTTCCTGAGAAATTGTTACAACTGAACTGCAGAAATTTTGCAGAATTGTAAATCAGCTTTAGCATTTTAGGGTTAGGCTTACCGTATTTTCCACTTGATAAGCCAAATTTCAAAACCTTAATTTTGGACCTAATTTTTTGGGTCAGCTTAGTGGTTGATCATCAGCTTGGGGCCAGAAAATACCAATAGTCAAAATGTGTCATCAGTATTTTTATTTATCATTAAAGATACTCTTGTAGCAGGTAGTAAAGTTTGAGTTGTTGGTAAGTGTAGGATGAACAATACCACCTTAACTCTTCACAATCACGTGACAATATATGAGATGTCCCTTCATGGGCACAAGTGGTGCAATGGCATAGTACTTAAAGAGTTTGCTTTGCAGTTGGTAGACCTGCATTTTATTTGCCAAGTTTAGTCACACCAAAAAACTTTAAAAAATGGTATTCACAGCTTCCCTGCTTGGCGCTCAGTACAAAAGGGATAATTGTAGAGAACAAGCTGGCATTTGTTGTGTCCTTGGTAAGACATTTGATGAGATGTCTCTATCTTTATGTGGTAGGGCCAAGCAGTCTTTCCATCTTGGTGGCCTAGTCTTATGAAAGACTAGCAAAAAGGGTAAATGAGATGCTCATATTCTGACATGCATCTTTAGAAATAAAAGATTTTGCTCATATGAAGAAGAAGATGGGCACTCATGTTTGGTGTGATAACTAAGTTGCCCTAAAAAAATGGCAGTCAAAAGTAAAAGAAAACCAAAAATTGCCTTGCCTTTGTTTTCATGTGTTTTTTATACTTTGTTTTAACCTCATTATATTAATTGTCCATTTTTGTGCATTGCCGCCATCGAAAAGTTGATGACACACTTGGCATTTAGAAGCAAATCTGGCTTTGTAGTGATAATTGTTAGCTTTCAGTGACTCATTTATTTTGTTGTCACTTGCAGGTCCTGATAAGGTCACAAGCGGATTTGATTATGATATGTTTGTGTCATTTTATTGTTTCCTAGCTTGGTAATATTATAATAGATTTACTGTTTTTGTGCTTTTTCATCTTGCTTGTGCCACTTTTGTAAAGCTTTTGTGATGTGCAATATTAAAAAAGTGCATTCACTGTACTATGAGCTGAATTGTTATTGCATGTTTATTTTCTGCATTTTTTGAAATTGATAATTGTAACTTTTCTAAAATTTTTTTTTTTCTTATGTGTGTATTTGTGACCCTGGTAACGATATCAGAAATTATCCCAAATTTTTTCATAGTGAAAAAACATTCTTGGTGCAAAGTGTAGTAATCGGCAGAGAACTTTTTATTATCCCTTTAAAGGGCAGTGGTACTTACGTGTACCGGTACCATGATTGTTAATTGTTGAGTCATTACTATGTAATAATTACTTTTCTAAAACTTAGTGTAACGCATGTAATGCAAATTATTAGAAACGATTTTGGAATTGTTTTAAATGTTATATATTGTTGTCTTCCTTAAAGGGTTAATGTTATTAAATTTTTTCTAAAAGCTTGACGTCTTAAGTGTAGTTCTGTTAATTTAGGTTCTGGTATCGTGCTTGTGATCAAAAGACTGCAGTGTTGTTACTCAACAGCGTTTGTTTACAGTAGCATATTTGAAAGCAATTTTTTTGTAGGAAAGAGGCTGTAGCATTACAATAATTTTGCCAATTTTGGTCTGCAAACACACATAAACACTTTTTTAAGATCCAACTTAAAAGCTTCTGTCATGATGCTTGAAGGAACGTCATTCTTTGTCCTCCCTAAATACCCCACTGGTTGCCAAATATTACGTTGCCCCGCAAAACTTATTTGGTTTTGAAATTGCATTTTAGTTTCAAATTGTAGTTTGTGCCAACTGCAATGACATATACATCAGTACTTAGTATTGGAACAGTGGCTTTCAACTTGTACACCTTAAGGTAGCACCACAATCTTAAAAAGTTTTTATTCATTCTGTGTTTGATGAGTAGTGCTGAATATTGGTGTTGTGGTTGAGGCACTGCTAAAGACTGTGTAGCCGAGCTATGGAAGCCCATCAAACTCTTTTTAATCATTACTGAGTAAACTCGATGTCATATTACATTCTCCATACTACTATTGTTGTTGAGTGTCAAACAGGAGGTCTGTGATTACCATTTTATAGTCTCCTGTTTGATTCGATGAAGGATATTAACCGAGGTCTACAAACTGTGAAGCAGGCGCTCTAACTTCTACACCATCACGCTGGCCAGAGTTGAAAATTGCGTAGTGTTTCCACATTTGTCATCAAAGCAATGTCACAGTAGCTCTCTAAACTAATCATAAAATATGTAATACTTTATTCATAGATACATTTATGGTAGTAGTTTAAGATTAGGGCATTAGTGAACAGAAGCAGTATGGCAATGCAATTTACAATGTCCGGTGGCTCTCCGTGGGGATTTAAAATGACTGGAGGAAGAGACTTTCACTTACCTTTGGCTATTGGACAGGTATTTTGCTTCTAATTTGTGTAAAAGCTGGATTCAAGTAATAGTGGTTGCTTTTGTAATACACCTGGCAGCCTGTTTAGCTGTAGACCATTGTAGTACGTTTACCGACAGTTTCTTAATGGCTTGTTGACCGAAAGGTCCCTCCACAGCCCTTGTTTGTACAAATTACAATGAATAATAATTTGTGTTCTCTTGCTGGCTCACTTTTCCTTGTGTTTTTAACTAACATAAATGTTGCACTATTAATACTACTGCTTACTTGCTCAAAGTATTAAAACTAAAAGCAGACGACGGGTGTATCGATTATCTAAAGAGCTGGATACTTCTTTTCCTAAAATGTTTTAAGGCCTATTTTTACAAGATCGCTTTATTTGTTCACCTGAAATATCAATTTTGAAGCAATGTTTCTTAAGTTCAAAGCTGGCCTTTTCTCTGCCTGTGTTGCAAATGCACAGTGCTACAGAACTGGTAACTTCAAAGTGGGCATAAATTTGTTCTACGTGCAACAGCAAAGATTTTTCTTTAAGAAAAGATAAAGAGTTAAAAGTTTGAAAAGAAAACACTGCTTTCTTTTTACCACACTAGCCTAAATAGTAGTCCAAGAGAAACTTACTAGTTTTTACCTCCAACTTGTCTTTAGGTAAAGCCTGGTGGAAAAGCTGCGAAGTCTGGTGTAGTTCAGGGTTACGTCATTGAGAAAGTTAACGGAGAGGAAGTAACAAATTTATCTCATCATGAAGCGCAAAACAAAATTAAAACTGCTGGATTTTCGCTCACTTTAACTCTCAGGTAATCGGTAGCGTTGTGTAGAGATAGGCACTGTTTAAAAGAGTAGGTTTTAAGTTTCAATACATCTTTCTAGTTTGCATTGGAGCTTGATGAACCTCGTTTGTGGCGTGTATACTTGTGACCGGTTGCGATTGCAATCAATTTGTAGTTAAGGCGTGATTTGAAAATCGGGGTTGCTTGAATATGACTGATGCTTGCACAGATTGTGAATAGTGAGCTACGCGCATTGTTTTGTTGTGAAAATTTGCAATTAGAAGCAATTAAAAATTGAATTGTTTGCTGTACGGAACATTAAAGCACTATTTGTAGGGTCAAGAAAGGTTACTAAATTAGTTTCGGTTCGGAAGTAAAATTGAGAAAACTTGACAGAACAATCAAAAAACAAATTACAAGGGTTTGTTTTTTGATGAGCAATTGGTGTCTTTCTTCTGCTTAGTTTTTTTTTGTTTTAGTATTGCAATAATGTAAAAAAACAACGCTTGCATGAATGACATTTAAGTTGTAATGCTGTGCAACCTTTTAAGCCTGCCAGTGGAATTTTATAGCAAGTTATTTTAACTTGTAATTATGCCTTGATTTATTACTGTTTCGTGAACAAATTGGGCTGCTGAATGCCACACACGTTCGCAAATATGGCTGTTGCTTTTGATAAACAGTCTGCTCGATGTTTGTTCAACTTTTGAAATCTATTTAACAGTTGACTGCCATTGCTTTGACCTTCTTCGCTTCAGGCAAAGTAAAAGATTTCATTCAAATTGAGTCAACATTACATGCTGGCAAAATCATTGCTTATTATTTAAGCAAAGCTTTGCACTCGTCAAAAGGAAATGCCATTAAATTGACGTCATGGTTTCATGTGCAACGCATTTACCATTCTCGCTCTGCTTCACAACGCGTTTATTGCTTGACCACGATACGTTGGTGGTACTTTTTTAGTTACTGTAGCGCTTGAAAAAATCTGTAATGTCCTCTCATTTAAGGCATTTCGTGCATTATATCACTTGAATGCGCAATGCAATTGTGCGTGTTTTTGACATAATAAATCTTCTTAATTACCGCATTGCCTGTCCGTTGTTTGAATTAGGTGTTGTAAATTTATGGATTTTTACTCAGGCTGGAGTCCAGTTTGCAGTGGTGGATCCATTTTGCTATTTTTTTGATGGAATAGATGCAAATATAGCTAACATTCTGTGCCTGTGTAGTATTGGAGTCTTTCGAATTTACGTTTTTGCAAACGAGGTTCCAGTCAGATTTGCAGCTATTGCATGTCTAAGATATCGCTCGAATTTGATCTGAATTTCATGAGTTGCTGTTTTATTGCTGCACGAATTTATATGTTTTATGCAATTTTTTAGAACTGTTGATGACACGTTGAATTTCAAGCAGGACAGCCTAACTTGCCCCGAGCAAATTAAATAATTCTTTTGTGGTTCGGTTTCGGACTTTCAGATTTAGCTCTAGTATTTTTATGAAACTTAACAAATGTCTCATGCTGCGCAACACTCAATTCAAGTTCGAAACTTTTGTCTTGTTTAATACCACTTTGTGGTTATTTGAGCTTGATCGGATCGGAACGCAAACTTTACAATTTCCTGTAAACTTTTTTGTTCAGTAACTTCATATGTTTTCGCAGTAAACCAAAGCCGAGAGAAACTCCTGCTGATGTCACAGTGCCTGCACCTGCTGCTGCTACAACAAAGCCAAGGTAATTACCTTAAATGTGCAGGCTATAGTCTGCAATTATTTGTCAGCTTTCTGTTTTTATATAATCAATATCAATTTAAATACAGTGACAAATTAGCTATGATCAAAACACGGTTTAACAGTCAACATTTTAGTTTTAATGAAGCTCAAATATCGCGTTACGTCATTGTTCTCTATCAAGATATGAGACGCTGCAACCACTCGTAAGGCGCACGCCTGTCACTTACCGCTTTTGCATCGTGCCTTGATTAGAGAGCCGTAAATTTCGCATGCTTTTAAACCAAGCATGCAAAACGTTTTTTTGTGTTATTATTGTCCCTAAGATTTGTCAACCTCGAGTCGCTATATTTTGTTTTAGTTTGGTCAGTTTGGCAGAATGTCTCTTGGTATTTCTTACTGCAGGTCGTTTTTACGCGACGTTACCTAGCAGAAAAGATCAAGAACAAAGTTGGCTGTGAGCTACCTGACGTTGAATCAGTGAAATGAGTAAACGTTCCATGCAATCTTGTCAGGCAACTGCCGATGTTTCACGACCTCTTTAGTGCTGTCCCGATATCTATGTATTTATTTCTATGCATTGTATTTTGTTCGCCAACGCGACCACTGTGCTAGCACAATCTCTTGATTTGAATCCGTGGGTGGTTAATTAACCGAGGTTTTACTGTAGTTGAGCATCACCAATTGTTCAGAAATTTTTCTTGTGAAGTTGCTCTCGCGACTTGTCAAAGAATAGAACGATAGACGTGATATTTCTTTTAGATCTCCCTCTGCTGAATATCGAGCTGATGCTTCTCGACTGGAACGTTACAGTGACCCCGGAAAGTGGCAAAAGGAAGGTGGCGTTTCACAATCCCCCGCATTGTATTCCAAAACTCGAGCCTATACAGGTGCGCATTACTTATTTAGTTTGCGGTAAGACAATAGTATTTACGTGTGGTTGGTATGTTTTATCAAGCTCGCGATGGTGCACAACTGATAGTGTTCTATGATTTATATGAAGAAATAGTGTTGGGCTGTTTGAAATTGCGTTCGGCCGAGGGATCATGTCCAGTCTTGCTAAATTCATTAGTGCATATGAGTGTATGCTCGTTTGCTGAACGTGAGTCGGTCTGAGCCGCCAAGACGGGTACACTGCACATTCCCACCATTTGCCTGCCACTTAGTGGTGGAAAAATTTCGCCAAGTGCCTTTACGGGGGTACACAGTAAGCGAACTCTCCCTCATCAAATTATCCGTACTGAACGCCAAATGTAAAGCTGTGAATGCTGTTTTTAAGATGTTTTTGGTTTAAACCCGGCGAACCCTTGTCGAATCAGTTATTTTATTGGGTAGTTAATTTGTACTTGTGCAGCTCCTCGTCTTATTGAAGATGAACCAACCACCCTTTCAATCACTCCTGAAATTAAAGCAATGATAGAAGAAGAAGAGTTAAACAAACAGAATGCAGCGTTGCAGTCGAGCTCTGTCAAAGCATCGGAACCGCAGAATGTCAGGTAACCCAGCGATTGCTTCTTCAATGTTGTTTTGTTTCATGCTATTGATATTTAAAGTTTTGATGTGGCAATAGCTATATAGCTTTAAGCTATAGCTCATAACCAACGCGAAACTTATACTGCCATATATGGATGCGTCTTGGCGAGTGTTATATATTGCTTCCGCCAGCACCTATGTCTTCATTGAGCAAGGCAATTTATCTTGTGCAATTCGAGCGAGTATTCATGTTTTGTTTTTCTGCATTTGCTCAGCACTGATCTCAAGTGGTCGCGAGTTCAGAGCTCGCTTGGCTTCTGCTCTGTTTAGCCGTTCGCGAAGGCGCTTTAAACTGCTCGCTTGCACTGCTTGTAGTGTACCGATAACTGCAACTTCAATAACATTTCAAATGTAGCGGTACCTGAATGAACATAGCTAATTTTTCTCTTTGCTTTTCCTGGGTTTTCACTGCTTATTTGTGGCTTAGCTGAGTGTTTTTCAATTGGGATGCCGTTATCTAAGCTCTGGAGTACCGCGAGACGTGGTATAAATACTGTTGCCAATATAGCAATTTAATCCTGTCTATTGACTGCTGCTAGAAGTTTCCGTGAAAACTAAATTGATTGAATTTTGTTTTTGCTGAAATTCACAATAATACGAAATTCAGTTTTTCACCAAGATTCATACTGAAGTCCAATACTAAAGTTCAGACACAGGCGGTTTTAGATGCCTTTGTAATTTATTTTTTCGTCATAAGTGTTTCTTGTTGGAAAATTTTGTGTGTCAATGTTCCAACTCAAAATGGCGCGATCTTCGAAGTCAAGTAAGAGTAGCATAAGGAGTATGAAATTTCTCAGGCTATCTTTGAAACTGTTTACGGTATGCGGTAACAAATCATGCACAAAAATTTCACAGTGGCGTTTGATTAAATTGCGCTGTGGCAGAGGTTTCCAAATTGTGGTCCGTAACAAATGCCCAGGGGGTCCGCGAACAAATTTATGAAAATTTACTCTAGCGAGTGACACAATCGTGGCAGCAATAAAGGCGTTGACCTTTTTTTTTGGAGGACATCCTCAAAGGGGTTAGTGAGAGAGCACTTTCATGTAGACCAGTGGTCGGCAAATACTTTTTGGCGCGATCCAAACAATAGTCCTAACGTCTTTATTATAAGGCAAATTTAAGGCTCCTCATACTTGCTGCGATTTTTTTTAAACGAAATTGTATGAAACTGTATACAAAAGCGGCAGGTCAATGAGTCTCTAATTTATTGTTCTGTCTAATGAGAATTATGGGCTCTGCGTTTAAAACACAGCAAATTAACTCGAGGTTTGCATGTAGAGACAGTCTGATTTTGGAGAAAGCTACACTTTTACTGAAAATAGACTTTGCTTGCTGCGAACTCTATGCAGTGTTTGACTAACCACAGCATATAACTGTGACGTAAAAGGCGAACGTTACGGAAAACATTAAGTGAATACAAAAAGGCATTATATTGGTTTGAGCGATGCTACGTTATGTAGAGAAATTGCTAAAATCTAATTACTTACACGCCTAGCAAACATGGCTAAAATGCGTCCTTGTATTAGAATAGTGGCGGTAAGTTCAAATTTTTGCGACCCGATGTACAAAGATCTCACGATCCACTACTTGCGGATCCCTAGAATAGGCTACATTGAGTTCATTCTGCGTTTTTCGTAGTGTTGCATATACGCTCTTAGCAAAATTGCTGCGTGTTTGCTGCAGGTCGCCGCAAATATTTATCTCTTCAGCAGAAAGCCGTGAATTAGTTATCTTTTGAGTGGTCCTCCGCAAGGTAATTATCTCTACAGGATAAGGTGCGGCGAAACTAAAAAGGTTAGGAACCACTGGGTTGGGGTGGATGTACACAGTGTACGCGTTTATACGTTTTTTGTTTTTCAAGCCTTGTTGCATGGCAATTTTCTTACGCTTGAATATTTATATTGTGCTTTAGAGTGTATGTTGTTATCGAACCTCCGATTTTGTCTGTGAAAAGTGGATAGCACAATAATCCCCTTTTATCATGATGATCCTGATTGTGTCATAATTTTCCAAATTGTTTTTGCTATCGCAGCATCTGTAACGGGTAATTTGCTAAACTGTTGTAATGTAGTTCTTCTAAAAAATGAATGTTACACCTTGAAAGCGCGCAAGTATTTTAACTTTACATGAAAGCACTGAAAAGGCCTATGGGACGATAGCAGAAATTGTTGGTGTCAGTAGGTACCTTCTGGAGGTTGGCCATTTACAGGCCTGCCCCCCTACAAAAAAGCAGCCTTTGACAAAGATTAGATGAGCATTCCACTATGTAGGTTCTTATTCGAAATATGTTGTTGATTACCTGACCCCTTCCGAGGGATGGGGGCATGGTGGAAAACCATGGAACCCCAGAAGCCAGGCAATTACCAAGGGTCTGAGATCGGAGGTCATAGAGAGACAGAGAGTCACCAAAGAGTGAGTGGTGCAAAGAGTTCATAGCTGGACAGTGCAGAATGAGATGAGAGGTGTCCTGGGACGAGTGTCTACAGACGCTACAGGAAGGATTCTTGATTCTGCCAATCCTAGAAAGATTAGAACCTAAAAGAAGGCTGTGTCTGTTGCAGCGTAGATGCAAGAGGACACAGCGAGCATGACGAGGGAGCACAAGTTCCTCGGTGGAAATTAAGGGAACCTGTGTGCCAAAGAATTTAGATGAGACAGTACACCTTCAGTCTGAGAAAAGACAAGAGTGGATACAAGAGATAAGAGGAGAGAGACTACAAGGGACTGCAGAGGGTGCAAGTAGCGCTCCCCATCTGGCCAGCTCATCAACCGTGTTGTTCCCCGGGAAAAACGAGTGTCCGGGGACCCATTGCAGTGCCTGACAGAACAGGAGGAGAGAGAAGACAGTTTCTGCCAGATCTGCCACAGAGTTTGAGATAAGAGGAAAGATGGAGGAGAGGACAGAACGAGAGTCAGATAGTAGGAGAAGAGAAGAGAAATGGCAGACTTGTTGGTGCTGCCGAGACCAGCAAAGAGCGTGCAAAATGGCACAGGCTTCAGCGAAAAACTTGAACAAACTGGTCCTTCTGAAAAGGAAAGAATGGCCTCAGTGCCACAGAGAGAGCAGTTGGCAAGAAGGCTGGAGCCACCCTTGTCAAAAGGAAAAGGAACAGAGCCGTCAGTCCAGAGTACCAGATCATGACGGAGGAGAGAGTCAAGGTGAGCGAGAGCCGCACCTTGGCAAGAGAGAGGAGGATCAAAGTGAGAGCATAGAGTGGTAACGGTGAACTCCACTGTGAACAAAGGTAGATTCCAAAGAGGAAAGGGAGGGCAAGCAAGAAGAGCCTCTCTAAGAGAAGTAGAAGGAAGCATAAGCGGGTGAGTAGACGCAAAAGCTCTCCATGAAGATCTGCAGAGTTTTGGTTTCACTCCTAGTCTGGCCAAACCTGAAATAGGAAAGGAGGTTGGGAGATGAAGAGCCCGCTCATGAGACGAAAGAGTGAAGTGAGTCAGGGTGACTTGTAGGGGAGGTAAAGAAGCCTCGGAGAGAAGAAGAGGGATAGGGAGGACGAGAGGCAGCCGGTGATGGCATAACTGGCCGCTCGGTGGAGGCGTTCCAATTTGGTGATATTGGTAATGCTTAAGAAAGGAAACCATCCAGGTGAAGCGTAAGTGAGAAGGGGCCAAAGAAAAGCTTTATACAGAAGATAGAGGGGCCCGATGAGAAGCAGAGATACAGCGTAAGGCCTCCTTGAGACGTGGGAGAAACTGGGCCTTCAGTAAAGATACATGTTTAGAAAAGGAAAGAGTGCGGTCGAAGGTGACACCAAGAAAAGTTGGAGTTGGATTGAAATGGAGGCGGGAGCCAAGTAAGTGAAGTTGGGTTGGAGGTTGGCTTGGTGGGGATCCACCGAGAACAAGGAGGCCTCATATTTGCTCAGATTGAGAGGAAGACCCCAGTACTCAGACCAGCGCTCCAATTGAAACAGAGCTCCTTGTGTGGCCTACATTGCAGTGGGGACCTAGGGGAGGAGGACCAAATGGCCAGATGGTCAGCGTAAAGAGAGCAGCTGACGGAAGATCTTATTTGAAATATGCGCTCTTGTTTGATTTCCTCGCAGCAAGACCAGTTGTAATAATAATTGAGGATACGATAGAAGAAAGACAAAAGCGGTTTTCAAACTATAAACTTACACGTCAAAAATTATCTCCACGAAATGCCAATGATCCACAAAAAATGTTTTTTAAAAAACAGCCAACATATTGACAGCAAAAACAAAGAATGACGTAAAAAAGGGACGTTAGTCACTTTACACCGTCCGTAGCAGCGCTCAATTGAACGAGTGTAACTAACTTGCTTCCAACAATTAAAAGTGTGCAGCCAACTTCCTAGGCAATCAAGGAGGCAAGCAGCTAAAGTTGTGACAAAAAATACACAGATCAGGCGGCAGAAAACCGGCTCAAAACCCTGCCGTGTCAAAAACCAAAAATACGATTAATTCTTTTCCGAATTTTAAAGACTGCTAAGCTATTATTCGTAGAAATTTCTGCACGCTACAAATGGGAATTGAAACACGCAAAGTGGATCCCAGAAGACCGGAGAAATCTAATTTTCAGTGATGAAACCCTCGTGTCTATCCAGGGACAAAGAAGTCATCGTGTTCGGAGGTCACGAAAGGAAAAGCTTTGCAAAGTCCACATTGATCAGAGCATAAGTCACCCAAAAAATGATGTTTTCGGGATGCTTCAGTCACAACGACAGTGATAGCTTGCACTCAGTTGAGGGTATGATGCGCTCGCTGCACCATATTCAACTTCTCCGATTTCAGAGCTGAATCGGTCATACCCTAGTGGATCAGGAGTATTTCCGCAAGATTTGATACCCTGTCACTCATCAAAACAGGTCAAGATATTTTTAATAAAAACCATATCAATGTGCTGGAGTGGCCGGGTAAAAATTTGTGGTCTGTGTTCATTTAAAGACTTCGTCCTATGGACTCCACAACAAAGGAAAAGCTGATTCAGTCCCTAATTCAAGTGTGGCACAAATACTTTCAAGCTCTCCAAGATTGTTCCAAATTAAGCCGATTCAATTCCAGAATGCTTAAGAATCGCGGAGATCATATTATCTACTAACTCGTGTATTTGAATATTACATGAACTAAACATTTAAAAATACTGACTTTTTGTTGTTTTTAAGGTTTGTTTTAATTAATTTGCTCTAAAGTGTATCTTATTAGTATATGATTTTGGAAACCAAAACGGACACAAAAATTTTTTCTTGACAAAACCAGCTGCTCACACAAGTTATGCTGTGTAACACCATATTGATATATAAGCGGATGAAGATTTTCGTATAAAACAGCTTGAGAGCAAAAAACGTACAAAACTGAACAAAAACGTATGGTGTGTTCATACGTCTTCAATTTTTTTTTAGAGAATCGTGACGACATACCATGACAACAAAACTGTTGAGTTGTATGACATCATAAGCGTTGTAACTAAAAGCTAGACCACGAAGTTGGTGACGGAGAATCAGTCTTTAATAGAGATTTATTGCACTTTAAAGCTTCTTTTAAATTGCTCAACTATCTTTAGTCGAAGCGTCGATAGAGCATCAAAGCAGTTAAAACTATTAGTACTCATAAGAAGCGTTTTTTTTTTTATTTTTCTATAACGTTTATTGCGTCATTTCCTTTAATTGGCTACTTAAAATCCGTTTTGTCGTAGTATAGCAAAAACAAGCAAGCATAATATTGCCTTTGCTATACTATGATACAAGAAAATTACCTCTCTGCCGAAACTATGTTTTGTCATATTCCGCTGTAGTTAAGACACGAAAATATCACTTTTGGAGTTGATAGATCTATTTTACTTTATATGGCTTTGTAAGGTAGGCATTGACTTTGATGATTAAGTCGGTTTGTAAAGTTGATGACACGGTAATCAATTATGTCATTGTTGAATAGTTTTCTTTTTAAAAGCCCGGTCAATTGGTTGACAGTGGAAGGAAAGATGTCAAGTGTTGCTTAGTATCAAGTTTTCGACAGGGTTTGTTTGACTTCTTCACTTATCGCAGTATGAAGGCCATTTCTCACTAATCAAAGCATGTAATATTGAAGGTTACCTCTAGAATTTGAAAGTAAACCCAATTTTAATTCTTAATAGCATTTGCTTGCTTTGATAATGCGTAAGATGGAATAGTTCGTTGTGTTCTTCTCGTACCGAAATCTTTTCGTCTTAGTTTCTACTTGCAGGCTATTCAAAAGTAGGATTTATGAATTACTTGCCGTTTTTTGTTTGTAATATATTCTTAAATGTACTTTTTAAGTAACAATGGCATCGAGTAACACAATCGCGGTTTTGCATTATGAGTAACTAGTCGGCTCTGCTTGCGTCGCTCGACAATCTTACCAGTCAGTTTTATCGGTTCAGCCGGCTCAGCTCGCTTCACCCAAATAGCATATTTGAGAGCAGTAACGAAAAATTGGTGTAAATGGGGCCATCGCCCCTTGACTTCCAATCCCGATCATCGTACCTTGCCTTGAGATGCTCTTACGTACTCACAAACTCTCTTATCATTTCACAAATTCTGTTCGTTCTGTCTAATAAATGTTGGGGCGTAAAGTCAAATGTTGGTAATGGGCACCGAAATAGCTTTTGTGTCTCGATTACAGAAACAAATCATTTGGTGATAGGCTTGTTTCACGACTTAGTCCACCCCCTCGTAATGATATTTGCGTCACCAAGCTCTTTGGCTGCAAACCTGCATATAAGCATTGGTCCCGAAATAGAGCTAAAAGGGCTATACCTCCCCCAAATGTCTTACATCTTGGCCTGATAACCCATTTTCAATAAATAATTTTTCTCATAGATACGATTACATGCTTGGTGACTATAATTTTACACAGATGTGTAGACCTAATACCGATGTCCCTACCAAAAATTTAGACTGCTTGCTTACAAACAGCAAATATCTCATAAACTGTCATGCGTTCAAAGATGTGAAAGAACCCTGAAGTAATTGATGCGTTTACAGGTATCAAGGTATGAAGCAGCAGGCCTGCTACTTACAACTGTTTCTAAAAGTAGGCCAAGTGATATCACTTGGAGCGTCTGGCAGTGCGTGCTCCAGGCATAAACGCATCCAGGAAAGAGCAAAGTGACCCATACTCCAGCGTCAGCAGTTAAGCTATTACAATTAGTTAAGGTTTGCATAGCCCACCGAAACTTGTACTCTTGGGTTTTGTGGTATAGAAAAGAATAAGTTTTTCTTGATTTTGCAGATTTCACAGTAAATCTGAGCATTTGATTTCACTTTCCTACACGTATTGAAAATGTTTTAGGGGTTAAAAGTATTTACGCACGCGACATCATTGTACTACGAGGTACAAAGGGATTCTTACGTAAAGTCCATTTACAGTTCAGTTATTATACTTTTGTACTTGCCCTTTCATTGTTTACAAACTGGGTTGAATCCGGTATGTTTGTGCTTCAGTATATCGTTTCACTTTAACAGGAAGCATATCGATAGTAGGTTTTCAACGCTTGCTTTTAAAACAACAGTGAAAAATAAGTATAGGTGCTCCCTGCTGTAGTTTTCTGAAGTGTTGTCAAACAGCATTATGACGAAACGAAGCTATTTTGAAGCGTTCAAGAAAAAACGCATAAATGCTTAATCGTTTTTTGCGTCGTCGATAAAGCTTAAATTGTTAGATTATCATTTTTATCGAAAACGCTTTTAAATATTTCCCAAAACATCTCTGTCGCATATCAACGATCAGTATTTTTTGAGGAAATAAAAAATTTTACAATTAATCGTTAATCATGATATCATCTTCCTAATAAGCTTAACTTTTTTAAGTTAGATGCTGTCTTTCGTCCAAGCAACAAACCGCTGTTCTCTGTCAAGAAATGCGAATTTAAGATTTATTCTGAAACCTGACGTCATCTTGACGTTCCTATCCACGGCGTGGTGATGAATCATGCAAATTCACGGTTGCACGCACAATAGTATCAGAGCGGTTAAAACAGAGACACAGGTAGACACACACACTCAACACGGAATTGCGCTTTTACAGTGCGAAAATTCCCAATAAATATTTAATTTGCGTAACTGTAAAATCTATGCCAATGTCATGTTGGTTACAAAAGCTGCTACATTTTTTGAAAATTGTGGCAGCTTATTTCTAAAACATTTGCATCTTCTAAACCCATGTCTTATGGTCCGGACAGCCGCTAGACCATTGTCTAGTGTGTGGCACACAATCTCCGGTTACGTGTGCTGTTTCAACTGGTGTGGAAGTTTTGACCAGTGGCTACCAACCGGAGATCCATTGAGGCCTTTATGGGGGTCAACAAAAAATTTCAAAAAAATACACTGCATATGTTCTTTGCGATTGTGGCGAGGTAGGACCCACATGTATGCAAAACAAAAGGTCTAAAGTTGGGAAAGGGTAAAAGTAACGATTTAAAGCAAGGATTTGCCAACATTTGGTGAAAACAAGTAAAACAATTGCTTTCGAATAGCTGATTTCCAAAACGAAACAAGATATAGATATTGCTTTTATCAGTTCATTCCCTACCGAAAGACTGTTTATGAAGTTGGGAGTTCACAGCATTAGCCAAATTTTTTCAAAGGGTATATGATATCAAAAGCTTGGGGACCAGTGTTTTACGCCGAGGGACGTTGCTTCCAGCGTATCTATCTGGTTTTTAGTGGGCGATTGTTTTAAAGCAATTTGTTAAAACTAGATTTATTCCAATTTAAAATTGACCTTCAGAACATTTTTTCGTCCTTTATATCTGGAATTTTCGATGCTTAATCAGAGAGAAAGAGAGAGAGATCTATTTTTTAAAATCCGGTTTTGTCTTTGTTGTCGGAGGTGGCCGGACTAGCCTTATATTCCTCATAATTTCACAAGACAGCATCGCGCCACTTCGCTTTGTTGGTTACATCTTCTTTAATCCATATAACAGATTATGAATATAGCAAGTGATAATCTTACGTACATTGCGTTAGCAATTATATTCCGATGTGAATGAAATAACATGCCATTGTATGTTGCAGCCCACCTGGCCCTTCTCCTAAGGAGCCATCCACCAACGGACACGCCGGAGATAAAAGCAAAGCAGCGAGTAACATTGGGAAGTTCTTTCAAAGCTCAGCCGCACCGAGATACGGGGAGCCGACATTTTCAAAGGTTTGATGACGTTTTCTAAGCTTGCATTTCCTTTAAGGAATGTCGCGGAGTAGCAGCCGGCTGTGTTTCAAGTATCAAGCCAGTGTGACTTTCAGTAGTGGTGTTTGCGTAATGACGATGATTTTGCTTTCAAGCCAATGTTTAGCCCCACTCAGAGGTTCAACATAGAATGAAACATCCAGGCTTAGGCCGCAAGCTCAATCAACATCCGGCTGGAAGAAAGCAAATGTACAGGGTGAACTATTCATGAACACAAATTGCAGACTAACAGCCCTGCCACCAAGGCGGACATTGATTGCTAGGTGTCTAACAGCACCTTTCAGAAGACACGCCGGGAAAGCAGCTTTGCAACCTAACCGCGTTTACTGCGTTTTTTGTCGATGAAAATGATGCTTTTCACTGATTTCCTTTACGTGATGGATTCTTATCAAGCCGTAGCAAAATCGGTCATTAATGCTAGTTAGAGAATCAATTATGTTAATGCAAAGAACAAAAGCAATTGAAACGTCATATTTTGCAGCCTCTTCAGGATGTTACCAAGCCAATGGGCGATCCTGCTGTTCTTGAAGTTCGTATTGGTACAAATTTGCCTGTTCCAACTGTGCACTGGTATCATAACAACAAACCAGTCAGAGAGTCGAAAGAAAAAGACGTTCGCTTCCTCAACAACGGTGCGTCAATCCAGCCACATCATTATATGTCGTTATGCTTTTGTAAACCGAAGTTGCATTCGATGATTTAGTGACAAGGAAAGCGCAAGGGGCACTGCATCTCCCCGAAATTATTTTCAATTTTACGATCGTGACCGCAGTCCCAAAAATTTGAAATACTTCACTGTTTTTATCAAATCTAAAAGTGACCTATAAAAAATTAAATGTTGTCGTCACCTGAAGTCTTGACTCGAATTTGGTGTTCATTACTATAGTCATATGTAACCTCCAAAACTGGTCATTTCTTTACCTCCAATACATCTGTGTATGGCGTAAAAAAATGTTTTCTCTTCCTAATTGTTGGTTGGCTATCCTTTGGATTTGTAGCCTATGTCCACCACTAATCACGACTTTTCTATCTGACTCCGGCCAGCAGCAACTTTGAAGTTCAGTGTTCATTGACGAATGCGGTTGACGCAGGAGTTAAAGGGCGTATGGCACTATCACTGTCCCATGGTGAAAGCAAATCAAACTTACGTTAGTAATAAGTTGATTGTTTGCAGGACCAATTCATACACTGGTAATCGGTGAATTGACTCCAGAGCTGCTTGGCAATTACACCTGCACAATCATCAACAAAAATGGATCAAAATCTTGCCGATGCCAAGTAGCAGAAGAAGGAGGAAGGGTGAGTGCTAGCATTTATTTGAGCAGGTTCTGGGACTCGTTGCAAGTTGTTGATACCTCTGCAACCTTCTTTGTCGCTTGC
Organism: Trididemnum clinides; assembly: GCA_963675345.1. Classification (NCBI taxonomy): domain Eukaryota; kingdom Metazoa; phylum Chordata; class Ascidiacea; order Aplousobranchia; family Didemnidae; genus Trididemnum; species Trididemnum clinides. The sequence continues at coordinate 14,826,401 of OY776300.1, read as the reverse complement.
TTATGTGTATATCGCTTAATGATTCCCATTTTTAAAATATGTTTACCCAGCAGGTAAATTGGAGTTTATTGGGATATTTAGCGAGTTTCATCCTGTTGTTGTTGTTGTTGTTGATTACCCGACCCCTTTCGAGGGATGGCATGGCGGAAAACCATGGAACCCCAGAAGCCAGGCAACTTTCAAGGGTCTGGACTAGAGGTCGTAGAGAGACAGAGAGTCGCCAAAGAGTGAACGGTGCAAAGAGTCTGCAGCTGGACAGTGCAGAATGAGATGAGAGGTGTCCTGGGACGAGTGTCTACAGACGCTACAGGAAGGATTCTTGATTCTGCCAATCCTAGAAAGGTTAGAACCTAGAAGAAGGCTGTGTCTGTTGCAGCGTAGACGCGAGAGGACACAGCGAGCATGACGAGGGAGCACAAATTCCTCGGTGGAAATTAAGGGAACCTGTGTGTCAAAGAATTTAGATGAGACAGTACACCTTCAGTCCGAGAAAAGACAAGAGTGGATACAAGAGATAAGAGGAGAGAGACTACAAGGGACTGCAGAGGACGCAAGTAGCGCTCCCCATCTGGCCAACTCATCAGTGGCGTCATTCCCCCGGAGAAACAAGTGTCTGGGGACCCATTGTAGCCTAATAGAACAGGAGGAGAGAGAAGGCAGTTTCTGCCAGATCTGCCACAGAGTTTGAGATAAGAGGAAAGATGGAGGAGAGGACAGAACGAGAGTCAGATAGTAGGAGAAGAGAAGAGAAATGGCAGACTTGTTGGTGCTGCCGAGACCAGCAAAGAGCGTGCAAAATGGCGCAGGCTTCAGCGGAAAAACTTAAACAAACTGGTCCTTCTGAAAAGGAAAGAATGGCCTCAGTGCCACAAAGAGAGCAGTTGGCAAGAAGGCTGGAGCCACCCTTGTCAAAAGGAAAAGGAACAGAGCCGTCTGTCCAGAGTACCAGATCATGGTGGGGGAAGAGAGTCAAGGTGAGCGAGAGCATGGAGAGGTAAAGGTGAACTCCACTGTGAACAAAGGCAGATTCCAAAGATGAAAGGGAGGGCAAGCAAGAAGAGCCTCCCTAAGAGGAGTAGAAGGAAGCATGAGCGGGTGAGTGGACGCAAACGTTTTCCAGAATGATCTGCAGAGTCTTGGTTTCACTCCAGGTCTGTCCAAACCTGAAATAGGAAAGGAGGTTGGGAGATGAAGAGCCCGCTCATGAGACGAAAGAGTGAAATGAGTCAGGGTGACTCGTAGGGGAGGTAAAGAAGCCTCGGAGAGAAGAAGAGGGATAGGGAGGACCAGAGGCAGCCGGTGATGGCACGACTAACCGCTCGGTGGAGGCGTTCCAATTTGGTGATATTGGTAACGCTTAGGAAAGGAAACCATCCAGGTGAAGCGTAAGTGAGAAGGGGCTGAAGAAAAGCTTTATACAGAACAGAAAGGGGCCCCATGAGGAAGCAGAGATATAGTGTAAGGCCTTGAGACGTGGGAGAAACTTGGCTTTCAGCAAAGATACATGTTTAGAAAAGGAAAGAGTGCGGTCGAAGGTGACCCCAAGAAAAGTTGAAGTGGGATTGAAATGGAGGCGGGAACTGAGTAAGAGGAGGTTGGGCTGAAGGTTAGCTTGGTGGGGATCCACTGAGAAGGAGGCCTCATATTTGCTCCGATTGAGAGGAAGACACCAGTACTCAGACCACGTGGCCTCCACCACTGTGGGGACCGAGGGGGGAGGAGAACCAAGTAGCCAGATGGTCAGCGTAAAGAGAGCAGCTGACGGAAGAAGGTAGAGAAGCAGGAAGATCATTGATGAAGAGAGAGAAAAGTACAGGGCCGAGAACGGATCCTTGCGGAACACCTCAACGGACTCGAAAGGAGCTGCTTTTGTGATTTTGAAAAACCACGCAAGCGCGCCTGTCAGAAAGAAAAGATTGAGTCCAACGAGCAAAGCAAGTAGGGAGTTTCATCCTCGTGCACAGAATTAATTGACTTCGCTTCTTGATAAATGCTCAGGCAAAATGTTTTTTTCTCTTGATCATGGCATTTTTATTGATGTAAAACGTTATTATGTATAAACCCTGAAAAGTATTGGACAGTATCTCTTTAATATTGGAGGAAATATTAAGTCTCATTTGTATCTCGTTTATATATGGAGACACGGTTGCAACATTGAACTGATTTATTTCAGGGAAGACGGCACAGTAACTATGGACCTTCTGCCGTCCACCCACCTACTACCACAGCAGACGGACGACGTGTTGTTCCCAGTACCTCGCGCGGCTTGTATTCGAACAAGTCTGCTCAGGAAAGCTACCACGCTCAAGTGAGCAGAAAAACTTCGAGGTAATCTGTGGCGTATTGTGGCAAATGTTAAGCATTTACTTGCCATGCTGTAGGATTCTATCTAAATACACTACAGGGAGTCCTCGGGTTACGACGGTCCCGACTTACGCTGTTTCGAAGTTACGAACGCGCCCCATAAAATAGAAAATGCCGCTGGACACCCTGCCCAGCCGGAAGACTTACCCTAATGTCAAGGTGGTTTACTTTCCACCTAATACCACGGACCTTTTATAGCCTTTGGACCTAGGAGTAATTGCTTCGTTCAAGGCCTACTACCTCAGAAGGACAATTGCGATGGCACTACAGACAACAACTCTTTATATCAGCTGCCTCTATTGCTACAAACCTCTACCGTCTACCTCAGCTGCCTCTATTATTCCAGCTTCTCCACCATCTTATTAATATTTACTTTAATCCATGTGGTATGGAATTGTTTTCTCTTTTTCTAATAAAGTACTTTTTTTAAATTACTTTTTACCTTTTATTGTAGTACAATACTTTACAGTACAGTACCTATAGAATAATTTATTTATGATGTTCCGACTTACACTGAAATTCGGGTTACACCGTTTCTTAAGAACGGATCGACGTCGTAAGTCGAGGACTCCCTGTATATTGCCTTGCATTCACCATAAAATCACTGAAATTGTGAATGATAGTTTGCTGCATAGCTCAGCTTTAAAAGGCACTCCTTAAAGCCGCGAAATTGCGAGTTTAGTGCCGACATGGGCTTTGCCTAGTTCTGTTCTTGAGAAAGGTGCTTTCCGGAAATTTTTACTGTAAGATGCTGCGGGCTAATTGTGATTGAAATGCATGGTCCCAGCATAAACAGCCACCGATAGCTGTCGTCTCCCAAGATGGGCTGCAAGTTTATATTGATTGTTTAAAATGGTTGCTGCTTTCCCTTAATCCAGTGATTTCTATCCATTGCCATGCTCATGGACCTTAGTGAAGACTGCTGATGCTACAGACACCCAACTCAAAAAACCGGCCATAATTGCTTGAAAATTTCGGGAAAAGTCTCACCCGCGGTTGAACACTTCGATGTTTATCCACATCCGTAGTTTCTCGTTTGTCGCGACTGCGCAGCCCATTTGCAGTGCGCATTACTAAATTTTTGGTGATCCCCAAATGGACCCCGGTTGGGTTCCCTGCCCTAACCCGATTTCCATGTTCCTGCTTGCATGGCTTTATTTGCGGTTTGAACCCTGCATGTTACCTACCACAACACCTTCATGCCGAGGAAGCGAAAAGACAAACAGCTACAAAACTATTTTGATTTCAAATTTGTAAGTGCGCTTCACTGATTTTCAAGATAGTGTGTTTACATTATATGTGGTGTCAGTCTGGGTCAGATAATTGTTTGCATATTTCCTGTTACTGCTTGCCGGATATGATCCAGCTTTACCTGCTCAGTGGTTAGCTTTAGCCTGCTAACCGAGCCTGGGTGTTCGTTTCTATATGAGCAGTAGCCTAGAGTATTAAAAGAAGTTTTTGAAGAATGCGACAGCATCTTAAGTTATCCCTAAAATAAAACAAGCATTTATCGCAAGGATCTGGTGCGTAAGTTTTAAACCCATGTTATTAACATCTTACTCCTCGAAGAGATGTTGGAACGTTCCTCTTATTGTAAATTGTAGTTGTATTGCGTTCAATCATTTTCAGTGTAGTTTTGCAAGCGTTGTTTCAACTTAAAATTTTTCCAAAAAAAATCTTCGGCGACGAATTTTTAAACCAAGTATGAATTTGACGTTCATACACACTCTAATGCGCTTGTTTTCGATCAAGACGATAAATGTTGGTGTTTAATTGTTTCTGAGGTTTTGCTGGCAAAGTTTTGTCAGCATTTGCTTTGTTAAGATTTACACGTGGGAGTACTTATTAAGTGTCGACAGCTACTTCAACGTAGAAGTTTTATTATAAAACCGTGCGTTCAGCAATATTTCAGCCGAAGTGACTGGTCTGCACCAATCAACAGCCGCCTCAACGTGGTGGTGCGGTCCCCGGCCCCGTTTGGGTTGGGTCGAAATGGCTGTTGGCCTTCCCGAGGGTCCCAGTTACCCCGGGCACTCCCCATTCATTTTTTCGCTATGCTGCCCCCTGAACGACCGCAGAAGGGCAGCACACAGCATCTTTAAAATCGGTCGCCTGTTCTTACTTTTTCTTCTCTCCTGCCCTACTCTTGCCCTCCTTCGTCTCCTCATTCTTCTTCTTCTCCTGATGAGCGGTAACGTTCATCCTAACCCTGGCCCCATCTTTCCTTGCTCTGTGTGCGCTGGAAATGTGACCTGGCGGGGCAAGTCGGTGCAATGCTGCGCTTGCTCCAAATGGGTCCATCTAAGGTGCTCACAACTTTCTTTATCTAACTTCAGAGCTCTTGGCAGCTCTCACTCTTGGAGCTGCCCCCCCTGCCGCAACACTGTGACTCCCCCCTCCTCGGACTCCTCCGGCACGTATACCTCCACTGTGGAATCTGGCCCCCCCTCTGCTAATGCTGCACTCTTGCCCCACCCTCGTCTCCAAACTTCTTATCCCCCATCTGCCCATCTTATATCTCCTTCCCCTACCCTTCCACCACCGTCCCTTGCTCCTGGCTATACTTCTGCACCTCCTGCCTCCTCTCCTCCCCCTGACTCTCTCAGGGTTCTTCAATGGAATGCTGGAGGTCTTCGAGCCAGGAGCACTGAACTACTTCACTTTCTTTCATCCCATCCTGTCGATCTTATCTGCATTCAGGAATCCAATCTTAACTCCTCTTCCTCTTTCCGGATTCCTGGATTCTCTGTTCTGCGTTCTGATCGTACTCACTCCCGGTCTGGCATTCTCTCCTCTGATGCCTCGCATGCCAGTGGCGGCGTTGTCATTTTCGTCAGACAGGGCCTATCCTTTTCTGAACTTTCTACCACCTCTCTTTCTTCGCTCGATCCCTACTCTGATTATGTAGGGGTCAACATCTCTCTAAACAAATCCTCCTCGGTGTCATTTCTTAATGTGTATGCCCCCCCTATTTGCTCCTCCCCAACGGATGGCAGAACCGATTCCTTCTCTCCCTCAATTCTTCCCTCCTCCAGAAATCTCTTCATTCTGGGGGACTTCAATTGCCATCACCCGCTTTGGGACTCAAGAGGTACTTCCGACCCCCGTGGGGAGGAAGTATTCGACTGGGTCATCTCCTCAGACCTCCTCCCCCTCAATGACCCTGACACACCCACCCTTCTCCATCGCTCCTCCGGCAGTCGCTCCTCTCCTGACATCTCCTTTGCTCCTTCTACTCTTGCTTTTTCTTGCTCCTGGGAGGTGCTCCAGGACCTGGGTTCTGACCACCTACCAATTCTTCTATCTATCCCTCTCTCTCCGGTCTTTCACCCCAACGAGCGCCCCCCTTCCTTCAATTTTCAGAAAGCTCGCTGGGATGACTTTGCCTCCTACTTTGACTCTCACTGTCCTACTGCAGAGGAATACTCGTCTCTTTCTCTTTCCTCTGCAGCTGCTCTCTTTACCTCTCTGGCAATGAATGCGGCCAAATCTTCCATTCCTTTCGGCCGCATCAAACGCCCTCCTAAAGCCTGGTGGTCTGCTGAGGTGGAAGAAGCGGTTGGTGAAAGACGCAAGACTTTCGCTACTGCTCACAGAAGTGATGAAGATCGCCAGGCTTACATCTCCGCCTCTCGACGTGCCTCGTCGGTCATTGCCAAGGCCAAGGCTGAGGCATGGCAGACGACCTGCACTTCTCTTTCACCTAAATCTAATCCTAAATCTGTGCACTCTCTTCTTCGCTCTATTGCTGGCTCTCCTTCCTCGTCTTCTTCCTCTCCTAACTTTCCTAACTGTTCCTCTCCCAGGGAATCGGCTTCGGTCTATGCCGCTTACCTGAGGTCTCACTTTTCCGTGTCTCAGCCAAAGGCCCTGCGCAGCAGAGCCAGAGGCTACCTCACTGAGCTCCGCCGAGCTACGTGCTCTGTGGAGTCTCACTCGTCCTTTTGCTCTCCCTTCTCTCCCGCTGAATTTCTTGCGGCTGCCTCCAACCTCTCCTCATCCACTGCCACTGGCCCAGACAAAGTTGCCTATCCCATGCTAAAGCATCTTCCTCGCTCTGGCATGGATTTTCTTCTTTACATCTTCAATCTTTCTTGGTCTTCACATTCCTTTCCTTCCACCTGGAAGACATCTTCTATTATTCCCATACATAAGATGGGAAAACCTCTCGACTCTCCTGCTTCCTTCCGGCCTATCTCTCTCACCTCCTGCGTATCAAAGCTTTTTGAACGCATCATACTATCCCGTCTTCTCTTTTTTCTGGAATCTAATTCCATTCTCTCTCCCCGCCAGGCCGGTTTCCGCCCTGGACGGTCTACACTTGATCAAATTCTGTACCTTTCTCAGTCCATTTCGGATGGGTTTAACAAACCCAGGCCGGGCTCCCGGACGATCCTGTCTACTATCGATTTCTCTAAAGCTTTTGACTCTGTCTGGCACCCCGCCCTTTTCCACAAACTTATTTCGGCTGGCCTCCCTCCTTGCTTTGCTCGTTGGACTCAATCTTTCCTTTCTGACAGGCGCGCTTGTGTGGTTTTTCAAAATCACAAAAGCCGCTCCTTTCGAGTCCGTCGAGGTGTTCCGCAAGGATCCGTTCTTGGCCCTGTACTTTTCTCCCTCTTCATCAATGATCTTCCGGCTTCTCTGCCTTCTTCCGTCAGCTGTTCTCTTTACGCTGACGATCTGGCCATTTGGTCCTCCTCCCCCTCGGTCCCCACTGCGGTGGAGGCCACACAAGGAGCTCTGTTTCGATTGGAGCGCTGGTCTGAGTACTGGTGTCTTCCTCTCAATCCGAGCAAATGTGAGGCCTCCTTCTTTTCAGTGGATCCCCACCAGGCTAACCTCCAGCCCAACCTCCTCCTACTCGGCTCCCGCCTCCGTTTTAATCCCACTCCAACTTTTCTTGGGGTCACCTTCGACCGCACTCTTTCCTTTTCTAGGCATGTATCTTCGCTGAAGGCCAAATTTTTCCCACGTCTCAAGGCCTTACGCTGTATCTCTGCTTCCTCTTGGGGCCCCTCTAAGGAGTCCCTCTCTGTTCTGTATAAAGCTTTTCTTCGGTCCCTTCTCACTTACGCTTCACCCGGATGGTTTCCTTTCCTAAGCGCTACCAATATCACCAAATTGGAACGCCTTCACCGAGCGGCCAGTCGCGCCATCACCGGCTGCCTCTCGTCGTCCCCTATCCCTCTACTACTCACCGAGGCTTCTCTACCTCCCCTACGAGTCACTCTGACTCACTTCACTCTTTTTTCTCATGAGCGGGCTCTTCGTCTCCCAACCTCCTTTCCCATCTCAGGTTTGGCCAGACTAGGAGTGAAACCAAGACTCTGCAGATCGTCCTGGAGAGCTTTTGCGTCCACTCACCCGCTCATGCTTCCTTCTACTTGTTCTAGGGAGGCTCTTGTTGCTTGCCCTCCTTGTCCTCCTTGGAATCTTCCCTCGTTCACGGTGGAGTCCACCCTTTCCACTCCATGCTCTCGCTCTGATCCCCCTCACTCTCGCCCACCTTGACTCTCTTCCTCCTCATGATCTGGTACTCTGGACAGACGGCTCTGTTCCTTTTCCTTTTGGCAAGGGCGGCTCCGGCGTTCTTGCCAACTGCTCTCTCTGTGGCACTGAGGCCACTCTTTCCTTTTCGGCAGGCCCAGTTTGTTCCAGTTTTTCCGCTGAAGCCTGCGCCATTTTGCACGCTCTTTGCTGGTCTCGGCAACACCATAAAGTCTGCCGTTTTTCTTCTCTTCTTCTCCTGTCTGACTCTCGTTCTGTCCTCGCCACCCTGTCCTCTCCTCCACCTTTCCTGTTATCTCAAACTCTGTGGCAGATCTGGCAGGAACTGTCCTTTTTCTCCTCCTGTTCTATCAGGCTACAATGGGTCCCCGGACACTCGTTTCTCCCGGGGAACGACACAGCTGATGAGCTTGCCAGACGGGGAGCGCTGCTTGCGCCCTCCGCAATCCCTTGTAGTCTCTCTCTTATCTCTCGTATCCACTCTCGTCTTATCTCGGACTGGAGGCGTACTGTCTCCTCAAAGTATTTTGACACACAGGTTCCCTCAATTTCCACTGAGGAACTTGTGCTCCCTCGTCATGCTCGCTGTGTCCTCTCTCGTCTTCGCTGCAATGGACACAGCCTTCTTTTAGGTTCTTATCTCTCCAGGATTGGCAGAATCGAGAATCCTTCTTGCAGCGCCTGTGGACACTCGTCCCAGGACATCTCTCATCTCATTCTGCACTGTCCAGCTACGGACTCTTTGCGCCGCTCACTCTTTGGCGACTCTCTGTCTCTTTATGACCTCTGGTCCAGACCCTGGGGAGTTGCCCGGCTTCTGGGGCTCCATGGTCTTCCGCCATGCCCCCATCCCTCGGAAGGGGTCGGGTAAACAACAACAACAAGTGACTGGTTTTTTTAAACTTGACGTTACCAGAAGTTACATTATAATCTGCCTAATGATTTCGAAAATTACAAACGTTCTGTGTGACTTTTACCTGACCTTGATCCAACTTTTTTGATCTTTAAATCTTTTTAACATCCTAGAAAAATATGGCTAAATCGAGCGCCTCGTTTTGTTGCTACCGGACCCCTTCCGAGGGATGAGAGCATGGCGGAATACCGTGGAACTCCAGAAGCCAGGCAACTCCCCAAGGCCTGGACCAGAGAGAGACAGAGTCTCAAAAGAGCAAGCGATGCAAAGTGTCCGTAGCTGGGTAGTGCAGAATGAGATAAGAGGTGTCCTGGGACGGGTGCCCGCAGGCGCTGCAAGAAGGATTTTTGATTCTTCTAATCCTAGAGAGATAAGAACTTAACAGTAAGCTATGTTCGTTGCAGCGAAGACGAGAGAGCACAAGATCCTCAGTGGAGATCGTGGGAACCTGTGTGTCGAAGAATTTAGACGAGACAGTACGCCTCTAGTCCGAGAAAAAGAAAAGAGTAAATACAAGGTATAGTAGGAAAGAGACTACAAGGGATTGCAGTGGGCACGAGTAGCGCTTTCCATCTGGCCAGCTCATCAGTCGCGTCGTTTCCTGGGAGAAACGAGTGTGCGGGGACCCATTGCAGCCTGATAGTACAGGAGGAAAGAGAAAGCAAGACAGTTTCTGCCAGATCTGCCAGCGAGATTGAGAAAAAGGAAATATGGAGAAGAGGACAGAGTGGAAGAAAAGTGGTAGACTTTGTGCTCTTGCCGAGACCAGCAAGGAGCTTTCGGAATGGCTTCAGCGGAAAAACTTGAGCATACTGAGCCTGCCGAAAAGGAAAGGGTAACCTCAGTGCCACAAAGAGAGCAGTTGGCAAATACGCCAGAGCCACCTTTGCCAAAAGGAAAAGAGCCATCTGTCCAGATCACCAGATCGTAAGATGGGAGAAGGGCCGCACGTTGGCGAGAAAGAAGGGGATCGGAGCGGGAGCATTGGGAAAAAAGAATGGACTCCACAGTGAAAGAAAGCAGGTTTCAAGGAGGGGAGGGAGAGCATGCGAAGAAAACCTCCCCAGGAGAAGTAGGATAAAACATGAGTGGGTGAGTGGACGCAAAAGCTCTCCATGAAGATCTGCAGAGTTTTGGTTTCACTTCAAGTCTGGCCAAACCTGAAATGAGAAAGAACGTTAGGAGATGAAGAGCCTGCTCATAAGATGACAGAGTGCAATAAGTCAGGTAGAGATGTCTTGGAAGAAGAGGGATAGGGGAAGACTGGAAGAAGCCGAAGATGGGCGCGACCAGCCGCTCGGTGAGGGCGTTCGAATTTGCTTCAGTTGGTACCGCCAAGAAAAGGTAACCATCCGGGTGAAGTATAAGTGAGAAGAGGCCGAAGGAAGGCTTTATACAGAAGAGAGAAAGACTTCTTAGAGGGGCCCCATGAGGAAGCAGAGACACAGCGTAAGGCCTTGAGACGAGGAAAGAACTTAGCCTTCAGCGAAAATACATGTTTAGAAAAGGAAAGAGTGCGGTTGAAGGTGATCTCAAGAAAAAGTTGGAGTGGAGTTGAAACGGAGGGGAATTAAATAAGAGATGGAGCTCGAGGTTAGCTTGATGGGGATCCACTGAGAACAAAGAGGCCTCACATTTTCTCGGATTGAGAGGAAGGTACCAATACTGAGACCAGCGCCCAGTCAAATCCTAACTCCTTGTGTACCCTTCATCGGGAGGAGGACCAAATGGCCAGGTCGTCAGCATAAAGAGAGCAACTGACGAAAGAAGGTAGAGAAGCTGGAAGATCATTGACGATGAGATAGAAAAGTACAGGGCCAACTACGTTTCCTTTCGGAACATCTCGACGGACTCGAAAGGGGTGACTTTGTGATTTTAAAAAAACACGCAAGCACACCTATCAGAAAGGAAAGATGGAGTCCAACGAGCAAAGCAAGGAGGGAGGCTGCCGAAATAAGTTTGTGGAAAAGGACGGGGTGCCAGACAGAGTCGAAAGCCTTGGAAAAATCGATGGTATCAAGAATCGTCCGAGAGCCCGGCTTGGGTTTGTTGAACCCATCCGAAATGAACTGAGAAAGATAAAGAATTTGATCAAGAATAGTCTGTGAAGGGCGGAAACCGGCCTGGCGGGGAGAAAGAATGGAGTTAAGACTCCAGAAAGAAGAGTAGACGCGATAGAATGTTGCGTTCAAAAGCTTTGAGATGCAGGAGGTGAGAGAGATAGGCCGGAAGGAAGCAGGATAACAGTGGAGATATACAAGCTGGAAGAGTCCAAAAAGGTGGAGAAAGTGTTGGTAGGTTTGGGATCTCCAGAAGAATCAGGGAGGACAGCTCCAGGAGTGAGAGCTGTATAGAGTTTTGAATCTAGGAAATTAGAATAGTGAGCACCTTAAATGAACCTATTTGCAGCAGGTGCATCATTGCACCCACCTACCCTTCCAAGTCACATTTTCAGCGCACAACGAAAAGCGAAAGACGGAGCCAGGGTTAGGATGAACGTTGCCGCTCATCAATAGAAGAAGAAGAATGAGAAGAGGGGCAATAGAGAGGCAGGAGAAGATAGAAAGCAGTTAACCGATTTCAAAGAGACTGGGTACTGCCCTTCTGCGGTCGTTAGAAAGGGGAACGACGATAAAATGGTTTGTGTCAGGAGAGTGTTGGAGTAACTGGGACCCTCGGCAAGGCCAACAGCTATTTTGATCTAACCCAAACGGAGTCGAGTACCGCACCACCACGTTGAGGCGGCTACTGATTGGTGAAGCGTGCGTCTTGTCATTCGGTCGGTCAATGTAGCAACATATATTTCTTTTGTGGTATTTTAAAGGCGCTACCAGTGTAATATTAAATATTGTTTGCATTGGTGGTGGACCTTTGTAAAGAAGTCTTAGTTGCGTAGTTTTAAGGGTTTCAAAAGATTTTTTTGAAGTGATCAATAACTGTCAGTTGTGTTTCTGCCACCATACTATACAGTATTATGTTTAATCTTTAGGGACAGTAATGAAGAGTCTGAAGTTATGAAAGCGCTACGAGAAGAAGCTCCTCAGAAAAACCATTACAAGACCCCATCGATGAAATTTCTTGCAGATAGCCTTCTGACGGAATCCGAGGATCTTTAATTCCGCCTTTTATTAACTGCAAAATTTGTATTTGTATTTTTTACTAAATCAGCTCGAGCTTTACAGCAGCACGAGATTGTGTAGTAAGATTAGGTACCGTTAAAAAAAGATATTTCAACAGGGGGTACACTTACCAAAGCTTTCAAAGTGTAGGGGAGCCTTCGATTTTTAAGAGTGTTGAAGAAGTGTTTTTTTTGGCAAAAGTATCAATTTTTAAAGTATTCCGGAAAGTGGAGAAGTTAGCAAATTCTTCTTTTCTCAAAACACCATACTGGGGAGCGGTTATTTTGTTCGCAGTAGATGTTGCTCTTGTAAGTTAACGGTAAATATGTTAAATCAATATCTCTGTTTCTCGGTTCACCATTGACAGCGTTGAGCTCAAAACAATTAGCGCTTGGTTTTAGCGGCACACGGAAAAGATTAGCTTCGAAATTACTTGGGCATTTTGCAATGCGGTTTCATTTATGCCTCGTCTTTGTAAATCAATCTTTTTTGTTAGTTATTGTGCCTTATTTTTTTCCTTCAATTTATAGAATGATCAGCGTTTATCGTCAACTAGAATTACATATATCATCAATTTGTTCAGATTGTGTCTTAAAGTAAGCTTGGACAGTGCACTGTTTGTTTGCCATAGCGTGGATGCAATCCAGCAGATATCTTTGGTTCAGTGCTTCTCTGAACTGTGCTGTGGCTTTTAAATGCTTGCTGGTCAAAGCTTTATGTAAACGTAGATAGAGTAAAATTCTAGTGATATCTTAAGGCTTGTAAGTGCTGTTGCAGCCGTGATGTTAAATGAGACCTTATTCAAATAAAACACAAGGGAAACGAAGAGTTTGCATAGGGACTTTGAGGTATTATTCAACTCTGCATTTTTTTACAGATATTAATGTATGTTTTTACATTCCAATGAGTTTGATTCACATAGCACCTAGCTATATACGGTAAATAAGCTTTTTTTTCTGTTCGTGATTTGATGTGGTAGATCCCCACCAAATCTATCAGATATTCTACTCCTAATGGGGAAAATCTTCGTCGTCATATCGGCACACGTTGAGGCGCGTTTCGCAGTCTCATATTGCTGCTTTGATTAAATTCTAGTAGGTCATTTACAAATTTCTTAATTTCTGTTTTATTGCAATATTATTATTCAGTGCACTTTTTAACTGCTGCAGTTTTCTATGATGTGTTTCAAAATTTTCAATTTTTAATAATCGCTAGATGGCGATAGTGCCCTGTTTCTCGTATGCTCGTTTATTATGCTTGCAATGAATCCAGTTATGTTTGTTTCATCATTTTTATGTCTGTAATCAATATTTGCCTTAATTTTAGTATAATTGTTGCTTACGTGAAATGTACTGTTAAATTTCTTCCGGGATGTTTCAGCAAAATATTCTGTGTTAATGCGGCGGTACAAACGAGCCGCCCATTGTCAACAGTTGTCGTTCATCGCCACCTCAGTGCTTTGTCAACGCTCTTGTTGTCGACCTTTGTCGTCTAAAAGTTAAACATTTCTTTTATGACGCTATTGGACGATGCTCACGTGCGAACGAGCTCTTGGTCCCAGATAGATACCGCCCTTTTCTAAACTTCATCTGGTGGAAGTTGGCCAGAGGCGTAGCTGGAGCGTGGCCTCCTCTTTCTTGCGAGTAATTAAATTGGACTCTGGAACTACAATATGATAGATCTCTGGAGTGGAACTGCACATAGTATGCATATGACATGTCTTCGGATTGAACTACATTTGGTTGGCACCCCATATGCGGGGCTCGCGAAAGTGTGTGTGTGTTTCTTCCTTCCCCACTGCGCTCATCGGGGGTTCCTCTCGCCCTGATTAGGGGCAAGGTATTGTTACAAGCTGCAACTGTTCATCTTCCTGTCAAAAACCCAGCACACCGTGTGCATTTTTATAGTTTAATGAGCAGTTGTTGCACTGTAGCTTGCGTGTAGGCCTAGTGTTCATAGTATGATTGTGTGCGTGCGCTCTCAAAATCACTTTAGCGTTCGTCACTCCTTACGCTCAGCGTAATGATTAGTAAGCTCTTTTTGCTTCTGTTTGCCGAGCGCATCTCGTTGCTCATGGTATACTTGTGAAACGGCTTCCAGCTTTTACCTTCGCATTTTGAATTATATTTGCTCTTATCATTATATTTCATTATCAAGATTACCAACTTGCTAAAAAATAGATGCGTGTGATTTAATGCATGTTTAGCCTATAGATTCTTAGGACGACATTGGCGTCACTCACAAGACGATTGCCCAGACCTGTTTCGGGGTTTCCTAGTTCAGCTTTACGCTTGAATTACGTTGCGTTACTATTAATAAATTTACTGCTTGTTGCAACCCGCCAAGCGGAGAAATTTATCGTAAAGTGTTTTTTGGAAGAACGCTGTGGTCATTTTGAGATTTGAACGCATAATCATTGGCGCCCCGCTATTACTCGACACGTCATTGGTTCCTAATCTTGCTGGACAAAGTTTGCAGCCACTGATAACGTATAGAACTTCCACCTTTTTCGTCTGATATGGACATAGTTTTTCATATTGGTCAGTTAATCTAAAAACCCTTTGTATCACTGGCAAAAACGTAAACTATTGATGATTTTTTTAAGGTCTAACACAATGTATGAAAAAAGATACACACCCTCGCCGAAATTTTCATGTTTCATTTCTAATTCAAAATTTGGAATTAATATTTGGACCATTTTTTCAGAAAGAAATTCCTTAGTATTGACAAAAACATGCATTTTTGAAAATGGTTGAGTTAATAATTTTTTTCTCCGCCGACGACCAAAATTCTGTCAACCCCGTGCTAAAAACACTGCGTCTTAAAACAAGTCGCAGTCAACACGTGGGATAAGAAAAAAGCAAAATTCAGAAGGTTTACGCTTATTTCGAATTTGACAAGACTGAGATGTTACCGAAATTCTGCACTGTGTGAACAAAAAAGGATAGCAAGGAATTAATTGACTTGAAGTGGCTTGAAACACCAAATCCAGCTGCTACTAAGTTATTTGAACGTGACGCCCAATCAGAACATCTTTTTTTTTCGTCAAATAAACCATGTTAAAATGTTTGTCAACTTTATTAGTTCACATGAACTGTCCGCTCAAGAGTTAAACCTTCGACACTTCTGCTCACAAAGTTCCAACTGGGTTGCCAGTATGGCCATAGAAAAGAACATCTGGCTGTGCGGTGAGGTCAAAAGCATTTGTCTTTGGTGGCACAAGTTGGAATGCCGTTTTATCGAAGAATAGATCGCGTATTTTTGCATTCACACCGAACGGCTATGCTTTTAAATAAGACATTTTATGGCAACCTCCTTGCTCGGTTGAAATGCTTGCGGTAAAAAAAGGAGTGACGCTGAGCCAGCAGTAGCCTATCACTCTACTAATTCGTAAGCGGGATACAGCACAAGTTGTTAAAAAGTTCCCTTAAAATCGAAATAGTCTTTCCGCAACCGGAGAACAAAATATTAGTCCACTCTTGCTATTGGATATGAAAAACAAAGACTTGTACGCTTATTTGGGAAAAAAAGATATTTTAAGAAAATGGATAAACCAGTGGTGAAAGTGGTCTACACCCGGCGATAATATTTCATTTGAAAGCGCTTCTCCCAGGTATCAAGAAGTATAGTAACGTCACTGATAAGATCTTGCTATTTTAAAAGTTAGTTGCTTTGATGCAATCGCCCGTAACGGAAGGTGGGACCGTTGAGACGTAAGAATTTAGTTGATCATAATTTCAATGCTGCAGCAAATCTTTTATTTGTTTTCTGAGTGCCGCATACTCTACCACAGGTTTAACCTATGCAAAATTTTTAATTTTTAGCGTTTTATTATAAATTTTGCCGAAACACAAATTTTGTTTTGTCGGTGCCCTATCCATGGGAGCTTTAAGACATCCTTAGGAACCAATGAGACTAAACGTAATCATACTTTTGTCTCAATGGTCCCTAAAGGCAGACTTGCAAGATGGACACGCGAGATTATGTGGAATGGACATACCTGCATAAATACTATGTTCTCGTGTCGAAACAAATCTTATTTGTTAACTAGCCTATAATTGCAATTACAAACAATAAGATAAATGAGACTAACTGTTTCATTGGTCCTACTAGCCACTAGCATCACAAAAACAAAATCGGAAAATCAAGAACAGCTAGAGCTTTATTGGAGGTCATTTTGTTGTCAAGGCTAAACGAGAAAATGGTACCTTTGTATAAAGTGGCAGTTCTATGGAGGTACCATATCGGAATTTTCATTTTTGGAATGATGAAAAGTCAAAATTTTGAAAATTTGCTATTCCTGATTAAAGGTTAGAATTTTGTTGTCACGTATTGCTGGCTTACAGCAAGTAGTTTGCTGTTGTGATATATTTTTAGTCTTGAGTGATCAACTAGTTAACTCAATAATAAGCTATTCTGGTTAGTCATGAGAGGCTTAGGCATACATTTCATTCTAACGTTAAGTTTATTGTGCAAATATTACAGTTGTTCTTGGGTTAAAAAGTAACAACGAATCAAATTTCGTGAGCAAACGAGTTACCACCAGAAAGATTAAAAGGCTCATTTTGCACTCGACAAAAGCGATAGGCCATTTGTCTGCATTTACATACAAACAGAAAGTATTGATATCACTTTTCACTTGGGGCAAACATGAAAGCATTATTTCATCACAGTAACCTCAAAACAGAATTATTTTTAACAAAATTTCTGCTTTTTTCAGAGTAAAAAACTGTAAACACTCTGACACATTCTCTCCATGGTGTCTATCTTTCCACTTGTTTTGACCACAATCAGTCTACACTGTAACAACTGTGTGGTCTTGGTAACTTAACTCGTAGGTCAGTGAAGTTATGGAATCATAAATTAACCCACTTGGGTTCGTACAATATAAATCAAGGAAAAATGTGCTTAGCATGTCAACAAAAATGTTATTTGCTAAATATCCCACCAAAAGTGACCAATTTGACGATGATTTGGGGTCTTGTCTGCCCAAAGCAAGGCATTGCTGGTGGTCTTTTGCAAGACACCGACTGAACTTAACGGAAAATTGCAAATTTGGCAATGCTGAGTTTTTTTTATGTTTTTCGGCGTAAAGCTTTATTTCAGCTAAAAACACTACTGAAAACAAAATCACGAAGTAAACTTGGTTAAAACATATTTTGAAAATGTGCTACAGGAAGGGCTATACGCTTCCGAATCGGAGGATCAGGCCACACAAAAATGAATGTCAGAAATGCTGCCATTTTGTTTTGTTTAGAGACATACATAAGATATTTATTAAGGTAGATGTACATGTTCAACCAGCTCAAATTATTGGTCGCTTTTTGAATTCTTTTAGAAAATATTTGGATATTACTACTATAGTAATGTGCTGGATACCAAGATAACGGTACTTTTGGTATCATAAGATGTATTCTGCTGGCGATAATGCAACTTTTTCCTCATATCCTTGAGCAACTTTTGGATATGTCAGTTTTTGTCAAGGTCTACTTAGGAGAAGCCTAGATCAAGCAACGAGAGGGCCCAGCTGCATCTTTACTAAGAGGGCCGTAAGTGTAACTGCGTCGCGTAATTTTTCCCCAGTCGTTTTCTAAAATCAATTTGTAAGTTGCTGCTAAAGGCTCTTATTTAACTACTGTATAGGCCCAGGTGTTTTGCACTTATTTTTCCACCTCATCAATTCATCCCTAATTTGAGTTTTATGTAATGTAGTTATTGGCCTTCCACAGTTCGATCACTTTGATGCTCATAGTTTTAGAATTATTAATCAGCTAGGAAGAGCGGGCAGCTTATCCTCTTAAAATTAAAATTTCTCCAGCCAACACAGAAAGTACCTTGAATCACTTTGAAGGAAAACTTGGCTGTAGATTAGTCCATATCCTTTCTACTCCTGGGAAAATGTGGGGGTGAAATAGATCTAAGTAGAGCATCACTCATGAGTTTTTTGATAAGATTAAGCATTTTTACTTGGAAATTGGCATGTAACTGCTTACGTAAGCAACATCAAAAAGATTATTGGGTTATCAAAGGGAGCTTTACCGAAACCACAAAAAAGTGCAAGTAAATTAAAAGCTCTAATCACTGCGTCCACGTGGTGCTTTTAGAGAGCTTTTCTTTTTCTCAGTTCAACTTCTTTTTGAGTAGTTTTTTCACATTTCGGTTGAACTTCCCTGCAAAAGCTATTCTTGAATAAAAGCTTAGATTAAATGAAGTAAGTGTAGAAAAAGACTGACAGCCTAAAATATAATGATTTTCAAAAGCATTTTATCAAAGTTTTATTGAATAAAAAATGGGAACAATGGCTTGTTTAAAAACAAATTTTGGAGAGACCACAGAATTTTGTTGAACTTAAGACTTATTTGGAATATCAACTTTTTGAAAACAAGAATTTTGTTTCCAAACAGACGTAAAGACCTATTTGTCCATTTTGTTCTTCTGATTGACATGAAAACCTTTTCCTTTTTACTGTCACTCCGTTTTGGTAGCCATAGCCTTTTCTCTCCCCTTCCCCCCAAATACGCTATTGCATAGAAATGATAGCAAAAACCAACTAACCATGCGTAGTGGTTTCAGCTTATGACGCACGATCTATTGTGAAAATAGGCTATTAGTAAATTAAAATGTGGAAAGAAAGCAAGGGAGAACGGCGATTTTCCTCCTAAAAGATTTGCAGCATTGGTTTGAATGGTGCACCCGTAAATGCGCGCTTTAATGATAATGATGGCAAAAAAAAAGATCTCGTTGAGTGGAAAATGTGATTAGCCAGCAGCTGCACATGTATAGTAAAAGACTGTCTAAGCACATGCATCACATTGTCTTGGAAAATGAAAAAACAATCTGGCCCCCCTCTGTATTTGCTCTGGCGATGGCACTGAATCGACAACAGAAAGAGACAACCAAAGATGAAAACTTTGAACAAACAACAGCAGTATTGGTTGATCACATCATCATCATCGAGCAAAAGATCAAGTTTCCCCCACATTTTTTGGCGCGGCGGCTGATTAGAAGGCGTGTGATGACAACAAGCGTAGGCGTGAGACTTTGTTTTGTATCAAAGGGAGGGAGAGTTGAAGGCACTCTCGACTTCAACAAAGATGAAGACCTTTTTCTTTGGAAGATGAAGTTCTTCAAAGCGACTGTTTTGCGTTTTAAATTTACTATTTGATGATGAAAGCTTGGAACTCTTTTAGTGTCGACTTTTTTAAGTGATCAGCTCAAGAAAACACTCGCCGTGATGATTTTTGAACCTGAAGTAGCATTTTTACTTTTAAGTTTCTGACAGCAGCCTAGAATCTTGTTCGGACACAGTCATAATATCTACTTACAGGCCAAGATAGCATATAATCTTCGACAATGAGGGTTGGAACCGCCCTAATGGCAAGGCCGTGAGCTGAAACTCGCTATTACACTTTTCCCTGCTTATGGTAAAAATGTTTTACGCTAGCAGTAGCCAACTGCTTTTGAGCAGCAAACTTCAAAACTGATCAGAACATAAATAGTTCTATATATTCAGTCTTTGTTTGACCTTAGACGGATGGGCAACTGTAGCTAATGCAACGCAGTGACGATTAGCTGCACCATAAACTTTTCAAAAACCTTTGAAATAAAAAGGGAAAGAACTGATTTGGAGCAGGTAGTGGTTAAGAGATAGTTCTTCCTTTTGTTAACTAAATTTGGTGGTGCCCAACGCAAAATTAAGTTTAATCATATAATGAAAACTTTGCTCAATTAGTTCCGCAAATTTGAAGACCTATTTTCTGGAGATCAACTTTTTGCAAGCGCTAACTCGATCTGCTAAACGACTTTGTTTTTTAATTTCTTGCTTTTGTCACACCAATTCCATTCAAAATTTACTTAAAAAAAGAAACGTGGATAAAAGTATTGATGTTGAAGTAACTTTTGTGAAATATTAGGAATTCTGGATACTTTGCCTCCGCGGATGAAGAATACGGCAAACGTTTTTCTACATTTTCGTCTCATGCATTTTTGTGCAAACTTTTTTATTAGTTAGATATTTACTCGTATAATATGTGGTTCGAAATTGAAGAAACTGTCGTCCGAACATCCGCTCATTTTGCATAGTACGTACCACAAATGTTTAGCGCGTTTTCTTCCGCAAAAACGTATACCTTTTCGGACGTGTTTTGCGAACAAAGCTGATGTCTAGTCAACAAACATTGTAATGCACCACAAACAAATTGCCAAGCTCATGAAAAATTACGTACCGAAGGTGCACAAGAAAACAAAACGGGCAAAACCGCATACCATACACATCGACCTCAAACAGCAAAATTTAATCTTAATGTGTGCGAGTTTTTATGCTGCTAGAGTTGACAGTATTTCCGCTAGCTAGAAGCATAGGTTATAGAACTGCATGCTGATAAGTACCCCGCATGAGCCCACCGCCATTTTGTTGTCAATAGACTTTACTTACAACCTGTAATTTTTATTTCACGTTCGTAGCAAGTTGCTATAAAACAGCGCGTTGTAAAAAAGTCGGCTACTTCAAAATCGACAACTTTGGGCCATTTGAACAAGATGACGTCGACGAACAATAACCGCATTTTTTCCACACATCTCCCTGCAAGTTTCTTCTGTTGACTGGAAACCCAAATCACGTGGCGCAATTATTGAATATTGCCACGATTATGCAAAAGTGAAAAATTGTAATCTCAAAAAAACAAGGCATTGACCATAGACAAAATAGAAAAAACTGCATTCGCATTAACATTATTTCAACATCAATGTACACTTGCACTTTAAAACAAAAGACTAGAACTGGGGATGTTAAAGCTGATTTAGATGCACTTGTAAAAGACACTAGTTTCTCATATTACCAGTGATACAACATTATCAATCGTTTAAAACATTAGCAAACTGAAAGGAGGCATGACTTGTGGAATATATTGGCTAGTGTGCTGCTCATACATGCTTGCATCCGCCAATGGGTAATTTAAATCAAGCTTGAGGAAAGGTCGATTAACCTTAAAAGAAACCGAAAGGAATTGAAAAAAATTATTCGACAGTCGACTGGTGACCTCGCTTTTACATCAGAGGAGTTGAGCAATCTCGGTCGCATTGTTGTTTGTAAGGAAATCTGGACAAGAACATTTTTTGATGGATTAGCTCGCGAACGACAAGCGGCAAAAACAAGAGTTTCGAAAAAACGGCGTCGCCTTGCCGACCAAAAATCCTTTGACGACGTTTCCAATCGCAAGCTAAGCTCGCGCATGGTCCTTTCGTCCTTATAGCTTGCTCAGCGTTTCGGAACACTCTACACTGGTGACGTCATCGCGACGTAAGAGTTCGATGACGTCATGTCGTGATTTGACAAGTTAGGTAGCGCGACTGAGAGGCGACGCAAGACAAGCCTTCGGCGCAGGGACAGCGTTCGTACATGTCAGGGCTTCTTTTTTGAGGAATGTAACGACGCGTGCAAACCTGAACAAAGAGAAAAAGAATAATTAACCTGCTAACAACCCCAACCTCAGCTCAGTTGAGTCACAAGCACCGGCGGACTAAATGTGACACTTGCCATCGAAAGACTGTGTGTTGATCGTTCAAAGTGTTCTTTAGATGTGGCAAGGCCGAATGGAACTAGTGCTTGCTTTTAAGCTATAGTTTTGGCTTTAAACAATGACTACAGGCGGTCGCATTAACATGTTTGAGCGACTGCCGACTAAAAGAGCGTAAGGTTGCTTAGCAACCCTCCAAATTCTTCCTACCTCTTGCGTTCGATTAGTCACGCAAGTTCCCACCATCGTTCAAAAAAGAATATAATCACACCGAGTTCGGGATACATACTTGCTTTGGGGGGTTACACCGTTGGCAAATATCATCATTGTACAACAATCAAACATACCTTTCCTTCTTGTATGCGAGGCTTGCATATCTTTACGTACTGATGCCGCGCGCAACAAAATCCCTCTTCACATTCGTTGCTATGGTTGCATATCTCTTTTTCTCCTTTAAATAACCGTAAAAACTTTAATTCCGGTTACTGGCACAACACAAGCTTTTCACTAAGTACGGGAATGTAAGTAATAAACTGATAACAATGCCATGGTATTCATCCAGGGTACGTGAGTTCAATGGAAACAAGCACGTCCATTTTTTAACTTTAAAATATTTTTGGAAAAAACGCATAAAAAGCAGGTTCACCGTAGCTAAGGAAAATTGTAATTATCAAACTTACTCAAATGCTCAGACCTAAATATTTATGAACATGTTACGATCTAAGGTCTACGTGTACGATAGATTTGTGTAAAAATACAATTCTAACCACAATTTTATTTACTTTTTTTTACTACAGCTTTGGTCGTTGTGGAGTCAGTTGTTGCTGCTTGTTGTTTATATTTATTTCGTTCGTCATTGATGGTTGATGTGGTACTGCTTCTACAGTTATCGGGTCTACGATTCATTTCTTTACGTTTGCTGCATCGAACAAATTGCTTGCGACATTTTCTCGTGTTGTTGATCAAGCAGTTGATCTTTCCTTTGCACCGTTTTCTAGTTTTTCGTTTGCACAATTTTTTCTTTTCTTTGCAACACAATTTGCCTTTTTTCTTGTCTTTTTTGAAACGACTTGAGAGTTGATGCTGGCACAGGTGAGGAAAACCTCGGCACAAAATCTCGACCTAATAATACAAGTATAGAGTTTAACAATAAGAAATTTTACTTACCGACAACAAAGTCACTCTTTATTGAACATGGCTAGGTGAGACAAACGCTGTAATAGTGACGCTCTAATGTGGTAGTTTACCAATTGTAGGTTGCAAATCGACGAAGGCTTGACTGTAATTTTGATCTCCAAAAAAGTCTGCATTTGCTTTCGGAGCCCAATGTAGCTAAAATCAATTTGAAAAACTCTTGATTCCCACAATTCGCACCCAAATTAAGATTTTGAAATGCAAGCAGATTTTTTCTACATGGATTGGTGGTAGGGCAGCGTCGTTTTACTTACTCAGTGAAGTTCGCCAGATTTGCAAATCTAAATTTTACGCGGGTCAGGCAATTTTGTATAATTTACATAATGATACACAATCGATACTACTACAGAGCTAAGGATTTTTCACCCAGCAAAGTAAAGACCTTTTTTTCGGAAATCAATGCTTTGAAGGCAAGAGTGTCCATGTTTTTCATTCATATTTAACATCAAGACATTTCTTTTTCGAAGACCTTTGGTGGAGATTGGAGTTTTTCATTTTTGGGGCTAACATTGATCATAAAACGGGACGTGGCGGGGCGCACGTAGCGCGCGGTCCGCTAGTTTGACACCCCTGGCCGTAGGAGATAACCAAAATTCTTACATGACGTATCGTTATGGATACTCGTAAGGGATCGTTATGGATACCACTTGTAACTGTACAGATCATTTAACGTAAAATGATCTGTACCGTTTCAAGCGGTACGATAACGGTACCACAACGTGTAGTTGACAACGGGTTGCATGCAACGTCCTTACTAAGGTTTAAACTAGCTAATATTTGACCATTAAGTCCTATCTTTTCGTAAGCCTTATTTTGACTGACAACAACTACGCTCAAATTGTAGCAAATATCAACCAATTCAAAAGCATTGATTTCACCTAACAAGATTTCAATCAAAATTGTAAAAAAGTGGTGTTTATTACACAAGCCGAAACTATGCTTCACGATAGGTGTGGCGAAACAGTATTCGAGAAGGCAAACCGCGCTTTTTTCTTAAAAAACATTTCTACAGCACTTGCTCTCAGGAGCAACTTTTTTTAACGTTAACGCAAATTGCTTGCAGATCAACTACTAGCAGTGTTTATCAAAGACTTCTTTCTAGAACAGAGCTCTTTAACCGAGATTTCTCGATATCCTCGAAACATTCACATGGGTTCCGCAAGTGCTAACGGTTCTGCAAGAATTCCTTGAGTTTTAGTTTGAATATTCAGACAATGATGACTTTTGTACATAAACCGTGAAGCCAAGCATACGCGCATACACCGAGTTTCTGTAGGAGTAAAATACATGCGTTTCTTTCTGGTTTTACCCGCTTTTTTTCAATTTTAGTTAAACGAGGTTTCGCGACATTTGCAAAACCAGATACAGAGTTTCTAGATGCCAAATGAGTGGAAAAGCACTGCTCTAAAAAACGCAAAGTATCAACTAACCCAGCTAGCATCCCAACCTCATCAAGTTTGTTTTAAAAAATGTGTCGAGGCGAGAACTTTTTGTGTGTTGTCTGTTAAAAATTGCGAGAATGTTAAACTTCAACGATGACCAAATGCTCCATAAATATACTTTCTTTGAAAATTGAAGTCAGGCGTTTAAAAACAATAAAACCACTGTACAATGTGCAATGCCAAAGAAAGCGAGGCGAGATCAAAGAAAAACAACTTAAAAATTTCTACTTGAACAGTTACGTTCCTATTAACTTGTCTTTACTCAACCTAAACAATAAAAACTGTCAGCACGCACATAATAACACCTGTTTAAGCTATTGATCGTTTGATGTTTTACAGAAAATAGGCAACGTAATAGACTATTAATTTCAACACAAAGACTTTATGTGTTACAATATGGCAGTGTAAAGCAATTTAAAACAGTAGACATCAAAGCATATGTACCACTGGAAACGAAGGGACGGTGCCGCAAAATACAGGAGTAGAAAGAACTGAAGCATTTAAAATTACCCGTACGCCGAAGAGCATGTTAAAGGAGATACTGGAAATTATTGAAAAAGAATTTTGGTGCATTTAAAAAATGGGAATCACTCTCTAATATTTACTGTACACTAGACGGCTCTGCCTGTATCGTCCGCCAGGGTATCAATCCATTGGGTCGGGTTAGAAATGTCAGTTCACTCGGTTGCGCCGGTTTTACCCAAATAAGGTTTGAATGCTGCAACGAAAAATTGATGCACATGGTGACGGTGTCCGCCTGCCTCTAATTCCAACCTTCATTCTTTGAATTACGACTGACCTTACTCACTAACTCTCTGCCATTTCACAAACTCTATCCGCTTTTTTGAATTAGTATAGGGGCAGAGAAGCAAAGAAGAGGGAGGGCACGGTAATTGTCTTTGTTGTACAATTACACAGATAAGTTACTTGGTGATAGGCTTATTTCACGACTTGGTGCAACACTCTTCGTTATGTTTGTGAAACCAAGTTTCTTGGCTGCACCTATATGGGCCTTGGTCCAGGAATGGAGTAAAAGACGTACCACCCCTTAAAGGTCTTCCATTCGATAACCCGGTGGGCCAAATAACCCATTTCCCTCCGTGGGTACGATAGTGTATTTGGTGGCTATGACTTTACACAGTGGTGTCGACCTAATAACCTAGTTTTTATACTGCTATCCTCTTAATCTTTAAATTTTACTAACTAAACCCGTAACACTGACCTTTCTAGAAACAGATGACTGTGCTAACTTACAAACAGCATATACTTTCACAAGCTTTCATGCGTTCATTTGACTAACTGCATTGGGGCATAAATGAAATTGCGAAAAAAACGCTAAATTAATGATCAGACAGGAATTAAGCTATGAAGTAGCAGGCCAACTACTTACAACTTTTTTGTAATTGTAGGCCCAATTATAAATCTTAAAGCCTCGGGCAGAGGGTATGTTTCTCGCTGTCGACTGAAAGCAGCCAGAGGAGGGCAATGTCAATGGAACCTAAAGTCCTACACCCACAGTTGAGTTATTACAACGAATTAGGCTATAGCGACGTGGATATCCCATCGGCCACTTTTGCGCTCAAGTGATTTTTTTTCTAAATTCTTAAAAAATTCCCATTAAAACCGGGCATTTTGTTCCACTTTGTTCCATTACGCGCGATAAAAATGTCTCAGGGGTCAGAATAATGCTCAGGCGAGCGACATGAACGTAGAAAAATATTCTAATGAGAAGTTCGTTTCCAGTTATTACAATAATCGTACTTGCCATTGCATTACTAGGAAACCAAATTTAATCCGCTGCGTTTGTGTTGTAATAAATAATTTCACTTTAACAAGCAGCATATGAAAAATAGGATTTTCTTACCATCAAAATGACAGCAGATAAATAGTACAGCTACTGTTTTCACTGAAGTTGTAGCCTACCAGAAGCTTTGCGATGTCACTGAACATTATGACGAAACAAACCTATTTTGAAGCATTGAAGAAAAAACGTGTGGTCCAAAACCCGTAAATGTTTAATCGCTTGTTGTGTCATCGATAAAGTTCGAGCTGTTAGAGCATTATTTTTAACGTAAGCATCTTGCCGATATCTCCCGAAAAAGCTTTCAACCGGGTTTCTACCGCCAGCATTTTTGCAAACTTAAAACAAATTTTAAAATAATCCTCAATTACGACGTGATCTTACTTCTTAATAGTGAAATTTTTAGAAGTTAGTCGAATTTGTTTAGGCAAAAAACGCTTTTTTACGTCAAATATGCGCATAAAAAAGTTTTTCATTGTGACGTCATCGTGATGTCACAAAACTCCTCATGACATTTAATGAAAAGTTGTGACCAATCGTGCCAAGTTTGATGCTTGTACGACCAGAAGTTTCGACAGAATTGCAACAAAGACACAGACAGTATCGCCTTTTAATCATCAGATTTTGAAAACATTTAGCGATTTAGGGAATATTTCCACCAAAAAGCAAATATTAGAAACACCTTTAGTGAATTTTTTAAACTTTTTACAAGTTAAACTACAATGATGGTGACTGCAAAATGCGTACTGAGCAGTTTGTCCATTGGCATAGAGAACATTCTAATGATTCTTGCTACATAAAATTGTATTCCTATATTGAAGATTTCACCTGACTTTTATTGCCAAAATGCTGTTGGTATATCCACACTGCTGAGGTTAATTTCTCGCGGTGCCATGCCTACATTGATTCACAGTCAAGCTTTCGACTAATTATTATTTTTGTGATGGAGTAAGAATCGTTTGGGGCAAGAGCGAGAATCTCTAATCCTTGATTTTTTCGCTTAAACGGAATTTGTTGTTTGACACAACCACAGGTCAGTGCTAATGATAAAAGGCCCCTTGGGCGTGGCAAATGAAATTGAATTGTAAACATTTCAGTGACCTTAAATTAACTCTTCATACAAAAGGAGGCAAATTAGACCTTAAAAGTAACCAGCTGGCTTTCTTAATTACAGAAATAAGAAGTGAACCAGCAGTTTGGTTAATCTTTTGGTTGACCGAGTTTTGCTTTGATCTTCGAAAACAATTTAAATTAAAAATTAGTTTACGAAATGAGAACTGGAAGGAAACAAATCGGAAATGGTTTGGTTAAATCCAAAAGTCATTTCCTTTCAACTAGGTGTGTGTGCAGTCACAAGTAATTGGGGAGGAAAGAAAAACGGACTTATTGCGATGATAGAAGTCCAACTTTTCGGGGGCAACGATGCCTCTAATCATTTATCCCGGTTATATCACAAGTTTAGACCTTCAATTAGAACCACTGATTAAAATTTGGCTTTCATACATGACCCAAGTAGTGATTACAAGCAGAGGACCATATAGTCACATTTACTTCACTGGTAAGCTTTTTAGTGTATACTCCCTTATAAAATAGGGAAAAAAGGGATCGGACCAAGACTTCAAAACAGGTTGAAAACCGATGGCCTATGAACTGATTTGACAAGTGTGGGCTTAACGAAATATCACTTGTGCAACAAAACTTACGTTACATTGTCTACATTTTTGAATAAAATTCACAAAAGTTTCAACGCTTGCCGGAAGAGCCTATAGATGGGTTCTTTAGTTATAATAGAGGTTTCTTTGGCTCATTGAAGATATCCTTCAACACCAAACGTGGTTGCTGTCAGCAGGAATTAGTACACGTGCCGAAATTGTTTGGCAATGACTATGCCAGAAAAAAAGATTATAACCTTTTAGGCCTGACAACGATAGTTTCTGAAAGCAAAGATATTATTTATCGTTGAAAAAGCAAGTGATATATTACAGAGGCAGGGAGGTATGGCGACACGTAAGGGTGTGTTGAAAACATTAGACTCGCACTAACTTCGCGGCCTTTTAAACGCAGGTTCTTGCTGTTAACTACAAAGAAATTCTACACGCTGGGGTCTCGTTTTGTTATTCTAAGCTTACTTTGATGTTAGTAGTAGATCGTTTTTCAAAACAATAACCGCTTCCACAAGACGAAAACTAACGTCTAGCAGTTACTGTGACTTCAAAAAAACAGTGATACTCACGCCAGTCCTTTCTTAAAATGCATTTGTCTGAACTTACATTTTAAATGCCATTATAATGCATTTAACTTACTTCAATATGTATTCAAACCAATTAAGTACAGGAAGATGCTGATAAATTTTCACTTGACAATATATGAACAAATAATCGCAATATATTTAGGACGACTGTAGTAATCTAAAAATTGCTTGCCATTGTATTGCTTCGCAGAAAACTACTTAAAATCTACGCTTAGTAAAATGTGGTCAAAATCGATATTTTTTCAGAAAACTAAGTGCCATAATCAAAAAGAAAACGGACTTCGGCGCTGAAGAAAAATTAAAAATCGGAAATGTAAAGTTTATTTTACTTAACACTGTTACGACAGTTTTAATTAGCCATCGCTATTTTAGAAAATATTAGTTCAAAGTCTGCATTGACTGGCGTCAAGTACGCTAAGCACTTGTAACAGCAAATTTTATCTTGAAAACGCCAATCAATAAAGGAATTTCGTTACAATATGTCAAACCATGTAAATATACTTCACACGTATCAAAGTCGGCACCGAAGAAAGAATGTCTTTGATAGCAAAAACCTTTCACGTAACTTATTCTTTTTAACATATACACGCCCCTTTCGAAATACACCCCAACCAATAACATTGGAAAAACGAAAATAATTCGCTTTCCGGGCTTGTCAGGCCGAACAACTCTTTGCTTCGTGATTGGTTTTGAATGCTTCTTCTCCGTCGAGCCAAACGAAAGTTAAGTCTTTCTACTTCGCCACTACAAAACTTATTACTGGTGTAACTCCACAAGTCTATAACCCATATCTTACCGAAAAAGTTTACACTAGAAATGGCTACAGGAGCTGCTAGTTGCGTGCCAGCAATTTTCAAGGCAAATTTTCATGGTAGTGATAAGTCTTGACAATGATCCTACACCCCTGTTAGTGCTCACCGATGTGACTTGTTGTCCATGTCATGTGTGTGTGTGTCCTTGAATGCGACCCCCATGATATAGTTATTGCTTTATCGTATTGTTTTGTTTGGCATTTTTTTTTGCACCCAATGGCAAATTTGTTTTTTCAGCATGTTTATTATTGAGTGTTTTTTACACCCGCATGATGAGACCCAATAAGGTCGAAACCGGTCGCGGGTTATTGACATGATGTAATAGATTGCTGTATGGTACCGTATGGCACTAGAAATGGAAATCGTATAAAACATTTCGAAACAGACAACCCACTGATAACTGCTGTATTTCAATACTTGTGAAGTCATGCGCATTGTGCTATGAAACTATTATACCTGTCGCGTTGTTTTAAAAAAAATCTAAATTGATAATGAAAACGTAATGCATGGCACAAAAACAAAGAGAAAGAAGTCTCGTATGCCACGTAACCACACAGTGTGACAAACTTAAAATTAATAAATTCTTAGGGCTGGGAAGTGAAATTGAGAAAATCACTCCTTGATGAGGTCTATACAAACGCAGCCTCTTACCCAAAGGTTACGTCATTGATTCGTAGGAACTCGTTAAATCTTCAATCGTCGGAGATCAGATAAGAAGCATTTTACGAGTTTAAATTGAACTGCAAAAGCAGAAACAGCTATTGCAAATCCTAAAGGCGCAATAAAACAGCTTTTATGGCAGGCTCAGGGGAGAAATTACAGGCGATTTTTTCAATGATTTTTAGCAAAAGTAATGCACATAAACTCATTTCAAGTATCATCAGAACGCTTAGCTCCCCTCCAAATATCATTTTCTTGAC
Organism: Trididemnum clinides; assembly: GCA_963675345.1. Lineage (NCBI taxonomy): Eukaryota > Metazoa > Chordata > Ascidiacea > Aplousobranchia > Didemnidae > Trididemnum > Trididemnum clinides. The sequence continues at coordinate 14,796,559 of OY776300.1, read as the reverse complement.
ACACCGTGAATAAGTCATTTTTAAGGGGTATAATTATTTGATGACAAAACAAATGTAGGATTTCAAAGTCCACAAAGTGCTAGAATTAAAAACTTTATTCTGATTACGTGTCAAAATGTCAACTATTTTGATGAACTAAGCTGATGTTGCGACATGCTATGAAATTAAGTTGTAAATTGTGTTGTTTTAGAACAACTTTTTCTGTCAAGGTTACTCCATATTTCCTTTGTAGTTTGGTGTGAAAGTTTACCTTATGTGAGTAAACTTCATGTCACCAAGTTATTTTGTGTGCATAAGAATTAGGTGCGTAGGTTGATAGATAAATCCGTCAGTTTAATTAGCTTTGTTGATCAGAGATCGTCAGGCTTAAGTTTCAGCGGAAACGGAGTGAGCAACTAAATCGTTACTTTAATGTGACATAAGTTTTCTGTGTACCTATTCATAAAGTAGATGTTTAAGTAGTTATTTTAAAGCTCAAACATTTAAACAAATGATATCATCATAGTAACATTACCGAGTTCAACTTAGGAATGCTGAAGGCTAACATACCAAGCACGTCATTTCGATGACCAAATGCTATGATTAATGAGATGAAAAAACTACCTAAACATTATAGCTGTCCCGACAAAGTGTTTTTTCCCAAGACCCCGACGAAGAAAGGACAAAATGACGACAACGCTTCTCCAAACGACTGCAACATTGTCAGTCCGCTTACTTACGTATGACGTATGCTGTCACGGCTTCCACGCCAATTTTTAGTAAGATGCTAGCCTTGCCTCGAAATTTTTAAAAGATGTTGGCGCCGGTATTTTATCACTTTCCTAGAAGAAAATCGAAAGGTGTATTGCAGATTATCTCAACTGCAACCTGCTAAGTGACCAATCAACTTTTACAATACAAGCATTTTTACCTTTTTAAGTGATTCACATATACTTTTTGCCATGCTATTTCCTAGTTTTGAAGCCAATTGTAATGAAATAATGGCGAATACAAAAAGTAAATACTACGATGAACTCCATTTAACAATAAATTAACGCATTTGGGAGCAAGAATTTGTAAATGAAGAAAACTGGACGGAAATACCATTCTGTTGTTGGAATATCCTGTTTGTAATACCTTAGCGAAGAGCCTTCTTAGACTGAGGGTGGCTATTAAGCGGGCTAAAGGTCAGAGAATATTGAAAACATCTGGCAAGATCTTACATGTAAAACACGAATGTCTCAACTTACAGCTGATTTAATTCTAGGTTCTTACGTTATTACTTGAACAGTGGTTGTTTTAGCAATGTCACAGTACAAAAATTTTAATTAAGTTTATGTTGCTGTTTATTTTTCCAGCAATTTAGTTATTTTTAAATTGTAAAAACAACCAGCTATTTGATCGCAACGGCAGATCAGTAGAGAAAAACAATGTTTTTACAATTAAATATGGGACTTGGTTGTAAAACACGTCTGTAGCTACGTTCTAGTCTATTTTCGCTTGGCGTTTTCGCCCGCAACACCTGTGACGGCCGGTCGCAGACACGTTAATATTTCAGCACTTTCACAATCATAATAATGTCGGGTGAAATTGTGTCTTTTATCAGAGCGAACAGAATGATCAAAAACGAAATCGAACGACAAAAAATATGAAAAAGACAAGTCATAAGATTGGACAGCTGTGCTGTTTTGTTTTACACTGTTCTATGGCCACAACCAACTAACTTCTTGGTACATTGGACAAACATTAAAATTAATAACTTCAACTTATTTATACAAGATAACAAAAGAAGTTTATTTTACTAGACACAAGCTTTTTGTACCGACAAGTCGCTACATACTTCCAAGAGTTGGAATTTTATTAATTTAATATATTCTGTCCAAACAGCAACAGAGCAACATATTTTAGTTTATTTTTGTTACAATCACTTTAACGTAAAGCGGACATCAAAAGACTGAAACAGACGATATCTAAAGAAATGTTTAGCATCAAAAGTTTGATTCAAAAAACACAAGATTTACGCTTTGAACCCAAGTATACATTTGTATACACTCAATAAAACCAAAATACTCATTGTTTAATCGGCCGCAGCCTAAATAATGTTATTATGGTCTTGCTCGCATAGCATCGCAACTTAACTCTTTTATCTACAAACAAATGACTTGACAATAACTGAATTTGATAAATGTACCGGCAATACACTAAACAAGCAGCGTTGATTACTGCAAATACAAGGATTAGGTTAGCCTTAAATTCACACTCGAAAAGCCTATCGTACAAAGTAGCTTCCGCTAACTGTTCGTTCAACCAATACAAAATTAGAGTTTGCCAAGTCAATTTAACTTCTATTTGGTAAGTAGTAGAGAAAGTAATTAGCTCACCCAATTAAAATCAGAGACAAAATTTTAAAATGCTTTAGGGACAACACGAAAATATGGAATTTCACACTGAATTATGGAATTACTGAATCACGAAATTCATATGACAGAAAATTTCTGAATTTAGAAATTCATTTAAAAAAATACAAACTTACGAAAACACAGAAACCGGTACTAGCTGAAGTAGAAATGAAATCGTAGAAATTCGGCAATTTACGAAGTCGATTAAAACTAAAATTATAACAACCCAATCGGGTAAAATTAGTTAAATCACGCATTTTCGTAAATTTCCGTATTGCTATGATTTCCGTAAAATAATTGGTATTTTTTCCATATTTGAGAAAGATTTTTCATATTGTAGTGTTGTCCCTGATTTAGCTCGTTGCCTCTTTGAAATGGCTTAAATGTAAAAATTAGCTTTAGGCCACGTCGTAAAAACTTAATTTGGCCACTATTGGAAACACATACAAGACCACGCGGACAAATTAAATGGGGCTTTTTCACACACTGAAATATCGTGTGCATCCCAAAATTTAACGGCGGAACATATCTAAAGTCTGATCGAGTAGATTCGGTTTCACGTTTAATTTTCCATATCATATCAATCGTTGAGTGCCAAATCAGGAGGTATTAGATGGCACTCTACAAGGAAACTGATCCAAAGCGGACTACGCGCGTCACGTCTTCAACACTTGCCAACTCCACTCAAATGTAGAATTACAAAAAAGCATGTTTAAAGGCGAAATCCATGATTTTCATGATGCATAACGCCTGTTAAGGTATTTTTGATTTTTTTCTATGAACAACTTATATTTATTTAGACTCGTGTTCTTGCTAATAGCAGTCAAAGCAATGATAGTCAACAATTCAAAATATAGCAGCTAACTAATTTTTCATGGTGGTGTTGACGAAAGAAACTAGAAAAAAAGCTTTGAATTTCACCAAGTATTTTGGAAGTGCTGTAATAAACAGAAACTCATCGCAGCTACAATTAGGTGAGGGTTGTTACTATTTCAGCCCAAATTACTTGTAATGCTGCTAAACCAGCGGTTCTTAAAGTTTTTGAGACCCGCCTTCTTTGCCAAGATCAGCAAAGACTCTCGGCTTCTTTGGCCCACCATAATAAGCTTTCATAGTGGCGCTTTTCAGCAATTCTCCTCGAAATCATCGTGGCAGACTTTTTGATTAAGTTAAAGTGTTTTCGAGCCACCTTCCTGGTTAATTTTGCAGAACTCTTATCGTATCCGACTTGATGACCTTATTTCGCGGGGGCATCAACTACTTTAAAGGTTTGCGCCCCCCCTGTTGAAGAACCACTGTCCTAAACCTACTGTGCAACACCGACACATGCCAAGTGCAACTCACTCCTAAATTTAATCCAACCATTATATTACCACGTTCAAGTGAAAACAAACGACGTTCGCTTGATAGGCCTAATTAATATCCCTTTAAACTAACAAATTTAATATGTATACTTAACTTTCATGGATGTAACATAGTAAACAGCCACTAATCCAACTTAAATTATGCGTTACTCACATGTTTCTGCGCATGATGACCCTGTCTTGACCTTTGAACTGTTTTGACACGAGAGTTTGAAATTAACCCAGGAAACTTTGCTTCTGAATTCGACTCACACACTTCAAAATGCAAGTATTGCAGCAGGACAAAGACGGCCAACGCCACTTGTAATGTCAACATTCTTCCACGCTACAACCTTCTTCGGACTGATTCGATAGGCATAAGATCATGGGTTTTTATAAGAGCGTCGCTTTTTTCGCATATTTTACTTCAAAGCTATTTAATCCGCCAGCTTTTTCATTTTATTGATGTCGGTAAAGTTTGATCTGAAGTTTTTTTGTGATTATGTGGTTGGAGAGGCCAAACAGATGTTAAATCGTTATTTCTTTGTTTGTTTTTGTGCAGATTTTTACGAATGGGTCACTGGTTCGTGCTGACTCTTAACTGGCCGCAGTTTAGTCAAGATGCAATTAAAGAATAACCGTTGCAAAGTCGAAATCAAAGTCTGTTTGCTAAAAACTAGATGAAGACTAACCTCTTTGTTTTCAAGTTTACTGCATATTTGGCCAAGGTGGACTTTTTCACACTCAGTATTGTTAGTCGCGACAAAATAATTAAACGTTTGTGATGTCAAAATGACAAATGAATTTATTTGGAAAGTTGGAATCTATTGTAGTAAGAGTAGTTTATTTAACTACTACTGAAGAATATGTGTGAAAAATATCAAAATAAATTTCACTTAAAAGTGCTCCCTTAATCTCAATCAAATGCATCTCACTCGCTTGTTACACTTGACTAAACTTCAAAAGAAGCGTCGCGTGCCTAAGATGGCTTGCAATACTTCTAAAAGCGCTAAACCTTTATCTCAAGCTTGACAGCCTTTGATTTCAAATATCAGACAAAAGACCAAAGCTTATCGCTTAAGTAGCGCGTATATAATCTCTTACTTCAAGTTTCAGCCGTCGATTGAAAAATTTAAATCCATCAAGCCGTTTTTATCTAACACATCTCTAGTCATTTCAACAAATTATGTGGTTTTGATACCTTTACATCTGGAAAACAACGTTGAATTTCTTCATCAAATATATGGGTTTAGGCCACTTTAAGGAGTGCGGATCTGATAAACACCCCGAAAAGAGCATGAACCTTAATGTTTCACAGATTATTTTGCATCAAAGGTATGAAAGAAACTCCATTCAGTAGTTCGGCATTTCACTCATGTGAGCTCCTGCGTTATTTACTAGTCTTAAGTTATAATGAGCTTTAGCGACAGACGGAGCGCTCGACCCCACCAGCTGAGTACCACATTCAGATGGAGAAATTTTGTTATGTGCTTCTTCCACGAACACTCCAGCGAACTTGCCGGCTTTTCTTTACACAACCCTTTTCGTGCTGAGTGCTATGCAATGAAGCTGCGAATACCGTTTTATTTTTGATATTACTCGTCAAAATACTTAAAAACAGTAATACCAATTGCAAAGCAGGCGCCCCAACCACTACACCATAACCCCAAATATTCCTTCATCAGGCCTATGGCTTTTCTTTCTATTGCACTTTAACTTTCATAATAATTAATCACGTGATAGCTTTGCAAAACACAAGCAAAGCCGCTTTGATCTTGAATTAAGTTTGTGATTTGCTTCCTTCGACTGGAGGTCGGCTAATGTGTGACCTGGAACAATCAGGCTCAAAAGGAAATGTATAACTGCACTCCATGACAAACCAACCATGAAACTGGTTGTTCCGCGACCAGCGAGGCGGACTGCTATTGGTGGGTGGTTAGGTGTTCGAAAGTCGCCTTTTAGGTGGTTTGCTAGGACAAGGCTAAGGGAGCAGAATCGCTTAGCTAATCCGATGAAACACGAGGGGAGTTTTTAACTCTTAAACTGATTGCCAAACAAGGCAAGCATCTTGTTTTCAAGCAGCTAGAATCGTGTTAAGATCCCAACTAGTTTGTAATAAGCAGCGATGACCTTGTTCATTTGTGAAAGCCTATCATTACATAATTATAAAGAGAATGAAAACAGATTACAGAATTGAAGTAAAGGTGTATTTGTGACTAATTGCGTCAAAAATAAATTAAATTTTGATATTTACTTGCATTTGGGTTTCTTTGAGGTTGAAATTCTTAGCATGTAGTAAGATGATGCTAGTTTTGATATATTGCAAGTTTGTAGCAATAAAGTTTTATTGAACACGAAGCAAACCTGCTTATTATAACATAGCTATGCTTTTTGTGTTCATACCAACAATGAATACACTTGAATTTCAAAATTAATAGCAGATCCTTTTAAGTGAATGAATATCTTCAATATTATAATTTCAATTCAAAGGCCTGCTAATTTTTCAACATACCCGCAAATTAACACACGATGTCGCTATAACTATCTGATTTAAGATGCCTAATACATTTGTATTGAGGTCCAAACGGCAGGAGGAGAAAGGCCGTATTTAGAAATTGTCATCGGATCCGGAGTAGGTGAGAAGGGAGTCAGGCAATGGGAGAAAAACTGACAAATAAGTTCTTATGTGTAAGAAAAACAAAATTTTTTGAAAAAGTATTTTTAAATAATGAGTTATCCTACCTGTGATCTCCCTCTGCAAGAGGGATGGCGAATCTTTTTGATTGAATGGGTGACACACGAGACCTTAATTTGGTAAAAAGAAAAGGTGAGTCATAAATTTTATGATATGTCAATATTTTTGAGCTAATCAATCATAAAGGCGAAGTCACTAGGCGTGATAACGGGCAATTACGGTCATAGTAGTTGCGCCAGATCGCTACATAGAAATTTAATTACTGCTATATTAAAACAAGGCTGGGTCTTATTACAAATATTTGGTACCCTATTCGTCACTGAAACATTTGTTTATACTTTGTTATAATTTTTGAATCTACAAGTGGTTCACTAAAACCCCAATGACGGGTCACTGATTCGCCACCCTTCACTACTACATGGTCCAGGCCATATTATACATCCCCAGAACTTGTGGCGAAATTCAAAGCGGGACCTTAGATAAGTTGTTTTCAAAACAGAGTCTTCGGCTTGCAGCAGAGTCGGGAAGTAAAATGAAAAAAAAGTGAGGACTTTGCGGTCCAAAGAGAATTTTTAAGTGTCCTCGCGCTAGTCCCTTTGTCATGTAGTCTACCCTCAACTTATAGGGTTCCTGCTGGTGTGACAATCAGGGGTAGGAATTTCGAAGAGAATAAAATACGAAACTAAATAAACTTATAAAAACTGTGCTGGCGCTAAACATTTTTCTTTGTTAAAAATACCTATTATTTACAACGTTACACAACAAGTGGAAGAACTACGTTGATGGTCCTGATATATGATTAAAAAAGTTGAAATGGTACAGTGCGTTGATACCAATAATTAAGTGTTAAACTGGAATGCATGTTTCACTGCAAAAGTGCAAATTATAGCCACATTGCTAGGACATCAACAGTGCACTTCACCTTCTATTTATGACGCTTTTTCGCGGCGTGATGCATACGCACGCCCTTTGCATCGCGTCATCTTCCTAAATGCTTATACAAAGCCCTTCATTATGACGTAAAACTACGCCCTTTGCCTGCAGAAATATGAGCAACTTTAGTTTTTAATTTGAAATAATTCTTGTCACCTACATGCTTACCGCAAATTTCTAAGAGTTGCGATCTTTGTAATTTACCGAAAGATCGATTCTGTAAGGTGTTTGCTTTTCGAAAAAGAAAAGAGAAGACAAGCACATTGTACAGATGGTGGGTTACAAAAACAAATTGCTGTATAACTAGGATGTCCTTTTTGATAGAGGGGGTATGAGTAAGCCACGGGGAGTTATATTCATACGGGGTGGGGAATGTCATCTTTCGGGATTTAGAGATGGCCAGCACCGAGCCACTATTTCATTTGACAGAGCTTTACACAAAACAACTTTCTCGAAAAGAGAATCTGCCCAGGATAATACAATTCTAGAGAGTGTCGCTTTTTTAAAGTACTTGTTTTTTAATGGTTCAATACACCTTGGACGAAATTTAGATAAATTGTTTTTGACAAATTTGACAAAAACACTCGTGGATTTTAGAAAAAATTTTAATAGGCAAAGCTTTTGATCAAGGGTGTACCACCTGTGACCATCGACGTGAAATTTTGTGACCTTAGATGGCAAACCTATCGAATGAATCTTGAAAATATCAATCTCAAAAGCTCTCAAACGGAAATTTTGAATCATTTTGCGTAATTATTCCTTTGAAAGAACTGATAAAAAGGTCGTCACCCTGTTTGGATAAGCCCTGCCACCAGCCACTGCTTCAAAACTTATCTGTGCGTAGAGACAAGATGGATTAAAACTCTGAGTAGCCGGCGAAATTATCAAAAAATTTGAAATTCGCCCAACGGCAAAAAAAGGTTTCCTATTCCGGGTTTAGATGATACCTTGCAAAATGCCCTAGATGACAGTTTTCAATTTGGGGATTATACTTGTTAAAGGTGTCTTGAGTTTCTCGAACTTTGGTAACTCACTTGGAGAACTATATAGTCCTTTTTTAAAAGGTCTTTAATATTCATGATCAAATTGTTACAGAATAACGATTGACATGGCGTGGGTCATGCAACACTAAGCTTACGAAAGTAAAGCATTGACTTGTTTTCAAGGATAAAAGGAATATTCAAATGTGTTTGACAAATTTTCAGACTACGTACTTAGCTCAAATTGGTTGATGTGGGAGGATAGTTGACAATAAGTTGACAATGTGTTACAACTATACGTGTTAATCATGGCCAACTCAATTCAACGTGCTATATCGTTGGGTTGAAGTTTCTGCTCGGATAGATAAGAACAATTCAAAATTACAGCAGTATTCCTTAAAAAGTAGACACCTATGTCGAAAACCGAAGCTATTATGACATCAATTGCTCTAAAAAGATTTATAAATGGCCACCAATTGCCATGCACAGGTTTTTAAAACCCACCGATCATTCGAGTGAACGGAAGGCTTGGCGTATCTGGCACGCGAAGAAAATCGGTGAATAATTACGGCGTAGATGTGATAGCTCAAGACAAGGTAGAGGACAAAAGAATAACAAAGCACAATATTATGAGTGAGAAACTTCTCTTGCATGTTTGACAACTACTTTCACTGGCGACTACTTGAGCCAATTTTGAGATCTAATTTTTTGGCAACCTCCACAAAAAGTTGCCTTCCCTCTACTGTAAAAGTTTTTTTTAATTTGGGGGTATGTCCATATATCCCACCCCTCACCCCATTGTTATGCTGTGGTAAAAGCTGAAATGTGTTTCCTAAGTGAAAAACTGACTTTTTCACACACGCTCCATTAGCGAAAGCAAAAAGACGCGCCAAGTAATCTTGGACCTAGTGATATCTGAAAATGGTTTCCAGTGCATTATTACAATAATTGCGCATATTGATGGTTACTTATGCTTATCATGAAAATGGGTTCGAATCTCACACGTGCAATTTTTTGCTTTTCACGCTGCTTTACGTTAACCATAATTAAAGCAACCTTTGCGATATAGCAGCTGTAGTAGAATATTTTTAATCAATTTCCAAGAAAATATACTACAAATAGCTTGAATCTATTAAAGGAATAATCTTTGAAAAAAGTCGAAAAACAGCACGATATCATCGTGTAGCATACTGCGGTTTATTACTGCACAACGAATTTATACAATTCAAAATATGTGGTCTATCATATGCGTCACGACATTTTCATACCAACTGGCAATGATTATCAATTCAGAGCGATTTTTGACTCTGACATAACGTGGATCCACTTCAAACATGTGCTGCGTAATCAAAGAAGAGATATTCACAAACAAAAATGCACAAAAAAGATCGGTTTTGCTCTGCCTTTCCCCTCATGAGCAACAAATAAGGGCGAAGGTCAAATTGAACGATGACTGAAAACACGGGATATTACAAATTTAGTTGTAGAGTTCCTTAGTGTAACCAGTAGAAAATTTTTTGGGGGTCAATAACATTTTCTTTGGACTTTGTGTTCGTTAGTTTCATAAGGTGACCTTTTTCAAGGATGGGGGAATTAATTTTCTGACCCCCAATTTTGTCTATGTGTACTTTAAATTTGTTTCATGATTTTGGTACCGGAGATTGACGTTTTGCAGCCGTTAAATCTTAAAATACCTTCAATCCTTGATAGAGTTTGAATTATGTTGGGGGACGATGGTCCCTATAGCCTCCTAGCAACGTTGATATTAGTGTTTAAGAAATGCACTGGAGCATTTTGGGGCGAACTGGTTAATGCATCCGTTTCGCTGTCGGTAGGTTTGCGGTTCAACTTTGAGTCAGGTCGATCAGAGACTTAAAAGAATTGGTATTTACTGCTCTTTTAATTGTTTGACGTTTGAAAGAATATGTAAGTGGTTTTGTGTTATGGTATGTTTTTTTGTGTATCGGTTTCAGTTTTCGTGGTAATTATTCTTGGAATGGTAATACGCCTACCAGTTTTATAACGTCAACATGCTGTGGAAACTAATGATATGATTTCATGACATGGCTCTCTCATTGTCATTTGCCCTTTTGCGATCAGAAAGCTCCCCACCTTATCAAAGGATGATGCATATTGTTCAAGTCTCCCGGTCGACCTCTTGACTTAGCAAATCGTCCAATAGCATTATGTAAACGGCTTAGAGAAACAAACTTGGAAGCCTAATGAATGCAAAACAAAAGACGACGGCCGTTAGGCTTATAAAATACATTTAAAGTGCCACTTTAAGTGCTATGTTCCTTTTTCAAACAGCAAGTTTTTCCTAACTTTGCCGTTTACTCTGTCGTTAAACCTAATGTGGAAGAAATCGATGGACTCTAATGTAATCCACTACTAAACAGTGAGTCGAGGCAAACTTACTGGCTATGCTTTGTAACAGTGCTTGTCAACCGGGTTTATAGCACACTCTAGGGCAGGGGTGTCAAACTCGTGGGCTTCTGGGGAACACATTGCATATATGAGCAATCGTGCCGAGGACCGCATGAAGTTTTGGATTTGGAGATCACCACTTCTCTGGACAACGATCTCTGTATGGTTGCCCGCAGTAAGATCGATCTCCAAAGGAAAAAAAGGTCATCACCTTTCCAGCATCAGTAAAGTTATCTCCGAATGCCAAAAATTGTACCTCTCAAGTGTGGCCTGTGATCAGAGCTTCAAACGTTTGTTTGACAATGATCCGTTGCAATACTGCCGAAATTCATTAGTAATTTCAGAATCGTCTCGCGGGCTGCACTGAAAGTCTCCGAGGGCCGCGAGTTTGACACCCCTGCTCTAGGGTGTATTAAGGTGATGGGGTGCAGAAGGGTGTGCCAGTTCTTAAAATAAAGAACATTTTTTGAAGAACAATTCACTGCAGAAAAAGAATTTTTTAGAATGAAAATCTTTTTTTGAGATTAGCAAATTCAAAATGAGCAGCAGCAACGCGCAAAATGCTGTTCAAACTTTATTTTACGTGTTCACTAGATTAAAGCATAATTATAGTGTAGAAAGTTTTTGAAAAGGGAATTCGGATGTGTCACTACAAGAAAGCTTTACAAGCACTAGATTTGCGAACTATGCCAATAGGCGCTGATCTCGAAGATTTTATACATAATGTAGATTAGTAGTTTTCAACCTTTTTGCTGGAGCGGAACCCCAAGGAAATATATAAGTGGCTCGAGGAACCCCTGTGCAATAATTCAATTGTCTACTGCAAAAAAATAGCATTTAATTTAATTAATGGAATCAAAATACAATTTGTGTAACTTCTAGCGAAACCCCTTAACTGTACTGGCGGAACCCTGGTTGAAAACCATTGATGTAGATGATAGAACATCTTGTGTTCATTCCCGCTTCGCACTTGCCTTCACTGTTGGCATAATAATTTTGCTTTGACCATTGCGATCAAGCAAGAGGAATCGCTATAACGTGTCTTTTCAAAAAACAAGCACTAGATTTGCCTAACCAGGCCTGTATAGGCGCTGATCTTATTGTAATAGCTTGGTTGCCAAGTGTGGCTTAACTTTTAGTTTAATTTAGTCTCAGCCGAAATTGGCCTCTGTGTAAACTAGGCTAACTGTTGATGGCACCAATTCAAAGCTGGAAATTTGAAGACTAGTTGAGCCAGGTCAAAGCAGTTTCTTGTGCTCTTCTAAGTTTTTCCTGGCGTTGGAAATCATGAAGCTTTTTCTGTAATTTTTTCTGGCTTCAACGGCGGCCAAACCTTTCCGATAATTTTCCCGGGAAAAACTCATCTTCGGCATGATATTGTACTTTTTCCTGTTCACAAAAATATGCTTGTAAGATTTTTGTATGGTATTGCATTTTTTCACCAGGTTTACAGAAAAGCCGCAATGACACAAAGGAAATAGCAGTTGCTCAGATCTGCTTTGGAGTTTCTTAGTTTTCAACACTGGGCATGATCGGCTTGATATTACTTTCATTAAATTTTCGCCTTTTAGAAAGCCACCAACCGTCTTAAGATGCCTTCCAAGAGTACAACATAAACAACCTGTAACAAAGTACACTAAAACTGTTGTTGATGATCAGCCGAATAAGGCAACAACACTGCTCCGATGTTTCTATTTTTATTAAAATGCATAAAATTTTGTATTTCTTAAACGAGCTCTTCGCTAGGCCTTATAACCATCTCCCAGAGCGGACAAGTAGCATAGGTTTCACAGCACCAACGCTGTGGGCATCTTTCCTTAATGTGCATCGGAAAACGTGGAAAAAAGCACGTGAAAAGGTTGAGTTTCCTGTTAGGGGCTATAGCTAAAAGCTACTGTATTTGACGTTTGAAAAGTTTAATCCAAGGCTTTTTAAACCGGGGGCGTGGGAGGTGCACAAGCTATACCTCCTTTTAAACAAATTGTGAAAACTTGTCAAAATCAGCACTTTAAAAAACTTCATCTCCATTTCATCTCCAAAGCAAGATCTTTGTGTTGTATTCAATGGTATGTATGAGAAAATGATTGCTTTAAAAAATTGATCTTTAGAGCAAACGAAAGTTTCTCACGAATTAAGGGAGGGAGGCTGCCGGTTTTTGATTGGATTGTAAAGGAAGGCCCGTCCCGAAAAGTTTAAGCACCACTGGGTATGTCTGTTAGTAGCTTATCCTTAGAGTGATTTCTGTTGAATTGGTATTGAATTAAGTTCATTGTTTACTAAATTACACTATATGAAATATTTTCCACATATGGTTTGAAAGATCATGGTGACGTTGATTTATTTAGAGTTGCTCTATATGACGTATATTTAACCAAATCAATCTTTGAAGATAAATATAAAATGACCATGAAAGCTGTTTGCGTGGTAGGAATGTTGAAAATTCTTATCGATCACAATAAAGTAAAATTTTATGATTCTAACAACTTTTTATTAAAAGAGATAAGTAAATTCTGCCTCGGCGCGTATTTCTCATGAGGTTATAAATAACCATAGTAAGTGCTTTGGTGTGTAGCGAGAATTGAGAAGAGCTTTAGCCCAATGCTGTTTTAACGCGTTGGTGACACTAATGCCACAAGTTTTGTGTTTGGAACTTCCTAGCTTTTTGGGAAAGAAAAGTTGGTTCTGTTATTTTAAAAATCTCATTGTATCCGCAAAGCACACAAATTGCTTGTAAGCAGCAAGTATGCATTTTCCGTTTTGCATGCACTCAAGTCAGTTGCTGCTTCTGCGGAGCAATGTTTTATGTGCTTTCCATTCACATAACGGAGAACACAGAACGAATTGGTAAACGTTTCCTTAACTATTTAAGGATCATAAGATTCTAATTGATAACATATCAAACAATTCCATAATTGTTGATAACAATGGGAAAGTAACGGATTTCAGAAAAGTGCTTATTACATCATAATGGCATAACAATTAACAATTAACAAGTATATGACCCTGTATCCGTCAAAGGATTAAAGCGACCTCGTCACAAACCACACACCGAAAATGATTTTCAAGATTATACAACCTGGCATGATTGGTTTTCTTCCAACGGATTATCGCATCAATGTGATGCAAATGTTATGGCACAGATGCTCTGATGAGAGCTCATAGGTGGAAACGTGCTGCTATGGTCTGTGTTTTGAAATTACCTGTCTGTGTGAAAACAGAAGACTACTTTCATGAGCTCCCGATGCGAATGAGCTCGGTTTCGATTAATTCGTTTTTATTAAATATTCGCCGCCAATGCGATTTTGAAATTCGAATTTGATCTCTATTGGAATTTATTACTGACGGATAAAATTATCACAAAATCTTTCAAAGTTGCTTCAAAAGATGCGATCTGTGTTGAATGCCAACTACAACACATTTAAGACGAAAAAGGATAAGTGCGGGTTCCAACCGCTGTCTTAGAATGTAGCATTTTAATTAATTAATAGAAACAGGATGTTTTTTGTGTTTGGTTTCGCTGTGATGACACAACCTTAGTGGTTTTTTCCAAACTAATGTTGGTTGTCATTGCCAAATTTGCCGCTTGGCTTTGCTAATAACACTTGCGATATCACCCTCATATGAGAGTCCAAATGATGTTTGTGATATCATAGCCATTTCAAGCAAAAGATATGCTATAGGTTGGCTATGGGTACTCGATAGTAGGCAAGTTAGCTTCTACATGTTTACCATTCACAATAAGCGTCAATAGATTTTACTCTACTTCATTTTGGCTTTGTGATTTATGGTAGCAAATGTTTTAAATTCCCTATCACATAAATAACCTCGTTTTAGTTGCAACAAACCTGATTTCAAAAGCCTCCTTGTCACTAGTGGGTACCGCCGAGCCACAATGACCGCTACTTTTTTTAATTTCTTCATAGAATTCTTGTAAATATCTGAAAGTTGATAGCATAATGACTTATTACAATATTCCTGTTACCAAATTTGAATTTTTCTCTTTTCTTTTAGTCAAAAGACAACAGCATAAAATGGAACAACGCATATTCAAACAGCTTTGCAATTATTAATATTGCTGACACCAAGGAGACGGGAAAGGGGCAATTACGGGAGAGGGTATTTGCCCCCTTGTCTTTATGCCTTGGAGAACCTGGGACGTTTGCCAGTTTGTTGTGATCACTGCTTTGCCATTGCCTTACGCAATTTGTTCTCAAACTTTTTCGACGCATCAGACAAAACCATGCATAGAGATTTTTGTTCGCCGTTCTGAAAGGTGTCTATTTGTCCGGGTAAAGACCTTTTCTCGGGAGATTAACATTTTTAAAAATTTTGATATTCATTTTAATGGCGCACCCTCTTTTCTAAACAATGGTAACCGCTGGTCAAAATTGATGTTTTCTAGTTTCATAAGAATAGAATACCTTGTTAGGTGATCAATTGCGCAATATCAATTTGTGCTCCTTTTTTCAGGGGAGCAGCACATCAACAAATCGGGACACCTTTGCGACGCTCTTAGGAAAAGAGGATTCGAAGGCGTTGCGACGCACAGTGTGACAGCCATCACTGCTAAACAGCCATTGCTCGTTGCCCCTTATGAGAAGTGAAAGCGTTTTTTTAAGAAACTAAAAGTGCCCTTTTAACAGGGTCCACTCCCCTTGCTCTCTGAACCTTCCTGGACTTTCGGTTCACTCAATGAAAGTCACATCACAAGTACAACAGCACTGCAAACAAGCAGGGTAATTTGCGATCAAGTTCTTATAAAAGATGAAACCACAAACAGTAAGTCCACTGTCTCATCACTAAAAGCTATCGTCTTCCCATGTTGAGCTGTCTAAAGCTTATGTGTAGAGACAAAAATGGACCTACCATTATTGCCACTGCACTTTTTACGTTTTTCTCTCTTGAAGAAGGGAAAACTGAAAAAGTTGACGTCATTTTTGTATAATGTCAGCATGGAATAGGACTTGATCAAAACTATGGACCACTTGTTTTTAACTTTCGAGCAGTTGGAAACTGTTGAGCCAACAACAACTAACGGCTGTCGTGGAGTGGAATGATATACTGTATATGTGTGATTGCGGATGCTAATTGAGCTAGTGTTTCATGGTAACATTTAGATTGACAGACCAAAAACCAATTTAGTTTGAAAAGAAAATTTTCAACCTTCGCAATCATAATATTGCTGACATTGATATTTTCGATTTTGTTGTTCAATTCGTTTTTAAGTTAGATTAAAAACAAGCAATTGATTTAGTGACATCAACATAGGTATGCTTCACAGAAAATCTTTTGTTTTTAAAGTTTCTTCTTTTCGAAGTAAAACTCAAAACGTAAAAATAAAGATTTTCAACTTTTGATTGTTTTTCAAAAACAAATTTTAAGTGCTGCAGCCGGTGATTGGTCGTACAAGGCTTGAGTGCATCCTTCTTTTTCAAAAAAAAAAATGTCTTGAATGGATATCTAAAAATGCTCGAATGTCTTTCTTTTCAGTATTTAGCAATTACCATTATCTCCAACATAGAACGGGTTCTGTGACTGTTTAATTTTGGAAATCAACGAAATATTGGAACAAAGATCTATTGTACATGATTTTGGAGATACACCCAATGAAAAACTTTATGATTAAAAGTTAATTTTTTTAAATCAACGAAAAACGCCAGTCTTCCGATTAGCAAGCACTTTCTTTCTGACGAAATTTCAGTTTGAAGAGCCTCCTTTTGGGTGTTGAAAATATGGTGCTCCTAGGGCAAGGTTGTAAACTTTGGAGTGACCCAACCACCAAGTTGTCAAAAACTTATCATCTTTGCTCAGTTATAACCATGTATAGCCTGTCCATTACTCTAACCGTTCACAAGTTGTTCTACGCAAATCAGAAATACCGTTTGCAACATTTCTATCACAGTAACCTTCCACAAGTTGTTCAACATATTACCGCAACTAGAAAAAAGATGCACAGCAATAAAAAATGATCGAAATTTTAAGGCTTGATAGGGTCAGGAACAAAACGACAGCTGTTTTCATCTCTTTTATCACTACTTCTAAACATTTTTTGTGATACTGATACATACTGTAGGATTGGTCTACCAATAGAAATTCTTCCTACCTCATTTCATTGTCAAGTCTCTGAATGCTATGTCGCTTTTTGACTTCTAAATTTGCAAGTTTCTTTTCTAATTGCAAAGTCGGACCATCGAATACTAATTTCAGCCAAGTGTTAGAGTCCATTGTTGATGTGGCCAAGACCACTTTTCAAATGTAACAGTAGTTTGCAATAGCAACTGGTTGACTGTTTTAAGTTTAATGGTGCGATGTGTTTATAAAACTTAATTTTTTACCGCTTTTCATTGGGAATGTTTGGACTAAAAAGGACCGGTTCTTATTTATCGTGGTATTGACGTTTTAGATTAGACAATATGTTGTTAGTAGTTCTAGTCTTGCCTTCATATTGACCAGCTGTGTAGTTGACAATGTGAAATAATGTAACCATGTCTGAGCTGTATCAAATTGTCCTACTACCAATAGTAATTTGAAACCCAAATTGACTGCGAAACTTTCGAAATCAGCTTTCGAATTCTGCCCAAACAATGGCGGCTTCTTCGAGTAATTAGCTTAAATACAGCACAACAAAAGTTTTGTTTCGTCATAAAAGAATATAGCAATACACTAGTGTTAAGGTTAGCTTGGGTTATAATAGGTATTCTGTTGTGCGAAAGAGTTGTAAGGACTTGATATTTGTTGCTTTAAACAGTAGAAAAGTAACTGGCTATGGAAATAAAGTGTTTCTTGATAAAACAAAGAATAATTGAGGTAGCCTGAATGTAAATACCAGAAACTCTTTTCTGAAGCACCTTACATGGTTTGGAGTTTTAACGCAGGTTATAAAAAGGTAAATTTAAATAAACAACAGTTCTTTTAAAGATCGCTAATGCTAGAAAAGTTAATTTTGTTTTAAAAAGTGTTTTTTATACGCTGATATAGCTACACGATGACATGGCATTATATGTTCGAAATCACGAACCAAAAAACAAATAAACTTTATAAAGCAGCTTAGCCGTACAAATTGGTCCGTTCACTTTCTCGGTTTCACTGTTTGAAAGAAATTGCAGCGCATGAAGCGAATATCTCTTTTTCAAAAGTTTTGAGACTTGATTTATTCGACTAAATGAAATAAGCAAACACATTGCTTTTTTTGTCCCTTTTTTGCTGAGTGGGTAGTGAAAAGTTGCTAATTGAAATCTATTGGTTCCCTCCCACCAAACCATAAATTAAGCGATTTGCCGCTTAATCGGCCAAGCACAACACCAAAAAATAATAAGGGACTTCAGCCCTTTGAGCCAAAAATGAAAGTGGGCGCAGAAAAACATGTGAGCAAAGGTTTGCTCTTTATTAGAGCATCTCTTTATCTATATCGTTACTCTCCTTCTAAAAGACTTTCTGCCGACCCCCTTGTTTACACTCCAGGGTAGCTGGAGCGAATCGCGTCGATACTAACATCGTTGTGGCACAGAACATAATTTCTACTGCGAGGCTGCTTCCATCCCTAGAAAACTACTTCATGTCTCTCCACGGAGACTAAACGTTGCTTCAATGCAGTTCTCGGCGAGCGATTTACCTCGGAAGTTGGATGTGATATTTCGTGGCTATCTACACCGGTCTGAATAATTTTTTTAAAGAATACTTGATTTGATTGAAAATCTCTAAACTTTTGTTTTAGATAACAGATTTTTCTGAGAAGTAGAGATGGCCATACGAGCCGCTGGTACAATATGAGCAAGGGAGAGACTTTTACGCATTAAAGTGAAAGAGATAAAAGGGTGGTGACGGTGACAAAGTTGTTTTGCTTATGGAAAAGACAGTTTCTTCTGTTTGGTTGAACTGCTTGAAGTAGAAACGTGCTGCACCGGCAGCACTGTTTACTCCGAATGAACTCAAGTTGCTTATGTATCATAAGCGTAGCTAGAGGCCCAACAAGGACATGCCCTCCAAATTTTTTGAGTCCGATTTAGTAATGAACGCACTTAGGGCCGAAAATAGAAAAACAGTAAGATTTGAAAAGTTACTCTCCCAAAAAAAGGTCTTCACCTTCGTTTTAAGGTCGAAAATAGCCGAGGTTTTAAAGCTGATCACCGAAAAAAGATCATCCAACACGCCACTGCTGTACAACATGCAACAAAATTTTTCTTTATCGCAGAACAAAAATATACAATTTTGTCAAGATATGTCTTCAATCCACTTAAATAAGCTTTGAAAGGCAGAAAATGAATCAAAGAGTCAAACACACGTTGTTGTCTCTTTTGTTCAAAATTTGCAAAGATTTTTGAGGAGTTATTCTACCTATCACACACCAGATTTGTTTGGTTATAAGCAAGGGCGCAGTCAGGGGGGCTGAAGTACCCCTTAGCTGTAATACTTTGCCTCCAAAGTGATACAGACTTTTTCACATACTCCCAGTAACTTTGGACAAAAATGTGGTAGTTTGTTCACCCTCCTGCCTCTCTTTTAACTTTCTAAATTCTGGTTTGTGCGTTTGATGATAAGTAGGGCAACATTTTGCGATATTTATTACAGCTTCGAGCAGACTCCTAAGCATGAACAACCTACACATTTAGATGCTTTCAATTGTAAGCAGGAATGTTGCATAGAAACTTTTGCTTTTTTCACTGCAACTTTCACCAAATATCGAGCTGCAATCCAGCAGGGTTGCAATTGCTCGTTGATTAATTATTAAACTTGAAGGCCTTTTATGTGAATACCAACAATAGGAAATCGATTGTTTAGTTCGTCCTGTCATGCGTACACCATTTTTTTTTCTTATTTTCACTGCTCAAAAACTTTTTTCTTACTTTCACAACTTGTCCAACTTGCTTTTGCGAAGAACAACGATTCGGCAGTAATCATTTTGCCCAGTACTGTTCTTTGACATGCTTGTGGATAAATAAATGCACCAACTTTCGTTAAAAATAAATATTTATTAATTTTTCACTACACCAAAAAGTTGCACTGGTTGTGTGTGGGTTTATCCAAGCGCGAGGCCAGAAAGAAATGAAAGGAAGAAATTCGGCTCGTGCTCGTCATCATGACTTACCTTCAGCAGTGTGTATCATTCAAAAACTGCTGGTCGAGCGCTCAGTCTATATTGCATGCAACATGAACGAGAAGGCCCGTCGTTTGCATTTGAAACCGGGTTCAAGGTAAGGCTTGTGCCAACAGCAACACGCGCATGAATGACTGCTAACTAAAAGACCGCAAATAGCAATCTCCCAAACTTTTCGTCCCTCTTGTATTCGACGAGTTCAAAAAGTTCTCATCATTTCGTTTCGTCAATGCTGTTGCAAGCTCAAATACGGGGAGGGGAAACGCAACAAGACTTCTAGCAAACCACTGCGCGTGTTTCCTATTATCGGTCAGTATGGGATGATTGATTAATCTTGAACTTGCAAAACACTGGAAATCGCAATTCAGTGGTTTAGTCGATTCTTTGGGTTGCTTTGTAACATTAAAGCTTTCAATATCATTTAGTTTGAACAAAACAATTGCTAAGTAAACATCATTTTTATGTTATTGGAAAGTCAGAAATCATTTAATTGAATAGCATTCTGCAAACAAGTTATCGTGTCCGACAGGACTTTTACGATAGTTGAAGGGTTTGGCAAATGCACACATGGATACACTTTGACAACAAATTGGGTTTTTGCATTTTCGGAAGGTAGGAAAAAGGCAACCAAAAAAGTTAGATAATGGTAGAAAGATGTTTGACGCCAACTAGAAGTAAATTGACGGCATAAGTGCTTTCGGTCAAAATCGATCTTAATCAATTAACTAATTGACTAAAAGTGTGGCGCGTTCTTTTGAATTTTCAAAGAAAAATAGGAAAACTTTACGAGACGTAAGCTTCAAAGCCTTGACGCATGAATTTGCTTATCTTGTCGTATTTCGAGTCATAGCATTCTTGCTTACTGCAGCAAAAAGTCTTGCTGCAAACTAATCTTATCCACAAATCTGCTTTGCGCTCTGCAAAATGTGGAGAATGAGACACAAAACATGGACAATCTGATACCGGTAGGCGTACATACTTTTCAGGAAAGTTCTGTCACTGCAAAAGCAAAAGTGGCCATGTCAAAAAGTCCAAAAACTTTCATTTTTTACTGAAAAAAAGTCCTAGTCTTCACTGAAACACGAACAAAAAGCTGCTTCAACAAATCATGCACAATAAATATCTCCTTTATCGTTTGCATCTCAATCAGGCAGTACAGGATTGGCAAGAAGTTAAACGGGAAGTTATTCAGCTTTTTAAGCACAAGAATAGCAAAAAGTTTGAAAAACTGCGAAGCGATTTCAGATTTCAAGTCGATAGTTTCCAGGGATGTAGAGGGGTGGGAACAGGGGAGCATAGCAGTGCCACGACCCTGGTAGTTGCATGTATACGTGTCACTAGGTTTAACGCAACCCATAGCCTGCAACTGGAAGCAAACGATGATTCTGCTCGCACCACTTTCTAAGCAACGCTCTGAGCCTAAAACAGCACGATCGTATTCGCCGAGTAGCCCTTTGACAACTACTGCCCTTTGACAACTACTGCAATGTCAATATTCATAGACGTAAACCAGGAGGCGGGGTTGGCGGTTGCAGCCTCAAACTGTTGTTATCCCCTCAAAATATTGTAAGCGTCACAGATACCTCATAAATTTCAATAACATGGTCTCCAAACAAACGGTCTTTAACTTATTTTCCTGCCCAAATTGTGCAAAACAAATGCTTTGAAAAAATTGTTTGAAAAATCAGGTCTTCCTTCCGTGAGCCCCATTCTCCCCCATAGAATACACGCCTATGTCAATATTCATAGTCGCTTTAGTCAAGTTGTTAGTTTATTTGTTCTCCCTACTTGTTCAGATTTAAAGCTGTTTTGACTAAAACGCTCTGGTGCCGTTGAGTGAACAGCAATGGTCAAGAGGTTACTTTTTGTCTTTGATTTATTTTCAACCAGTCACTAATTCCGGATAGCTCCTGTCTTCATCTACTTAAGCCCGTCATCAAGTGGTTGTAGTATCCACTTTCCTTTTTCCACAATAACAAAGTGCTTTTTCAAACACTAATTTTGTTCAGAGGCAAATCAATGAGCTCCAATGTTGGCGAGTCGCAAAAACTACATGAAGCATTGCTGCTGAGAAAGGTAGCGTCTATGTCAGCACCACTGGCGTCTTTTCAGTATGCGAAAACCAGAGTGCCAAAAGTGAGAAAAAGTTTAGAGCGACAAATTAGGTGAGTAACAATTTAGACATTTGTTTGCTGAACTGATAATAGCATGAACTAACCAATGCTTTTCATTTTATTGTTTTGAATATTAAAAAACAAATTTCATGATTAAATTAAAGTATCTAAAAGCGTTTTTGATGATATTTTAATTAAAATGATACTTGTTTTTGAGTGTCCGTGTAATTTTGTTTGTTACTTTTTACGCAATAACAATGAAATCATAAAACGTTAATCGATCGATGGTGGTCGAAAGCCTATTCGTGTTCAAGAGTACAGCCGTAGCTAAAGGCTGTTTACAGGGCCATGCCCCCAAAGAGAGAGAGATCCACTTTTTTAAATCCGGTTTTGTCCCCGTTGACGGAGGTGGCCGGATTTACGTCATGCGCCCAGAAAGTTTATATACAATATTTTGCAACTTTGTTCTGTTAGTGGCATCCTCCTTTTTACGTCCAATCTGGTCAATATGTTCTTTCACTTGCCTTCTCCACGTCATCTTCGGTTGCATACGCCCTCTTCTTCCAACCGCTTTAAAATCCAACTCTCTTCTCAACACATCACCATTATCCCTTCTGAAAATATGCCCATACATTCGCACTACACTCACCCTGGCCAGTCCATTCAAAGTATTTTGCAGAGCTAGCGCATTCATGAGTTCTTGGCTACTTTTATCAATCAATTTAGCTTCACACATTGCTCGTATTATCGCTTTCTCAGTTCATCTCAACACCATCATCCCATTCTCCCTCAGTTATCATGTCTCGCTCTCGTGCGCCATCGCCGATATCACACAACTCTGGTAAATCCTTCGTTTGATTTCAAAAGAAAACTTTCTTTCATAAAACAATTCCCCAAATTCTCTAAATTATATTCATTGAATTGTCGTTCTTGCAGTTAACGCTGCCTTACTTCCACCGGAGGCAATTAACTCGTCTTCCAACAAACAAAAATTCTTCACATACTCCATGTGCTCAAAAAATGATATTCCTTTATCTGGTTTCTAGAACTTGAATATTTCTTGAACCCGCTTAGGGAATGAAGATATTTTTAGATAAAAGATGGATCTTCAAAAAAGGTCATAAACCCTTTGAAGATTATAGGATTCTAATTGATAACATTTGAAACAATTCCACAATTAATAAGAAGCTAGAGGCTTTTAATAAAGCATAGCTTATTGTTTGGCAACCAAAAGATAATGGATTTTAGAAAAGTTTTTATTACATCATAATGGCATAACAATCAACAAATGTGGATCATATATGTCCCATTAACCGTTAAAGGGTTAAACAACTTCAAAGCACTGATTGACAAATTTGACAATGAAAAATCGATCTCTAAGAAATATTACCTTACAAATTTGAAGGGCAGAAAGACCGAAAAATATTTTTTGACCCTACTACAATTTGCTTGTAGATACGCTACTGCTCAGCAGATAACCAAAAACAATTGGGGGCAAAAAAGGGGTATCGTAAACAGTATTCATTACTGCTATCAACAGAAGTCAGAGTACTTGTTATAGCCAAGAGAAAAAGTTTAAAACAAATTTTTCCCTATATCATGAGCGATTGCGATGTTGATTATTTATGATGTTTTAAACTCAAACTATTCTGCATCATGAATTAAGATTACATCAAACAAACAAACAATTACAACAACAACAACAACACGTACGCTAGTCTAGAAGTGTCAGCAGTATTGCTTTGAAACAAAATAGAAAGCATGAACTATGAAATTATTTTCACAAGAGACACATTGCAAGCAATATTCATTCAAAATTGTTCTCCACATATCGGACAATATTTTTGAAAAAATCAGCACGTGCAAGTTGCATGTTCATTTTGATTAAAAAAAATTCACACTTAGAATGATTTATTGCTGATTTCATTACTGCTTTTGGAAAAAATGTAGCAGCACAAATTCCACTAGATTTGAATCTTTTACTCAAAAATGTGTATACAAACAGTTAGCGATGGAATGAATTCTGGCTTAGACTGAGGCCAAAATACAGCAATTTTGCTTTGCTCTGTCTCTGGGCTGGAGTTGTAGGTGGCCTCGGCTTAAAGACATAAGTGTATGTTTGTTAAGCTGCTGGTTTGTTCAAAACAGTTGATCACGGTTTGTTTAGAATAAAGTGCCACAGCTTGGCAGAAGTTACTTAAATTTTTTTTTTTGATTTGGTTCACTAATTGCTAAATTATATTGACATATTATATAGATGGTAAACATCTATATTGGTATATCTGGAATGCTAAAGGCTACATTTGTGTTAATGGTATGTATATGTTTATATCACATTCAATTATTTTCGATAAATTGTACTCTTAGTACATGTAAAAATAAAACCAGCTTAAGCATATTAGCCGTAACCTAGTCAATAGTTATACCACTTTGTCAATGTCTCTGATAGCATCTAAAAAGGAGTAAAATGCACTATACAGTTAACAGAGTAACGCATGCAAGCTTCGCAAAATCCCAATAGGCTACAACTTTTTCAATGTCTACTCAAACCTTAGTGGTCTTGTAAGAACGTAACATTTTGAGAAAGAGTTGTCATAAAGTTAAAACTGATTACATATTTAAGTGCGTAATAATAACAGAGAGGCTCTTTAGAGGGGGGGGGGGGGCAGCCGCCTCGCTCGCCTCTGCTTAAAGCAACAACCGGTCATTTTACTCAAAAATGGCTTTGAACTACAATCAGTCCACGAAATGTTTTTAGGCGGCAATTCTCCTGTCGCCTCAACTGGCTACAGTTTTGTTTGTGTCGCCATTATTAGGACTCTTAGGATGTGTTGTCTTTACATGCTACAATTACACTGCATTGAAATATTTTATTCGTTAAGTCTAAATTAACTTTTATGGGACAAAACAATATATGTTATCAGGAACGATTTTTTGAGAGAATGGGAAAAAATTTCTCTGGAAAATATTGACATCTTTTTCTAAAGATGAATTGCGAATAAATGATAGTTATTCATTTTTTAAGCTGATCTACAAAAATAGGTCATCACTTTCCAGTATGTCAGATTTCCAAAAAGCTGGGTTTAGGAAGTATGGCCTCTTTCCCCTCATCCTGATCTCGTTTATGCTGGCCTTCAGCAGAGATTTTTAATCGATGAAAAATTTTGCAAATTTGGATGGGAAAATTAGTGATTCAAGTAAACCGATTGGACGTCGCTAGTAGCAGCAATTCACATTTAGTTCATGGAATTGGTTTACTCGTCTTCGAAACTTGCTTGGTCTGTTTGTTGACCAGGTTGACGTCATTCTGAGGGCCATGTAAGTTCATCGCGCAGTTTTAGATGAAAATAACGTTGGTTTCTTATTTTCAGATGTCACAGTGACCAGCAATCCCTTCAAGTTTTTATTCGGTTGATGAAAGCGAGTAACTTTCTAAACGGAGTTCATCCACAAGAAGAAAGGTGAGAAATCCGTATTGTGGTCGCGTAAGTTAAAGCTTTCGTTTCTGGTCTTTACCATCTAATTGCCATGTGTTCACATCCCAAATTGACTGCTTTGCTGTACCATTGACAAATCCACTAATCGATTATTTTTACAACATTTTGGATTTTGACTAGCAGTAAATATGTGATAAGTGGTACCGAGCATATTCAAGCGGAATGTCAAAAGTTGAAAATTTCGAAACAGGTGTGGATCGATAACTACTACGTTTAACATCACATTTTATGTCTTGCCACTCAGAAAAATAAATATTAAGTACAAAAAGGGTTGCTTGATTTTCTATTAAATTTTGGTCTGCATTTTAGTCGCCCAATGGCGCCCCCTACAAGTCCCGTTCCGTGTACGCAGCAGCATGCCGGGCATGACGTCATCAAGACAACACCTAGAAGCAAAGCTGTGCGTATTTGTGGGAATAAGAATCAGGTGCACATTTAAGTTACAATGACTGTTTTTAGAGCGAG
This sequence comes from Trididemnum clinides, assembly GCA_963675345.1. Lineage (NCBI taxonomy): Eukaryota > Metazoa > Chordata > Ascidiacea > Aplousobranchia > Didemnidae > Trididemnum > Trididemnum clinides. The sequence goes on along the minus strand of OY776300.1, from coordinate 14,770,633 downwards.
TCAAACTGCGGGCCTTGTGCCGATTCTCCCGCGCTTACTACACAGCATTCAACTTTTGTTGTGGTGAGTGCCATGCTGTATTTGTGCATGACGTTTGCATCACGTGGTCATTTCTAACCAAGGGAAACATTCAGTTTATTCTTAGTCATTGGTTACCATCAGAGCAATAGAATAGACTCGCGTAGTTACGATTAGCAACAAGTTTAATTTTTGTTTTATTAAATGTTTTTTGAGGACATCCTTTACCCAAACAGCAAAAAACGTCGTTTTGCTCATCATATTACTGTTTCAAAAAACTTTTGGGAAGAGAGGAAGAGCATCACTTTTTTCTCCAATCTCGCGGCAAATTACAGTTCATCATTTAATGGAATAATAACCAAAAACACCTAATTTATTCATAAACAATTAACAATATTTTGAATGGTGTTTGTATGACCGAGTTTTCAGAAAAGGATTTAACGTTATATCAGCGGCCTTACTGTAGTCCGTGATCCCCTAGATGAACTCGAAAATATTGCCCCTAATTTTGAAAAGGGTTTCAGCAATCACTTATTAAGACGAAAACTTGAAGACGAGATGCTGTTGTGCCACCCAAGATGGACCCCATCCCCCTTAATATTTTGACATAAAACATGCTCTATAACAATCCATGGGTAGTTTTTGGATGAATTCTAATTGAATATGCCATCTTTTCTCACAATATTACCAAGCTATTACGGCTGATGGCATTGATGCCAAAGTTGAACAGGGCTGTCTTATTGATGAGAATTACCTTTTCTTTGCGGGACTGAAAAACGGTATCGAACAGAACCTAAATCTATTGGTTTACATAAAAAATCAATCTGCAGCAAGAGATACAATAAAAGAAAGCAGCAATCCAATAATTCTAACTATTTTTAGAACAGTTGGTCGGATGCCAGTTACTCTGATGCTTGGTTAGTGATGAGGGGGAAAAACATTCCTCTGCAACATCAGGATCACGTCAAAAATGCATTGATTACTCCCCGACAAGTACAAAGCGCTCCAACTGGGACTTCAAAACTTACAAGCGGATATCCAGGCATAAAAGATTTCCAAAAGAAAAGCAAGCGATCAATTAGGACCATAGTACAATTGCCCAGCAGTGGTAAAACCACCAGAGCTGGGAGCAGGAATTATTTTGTTCCAGGAGCCCAATCGAGGTCCCATTTGCCGTGTTCAGCGCAAAACAAAAACCGGCCGAGAATCAACGCTGGTCAAGTTCTGCCAGTACGAGTCGAAAACTTTCCGGCTCTTTCAAGGAACACACCGACACCGCACGAATTTCATAAATCATCACTCGTTATCAAAATACCACAGTTAACAAAAAATAGTCGCTAGAGAGAGGAAGAGCTGTCTGATCCATGCAACGGGGTTCGAAGCTTGCCTCCCTCTGGTGCAGTCGCGTGAAGAGTGATGTCCTCCTATAAAGTTGAGTTGAAATCATACCAACAATTTTGACAAATAGCTCATGTTGAAATATGTTCATCCGCCATCACCAAAACTGGTCATGAATATCCATGACGATGGCAAGGGTATTGCGGAGCATGGCAGTCCATTAGCCACCCTGGTTAAATGTGTAAACTCCTATGAATTTAAGTAATCTTTTCTTAGACCATTTCTGGAGTTTATTTTCTTGCGTAAATTCCTTTCGTCTCTCCCCCCCCCCCAAAAAAAAACAGGATTAGCTGTATCATTAAACTTTTCAGTTATAGGGCTCTTTGACTAATTTCAACAAGCTACTAATGCAGTGGTGAAAGCTATGGCACAAACTGCCAAAGATGCTCAGCTTTTTTCAATGCAGTTTTTATATTTTTGTTCTTTTGAATATGAAATAATATATTTACTATACAATTGTGTCATAATATCAAAAACTGAAAATTATGTGATTGAATCCAACAAAGTCAATCGCTTATCTACTTTGCCATTTAAAAGTTATTACTTCCATCTTGAACTCTCATCCCAGGGTAGCTTGCAAAAATGCCTGGTTCCAATCCTATTTTAGTCAATAATGATCTTTCTAATGGTGGTGACGTTTATGTTGGCAAGGTTTACGTATGTTAGCATCATTATAGGATTCGAACTCGTTTTCTCTTTTGCGAATATAAAATGTCGGCAACCTGGTCGAATGGGTTGGACCGCCGTCAATGACATTGATGGTTGGTCGCTCGGTCAAATCCCACAGTAGGTTGTTATTTCTGTGAAAAAGGCAGTTTACGTTGATTCCTCCCTGCTTGATTGCGCTGCTTCTCGTAGAAATGCACTGTTTCAGCCATACCAATAATTCTGAAACCGGTCTTAGCACAAGCTTTTCGTACAACTGACAAACGATTTTCTTGTGACCGTCAGATTTAAGCATCCAACTCTAATCAAAATCAATTATGCTCTCACCGCTTGCTCTCTGCTGCTAGCTGCTGGTTCAGATGACTTTCTAGATACAGAGGGCGACCACAGGAGGAAGCTCGCAGTTGCAGGAATGCCACCCTTCAAAAGTATTTGAAACAGTGATAAGCAAAGTCAACATCAATGCATTCACACGATCCTAAGTTTGAAGTTCAGTCATAAATCACTTTAAGGACTGAAGTTCAGTCACAAAATCACTTCTAGCGCTTCAACAAATAAAATTCTCTTAAATAATTTTACAATCAAAAAAGATCACCCGATGTACCGAATTGTAATTTCTCTTCAATACATCATCTTCAGCAGCAAGTGACACTTGCTTTTGGTGTCTGAAATATTAAAAATAAATAAATATGATAAGTAACGCCCCGTTCGTTTCCTGATTTCTCCTTCGAGGGCTCTTTCAGTTAATCTGGCCCCATCTAGCTCAGTGTGAAACTGTTCCTTTTTTTTGTACGTACCGCAATTCAATTTTTAGCTTCAGTCGAAATTGTTAAATAAAATACTCAAAAATATTAAATTCCTTAAAAGCCAAACTTATAACGGTAGACGAATTTGAAAATAACAGGCTGCGTTATTTTATATTAGGGTATGGGATTACAGTAAGAAACCTGTTTTAAATGATGGTTTCACTTTGATTATCGAGTCAAACCACCATTACTGTAAGCGAGCCATCAATTAGGTTTGAAGATAGCAAATTATGATTATAACTCTACTAAAACGCGCTTTTCGAGCTAAAAAAAGATGTGGTTTGAACGAACTTAGATAAAAATATTCCTATATTCGTTTGTCCCGACGCAAGATCTACTTAAATGTAACGACCCCTTATTTAAAATAGGGCAAGCAATTAAAAAAGACTTAATTAAACGGTGGATATTAATTTATGGAGTGAAAATGGGAGATTTGGTAAAATTACAAATCTGATCAAAAAGAAATATGACTGAATCGATGCACAATTTTAATAACGTAACCCGAATGAAATACCTTCTCCAGACAAGCCTCTAGGTAACAATCGGAAAAGAATTCACCTACAACATTAAACTTATCCAGCAGTACAGTGACTCTTTTTAAAGGAAAAAAAAGGATGCTAAAATTGATCAAAAGGAGCAAAACCTCCAAAAAGCAACTAATATCATGTTGCTGTTGATGTTGCTGTGTATACCCCTCCTTTTGTTTAAAATGAAAGAACAATATTCTGGACCACACCATAAACAAAATTAGGCTGAGAGAAAGCGGCATTATATGTCAAACCAGTCATAAATACAAATAGTTGCAGACTGATAGCCTCACTGCCAGCAATGCAGATTGCCGGCGATAGAGGCACAAAAGTCGGATTTTTGAGAGATGCTGGGTGAGTAGCTCCACTATTCTAATCTGGTAAAACATGGGCGTCAACCATTGATGCGGCCGAATTTTCAAAGCGTCAGCTGGAAGAGTGGCGTAGCGACTGAAATTTGCCGTGGTTTTACGGTATTTAATTTAAACTCTTGACCTATCAAAGTGCTTCCTTAACATTAATTCCGTCATAAAGTCACTTACTGCTGAGGTCGCAGCATCCAGCGCTCCTCTTCTAATTCCGACGGAGTGTGCCTCTCTACATTTGCATTAATTTCTGTTTTCAACTCTTCTATTTTCTCTTTGTATCTAAACCAATCGAGGGAAACAATGACCAAATCTAGAACTAGTAAACAGAACAACGTTAATTCAAGCTTTGGGGCAACCTCGCTAAGACTCAAACCCAATTCCACTCTACTACACGTTAAGTGTAGCTGCATAAGCGTGGCCTGCAAAGCATTTAAACAAGATAAAATTCCATTCACAAAATGTAGGCAACTTATTGCGCAATTTTTTTGGTGACCCTTTTCCAACAATTATCTTCTATGATTTTGCAAATTTTTTTAGATATTGGAGAAGGATGGGACATGACCCCTTTCTATGCCCGGGCTACATTTAAGTATTGGCGACTATCGACTCGCAGACGATGAGATCATTTTGCAATCTCCGAAACCTGTCTTTCACCTTGAGATTAAGAAATTGATTAGGCTTTTAATAAAAATTTTTATCACAGACAAATCTACGACAAAGCAACCTACTGTTTACTTTAAAGGTAGAGGGCATAAAGTTACAATGACAGCATTGATTGTACTTGTAGTAAAAAAATGTTTTTCATTTGAAATATTCATCGCCGAGAATTTTTTACAAACGACTAAAATTCTAAGTAGTCTAAATGGCTTTTTTGAATCTTGGAAAGTTGAAAGATCACATTAACTTTCCAGAAAAGTTGATTTATTTTTTAGACAAAAGCTCCTTGAGGTCTAAGTCAGTAAAAATGAGGCAAGTGATTGATCGAATCGATTGATTATCGTTAACTTTTTCTGCTCAATCTATTTAAAAATCCTTTGATGTTGACCGCAAATATTTTCAGTGTTTTGTGACGTCATTAGCACCACAACAGTTTTGTGTTAATGAAGAGAATGTGAGTTTGAACCATGTTGAATGTGTTGAATATATGAGTGGGGTAGCACGTTTCATGAGTGGGTGCTAGGCTATCACTGCCGGAAAACAAAGCAAAACATACAAAAGACTAAATACGACTGCTCCTATGATAAAGTTGACAGCATAACCATATTAAAGAAAAGAATCTGTATTATAACCTCCTCAAACTGTAAAAAGTAATTTTAAAACATCTTCTTTCCAAACCTTGTATACACTCTCAAAATCAGTCTTTCGTTCAAGATAAACGTTGTTTGAATTCAATCAACACAAGAAGAATTTTCAAAATGTTTTTTCACCTGCGTCTTGTAATGATGAGAATTATGCTTGAAATGAGAGACAACAAAATAACCAGCAGAGATAGAATAACAACAGCAACACGGAGGGATGCTTCGCTGCTCGTTTGTTCATTCACATCGCCGCTAAGGTCACTGAGATCTTTCTAGAAGTAAAAATAAGATTAGTTTTGATGTGGGAAACGACGCAAATAAGAACAGCCCCAAACTGGCTGCGACCTTTTCCCAGACCCGACTTGCCGGCGGCTCTTTCATGTGGTCGGGTAAGCCCCTAGAACAAATCTACTTACGCTGAATGCGAACAATCTATTCAACTTTGATATGCCGCCATTAAGCTTTTGAAAAGCGTCGCCTGTCTCCGACACGCGACCAAACACTCGTACAATGACGTCACTGCGCGTGACGTCGCTTTGACCGTCAGCCATTACGTGATTTTTGATGTCACTGACCACGACAATGAAATTAGTGGCGTTTCCTATACAAAACAAGAAGCAAAGTAAATTTACCTGACAGAAATTTAAGGAATCAAACAGAATTTACCCACGAAAATAATTTCGCACTAAGCGAAACGATAAGGCCAAATGTAAATATAAGCTACTTAATTCAAAATAGAGCATATTACTGAAGTCCCTCTTCGCTACATTTAAAAAATCCTACTTAAAACTGTCGGTCACGATGCGACTAGCAAGCTACTGGCGCTGTAGTGCACAGGCAGGAGCATCGACTTCTCATTCGGCAGACCCGGGTTCAAATTCTAAGTGACTGCTTTTGCACAAAGAAATGGTGTGAATTAACTTGTTAACTACCACTTGAGCACAAGCACGATAAAATCGTTCTGGGGGTTTTGTTTCAAGACTTCGTAAAAGGCATTTCTGTACAATACATAGGAACCAATTCAATGGTGTGTAGCTAGATCTATTGAAGAAAAAGTGCCCAACAGAAAATGGTTTTCAAGAGTCTGGAAAAAAAGAAATTTTTGAAAAATGTGAGTAGGCTATTTATAGATTTTCTCAAGGAAGCGGAAACTACCAAGAAAAACAGTGAATTGAAATTTTTCAAACATGAAAGAAAATAGTTTCGAAGGAGCTTGAGTGCAATAAGCTCAGCCACTTGAACTCCGTCGTCTTCATCCGTGGATGCGGTGATGAAAATAGAACAAACTCGCTCACGTAAAACTTGAGTCATTTCTTCTTTTTGACCTTTTACGACATCTAACGGGCTGTCAATTACAAATAGGATCGTCTTGCTGTGATCAGCAACTGTGATGTCCAGAGTCACTTGATCGACAAATTTGTTGGAATCTTGGGCTTGTATTGTTAAAATATATCCGCTAAAAAAGTTTCCAAATTAGTTTCGTAAAGTTTTGATCTTTCTGTCTACTCAAACAATTGGCAATTTTTTTATCGAGGGCAAAAATTCATATCAAAGGCGCATATAGCATAAAGCTGAATACACTAAAACAAATAAACAAACAAACAAAGATAACACCAAACAATGCTCTGCTTGACTCTGAAATGGACCGGGTGATGGTACAGCTTTGAACTATGCTGCATTAAACTGAAAACAATTCTTTATAGTGGGTGTGGTACATTTTAGGTTTTGACCATATGACGCCGGCGCGATGACGTAGTGGTTAGGGTCTCCACTTCGCAGTCGGTAAGCTTGGGATTCATTCCCTAGTGGAGTCATACCAAACGACTTTAAAAAATGGCGTTTACAGCTTCTCTGTTTGGCGCTCAGCACAGTAGGATGACTGTGGAGAGCAAGTCGGCAAGCTTGCTTGTTGTGTCCTTGGGGAAAACATTTGCCTGGATGCCTCCATTAGGGTGCATCACTTCCCTCTCTTAAATTTTAATCTGTCTCATTAGTAACCTGAGTCAATCACCTCTAAAAATAAGCCATTAAAAATTTCACTATTGGGGGTACCCGGCGACCAAGAAAAATTGTCGACTTCTAAATTTTATAACTCATTAACTGTTTGAGCTAAACACATATTGTTGGTTATCAAATTCATTGTAATGTATGCATTTATCTCAAAAATAAGGTCAAGAGTGCAGTTTGTAAAGGCATTTCAATTTTTTGCGTAAAAGCCAAAAAAAAAGTTAGAGCAAAACCAAACATCACCGAGAGTAAATCTCACAAAAATTCTCTCACTTGGTGGTACAATGTCACAGTTTTGGTTTTCAGAAGTCTCCTCTGGTTTTTCTACTTTTTTTCACCATTTGCACAATATTTTCCAAGATTTTCTTTTTTTACCATTGGAAAAAAATCGGTTTTCAGTTTTACATCTCTTTCTGCGCAGTCATTTGTTACAATATTTTGAACTTTTGCTTTTGCACTTTTGTAATCTTCATCGTCATTCCACTGGCTTGCGTTCTTTTCGAAAAAGTCTGGTGCATCTTCCAAAAGCTTGAAAAAATACTAAGTGTCTGGACCGACTAGGCTGGATAAAGAAACTTCAGGTTTTGATATGCAAGGAAAAATTGGTTTGCCATTTTCTTTTCTTTTGACTGGGTTCTGTAACTCTGGAACATGGCATTGAAGCATAGCGACAAAAATGCCTTCCTTCTTATTTAGAGGTACTTCATCATCAAACAATGACAGGGGAATGATTTCTTCAGTTAAATACGACGAATGTAATTTCAGTTTAAGTGCTCTATCTGCTGCAACTGGATCAACTTACGTGAAACTAAAAAAACTTTGATCAGTTGCAAATCGAGATAAGGTCCAAGAGTTGGAGAGGTGCACTTAAACCACCATAGAGTATAAACATAGAGAAAAAACATAGTAAATCGGTTCAGTTCTCTTGCTTCATCCGGCACAGAATTAAATATTTTTTTTAGTGTTTTGGTCCATGATCTTTGTTGTTTCACCAGACAACAGAGATAGCTTGATTGCATAAACTATCTTCGCTATCCACCTGGTTTTGTGAAAAACTCCCGGTTTCCTAAGGGTGTAAACGTTGCTCTATGTGTTTGGTATTGTTACACTGAAACTGAACAAAACCAACACCAGCAGTTCTTTGTAGTCTTGTAGTGGAAGTTTGGAAGCATCTCTATTGCTAAGGAGTTTGACTGCAAGGTTTACTGCTTGTTCCTTTAGTAAATTTTGAAGCAATGAAGTATTTTCAGAGATTTCACAAAGAATGTCAAAATATGGAAGGAAGCAAAAGTTGTTCTGTGGTATATTGCCAAAAGAAGTACGAAAATTTATAAAAAATAATATTTTATAAAATTTTGCACTCTGGGGACAGCGACTTCTCTATTGTGAGAGCATTCAACATCTTTTCAGTAATCAGTACGCCTATGTGCTTTCTGCAAGTATACCAAAGCAATGGTTTGTTAAATCTGCTTTCTAGCTCCACACAGCTTCCAGTCCAAGGGCCAGTGTTTCTTGATATTGTGCCAAACATCATGCTGATAGCGTCATCAGCAGAACAGTTCCAATCTCCCAACAAATCTATTGTAAAATCTGCAGCAACACTGCCCACTGCTACACCACCACGTGGAGCAAATGAAGCTATGCCAAGAAGTTTGGTTTCTGATCCAGCAGAGATCAAAACAGGTGTAATTTCTAGCATATTGCACTTGTATTCCAAATCAGCCACTGCTTTTGAATCCCAATTTATATTGTATATCTGGCTTGGTGCCCTATTGTCCTTGATTAGCTGAGATATTTCGTCATCTACTTCCTCATGTATCTGTCACAAGAAGAATATGATCAACTAAATCTAGAAAGTAGCTCTTGTGGAGTAAGATCTTCAATACCAACACACGTGGACACCAAAATATAACTTTCACAAAAAGCAGAAATTATAGCAGGAGAAACATTGCACCTGGTGATTACCTCGACTACAGACTTTTTTGAGAGAATGCCATAAAGCACTTGAAAAAGAGCTCCGGTTTTTTCCAATCTACTGGATGGTGTTAATTTTTACTACCATTAGGTTATGCAGGGACTAAATTATCACTTTCGGAAGCAGATGACACGACACACAAACTCTCAGATGATGTCCTTGCAAAATGGTCCTACATTTCTTTTGCATTACTAAGTTTTTGATCCCTTAACTTTTCATGTTTGTGGTGCTTTTTTTCCAACTTTTTAGAAGTTTTCTTGTCATGAGTTCCAATCTTACCTGTCCTGTTGCTCATTCTAGGAATGAGAGATAATCGGTCTTTCTCGAATTTTAACGGTTTGGCTAGAGCATTCGCTGTAGTAACCAAAGAAGTTCTGTTCAGTTATTCTGTATGTTCTTTCATATTGTTGAAATTTTGGATCAATTCTTCGCGATAAATTCGTCCTTAGTGTGTCACTGTCTTTTTTGACACACCTGATCAGATTGCTTATTGCTGCTCTATCTGTTATCATTCGGTGCGCGAAATTCATCCCAAAGTAAAACTGTTTTACTTGTTTGTAGACTTCAGCTGCACTGTCTCACTGGTACATCGTTATTATCTCTTAAAAGTATTTGGTGCCACGAATGACTTGTCGAATTGTTGGGAGTTTCACACCTTTCGGTACAGTATCCTCTCCTGAAATTTTTCCCCAAGAAACTGAAAGCTATCTGATGATCTTGTAGAAACCACTTTTTTAACGATTTTCACAAATTTCTCACATCTTCAAATAAATGTATGTTAGGCTTCATCGTGGCATTGGTTTGCTTTGTTGTGTGCAACAACTACATTAAGCTTTTTATCCAGTAACAATCACAGCCGTTGACTGTTTTTAAAATCTCGTGTGACTCCTACGTCATGGCTTCAGAATTAGGTCGTAAATTAAAGTGATTATTTTCCTGACAGAGTTTGAAAATATGAATGAATCCATTCACAACAAACAACTCAATTTCTCAGAAACAAGAAAATAAGATGCATTTAAATTGCAAATTCTAGGAATCACACCTAAATCCAGAAACCCAACTGTATCCAAAATCAAAAATTAGAATAAGTGAAGTACATTTGGAATTAGAAAATAATCAAAGCATGTCCATTATATGAACAACCGCAAGTAATTAAAATTAATGCGGGTTTTACCAAATTCGTCTATAAAAGTTCGAGAAACGACTAGTCTTTGTTGGCATGTGATTACGCACGTATTTAACAAAAATATTATAAAATCGAAACTTCTGCAGCTGTTGCTTTAAGCAGTTTTAAGCACAATATAAGGAAATGCTAGTGGTTGTGTTGCATCCGAAAGCAAATCAAACTATTGCTTTGGTGCGCTTGCAGGAATGTAGGTCAACTAATTGATGGAAAATTGTTTGATACTATCACAAAAGAGAAGTCAATCCCCCCACGAGAGCAAAATTTTGAAGAATTTTTGTACTTCTTTTGGGATACACCATAGCACAACTTTTCCTTTCTTTCGTATTTTGACCTCATTCAAGCAGAATTAAGCACTTTATTTAGCCTAATCTGTTCAGACTCACGGCATTGTTTAAGATTAAGCCTTTGCACCTGACTATTTCAAAAAGAGTGCAAGCCAGTTAAATGATGATGAAGATGAAGATAACAAAAGTGTTGTAACAAATAATTGTGCAGAAAGGAGCAAAAAACCGGGAATGTTTTTTTTCCATCAGCTAAGAAGTGATAACTTCGAAGTGTTGTGCAAGTGGTGGAAAAGAGTAGAAAAACAAGAGGAAACCTTTAAAAACAAAAACTGACATCATAATACCATGTGAGAGGATTTTATGAAATTGTTCAGTACGCTTGCTAATATTTGGTTTTGCTCCAAATTATGCTTATCGACTCTCACTTTCAAAAATAAAAATTTTCTAATAAAATGAGCTTTTCACCTTAGTTTTGAAATAAGTGCATTCATTATAAATAATTGGATACCCAACAACTTATGTCTAGCTTAAATGGTTACTGAGTTATAGTATTCAGAAACCGACAACGTTTTGGGGACGCTGGGGGGTGGAAACCGAGGGCCCCCGGCACTGAAATTTTTATGGCTTATTTTTATAGGTGACAGACACAGAAAATTAATAAGACAGATACAAATTCAAAAAAAAGAGGGAGGTAATGCACCACAACCTCCATCTTTATATGGCAGACAGGTGACGGGGTCAAGCAGTCTATCCATCGTGGTGGCCCAGTCTAACTGAAGACTAGCAAAAAAGGGCAACGAGATACTCATAATATGGAATGCTTCTCCAAACTGATAGATCTTGCCCATACGAAGAAAAAAAAAAGAAGACCATTTTATAAACGCAGAGTTATAAGTTGTTCACATGGACCTGCTCAAGCTCGACCCCTAGAATACCCTTCTTTCTTCTGGAAAAATCCTGTGGAATCTATTATTCAAATCTTCAGCTTTTTTTTATAGGGAACATCTGAAATTCGAGCTCAATTTGGTAGGTGCTTTTTCTTTTTTCAGAAATACATGTATGATTAATTCCGCAATTGGCTTATTCAATATTCATGCTTGTATTTTTACAAAATTAATTGCTCTACCCTGCGAACTTATCAGCTACTCTGGCATAGGGGTCTGTCTATGGACCTGGGGGCATACCGTGCCATCCACAATTGGGTCTTGGCCCACAGTTTGTCGATCAGTTTGTAAAGCATCATCAAGTGACAAACAAACCTGTTTCTTGTGTTGATTTTAGTTGCCGTCGAAACAGCTCCAGAGCGGCGATTGATTGCGAAATGATGACGAATCGATGACGTATTATCACGATTGATTAAAACTGACTTGACAATTTTGTATTCAATGACGTCGTCAATGTCATTATCAACAGCTTTTACCTGTACAATTCACTGGCAATAACTTAAGCAAGAATAATCTTGCATGAGCTGTTTTTGCGTTAGATGCCAACGTTTTTTAGGGTAACATGGCATCGAATGCAATCGCGTAGATGCGAGTTCATTTCAAGCATGTCTCCTGCGCTTTTGCTTTCTCGGAAAAGAGGTTTCAACGCAATTAACCGCTGTTTGTTTGAAGTGCTTGTATCAGAAATTCATTGTGCCGTCCACGGGAGTTCAAAAAACAAACAGTGTTTTATTTAATCGTAAAGTCTTCTGCGATCGAAGAAGACAGATTTAAACCGAATGTTTTTTAATTATTCTGTCATGAAAACTTGACTCCATTTTCGTAGTGTTGTTTAAATAAAAAATACATGAAGTATTCTGTGTTCTTGAGTTCAGTTCGTTCACCAATCACAAAAATGCCGTGATGCTGCAAACATACAACAGTTCCAATCGCGAAATCGACTGCAGCACACGTACATTCTGCAACACTTTTCTGGAATCAAGAGCATTGCGAGCGACCGTGAAGCCTTAGAGTCTAAAATCGCTGTCGCTGCACCGAATCGACACAGACTGAATAGAAATAATTATCAATATTACAGGAATGATAAGAGAGAAAAATAAAGAAGATATGGGTCAAAATTCATCAAAATGTGTAAAAATAATCTTTTTAAAAGTACCTCTCAAGGACGTCAAAACTTCTTTTTACATCGGCTCCCTAGCCCCTCTGCTAAAAGTTCTTGAATTTTTTAAAAATCTTTTACCTCTGCTACTTTTACGCCTTCATCTGTTCCACTCTCAACCGCAGTGACGTAGTGATGACGTAAAAACTTGGGTGGCTCGTCAATAACGTCAGTGACTGTGATTGTTATTTGAAGAAGCGAGGGGTCAGTTTTAGGGTCAAAATGGAGACGATTCTGATCAAGCTTGTTCTTTTTGTCTTGGTAGTGAAAGCTCTTCAATTTACGTCGTCTCTTTGCTTTTTTTGAAGCCTGCTGGTTCTTACTGTTTGTGGCTTGTATGATGAGGATATATCTATAAAGATAACAATACCAAATTTAGGTGGTGTAAAAATATCGCAACTACATGTTGATTTGAAATAATTCAGCGACAAACTTCCACACCAAATCGTAGTCATCTAAGACGAGGCCAGAATTGTAATTTTTTTAATGTAGAGAAGGGGGGTGGGGGGCAAAACACATGTTTACTGAAATTTTGAAAAACTTTAAAACTGAACTCTGTCTCAGTGTTGATGTCTGCCAGAAACAATATTAAGTTTTGAAACAAACCTTTTCTAATTTTTTAACTATGCATAAAAATTTCGGGAAGAGGCATGTCTTTTTTGTCAGTCACCGCCTTTCCTACTTTCCTAATAATCATGGAATCATTTAACAATGCAGCTTGCGGTAGCCTGTGCTGTGACTGCTCGCAACGTAAAGATTGAGGAAGCATGAAAGATGTGAAGTTGAAAAAGTTGAAATCCGGCTCTTCTTTTAGTAGTGCTCTTAATCACCTCCAACACGTACCGGTCTGTTGTTTCCCTATCGAGACTATTTCGAACAATGAGCTTGTTTTTTTCCACGTCAAAAGTCCGTTGATTAGGATCTCCATTCTCCGTGATCACGTGATAATAGATGTTTGCGTGCTTATCCATATCAACAGCGGAAGTCACGTGACTAATTACAGCGCCAGAAATGGCGTCTTCGCGTACTTTTATCGACTGGTAAGCGCCTAAAAATGATGCAAATTTTTCATTCTGAGGCAAAAATTAAATTAAGTGCTCTTCTATTTAAAAAAGAATAAAGACATAATATTTGGTGAAGAGGTTAATTATTTTGCGGCCAACACAGTTTTTTTCTTAATCAAGCAACAGACCTACCTCCAGAAATATTTTGTGGAAACACGGGAGGATTGTCATTAATATCAGTCAGTTGAACAGTAATAAACTTGGTGCTGGTTTGGGACGGTATTCCCAGGTCGAATGCTTTCACTCCAAAACTATACAACTCATCTGTTTCCCGATCAAGACTGCAAAACATTACTTAAAAAAATAAAAGCAGGAATTGTGGAAACTTATCTTGCTTCAGATCCTAACCTACTACCTAACGGTTCTCGACAGAAAAGTGAAAATTTTTGTAAAAGCCAAGCTTTTATATGGTAGTTCTACCTCTCCCCTTTCTGACAACAGCTTTGCCCAAAAGCCTGGGTTTCACAGAAGATCATGTCCCAACGACTTCAAGCTCACTTCAAACACAATTCCTAGTCGCCTTGTTGGTGATGAAACCGAAGCAAATCTTAACTCACTCCATCCAGGTGCCACGGCGACTGAAGTTGAGGTTTGTGACAGATTTGAAATCGACTGCCGAATTTTTCCTTGTCTAATATTGGTTGGATTTCATAGTAAAGACACATCTTTTGTATGACTCAGCAAAATCTTATATCCGTTGAACAAAGAAAAACTTGGTTTTCAGATCCGCTTTGAAGTTACCAGTACTACTAATACAACGGAAATCTATACCTGAGCCATGCAGCCATGGAGAAGAAATCGTACTAAAGCGTCTTTCGTGTAGATACGACAAATCAGCCACTGTGAGGCTTTATCCCCCAATCATTGCAGCTTTAAAACGGTGCCCCAAGCCAATAGACCACTTGCCAATAACTTGTGGAAGTTGGTGTTGCAAACCCAAGTGAGCTTGGCTTCATAACATTCCCTTGTCTCAAAGAAGAAGAAAAGTAAACAGCAAAAGAAGAAGAAAAGTAAACAACAAAAGAAGAAAAAAGTAAACAACAAAAAACTCCTGAACCCGCACCTGAAGGAGTATCGTCACAACAGTCCATGTCCCTCGGGGGGACTCGAAAGTGTCCCTTCAAAATTTGAACAACCAACTAATCGCTAATCAAGAGACCCCTCAGAAAGGAAGGGGAATAATTTTAAGCCTACCTCTTTTTTATGAACGAGTTGCTAAAGTATTACCTTCTGAAATAGTGTCATAGACCGCTTCCCATCTTTTTGTGAGCCATTGATCTGAAGCTAGCTGTAGCTTATCAATTGATGTTTGTTTAATAGGGGGGTGGCGAGGCATTCATCCAAAATCTAGTTTTTGTCCTAGATTATGAGGGTCTCGATGAAGACCAATCCATGCGCTACGACCATAAGACACTATTAGTAAAAACTGACTTTGGGAGGAATTTCAATCATTGATGAGCACCATTTATTCAGGAACATGTAATAAGGCCTTTGAAAATCGAGCGTTATAACTAGCAACACCACCTTGCGCTCGACCACCAAAGCACGTCGATTTAAATGTGCGAATTTTTATAGGTAAAAGCGAAGATCGTTGTTGTTGATTAAAAGCTAGGGTTATCGGCGCTTTTTTTTTGAAAAAATACCCGCAAAATTTGGTGTGGTGTGTTCTACAATTAAAGGCAACTTTTAAAAATCATTGTTTAAAATCAACGCTATTTTTACCGTCGTGACGTCACTAGTCGTCCTGTGACGTCATCGATTGAAAATGCATCATTGGCAATCACGTCGCTGTCGTCCAGCCTGTACCTTATTGCTCCATTGAGACCAAGATCATCGTCAGTGGCGTTTAGTTGAACTACCAGACTACCACCAGGTTGTTCCTGAGAAATATAACTGCGGTAAACGATGTGAAACTAGTTATCCAATAAGTGATGATGTCTATTCTTTTTCCTCTCCCGTGGGATCAAGATACGGTAGAAACAAAATACACAGAGGTCCCATACAGCAAAACGAATCGACCAAGTAGGCCCATGCTGATCGAGCTGGGAAAAAGTTGCAGCATTAATAAAACAGTCTTCGATACTGATCGTAGCCTCGTCACGAACAAGGCAGACTGCTATTGTTGAGTACCTACTGTAAGTATCGCATTTTATGACTTGCTTGGAAAAGAGGTTCACTATTTCAACACGATGAAGTTGCTATAGTCATCTAAAATGGGGTTGTGAGAGGCAGTGGCATATTTATGGGCGAGGGGACAAAGGGCGATGATTCTCGCATATGATGTGATCTTAGCAAAAATTATGAAGAAAAAAAATCTTCACCTCTGTTCTAAAACTAAATTGAGTAAAACTATCACTTTCAAAACGTTTATCTCAAAAACTTACTTCTGGTATTCGGAACAGAGTGTTTTGGGGGTAAGTGATAACTGGGGCGTGGTTATTTACGTCAATCAGATCAATATTCAGCATTACACTTGTCTCTAAACCGCCGCCGTCTGTCGCTGTAATATTTAGTTGAGTTGCCGCAGGTTGACGCTGTGAGATTACAATGGGTCGAGAGATAATGACGTCACCAGAGTAACGCTGCACAGAGAAGTAATCTGACAGAATAAACAAAGTTAGCAATCGGGCGTAGAAACAGTCGCTAAAAGATCATGTCTTCCATTGCAAGCAATTGCTCAACGCGAAAACAATTGCAAGCGCAGTGGTGTGATCACAAGTTAAAAGTAGACCAATTGGTCTATCCGTTTGTTCTTTGATGTTGTAAGAAAGAATTGAGTAATGCTGCCCGACAGTGGTGAGATATGAACTCGCCTTCAAAGAGACTAAGTTCACTTCTAGAATTACAGGCAGATCTTGGTTCTGCTTGCTTTTCTACGCTCCTTTATATTTTTAAGACTAGTAGCATTAACGTATTGGTTACTGCTGTACCGATAATTAAAATTGAGTTGAAAAATGCCAGGCTCCCGCATTGCAAAGAACCACTTTTTAAAAACTTAGTATTTCAAATGCAACAAACTAAAAAAAGATTTTTAAAGCAGGGCTAGACTTATTCAATCAATTTCGGGCGTCACGAGTTGAATTTACCACCCATTGACGCTCAGTTTACCATAACAAGTGTAACTTTGGCAATAGTTTTGATCTTCTGGAGTGAATATACATTACACAAGATTGGTTTCAGGTTGATCAGTAGGAAGAAAGACCATTGCAAAAAGAAGTTCTCAGCCAGGAAAAAAGTGTGAACTTCTGAAGGTACAACAACGAGGTATTAGTCAGCACATTTTGTGAGTGCGAGTTTTTAAGTTCGTGTTATAGTTGCAATAATATCGGCCTAAGTTTTGTTGCAACAGTTGGAGGTAATGTAGTGAAGCTCCCTCGCAATCTTTTTTGAAGAAATGCATGACAATTTTTTTTGTTCGCAAATTCAACACCCAGACTCACAGAACTGCGACAGTGACTTGTCTAGACCAGGTTCGAGGTTTGCAGGTTTCAACATTTTAGTTAAAATTTTTTGTTGCACTTTAACAAAAATACTGCTTGTTACCTTATTGATATCTATTTAGCAGTAGATATCATCGCAATATCCTTTTCCCTCGGTTTCATCTACGCAGCCATTGTGAAGTCTTGCACACTTTTGTAAACTCTTCATCTTTTTATTTTTAAATCTCAATTTTATGCCAGATTTTTATCACTGTTGGCCAGACCTCTTGTTAGGTAGTCAAATTCCAACCATTTTACTTCAACTTAAACCAGATAGCCCTGATTATTTAATCAGCGTTATATCATAATCTTGTAATTACAAGATATGGTAACAGTGCAATTAATGTTCGCAGTGATGATGATGCATTAAGCACAATGTCATGATTTTTCGTCCACCTTTTGTAATTTTCTAGTTTCACTACTGCCGGTGGTGCAGAATTTCATTGTTGAGAAAATCCTTTAGAGGAAATGTTTTTAGAATGCAGGTCAATGAGTGTGGGTTTAATTCTAGGTCCAGGCATTCCCGTCTCTCAGTGAGCTTGCAATAATGTTAGAGCGATGCCGCCAGCCGTTTAACCAAAAAAGTTACGGGGGCGAGATTTTATTCTTCTATTGTAGAGATGACGCCATCATATCTTATTAATGCTGTAAGCGCTGGCGTGGGTAAGCGTCGATTCCCCTCCAATTAGACCTGTAGAAACTGCCAGAAGTTTGTCTGTAGTAGCAATGTTGTTTATACCTACACGCCGCAAAAAGAGAGCCATATGACACCGCGTTTTTGTTGTAATGTTATACCATACACAAAGCACTAGCAGATTTTACTATTGTTAAACTTTGATAAGCCATTGTAATTTACTAGCGACGGTAGGACGATATGAAAGAACTAGGTTTTGGTAACAAACAGGCTCATTGATAGGTTTCAAACAAAAAAAAAATTCTTGATTCTGACAAACCTAGTTTACATTCATATTTCGGAAAAGCATTTATTTTCCTGTTATGGCTAAAGTGCTGGCCATAAATATGCTTTTCTTTTACAAATTGTAGTAGGGTTTCCTTTAACACTTTGACAATACCATACATTCCAATAACTTTTGTTGCTATATTTTCAACGTCGGTATAGTTTTGGATTGTAACAAATGAATGAAAAGCAAGAAATAATCAAAACGACGAAACCGGAGCAGTCGGTTTTAGCGACCAGGCAATTATTTCTGAATAGCTTATTAAAGAGTTTTGTTTAGGGGGCTGGGACTCTTAAGATGACAAAACTGATCGTGTCTTTACCCACCTACTGCATTATAGACTCGGAATTCATAATGCAGCACTTTTGAGAGAAAAGGCAATGGTCTCATAGCACGTAACTGAAAAGACAAAAGTCGATACAAGTTTAACCCCGCAGTAGGCCAACATCTGGATAGCCACGTTTCGATAATTTTTTCTGCTTTATGTTCAATCGAAAAGTTGATGTCACTTTTATGTATCGATAGTTGCTCAAATATAATTTTGAAAGCAAGCAGCTAATCCTAGTTTCAATCTTTGTTGGGAAGACAAATCAGCATCAAAAGACACTTTTTATTTCTCTTGCTGCTCAAGGTAAAAAATGATATCGCAAAAGCCAATCACTATCAAAATAGAACCTTCCTTGCGAACAAGTTTTGAGAAACAAAACAGTAATTGAATGAAAAACCTATTCAAAACTATTTTTATGTTTTGAAGAGGATAGGAGGTAAACATTTCCTAACCACTACTGTATGCCACGGAGTTGCTACGAACGCCGACAAGGATCAACTGGTTAACATTAAGTAGCCTTGCTCAATTAGTAACTTATTTGGCATGATTAGCACATGATTTGTTATTAGTCTTTATGTGGCAGACAGATGGTGGGGCCAAGCAGTCTACCAGTCGTGGTGGCCCAGTCTGACGAAAGACATGCAAACCGAGCATGAGCTCATACGCGTGAATGAATGAAGCACATGATTTTTAAACAACAAAAATTTGGTTGCTATGAACTACATTTTACGCTTTGGTGAATATATCATTAGGACTACCATATGTGAATGCATTAATAAAAGATAAATGGCTAGAAAAGTCAGTTATAGGCCATTAAAATATAGATAATAAGCCAAAAGCCTACAATGAGTTACTGATAGCTACAGAAATGTAAAGGTCATATTTTACGATGCGTTTGACTTGTCACGAATAACAGGCGCGAGCGAAAATACTCCAGCGGTTTGTTATTAGCAAACGCCTGTATTGGTCAGTGAAAGATTGAACTGAATCTGAGGACATTATTCAAGCAGTTATGTGATTGGTAATTGACGAGCATAACTTATTACAAACGCAATTTTAGACAACAAGAGGTATAAAGAAAGGTTGCTATAAGCAGGCGTGGCATGCTACCGATATATAGACGCAGTGGAAAAGGGATTAGTGGAACGTCCGCTTCACTGTTAACAAGCATGGGTTCCTTCTTTTGGTGGCTGTACACCGCTTACGTTTTTGTGTGATTTTTGTCCGGTTTTGTACGTTTTTGCTCTCAAGCATTTAAAAGAAATTTCCATCCGGTTGGATATTTATGTGGTGTTACGCAGTATACTTTTTTGTGTAAACAACCGGTCGTGTCAGCAAAAATCTTTTTTTTAACGTGTTTGTGCACATAAACATATGCGCAACGTTCCCTCTAATTTTTGATAATGCCGCGCGGAAAAACTAATGTGTGCGCTGAATCAGAAATTCACTAGGCAGAGTCTGTAAAAGTTTATTGCCCAGCAGTGGAATACCGACTACTCTCCCCAGATGGACAGATTATCACGCGCGGACTTGGTGGTCTCCAAAAAAAAAAAAAAAAAGGTCAACGCTGCATTGCTGTGGTGAAATTCCGTCTGCAAAGCCCTTCGAAGCCCACGTTGCTCGTTGGTGTGCAGAATTTCACCATTTTCTCCGTGTTGGAGACTGCGCGGGGCGTTGTGTTTACTGCGCGGAGGGGTCAAAACAACTGCGCGGCCGCGCACGCGCGCAGCCTAGAGGGAACGTTGCATATGCGCTTCTGATGCGTAGTTCGCAGAAAAAAAAAACGGATTATCGAAAAAGATGTACTGTGAAGCATTATATAAATATCCATGTGGATGAAAAGTTTTGTATTAACACAAGAGAGCGAAAAACGTACGAAGCCAGACAAAAACGTATATTGCGTGGAACGACCTTTTCTCCATTAATGCAGAACCAAAGATTAAAAAATGGTATTCCTAGATCTCTGGCTAGGCGCTTTAGTGATATGGGTATAATTGGTACAGCAGCGTATCTAAGAAGAGGAGAAGATAAAGGCCAATGCCCCCTAGTGGTATGACAGTAAAAATTGGAGGCCAAATAATCGATTTCAAAAAGTAGGTATCCAAAAAAATAAAAGTTTTCACATCTGCTTGGAGACAAAAATAGGCGAAATTATCGGTTTCAAAAACTTGGTTTCCAAAAAGTGGTCTTCATCTTTTTAAAATGATCGGCCTCTCAAAATTTGCGAGCGAACCAGCCAGTAACATGATGGGTAACAGAACAGTTAAAAATTATGATTTGCCTCGCGCTACCATACCTTTTTGTCAAAAAACGCCAATACCTGCGGGCATAATGCTGGACCACATTTGTTTCTCAAGATGCAGTGCTAACGGCTGTTCACAAATCACACAACACTGTATAATCCGATTTATAACTCCTCCCATATGACGAATTATGACGTTTTTGTAAACCCTTCGCCACTTATGTGAAGCAACATATAAAAAAAAGTACTCGAGCAAACTTTAATTATTCGGATTCGCCACAAAAACCTATTTGATCAACCGATTAAAACTTTAATTCTTTTTAATACAAAGGCAAGTTTGTCATATACCGATATCTTATATCCCTCTCCCCCATATAACACCATTACGACGGTTTTGCTTTTTACCTTTCTCTCTTTAGGCGTCATATAATGTTTGTACGGCCCTTTAGCGGCTAATGAGGTCGGTTTTAAATAGCACATATATAGCATTTGGAAGATATTACGCAATGAAACTTATTTTCGTCAGTGACTGCAGGCACATAAACTGCCAAAACGATTTATTTTCATTACTCCGATGCAAAAGAATAGATCAATAAATAATTCCTGCTCAAGTGTAAACCATTTTTCCAATCAGATAAATTTTCAGTCGCACTGTTATTGATTTGCTCTCTGACAAACTTGTGGCTTTAGGCGATTTACTTTCAAGTGCAAAATATAAGCCATTGGCTCCAAGTAATCAGATATAGGCCGAGGTTACCGATGGTTTGTTTAAGTAAGACAGCAAGAAGGACAATGGTTGTATCCCAATGTGTCTTAGGCTAAATTGTGGTTTAAAAGAGCAATACCTGACACGTTTAGACTTTAATATAGACTTCGTCACCAGAATTATTTAATTTTTTTTGTTTCTTTTTGTACAAAATTTTGAACGTGTCACAGAAATGGAGTGGGTAGCTGATATTGCTATATAGCCGATCACATTTTGAAAAACGTATTTTCAAAGGGGCTATGCTTCCAACATGTGTCATTGATAAAGTTGCAATTTTACCTTGCAGCTGAGTTGAGATAAATGTTCAAAGAAGTGTCACTTCTTTTCCTAGGTAAGTGTTAATCAAAAACTTTTGAAACCTTTTTTTATGATGTGTTTTCTTACATGTTTGTGTGCGTTTGGGTGAAAGAGGCTTTTGTTCCTTATCGGATGAAATTTGCGTCACTGTTTGTATCCATCCATGTAACAGCCTTGAACTTTCTTTTCAGTTTGTTGTAAGGCTTTTCTTTGTTACGGTGATATGTTTGAATCTTATTTGAAATGGGGCGAAGTTTTTCAAGACAAAAGCAAGTGACCAAAAACGACAAAAAAAGTGAGATATTTGTGAAGTGACCTATATGTGTTTGCAGAAACTTTATTGATCATTGACATAGAAGTTGATAATGCCTCTACATTTAATCCTGTAATTTTGGTTACTTAACCCAGCACATTATCCTTACTGCTGAAAGCCAAGCAGAAGATCTGTATAGACTGTTTTTAAAGTCGTTGTTTCAAGAGAATTGAACCCTACTTTCTGACTGCAAAGCGGACACTCCAACCACTATATCACTGGGCCGGTTTGTCGTCGTTGATATCACCTGATGTATATTAGCCTATAACAGGAATGGGCGAACTACGGCCAGCCAATAGCTTCCAAGAAGATGCTGTATTCGCTTCAATGGCGTATTTTGGTGTGACAGCGGCAAAAACATGATGCCTTCGTGCTTGTTTAGAGACAATGTTTTCGCTTTCAAGAAGTTAATCTTAAAAAAAATATTGTTTTCTACTTCAAGTACTGATAAGTAAATATTAATTGCTTGTTTCTTAAAATATGTTTTTTATATGCAATTTTTGGCTATTTTACACATAGTTTTACTTGAGATACTGTGTGACTCTTAAAAATTTTGAATTTCTGAACATAGTCCTTGGACTGAAAAGTTTGCCTACCCTTGGCCTACAGCGACTGCCTCGTAATCAACAGACTTGGATTTGACTTCCTTTTTGAGTAGCCTACCAAGCAAATATTATCAGACTATAGCTTGATCCCTCAGACCATTTCCAAGACGACAAAATAGAGAGCAGAAAAAAACAACTATTTAATAGTTAGCAGTTAGGTATTAGTTATACCGTTGGAAAAGGGAGATCTGTAATTTTAACAGTCACAGACTAAAGCCCACTACTTTAACACAAACCATTAATTTAAGCCAGAGAAGAGCAATTTACCATACAACTTGACGTATTTAAAATTAATATAGATTAACTTTCTCCAAAAAAGCGCAAAAGACTTAGGAATCGCGGAATTAATTTGTGGGTGATTGTGTCCATATGTTTCAGGGGTTTGAACCATGTGACTGCTTTATAGCTACGTATAAGCACCTTTAAACTTGCTTTTTAATTACAGGGGATGATTTAAATCCGACAGAGGACCATTCAAGGTAAGCGTGACTAGTATCTGATTTGTTTTGATAACAGCATTGATGGCATTCCAACAATTGAAGCTTCAATGAACAGTTGAAGTTGCTCGTATAAACTGCCGTGCCTACTGTATAACGTTCGAGCTAAAAAGTTTATAGACCTGCTTTATCTCTTTTTTCACGTCAAAATCTTGTATTTTTAAGCTTATGAGATACGCAGAAAGACTTATGGTTAGATCTCGCCTATGTTGGTACTCCACAACTTTACCTAGGTACCACAATATAACATTGAAAAACCGTCGAAAAGTGTTTTGGCTGATGACACAACGCAGAAATCACTCAGCAAGTTACGCTTCTTGATGAGTAAAAACAACTGCACATCTGACCTCAGAGGCCAAACAAAGGAAAGAACTAAGGCGGCTGAATTCCTCTAGTCATATCACCAGCTCACTTTTTGAGATGCAGTACCCGACAGCTTTCAATACAGAACACTATAAGTTTGGCCAATCCCCCCTCTTTTAAATATCCTGACTGAGTGCAATCTCTGTTTATTTGTGAGTTCCGTCTTGAGTTCAAATCTGATATGGGTCTACCGCAATGACTAGATGGATGCTGTACTCATAACAAGGCCCAGAGTATAGTGTGAGCACTTCATTATGTTTCCTATGTTCATTGAGTAATGATATTTTTAATAATTTTAGGGCTTCGATGAGGAAACGCTACTGGAAGCAAGTAAAGCGTGATCGGAAATCACAACGAGTGACCAAAAATCAATTGTACAAGTAAGGGCCTAGTATAGAAAACTATAGGTGATATTGAATATAATATCAAGCGTTCATTGAATGAAAGAAGCTTACTCAAGTTACTGACGCTTTACAAGCATGTTAAGTAAAGTATGGAGGACAAGTTTTTCCAAATAACTTTTACGTTAATAAATAGGTTATCTGATACCATTGTCGTTCTGTTTTGCGGTAGCTATGATCGCTTGATCGTGTGTCGATATGTTCACAGAAAGCATTTTACGACAATTTTTCCTGATATGTTGCTCTCGCGGCAGGAACGCTCTGTGCCAACAGTAACTCCGAAGTAGGTCTAAGAACTAAGCTGTTCGATGTCGAAAACCTAAGATGACCGACAAACGATTTTCAATGCTTGCGGCATGAAAATGTATGATTGGTGCTTTTGAATTTTTCAAAGTTATGCGGACCCAAAACGTTGACATCAAACATACAACTGTAGCAATGATATTGGCTGCTGTTGCAAGTCAATAAACTTGTGTTGTTTAACAGCAGCCCATTGATTAAATCTTTTGTTTGAATAGCAGCTATTCTATTTACAAACCAACGCTGGTTAAAATTATGAATTCCGCATGGAGTTCTGGTGCAGTCTTGAAACTTTTCCGGCAAGAATTATGCGGCCCGTGAACTATGCTTCCACGCTGCATTTCTATTATACCTTACACATAAAAATCCTAATGAGGCTAATTTTTCACGGAAACCTGATTTCAAGGAACGGAGACCTCTGGGAAAGGCACAGCAATTGAAAACCATTATAGTGCTGCACTGACAAGATCCGATAGGCCAAAACTTACAGAGCAGCTACGCTTTTAAGTAAAACCTGGCTTCTTGTATTATTATGTCCTAAGTCTATGACCTATTTTTGATAACTAAATTTTTCTAATATTAATTCCTCCTCATTTAAACAAGAAAAAAATGTTCAACTTTCAATCATTTCCTTTTAAGGTACAGATGTCTTTTGAACCACCATGAAATAGTTTTAGGTATTTTTTGTTGTCTTGGTTGAGCTGCGGTTAAGTTTTATTATCATCAGCATTGAGAAGTACTGTTGATTTAAATTACAAAGACTTGCTTTATCAATGCTGTGGCGTTATAATTGACCTCATATCTGTTTGCTGTCAATAGATTGTCACTGGAACTAACCAAAACGGCATGGTACTTGGGAAGAAGACTTGGGTTTGACGAAAAGGAATTGAGAAAAATTCACTGGAAATGCCTGGGAGAAATCGATTCAAAACGTCACATACTGATGACGTGGCGAAAGCAAAATGGCTGGCGGGCAACCTATCAAAATTTAGTAATTCTTCTTGAACAAGCTGGTTACGAATACGAGGAATACAAAAGTGTCCTGCCCCCTCCTGGCAATGGAAAAGTTGACATATACGAAAAAGCAATTACATCCCAACCAGTCAGCAGGTTAATATCGAATGGCTACCATAGATACAATGGATACGTAAACACTCCTCGCAGCGATGAAGATATACAAAAACTTGAAGAAGACGTGAGTACACAATATTGTTTATATCATCAACACAAGCTTGCGCGAGCGCGCTCGCACACGCACGCACGCACGCACACACACACACACACACACACACACACACACACACACACACACACACACACACACACACACACACACACACACACACACACACACACACACACACACACACACACACACACACACACACACACACACACACACACACACATACACACACACACCGTACCACACACCACACACACAAAACAACGCTTTTTGGGTTTCTTGTATTAATGTCAAAGAAAAAGTTACCGTTTGATGGACGAGAACTAACAGTATTTTAACTCATCGGAAAAAGGCTAACGGGAGATTTGTAAAACTGTGAAATGACTGAAGGTCTTCGGCTTGGAAATACTTTATATTTTAAAAGAATCAGAAAATATTGAATGTAATTTCTTTTCAATACCAGTATAATTGCTAAATTTTTGCAAAGATAAATTCCAGCTCCACTTAGCAAAAGCTATGAATAAGCAAGCATTCGGTACTTCAAAAATCACTCGATTTCCACCTTACATACAGGAGCAATCAAGCGATAAAAATGGCAGCGATATTATCGCATTTGCGAGAAAAAGTTGGAAAAAGCCGTCAAGAAAAGAAAACGGTGATGAATGTTTTTTTAAATAATTTCATAGTGTGTCAATGAATATCATTAGTGTGTCTATGTTTAAGCCAAAAAGCAACCATTTTTGGGAATGCTTTGGCTTAGAACGAAAACGGGATTGTGATTGTTATGAAACAAATGGAGCTACCTCTTTAAGCTATTTATATTAGCTATAGAACAACTTGCTTTCTTGAAAAATTTCATACTTACAATAGCAGCCGCTGAAATTTAGCTTGTCGTTTTTGAATAATGAGGAATTTTGCCTCCCTAAAATTTTTCTCTAACCTCTACAGTTAGAAACATCACCTGAAAGGGGGCGTCGGCCAAAATAATTCTAAGAAATTCTCGAATCCAAAGAATGTTCTTGACTATGTTACACAATGCGGTACATGTTAAAATGTAAACTTTTTGCCAGGTACTCGACTTGCAGCATCAAAGGAAATGAAATTAGAAAACGCAAACAAAACACCAAGGCAGCAATCGGCTATTAAAGCGAGTAAGTTGGGATTAATAATACGCTGACGGAGTCACTGAAAAGAAGAAAGCAGTTTCTGATTAGTATATGGTTATCATTGGTTCAAAATGATTACTTCTACGCAATCAACGTGTACCTGCTTGCATGGTTTGTTTCACACTGTGCCTTTATCTCTAGCAAGAATCAACATCGTCATCACCACCATCATAATATAGTGGATTAATTAGTTTAAAATTTTTTCGAGGTCAATCTGTTCAATGCAACGCCTTCTCGTCACTCACGTTATATTTTTCTAAAAATGAATTTACGAATGCAATTCGTTCCAGAGGCACTTTTACTACAAGAAAAGACGATATATTTACAGCAAAAAAACAACAATAAAAACCATAACGTGCCAGAAATTCAGGGAGAAATCTCATAAACATAAACTTTTTACTGATCGCAGTCAGAGAGCTTTTGACTATTTTTTCAAATGCTGTCATGATTTTAACTTTCATTACGCACTGTTACAGTAATACATATTTTCAGAAAACACAGAAGCAGATAAAGTTCCTCAAAGCGCTAGAACTGCAACAGAAAAAGAATCCTACGGCAAACGACTTACTATCCGTCGCTACAGCGATTCCACAGCTAGTAAAGCAAAACACTATCAATCAGAAGAAGAATTGAGCGCCATTTTCCGGCGAGAAAATGCAGTTAAACAAACCGCGCACAGTCAACCTGCAGCTATGCACCTGGAAGAGTCAGTGATGGAAGAAAATAGAACTTCGACCGACTCCCAGCTGCACACTTACAGAGACCAGCTCGCTCAAATAAGCAAACGCCACTTCGCCACCAGCAGTGATACAAGCGAAGGTAAAGATGTTCTCTTTTATCTGAGGTACAATCAACGTCGATGATTAGTTGGTTGAGTTGAAAAATTATGGATTTAGCTTGTTTGGTTTTGGGCTTCCACGAATGTAAAGAGTGATTATCATAGACCACAACGCACGAAATGATTACTTTAGATTCCAAAATTGTGGACTATTTTGTAGCCTCTCAAACGCAAACGAGCATTTATAGAGCGATTTTGCCATTTCCTGCATTTGTCCCTCATTACAAAAGCAAAAAAATCTGCTTAATTTGTCTTAATGTCCCACTCTTTTGTTTCAAAAATTCTCGGTTTGTTACAGCTTTCCGAACTATTCGTTCTAAATGTGTTAAATAAGTTAGAATAATTTGATTGCAACATAAATTTTTACTCTGTCTCTCGCTTTTGGCATGTCGCATAACAAAATTGCTAAAATCAAATAGCAAACAATTAACAGAAGCCTATGCAGTTTTTTCTGCGTTTTAGTTGTGGTAAAGTTTTAAGTGTTTAACCTTAAGTTACCACCAGCCTACTGAAACCAGATTGGCTTATTGCAACTGACTGACTATTACACAAATCAAGATAAACTAGCCTAAGTTAAAATGCTTTACCATATATCTCATATCTAGACAACAATATTCAGCAGAAGAAATATTACAGCATCCCAAGCATTTAATCAAAAAAAAATCTGTAATTTTGTTCAAAATAATCGGAGAAAATTTCAGTCACGCCCGTAAACTTGAAATTTACAACTACGCCATATTAGACTTAGTGAAACGCTGTGATTTTGAGTGCGTAAGTACAAAAAGCTTGAAAATTGTACCTTATGCAATCTTAGCGGCGGTTTTGACAAAATCTTGCAAAATGGTGCTTTCATGTTTTTCATGGCCAAAAAACACTGGAAACAATATGTTTAAGGGGTTACTGATAAGATACTTATAAAGATAAAGATGTTTGTGGAAATGTAAGACACAACACCAGTAACTAAAAATGGAGTTACTGCAGCATCGCTACACTTGCTGACGAACATCCCCTGCTCCATTTGTATTAGCAAAAGTATATCTAGTTTAAGCTGAATCTTCACTTATTTATTGATGAAAATGAAAAATACAGCTTGGCGGAAAAGAAAAACAGCGAGTTGAAGTATGGCAAACCCAATTACCACACATTCAACAGTGGAGCTATCAACTGGAGACGACCCAACCAGCTGCCTACAATTGTAACAATTTTGGGACTAATGACTTCTGTCTTTCAGCACAGTTATAGAAAAGTGAAATCTTTGTTACCTTGTTCCAAGACAGTTCCGCGTATCAAAACTAACAAAACAACCAAACCAGGCTCATTAATTCTATGTTAATTGCTTACTTTGGCGAGCAGGAAATAGGTGTTAAGATCGGAATATATTTTTGTGAATAATTAAATATGTCATTATTCTCAATATCTGAGGGATAATGAGGTAGTTCTTTTTCTGCTAGATTTGTGATAAAACATTTTGTCTCTCGAATATGTCAAACTCACATAAGCGAGCATAACTTAGAAGAAAAGAAAAAAGAAAACATATCATTTAATTGTCACAAGCTATGCCCCAGTATGGTGCAGTAGTAACAACTGGCCATCTTCCACCAATGGATCAAGACATGTGTTTAATCTAATGCAACTGCTATGATGACAAAGTGTTTACATCAAGATATCAAAAATACCAGATGAGTCAAATATTGGAGACTAATCAATTGGTTGAAATGTTATTGCGAAGTTAAATTAAAGGCCGTTAAATACTCCGATATCACAGATTAATGCCATGAACCTATCTTTACCACTGTTGTTGCATCTAATGAAATCAATTTGTATCGCGTAAAGAAAATAGTAGTGAAGCATTTTCCGAATCACTCACGAATAATAGAAAGAGGTGTAAAAATTGGTGATAGATACATCATACAAAGTGTGTGAATATGATAATAAAAGAAAGATTTATCCGTACTGAATTTGGTAAAGCCTCGTAACATGATCTCTGTTGCTGACACAAAAACACAATGCATTTGAGTGCATTTCGAAAGTAGCAAACACTGACGCTGATTTCAATTCTCCTGGCAAAGTTGATTGAGTGATTGATTAAGATTAAGATTGATTAAGATTGAGTCATCATATTGATTAATTGTTAGCAATTTTGGACATTTCTGAAATGCCAACTGTTAAAGTGATCATATGACTTATTAAGATTTGTATATCTTGGTTAAATTGTGCGCAAATCTTATCGTTTTTCATATTGAATCTTTCCAAAACATTGCAAAATTTACCAAAAAATTGAGTCAATTCAATCAAAAAATTTTGGTAGATATTGCACTTAAATTTGAATAAAATTTGCAAAATATTTGTTAAACAGTATATTGAAAACAATTTATCCGAAAGAGTATTTGTAAGATGCTATTTTTATAAATGCCACGTTTTTCAGTAAACGCTAAATTTTTTATCCAAAAGTGGATAGGTTTCCGCAATCAAATTTTCTCAAAGTTTTTTCGAGGTCTATTCCACAAGAAACAAATGGCAGTAATTTCCTTTAAGAATTTGTGAATTTTAGAAAATTTTGCAAACTTTTGAAGTAAAGTTTTAGTGGGGACGATTTTGTATTAATACTTTTATGGGGATGAATACCTTTTTACCTTTGAAGATCACCTAGTGTCAAAGGGTCATTTGTTAATTATTTTGGGATAGGTACTTCTTTTTAAAGGTGCAATCAAGATGTAAGCTCTTAAATATTTTTTGAAGAATTATCCCTATATTTAGTGAAAGAGGCTGTTAAATCATAAAAAGTGCCCTGCCTTTAAGATCTTCCTACACCTTCAAATATGTCAATACATTTCATAGATCACATTGCCGAACACTTATTAAGCAAACGGATGGCATGAAGCACATATATTAGGCAACAAAAATGAATAATTCGAAACTCTTAACTTGTAAACTCTGAAATCTGAAAGTTCTTCCCCTTATAATGTGAAGCTCTTTTCTAGAAGGAAGTCTTTCCAGGCTTGAAGCCATTGCTTTAACAAAACGGGGACTTTTAAATGAATAGAAGAAAAAAGGAATTGAAAACGAAAGATCAAATTCATTGACGAAATCACTTAACATATGTTCAAGAGCGTACCTAGAAAGTTGGTAAAAAATGCAGGTCAAAAGTGTCAAAATGCATTTTTTACTTTATTTTGCTAAATCTTACTCAATATTTGTTTCAATTGTGTCACAACCGAAATTCCGGGGACAAGGCCCTGTTTGCCCCGTCAGCGGATGCATATGCATATTTTCAATCTTTACTATTTTTTCCAGAATCAACTGGCTCGAGATTGCGATCGTTTCAATTTTCAATCGCAAGCACCTATCAAAGTATCGAAGGTGGGACAAAAAATATTGGCTCAAGCAAAAATATTTAAGTTAAAATTTGCCTAAAACTCTTTCTATGTAAACTGCAATGTGAAAAAGCAGAACCACTCTATTTTTACTCACAAAGTATTTTAACTTCTTTATTAGCCTAACTCATACTTTTTCCTTCAAGAAAAGTAATTTTACGAGGCTGCAGATCATTCATTTATTATAGTTATAAAAATATTTATTCAGAACAGCATGTATCTGGACTTGGCATTACAAGTGATGACGATATCGTAATGACTGACAGCAACAACAAGGAGATACTGATTTTCGATCGGTTTGGAAATTTAAAAAACGTCTTTGCAACCGAAAGTGAACTAAACCCAAAAGGCCTCTACATTGACGAGAACGACAGAATAATGGTTTGCTGTGGGAAGGAAGTTCGGATATTTGCAACAGGTTGGTGTAACAAAATTCTACTTAAGAGCACTCGAAGAATTAACTGTTCCAAATTACAAACGTTTTGGAATACCTTATTAAAATAAATTTTTATAGTTCAAAATTGTTCTCAAATAACTGCTTTCCATGCAATCTTCTGGTATCAGTAAAAGTCACACTTTGCGCAAAAAGTAGACCACTATGGCTCTAATGTACCACATTTCACAGCACATTACATACAGGCTGTTCAACTGTCACACGAAGCCTGGGAAAGCAAAGCCGTCATAATGGTGTTAATGGGGAGGGGGGACATAAGAAATCGTTGTACGACAAACTTATGATATTAACAGAATTACATTTTTCAATCGATCGATGACACAGGTTTTTGCGGCGAATTCAAATAATTAAAATTTGCTGGAGTATTTTTTTATATAACGCATCGCATGTGGGTGGAGGGTTTAGGAAACACATCACAATGCATCGTATGGAAGAGGGGGTGTCAAAAATCAAACAAAAAAGCGTCATATGATTTGTGATCAGCTCTTAATATGAAGGAGAACCTATTTTCAGAAACGCAACCGAAAAACAAAAACAATTAGCCTACAAGTCGTATTTAGGCACAAAAATATACTTTGGAAAGCAATTGCAATTTTATTAGAAATCGGAATTTGTCGGCCCAAACTTCATGACAACCAATCGACTACCAACTAAAAAACAACTAAATTAAGATCACAGTTGCTTTTTGTTTGATACAAGTCTTCCATATGAAAAATTATTTGCTGTTGCAAACTATAAGAAAAAAACACATGTCCATTTATATTGCCTAATGTAATGGCTATATGTGACATTTTTATATTTTCCTTGGTATTTTTAAATTTTTCAGAAGGTGATTTACTCAGTATCTTTGGTCATGGATCTTTTCGAAACAACAGTTACAGTGTTGTTTGTGACGCAAGTGGAACGTGTTACGTCAGTGACATTGTGGAGCATTCGATTTCGGTATTCGACAATTCTGGAAATATCCGAAAAAGATTTGGAAACTTCGGAGAAAGTTTAATCAATTTTAACCAACCGGTGGCCCTGGCAATTAGCAGTTCGAATAAATTGTTGATCAGTGACAGTCAAAATCATTGTATCAAGGCAAGTGGATACAAAATGCTCTCTTATAAAAATACACGAGGAAACTCCCTTCTGAATTTCCACTTGGTTCTACCCAGACATCGTGTTGACTTTGCATTGGTGATAATTAGTGACCTTGATTTCAAACGTCACAATCAATGCGTAACACCTTGTTTGCTACAAGAAAGCGTGGGGGCTGCTTTTTTTGAGATCAAGCTGTTTAGAGTGACCTGTTTCTATTTTCAGCATCAAATTATGATTTAGAGTTTAGACTATTTTTTTGAGATTTCCTTTTCGACAGTTTTCAAATTTCTGGGATAGTTTTCGGCCACTCCTGTTTTTATGCCTAAGTATGATTGGAGTTAAATTTGATTAATTTGAGTAAATTGTTATTAGAGAAGTGCCTTGTTGCACATCAAGCGAACCAAGACCACCTTGTGCGTCATTCTGGCATTAGTTATCAGCAAAAAGAGCATAGAATTGAGTTATAGTCAAAGGCAGCATGAATTAAAAAATAATTATTGTGATTCAGGTTTATTCGTTGGCTGGTCGACCATTGGAACAGATAGGTGGAAAAGGTAGCGCTGATGGAAAATTCTGGAATCCTTTTGGAATTTGCTTTGATTACATGGGAAGATTGCTGGTCGCCGATTGTGGTAACAACAGGTAGATAACACGCTTACATTCTTTCAGATTTGAAATTTTTCTATTAAAGAGCATCTGGGCCAGAGTTGATTGAAATAAAAACACTTGCTCTTTTTCTGATGCTAAAACTTGCAGTTAATCAATGTAATAAAAAATTGCTTCATTAGCCAGACGAATTAGCAAGCATTTCTGGTAGGAATTGGGCGCTTTGATCAAATTTATTTACAATATCGCTCTGCCTTATTTTGGTGCATGATGACTTTATTTCTTGAAAACTAATGTTGTTATGAACCGATTGATCTCGGTTTTGCGTGAACCTTCTGTTCCGTTATGCCACACCGCAGTTGGTCATGAACAACGTTTTTAGAATATCAATGTTCGATCCGGATTTCAAGTTCGTTTGTCATCTCTTCACTGAAGCAGATGGTATAGAAATGCCGAGCCTGATACAGGTTAATAGATGCGGTCAACTGATCATATGCGGATGGAAAAGCGATCAGGTTAAAGTTTACAGCTTCGAATCGGCAGTGTGAAAACGTCATTACGAGTGGCGTCAAAAGTGATGACGTGACTTAAACTGTCGAAAACGACAAATTTACTTCTAAAGCACCACGTGTAATGACGTCTCATATTATGTTGAATATTGTACCTGCTGACGACTGCCAAGAGTAAGTGATCTGTCCGTATTCGCCCTGGTCAGGATCAGTGGCGCGGACGCTTGCGATGACCGTTCCAAGATCGGTATCTTCCAGCAAAGACAAATATGTCGGTATCGGTTGAACGAACACAGGAGCATTGTCGTTGGCGTCGAGAACGTTGATGGTCAGCTGCGTATTGTGACGTGCTGTTACTGTTTGTTTTTCGTACAGTGCTATTGTTTACCTCATTGTTAGTTTATTTTTAAGTACATGTATATTTTGGATTACAACGTAAGCCCATTTCACGTAAAATTGCTGGTAACACCACAATACGGAATTACGGCAATTGGAAAAAACACCAACTAAGATCGCACAAATACGAAAATTTATGGAAATGGATACTTCTACGGAAATTGGTTATCTAATTTCATCCAGTTGATTGATTATATTTCTAGATTTTATCGATTTCCATGATTTCTGTATTTAAGCGATTTGCTTACTTCTACGGAAATTCATTCAAAAATAAGGAGTTACTGATTTACCAAAATACTATAGTTTTTCCGTGTCTCCGTAACTCGGTAATTTCTTGTTTAAGGATTAATTTCCAAATTTTTGCGGTTTCATGATTTAGCATGAATTTCCGTAAAACAGAAGTTTTATATTTCGATTTGAATTTCATCATTTCCGTAAATCTTAATTTCCGTGTTTTATTTTATCCCTTAATTACTTAATTGAAAAGGAAAAACGAACGAGGGGGGTCGCAACGCTGTCGACGTAGTAATGGCAATGATGTTGTCGTTGTGGGTTCAATCCCCATGATAGTTGGGCTGTTTTGATGACTTACTCTGATTCTATCAGCTTGACGGATTTTGACCAGCAAAGTAATTTGAAAGCGATAGCAAGCAACTCAAGCAGTGTGCTGAAACTAGATAACTCCGAAGCAAGTCCGGACCATTGTCTGATGTATAGCGCCGCAGTCGTTTTCTAGCAAAGGTAGTGAATAAAACTGCTAAACACGGACATATAAACAGTAAAAAAATTTGAAACCACAAAAAGATTCCATTAATTTAAAGCTATTAAGTGGTGTAGGAAAGCATTCTTCCACAACTTCACAAAAAAACACACATGTTTTCTTGAGGAAGCTAAGCCTCAAAATATGACTTTATTGCATTGAAGCTGTAATAAAGAATTCCTTAATGTAGATACCACGTGGACCTACTAATGACTGGAAAAAATAATTTACCACAACACTGGCGCTTCTGGCTTCACCATTTTTACCCGCACAGTCGGTTGCAGTCAGTGTCACTTCAATTTGCTCGTAAGCTTCTCGATCAAGTGGTGCAACTAATGTCACTTGGCCCTGAAAACATAAACAGCTAACGCGAAATTCGATACGGAGATTAGAGAAAAATAAAGCGTTAATTACGTACTAGGCAAAGATAGTCAGAGTAAAGCTGCTATGTTCTTTCTAACCAGAAGATATGTGTTGAAAACTAATGAAATGTGCGGAGCAGAGAGAGTGGGACAAAAGGCACTGTCGCTCCATGGTAAGTAGACCTGTGGTATATTAAACTATCTGTTGAGGCAGGTTTCTTTACGGCTTTTATTCGAATTTCTGCTTCTACAGCAATTTATGGCTTCAGGTCATCAAAAGTTGTGAGGTTTCTGTAATAATGATCAAAAAAAGGTGAAAATTAGCAGACAATTAAAAATTACAGGGTGACCTTAAATCAATGATTTTTCTTTTCTTCCTACTGACAACGAGATTAGAAACAAACCGCAACTAAAATCAACCGATTTAGTTTAGGATACAACAAAAAACAATTGTTCACAAAACACATACTACTATATATCTGAAATCTATTTTTACTTTTAATTAAATTCATTTTCTTGTTTTAAATGTAACTGACGAATCTTTTCCGGCATTTTTATCGTATTTATCGTATTCATCAATGAACAACTCTAATGCAGTCTTTACCGAAACAGGATGGACAGTAACTTTTTCATTGTCTATTATCCTATAGTTCACATTTCCATAGTCACCACTATCCTGGTCGTAGGCAACGACTCTCGTAACCTGGCTGCCAACTGGCTTGTCTTCAAACAATGATGCCTGGAAACAGACATTTTTCATTCAAAATAGATAGGTTTTATTTGATAGCATATTTCAAAAAATTATAGCTTGGTATTTTTTATAAAAATTGTCAGAAATGAAATAGCAGAAGCGAACGGAGCTCAGAGAGTGCAATAAAGAAAAAAACACTAGTGGTTTAGACATACTCGACTCTCATTGGCCAAAAGAGCAGTGAGTCAGAGTGAAAATAGAACTTTCATGTTTAGTTTGTTAACGATACATCATGCTTAAGCTAATGCTACATCAAGCAGTTACTGCCCCATCAGCCCTTTTAGCGATATGCTTTGTTACATAGATACTTGGTTAGATACTTGGTTACAAATCATCGTATCACATATTACTGCTGGAGGAAAATTAATAAATCGAATTATTTATTGCCTTGACAAAACAGCACTTTTAGCGTGGTAACAAATGGTTTTTTGCAGCACAAGTTTGGAATAGAATGAAAGAGTCTTTGTTAATTGAAATATAAAAGGCATAGATAGGACGTTGAATCAAGATCTATCCCTAATTCATCGTTCAGAGAGCCGAGATCTAATTGTTTGTGCTCAGTGTTTTTACTTCTTTATCAGGCAAGCAGCTACTAATTCTTAGTTAAATCAAAATCCGTTGGAAATGCTTTGGTGTGCTCTTTGCACTGCATAGTTGATTCATCTAAAGGGAAAAAATTTGTTACTGTATATCTGGTTTTTACTTACTTGATATGATTTTTGTAAGAATTTCGGATTATTGTCATTCAAGTCACCAACTCGCATTCGTATTGAGATTTTCGATGTTCGCGGGGCGGGCTTACCAAGATCGCGACCAACCAGGGTGACATTAATCCATGCGTTTTCGCCAGTGGGCGCTAAAGCCTCACGATCAATACGAGATGCAGCGACAATGTTGCCTTGAAAATATTTTTGCCGTCAAAGATTAAACATAAATTTGCACTTATTCTACCCTAATCATTCAAATTAAATTTCCCTCACCTGAGTTTTCAGATTCCAGGGACAAAAATCCATTGAAGTCACCTAGAATTTCAAAAACTACTTTTCCGTTTTCTGCCTGATCTTCGTCTTGCCCTTTTATTGCTATCAATCTGGTTCCCTTGTCGCATTCTTCGGTGATGTCAATGATGACAAAATCTCGACCCATGATGACATCGTTAGAAAGAATTTCAAATGTGGGCGAATTATCATTTTGATCAAGAATAGATATCTGCGTGTAAATTATTCAACTATTTTCATTCAGCAATCATTCGCATGGTGGCGCAGCGGTTTCATTGAATATCCTCTTCGCAGTTAGTAGACATAGGTTTAATTCCCAAGTTAATCGCTTTAAAAATAGTTTTCACAGATCTGTATTGGTTTTCTTCAATTCTATATGTTTTTCCGAAAGCAATTTAATCTACGTGAACCTAATAAAAATTCTAACATAGTGCGTCAAAGTTCAGGTCTTCTTTTAGTTGAAAGAAATATAAAAAAATGCACGTAAATGTGGATTATTAATACGTTTTGATAAGGAGCAATGGGTTTCAAAATTTTAACAACAGGTTCTTTTACCAATATCAATAGGCCAGTGGTATGCACATATCATATTGTGGCTTGTTAAAACTTGCATGAGCTCATTTTCGACAACTGGCTCGCGAACCTCATAAAATTCATTTTGATAACGGTAAGAATCGGTTGAACCCCACCACTAGTAATTAGCAAAGCAAAGAAAATACTGTTGAATTTACGCAATAGCGCATATTCGACAACCATTTTAGAGCGTTATACACGTAATCGCGCATGTGAAGTTTGTACGAAGTTTGTCCTTATTTTTAGCATTTTGAGAAAAAGGCTAGTAGTGATTGCAGGAATATTACTCACATTTCTTTAAACCAGCCGATGAAAAAGTTTAAAAAACATTTCACGTGTTTTGAAATATTAATTTTCTGTAAGCAATCATTTAAATAATCATCAAAACCTATTAAAAAAAATTTCGAAAGACAAACAAATCAAAAAGAATGGCTACAGATTACAGATAGATTTTTACAAATTCAAGAAATATTTTTTCAAATGAAATATCTTTCTATATATAACAAGGGTTTCCCTGAACAGCAGCCTTAAATTTGATATGCAAGAACGTTACATTAGACTAGAATTTGGCAATGGGATCGTCGGTATAAACAAAAGAGCTACCCCCACTAATGAATATAAATATGCTTTGAATGAATGTTTAGTAAATACAAAAGTGTTTTCAAGGTCTTATTATGGAAGATCGTTGCATAAGACTGCAATTTGGCCATGACTAGATCTGTATTAATTAAAGAGTTAACCTTATCAATGAAAATGCAGGCTCACTTTTCAATAACATTGTGAATATTTTTGTTAACTTGATAAGTTTTTGCAATAAAAGAGGTCAGGTTATGTCGTTACACATCTTTCAGTAATGATAACTACTACAGAGAGGGAAACCAGCCAGTTCAACCGGTGCCGATTATTATCGGTTGGGTCGAGTTGAAATTTGTGACTGGTAACAAACAGGCCGTTTATCATCGGTCATAAATTGCCGAAAAGAAGCACACAGTAACAAGCTCTGGCCACTCAGAAAAAACCTTTGAAGGCAATAAAGTAATTGTTCATACTAGCCACAAGGTCGCACAGGCGTGGTTGAAGCTAGTTTTGTTCGCACGTTTTCAAATTTTTTTGTGTGCGTTGCTGTTTTCTTGTTTGCAACAAGTTTTTGTGGTTGCAATGTGGCACACAAAATTTCTCTTCGAAAAGTTCTTTGCGTATTTTGTTGACTAAAAGAACGT
The DNA here is from genome assembly GCA_963675345.1 of Trididemnum clinides. Classification (NCBI taxonomy): domain Eukaryota; kingdom Metazoa; phylum Chordata; class Ascidiacea; order Aplousobranchia; family Didemnidae; genus Trididemnum; species Trididemnum clinides. Next base: position 14,732,104 of record OY776300.1, on the reverse strand, counting down.
ATCTTTTGTTATGCGGTTTTGCAATTCTCTCGCCGGCTGACTTTTTAGTTTGTAGGTCGATTCGCAGGTCAAATTATCAAAATCATAACAACTTAGCAAGTACCTACGTTTAACGTCATATGATTAAGTGACGTAGAAACTTCGTCATATATCGCCGCTTGATCGGTCACAGTGAAAGTGAATTGAACAATTGACGCCATTTCCCGGTCAATGCAAGAGGAGTACTAAAAATGGTGTTTTGAAAAAAGAAAACTTGAAATAACTAAATATTAATCAAATTTAGAATAAAGTAGACTTTTCCACTTTTTAAATTAGTTCTACCGTTATTTCTACTTACATCAAGGCCTGGAATGCTCGACCTTTTCACTATAAGAGGCCGCATTACGAGCTCTATTTTACTTACGGCCGTCAGTGACTCAAATTGAGATTTTTTTCTCGAGTTTGGGTGAGGACTTTGTTTTCTGCTTGGAGGTCAACTTTTTGGATACAAAACTTTCTGATCCTGAGCAAAACTTCTGTTCAAGCCGAGTTTTTTTTTGGTTCAGAAAAAGTGAAGACCTTATTTTTTAGCGATCAATTATGTGCACGGTCGCACAACCCATCAACCGCGGCCACAACTTGTGCACCCATGTTCTTATAGCACAATCAATTTATGAAATAAAATTTGTTGGTCAGTTTATTTATAAAAGCGTGAATTTCATTTCGTGCATCATCGTTTTCGACTAGTGGCTGATCGTTTAGTTAAATAGAATTAGCATTGAATAGCTTAGCCATTAAGCGCAACGAATAACGTCATAGACAAAATCATTTTTGCGTTTTGGTCACCCACCTAAATAAACTGACGCCAACATTTCTTTGGTTTAGCTTAAAATTTTATTGACAATATCCCAGTTTTATTGTCTTCACGTTTGTGGATCAGCTCAGTTGCAAGCAGCGCTCTGCTTGCGGATGAGCTAAAATGAAATAAACATAGAGCTCAGCCACGCTTGACTTCAGAGCAGACCGGGTTTTACTCCCTCTCAGCATGGAAGCACGGCATGAAACTACAATTCGGATTCAATCGCAAATCTAATCACGATCAGAATAGAGAAGAATGGCAGCTCATTTTAAACCAGTTATAAATGCAAATTCCAAATTTGTTTCTCCATTACAAATAAAGAAAATTTCCGTTGGTTGGCGATCAAGAGTCATTTTTACCTCATGCTGGATGATCAGCTTCACTACTTCAACCAAGTGATGAACACGTTTAGCTTTTTTCTTCATTGAAAATTTTACCTGTTTGGAGAACGGACACAGCTTAATTTCTCCTGTCGACGTATTGAGATGGAACCAATCCAACACATATTGGCTGCCGGAGCCAATCGCCTGTTCAACGGATCGTTCTGCCATCAAAATCCGCTCTTTAGAATCATATATAGAAATTGATGTTATCTCGTAAGTGAGCACCGGGTTAAGGTCATTATCGATGGCGGATAGAGTAAAAATTGTGATCCCCCTTGGAGAATTTTCCAAAACCTTGAAAAAATACGAGAGTACAGATTACATACAAAGTAGCTTTGACTAGTGAGTTTACGATGTCTATATGGTCGCGCACTTAAATAAAGAAAATACGACAATTTCTCTCCACACGTAACGGCAGTAATTGTGGAGCTATGCAAGCCGCCAGCAGTGCTAGCAACCCTGAAGCTAGTCTTTGCACGATTGTATATAGGGCAAAAGGTTCAAATTGAACTAATATAAACCAAACGAGTAACTAGGTAGTTTACAAACCGCTTGGTTCAAAAGTTTGACTGAAGGAATAACCACATAAGAGACGCTGTGGTGTTACCTTTGACTGTTAACATCGGAACATTAAACATGCTTAAACTGCCGTTGAAAAACATAGCAAATATTGCTTTTTGCTTTAATTTGCTTTACCGTGTTTTGTGATTGAGAGAATTCTAAAGTAAGTAAAAATAATGCATTTTATAAACTTTGAAGAGTTGTGCTACAAAAGTTGACTGTGCTAAATAGCAAAATTTAATCGAACGTTCCAAATAAAAGTGTCAAAAATGCGATTCATTCTGTATTTTTGCCGAAATACAGAGCTCAGCAAAATGTTTCGCAATCAATCTGTTGTAAAGAATGAGAAGAGCCACAGGCTTCCCAATAAAGTTATAGTTTTGTTGTTATATTTATCAGCAGTTCTATCATCCTTCTCCTTCCCAAGGACAAAGGAAAACAGGGTACAAAAGTGATGTGCCAAAACGAAAATGACTCCACTCGACGGCCCAAGTAATTCACAGCGCTACTCGGCGAATCTGAATACGAGTATCTAAGGCGTTATCTTGGGTGAAAATACCATTTTTGAATTTTGAAACTGTTTTTATTACTTCAAGGGTAAAGACTAGTCATGACTTTAATAGATTTACTGGTAATTGGTATGGTGAGCGCAATGCAATACTCATACGATCGGGCCAGCTGCTGCTTTTGAACGCTCTCATTTTTCCTTAAAAGAATACCGCAATAATAGATTTACATTCCATCTAACACGAGGTCCGTAAGTTTTTTTTGCTTTTTATTTAATTTTCAACTCATGCAATTTAATAGAATGCCAAAACTTCAAATGTCTAAATATGGTGATGCCTCACCAGTAATCTCAATTTCCCTCAATTCATACTAGCATCTCACATGCCAGCCATCCAGTACTAGCCTGCCGTAGGCTAGTCCATTCACAGTGTTTCCAGCATAAAATTCAAATATGCCCTTCTAGGTAGTTTCAGACCATGCCATCGATCCATTGTGAAAGATCATGAATAGCTGGCATGTGAGATGCTATTACGAATTGAGGGAAACTGAGAATGCTGGTGAGGTATCACCATATTTGGATATTTTATTTAAATACCGATTAAATTTTCTGAATTAATCCCAAAACCCTCAATATATTTGAAAGTTGCATATAACGTTATCGGTAAATTATTGTCACGATATCATGGAAAGGAGTACTTGGAATAAAGAAATACACGGCCAAAAATGAAGAAATTTACTTCAGCTTAAATGTCGCTGCTCAGCTACGCTCGTTGTGGAAGGTTACATTGAGCTCGACCGAGCCTAAGTAATGAAAACATTATATTCGGCTGAGTCTTGCTCTTAGCTTGTTGAGACCCGTGTCTGGGTTGGCTGTTCTATCTACACAGACCGTTTCTTCTACAAAGTAGCTGTCACCAACAAGAGAGGCAACAGCAAGAACAACGCTCACTGGAATTGAACCAGCTATTTCTTAATTACGTCTCTGCGCCTTGCAGCCTTACAATGCGCTTTGCATAAAAATGAATACCGAAATCGATTCGATGATATTTGCAAACTTTGGCCTTGAGTCATTGACGTCATCGATTACTATGACGAGATTAGCTACGCTTGAACGCATTGGGGGAATCCCCATATCAGATGCAACCACCGATAAATGATGACTCGTTTGCGATTCACGATCGAGAGATTGTCCAGAAGCGAGAAAGATGTCTCCTGCAACACATGTTGATTTCTGATTGGAGAACTTTCATGTCCACAATTTATACCTAATTTGGACCTAGGCTAAACGTTTTCCATGGCCGACCGAGTCGATCGATTATCGTGACAGTCAAGAATTTATCTTATAAGGTTTTTAATATTTTTGTTATCATGACGACTAGTCCTATTCGACCCGTATGCTTAGAGAAATAGGTTATTTTATACTTTAAGTTTTGCAAAAATAAAATCATTGTATCGACGTAGTAAAAAAGGCTCATTTCTGATGAGATTGTTCTCACAAAGCTATCTTCTCAACTACGAGTATTTAAAATGTGCAAAGCCTTGCTTTTTATGTAGGGTTTTGAAAGTGTTTTACAAAAAGCTAAATTCTTGATGAAAATTCAGCGCAATCCAGTAACCGATCAGCGAGTTCGACGTAGTCGCTTCTTCCAAAGCGATGATACAGTTCTTTTTTTCCAACGTGTTGTCTTTGCTTACTTTTATATACAATAGCTCTTCTCTAACACCCAAAACCATTTAAGTAGTGAACATATTTTTTACCGACATTTCCTCAAAACTAACTTCTAATATTGTATTGCTGTTGAAACAAATGTTTGACAACGCCGATAATCGTTACTTTGAATTTTTTTTATGAAGAAAACACGACCAAACACGAAGCATTTCACATGTAAATCTTTAATAACTTTAGAAAAAAGAAGTAGGGGTTCCTAAACAAAAATCCTTGCGAAAACCCATCAGTCTACAGTGCCTAACAAAAGTTTAAGACCACTTTGTAATTTTTGCAAAAACCTGAAAAATTTTGTTTTTTAGACATTTTAGTCACCATCAGCATTAATTTTACAATTTATGCCATAACACATTACAAACAGTTCTAAAATAACAAAATATGCAGAATTTTTGTTGACTATTAGTATTTGGTATGTCCTTCTTTCTTTTTAATCACAGCCTGTAAGGGTCGTGGCAGGCTGTGTATCAGGGTTTGACAATATTCTGCCGCTGTTTTAATGGTGCAAACTTCTTTTATTACATCCACAAATTGTTTGGCAGATGACGGTTGCTTTTCTGCGACTTTATCTTTAAGAATTTTCCACAGATTTTCTATAGGATTAAAGTCAGGGCTGTTTCCAGGCCGTTGCAAAACTTTCACTTTCTGGTTTTTCAAAAACTCAAATACAATTCTTGACCTGTGTCATGGGGCACCACCATGTATAAAGATCCTACACTGATGAATGTCCATATGGATTTTCAGCTTATCTTTTGGTAGTTCCAGATACTTTTTGCCGTTCGTGGTCATACCAGGGGGGAAAAGTACAAACCAGCAGGCCCATTGCATGACACGGCTCCCCAGATTGTTTGACTTGGGGGTGCTTCTTGGTTAAAATTTACTTTCAATTGTATTTCCTTCCTTTTGGTCTACGAATGTTTTGTTTTCTTGCCGCAAACTGCTGAATGGATAATTCATCACTGAACAATACTTTACTCCAATGTTCTGTGGTCCAATGTTGATGTGCTTTAGCAAATGCAAAACGCTTGGCTTTCATGGATTTAGTTGCAAATAGTTTTTAGCGGGTTTTCGCGATTTTTATCCGAAATCGTATGTCAATCGGCGAGAAACAGTAATATCACTCACTTTGACGCCCTTTGCCAATAATGCAGGTTGTACTTTCTTTATCGAAGTCGTTGGGGATCGAGCAGCCATCCTTTTTACTAAATGATCATCTCTCACAGTGGTTTTCTTTGGTCTACCACTTCTCTTTGAGTCACTGTAACTCCCCCTCAGTCTCCGATTGACCATTGCTGTGTGAACTGCTGTTTTGCTGGCATTGCATTTCGCACAAATTTTGAGTTCTGAGTAACTTTATCTGTACAATGTTGCAATTTGAGCACGTTGAACTTGACTGAGAGACGTTTTTTTGCCCGTTTTTGTTGCTAAAACTGATCACAAAAATAATTCAAATCTTTCTCTCCAAGCAACAAAAATCAAATGAAATTGCATTCATTGATTTCAAAAAGCACCAAGGTGCCACAATTACAGAAAAAAATACTACAATAGGAACTATGATGCAAAAAATGAATTAATATGACTCAATCACGAAAAAATACGTTTTTTTCAAAAGTGGTCTTAACTTTTGTTAGGCACTGTACCTCTAACAAGCAACTTAGTGAAAATAATCAAGCCTCATTAATCTCCCTACAACCTCCCATTATCATAGACAAAACACTGCAGGTTCAACAATAAAGGAGGATGGGCAGTTCTCCCCAAGTGACTCATTATTGATGACATTCTGGCAAATATTTTTTAAAAGAATAAAGGTCCGCCACCTATCATTAGTAAGAGCTGATAGTAACATTTTTTAATTTAGGGAGGCACTTTTAAGTCCACACCAGGAGCAACATCTCTTTGGTTTAGACTTTTGTGGTTCAGACTATCAAACCTCAATCATATTTACAATGGTAACAATAAACTCACCCGTGTGGGGGTTGATGCCAAACCTTCCAAATCCTCCTTTTTCGATTTCATAAACCACTTCCCCATTTTTTCCCTGATCCGAATCAGAAGCAATCATGCGTGCAATCACGTGACCAGTCGGAGCATTTTCACGAACATTTACTTCAGAATAAAGATTTGAAAACTGGGGAGCGTTGTCGTTGACGTCATCAACAGTTACTTTAACTACAACATCCGAATACCGACCGTCGACGTCAGAAGCACGTAATATCAAATCTATGACGTCAGAGGAAAGAGTTTCCCGATCTGAATCAAAAAATTAAAAACAAGAGTTTTGAGCTACAAGGAGAAAGGTGGAGCATTTTGCAGAAGGAGAGAATAAAATTCTCAGCATCTGCGGCACACGTGATCGAGTTTAAAAATGAAAAAATATATCTTTCATTAAACGGAGGTTTTCCACAAAAAATCTTTTTTATTTGCGGATAAGCTAGAACCTAGACCTGTTTTTTTCGCGGGAATTTACATTGGCTTTCAATCTTTTTACATGGACCAGATCACCTTCTGAATTAACTAAAACATAATTTTTAAAAGCCAGATTTTTGGAAAACATTTAGCCACATAAAAACCCACACCACAACGCAACTTGCTTATTTCTGTGATCGTGTAAATCATTCCTGTGTCTTGGTCCACATCAAAGTACGACGATCCTCCAGGTAATGAGTATTTTACGATCGAGTTCTCTCCCAGATCCTTGTCAATTGCTATTGGTGGTTCAATCTGTAAATACGACAAAAGTAAACAAGCAAATTTAAAAAGAGAAATATATTACAAAACATACTTCATAACTCAATGGGCTTCTTTGGGGAGATTCTTCTAAAATGGAAGCAAGGTAGGGACTTGAACTGGTAAACTTCGGTTTTTCGTCATTTTCATCCCCAACAATGACCTGGAATGTCAAAACCGTTCAACTTATATAAAATCCAATTTATATAATAAAATTCGATACAACTCCAAAAGTATAACTGCGAATTTTGTTTTTGAAATTTTAAATCTTCGCGTTACTGAAAAACATGGCAGCTTTAATAGAAACACAAATAGATATTTGCAGGCCTCTTGCTTGGCTCTCATCAGTAATATATAAATGAGAATGATATACAAAACCAATTTTGTGCGCTCAATCACGGTTTAAATATACTTTGGTGCTAAAAAATGCTGCAGTTAAAATCAATAAAAAACTGCATGAAATTTACTTTTCTTTGTTACAAGCAACATTTTTTATCGGAAGCAATTTCAGACGGTTTTCGAAGCTCAAATCAAGTCCAAACAATATGTTCAATGCTTAGAGTTACTGCTTTGTTATTTGCAACAAAACTGTGTATACATGATGATTTATGAAACTTTCCGATTGTTTGGCTCAGTGTCTTACTTGTATGGTAGTTGTGGTGCTTCGAAAGTTCCTAGATTGTCCAGGGTTATCTCTTGCAACTACGATTAAGTTGTAGTGACTTTGGATCTCTCTGTCTAAGCCTTGCACCAGGTCAATCACTCCTGTCTAAAGAAAACACTTTTTCTTGTTTTATTGTGGTATAAGCACATCAATATCTACAATCAACTAAGTCCACTCCAGCGAGTTTAAATCTCGATCATTTGACAAGTAGGACAGAATAGCATAACTAATCGCTTGTTATAGTGATTGCATTTACTCTTTTTTTTCCATGCAACAGAAGCACGAATCGACCCGGCAATTCAGATTCATGTCACAGTCCTTATTAAAATCAGGCTAGGGGAAAGCTGCTGTCTGTTTCAAACCAGTTATACATACGAAATGCAAATCAATAGCCTCATCAACAATAGGGTGCCATGCTGTCGGTGAATGCCCAATAATAGTTTCGTAAAACATCTGTATAAGTTACTCCATTAATCTATAACGATATAGCAACAAATACCAGTCGCTTCGGCTTGACACTGTTTCAAATTCAAGCCAAACAACTGATCCCTTTTCTGACAATCGTTCATTTGACAAAAAGCATATCGTCAATTCTGAATTTGATTACTATGGTTTGGTCTGTGTTGATTCTTCACTGATTCCTCAATTTTACTTGGCCTTTTCATGTATTGCAAGCCTTTCGTAAGTAGCCAACAATTATAAACTTGAAAAAAGGTTTAAGCAATTCAAACAAATCTTGAATTCAACTTACTTTCGGGTTTATAAAAAATGCCTTGTTGGGATTCTCAATAGCGTACATCACGCTGCCAAAGTTTCCCGCGTCAAGATCTCGTGCCTTGAGCCGACATATTGAGACGTTGACACGATTTTCAGTTACGTGAATGGGGTTTGGAAGTTCGATGAATTCGGGTGAATTGTCATTGGCGTCGAGAACCCGGACTTGAATATTCACCTAATGCATTTAAAAGTATCACATCAAGCACTAAATTGCTTACCTTACCAGTGTTATCGTTGGGTAGCGATTCGCCACGGGTGACACTATTTTAGGGGTTCATAGTCTTGATATTTGTCTCTGAAAAGGTGTCTTCGTTTGTTTAACGGGAGCTAGTAACAATTATTATTTTTAAATTTTAGAAATTCGGGGATAAAACTTTCGAAGCCGCTTCGTTTGCTACGTCTCTACACTTAACTGATGGAATGGATGTATAAGCATATGAGTAAATGCACCAACGACAAGTACATGAGATTTGAAAATTTTCCAAGTTGTATAAAAAGTTTGTTGTTTCGGAAATAAATTGTTCCAAATTTTTTTAAATGTTCTCATCAAACGGTTTATCAAATTTCCGAAAAAAATTCTGTTTAACCACCAATTTTGTGTCAAAACTCAAAGCTTCTTTTTTCAAATACAGTGTGGAGAAATGATTTGTCCAGCCATTAAAGTTACTGTCAGTGGCAATTAATTGTAACAAACAATGAGCCTTGGGAAGTAATTTTGAATTACTATCGCTTTACGCCAATTGTTGAAACAATTTTGTCCAAAACCAAAATTTTTTTTGAGTAAAATGTAACTTAATCTGCATGTATTACAAAAATATTTTTAAGCTTTTAAACCAAGTGGGTGTTCGAAGTTAAACGTAAAATGTCACGGAGCTTTCTTTTTGCATTTCTTGGCAGAAAATAAATAAATTAAAAGAGGAAACAGTACCATTGCACGTTGAGGAGGTGTGCCTGTGTCAGTGGCACAAAGTGTCAAATTATAGATTTCAGCTTCTTCTCGATCCAATATAACTCCATGAGCAACGCGGAAATCGCCATCAAGTGGTGAATACTGAAATCGACCTGAAATACAAATAGGCATACCAGTGTATTATGCACTAATAAATACTAATAGTACTGTAGCAAGAGAATAAATAAGTGAACCCCCTCTAGATATTGTAATTCTCACACCCTATAAAAAGATAAATCCAATTGTTAATTCTCTGTATGTAGTAATATGTGATACGGATTTACTGTGATAACTTGTACACGGTAAGACATATCGCTAGACAGTCTAATTCAGTAAATGCTTGTGGCGTAGGCTATAGCACACTGTACCGCCCTATTTAATAGTCATCAACACAAGTAGTTCATTATTGATTTCTCCAATTTCCTTAATGTTTATGGATATGCATTACGGTGATTTGAAAAAAAGTTGTGCTTTTGATTTACTCGATTGTCATGCACCACCTATCTGGAAACTTTCAAGTGTCTTCTCGCGGCTTTCCTGATAATCGCTTACAGCAACTAAGCCACAGCGAAACCAAATTTGCTTATCCCGGAAAAACCTTTCGCGCTGATGTCTTAACTTAGTCTGTGTTGAATATCTTTGTTGTAAGCTTTCTGTTGTGTTTTGCGAAACTTTTCTAGGCTTAACAGTGCATTTTTGCTGACGCGTAATCAACACGTAGTTATTGTAGATTCCTCATTTTTTGGTTGTTAATGTCAAATGCAAACGCGCCTGCATGTAAAGTAGTAGGAAACGGCGCTAAAGTTTGTTTAGTCAAAAATCGAATCGATATTATTGAGTTTATGTCAATGGAAAAGTTTATATCAATGGAAAAGTAAAAAAAGTTTACTTATTACATAAGTAATTAGTCAACGTATTAATCTCGTAATTGGTTTTGTAGAGTAAGACAACTGAAAAGTAATTGTTGGATAAGTGTAAACAACTGTTACATGGTGTTTTACCCGGAAGTTCAACTAGTGACGTGTTTGATTCTTTGTCTGGAACAGGGATTTTCAACCTTTTTGTCGGAGCGGAACCCCAAAAAACATTCCCGTGACTCGAGGAACCCCTGCGCAATAATTCAATTGTCTTATGCTGAAAACAGCATTTACTGATTAATAAAATAAAATTTGTGTAACTTCTGGCGTAGCCCCTGGGCTATACAGGCAGAACCCTGTTTAAAAATCACTGGTCTGGAAAAGAATTCTGGTATGTGATAGTTGTTTATGGTAATTGTCTGCCGTTAAGTGATTGTGTTTTCTCTATTTTTAGGAACGGGGGTTCAAAGAAAAGCATACCACAATGTCGCGTTTCAATAGAGTTTTGAATCTATCTCAATCTTAATTTACTTCTTAAAATTGACGCGACTTGCAGTATCGATCGAATAATTAAGTTTGGTTGCAACTTAATAGCTAAGAAAAGATTGGCTTCCACTAAGATGCTTTAACTCACGCACTTTTGGATCAAAAGCAAAACAATATATTCAGAACTTTACAACTTCGAATTCCTTCGCTTACCAAAACACAGAACTAAAGCACTTCAATAAATATATATCAGAGACTTACTTAACTAAAAACCACCAAAATAATTGTTTAATTCCTGTCACAACAATCACCACAGAACAACGCCTTTTTACTATTCTGCTATCTTTCTCTGAACTACACTCTCTGAATGAATAAAATCTCGCCGCCTTTTATATATGACGGAAAATAATCTAGAAATTGCTAGAACATCACATGACACAAAAAATCACCGTTAATAAATTACGCAATCGGTAATAATAAAAAAAAGAAGAAATCTTTGAGAAGAAACAAGAATCACTAGAATACGCTGGAAAACCAAGTTACGTAGGTAGTCATTGTGAAGTCAGAAAGGCGTGTGAGTTACAAATCTATTTATATATCCGAAAGAAAAAAGGTCTTTCTTTGAAAACAGTTTAGCAAGTTTAGGGCTTCAGACAATTTAGATTTACAATTAAAAATGATCACTGCAAAATAAAACAACAGATTACAATAATTATACATATATAAAAACTATTCTTTTAACGCAAATTTACTTATTCGTGACACACAACAAATCTTAATTGTGTCAAATCAAGTTCATCACTCAATTATTTGTTTCCGTAATTTGAGGAATTAATCAGAATTTCAGTTTTCTGTTGTTAAATTTATTTCTCTGTTGATTGTAACTGATTTTTACTGCCGTTGAAGTCTATAAGCCCAAAGCAAAAAGTTTGCCGTTGTTGACAAGATTTTCTTAGTATCATTGGGAAGAGACTAGGTGAAAATTAATCAACCGTCGGGAAAAGAAATCGTAACATCCGACCCAGAATACTGCATTTTAGGTTGAACAACTTCAGAAAGCTCCATGTCATAGAAAAAACTGGCACGTATCATCCAAGCTCTCGTCATCCCGCTTCAGGAGAGCCACTGTGTCACCAAAGACAAGCTAGTAATTCCTAACTTTACAGTTGCTTGGTAAATTTTAGACAGGAAGCATGGCCTTGCCACTTTTGTCAATAACAGGCGTAGTTGAAACTTCGTCGACCACTCCCAAAGTGACGGTTGTATAAAGTAGTATAAAATTATACGTGAACATTTTCGACGTGAAAATCGTTAACAAGTACAAGCCGCCACCATTGCGAATTACACCAATATCAATCTCAATGTTAATGGTACCCTTCTATGCCGAGGATTTTAATTGCCGGCATGAGAAATGGCGATACAACACAAACTCGCCTGAAGGAGGTAATTTAGCTGGATGAGCAGTTTATAATTCTTTCTTTCTCTCTCTCTCTCCCTCGTTTCTTCACCCGAAGGGCTCGCGTAGCTTACTTTCTGAACGACGAAGCACGAGCACCAACTCTGACCTGGCTTTCGCAAATGTCGGTGCAGGCAATCGACTCTCTGACAGACGTGTTCGAGAAGTTGCCACGGTCGCATTGCCTATTGATGATATTAATATTGAAACTCACATACTCAGTCCCGAGTGGACCAATGAAGCGCTTGAACTTCGCAAGGTTAAATTGAAGCTCTTTTGCTTCCTCACCAACAAATTTACTTTCAAGCTACCGCCATCTAACACTACCTAGGAGTATCAAGAATTCTGCAGCGTCTTAACACCAAAAGCAATAAAATCTATCCCAGGTGACCGCAGTAGCATCTACAAACCGTGTTGGGATAGTGAGGGAGAGAATCTTTACAATGCCTTTCTTCGGGCACCATCGGGTCATGACTCAAGCAATGCTGCTGTGGGCTTGCTTGATAAACTCGAAACAAAAAAACGGTAGTACTGGCGGGTGGTTGTCAATATCATGGACTCATCTAGCTGTGATCGCAGATCAGAAGCACTAAGAACAATCTAACCGGAAGATTAAGACGCACTTTACGCGTTGCCCCATCTCAGCAAACAGCATTTCTTCATAATTTATAAAGATTGGGATCTTCAAAAGGGAAGGACCACGTGTCTGCTTGACTCGTGCGCCAACAAACGTACAAGAGCTGAAATATATCAACACCAAGCAATGAGCGCATCTCCATGTTTGCTCTTTGGAAGAATTTGCTGCAGCACTCCGGCGTATAAAACAGAGCTCTTTAACAGGAGTTTCGAGAAATATTTATAGGGGTTGTGTGAGCACTGAGAGTTCCACAAGTGTTCCTCCTGTTTTGGTTTTATTCGGCAAAACATGAAGTTTTTTTATATTTTTTGAGAGAATTCTGGCAAAACATACGAAGTCTAGTGTAAAAGCAAGATGTAATTATTTGCAATAATTTTTGCATCACTAATACAACAACAAAGCAAAAGATAGATTTTTTTGAAAGATTGAAAATAGCAATGCTTGAATGACTCAAGAATATGATACGACTTGTTCACTTGCATTACAATTTATAATGCACGCGTTATGACTTAAAATTAATATGGAACAAAAGCAGGGGTGATCAAACTTTTTTGGTTGAATCTAAATATGTGGCTTGTCCTCAAAAAAATATAGCATGAGCATCCGTCCGTCTCATAAAGTTGTTAACAAACAAAAAGGTTTTAAAGTAAAAAAAAGGAACCATTGACACATTAGAAAATAGACGATTTTCTGTGAAAAACGGGCAAACTAATTGCTTTGTAAAGTAGATCTCCAAAAAAAAGTCCTTTAGTAGACAATGGGCGGAAACAACAAATTTTGCATTGGCCATTGTCGAAAACCTTTGATACACTTGAACGACAAACTTGCTCGATTACCCCCAAAGTTTCTGTCGTTAAACTCAGTTTGAAAATCCCAAAAATAAAGTTTTTATCCAGGAAAACCAGAGCGAAAGAAGCTTTCAGGAATTATTTTATGATAGAGGTTCCATGACATTTGTAAAAGTATAGCAAGGGTTATACAAGGCTAAAAAAGTTCAAAGGCACTAATACAAAACTAAGAAATTCTTCACTCTCTGACTCTGTCTGCCCGGAGTTAACTTGCAGGCGATACGATCACATGCAAGTTACTTTGCTTGCGGCCAGACTGGCATGGTCAAAAGAGTTATAGAGCTTCTCCCCAACCACAGCTTCACCCTTAACTACAGATAGCTGGCAGCCAAGCAGACTACTACGCCTAAAAAATGGTCTTTCTCAGGGATCCATTCTGGCTTTCCTCCAGTACAGTATGCGCACTTACGATCTGCCAACCGCAACCTTGCGGGGATATATGCATGAGACAACCATTCAGCATTGCATATCGCTGGTGATGGGTAGCCCCCTACATTGAATCTAAACGTGCAGACACAAACAACATGCCTCCAAAAATGGAGGTGAAGATTCAATGAGACAAAGGTGGTGTCGACAGCTTTTCATCTCTACAACGCGAAAGCGAAAAGATTACTTCAGTAAATGGGTTTGTTTTCCTTTTTTGCGGGCAGCCTACATACCTCGGCATAACCCTGGCCAGGGCCCTCACCTTGCGTCGACATCATTTGTCACTACACAAGAAGCTTACTATTCGAGAGTGGCTACTGAAATGGCTGGCTGGTCCAGTTGGGATGACACGACAAGAGCGATACGCATAACTGCATTTGGCCATGTGTACCCGGACGGAGAGTACTGTGAGTCAATGCGGGGTCGCGGTGCTCACACATACAACATCAATGTGTCCATAAATGAAAACTCATACATTGTGACTAAATGCCTGCATCCCACTCTTGCAGGGCAACTCAATCGTGGCAGGCATACAACTTGTTGAACTGCGCCGGAATATTGCCACACCAAGTCTGTAGCAGGTCGACAAGCTGTGGAGCCCAACTAGCATTTGCCCCATGCATGAGTGGTTCGCATCAACTGTAAAGTCTTCTCATCGCCTAAGCCTTGACACCTAGTTATGCCTAGCTGCAAAACAATTTCTACAGCAATGCAGCGAAAAACATCAGCAAAGTACTACGGGAAAAGCATATATGAAACTCAGAATTGCAGAATCTCTTTCTCAGATTACGTAACTTTGTTCCTGACACCGGATTCCCAGCGGATCTCATCTTACCGAGAAAGTCTTGGGTGAGGCTTGATCGCCTTCGTACAGGTGTTGGACGCTTTTGTGCAACAATACACAGGTACAGTCTGGCATCTGGAACGGAGTACAATTTCGGAGTAAAGAAACAGACCAGTGATCAAGTTTTACTAACCTATCCAACCTACCAAGTTTCTAATGAAATACGCGGCTTTAAAAATTCAGATGAAGACTCAACAAACTTACTACCGAACGTTTGTCCTAAAATATGGCACAAATGAATTTTCAGACACAGGGTAGTAGAAGAGTAGAATCTTGGAATTGGGCTTGGACGTTAGAGGAGAAATGTCTATCCTCGTATACGAAGAAGAAAGTCATGTAACCGTCACTTGATTTAAGTTTTCTATTGGATCCCAGATATTTCCTTCACGCCGCGTTCCATTCCAGGAAAGAAAACTCTTTTACGACTTTATTATATGACCTGTTCTTCAAAAAATTTAGGTCAAGTTTCTCTTTTGTGCTAATCAAATTATTGATGACTTTATAGAATATTCTCTACCTTCTTACCTAACTGGTTTCCTTCAAGAATAGAATACCTAAGCATTGCATTCTGTCCTTCATCAGAATCATCTGCAGTGAATGTCCCAAGAACAGACGGTAGAGTGTTTTCCATTACTTTAAGCGAATGCTCAAATAAAGGAAACACAGGGACATTATCGTTAATATCTTCAATCGTTATAATTACCTAAAATAATAGTTTTTTTATTTTAAATATAGTGTATTTATTCTTTTTTGTAAATGATGATGTTGAGAATGATGGATCTATTTTTATTGGAATGAAGTAACAGTGTGAAAGAAATCCACCCCACAAACCTATACAAAACAACGGAAACGTAACACTAACCAGCCTACGCAAAACTGTTTCAAACCAGTGATAAATGCATGTTGTTAGCAACTCTGAAACAAATCTAAATTTGTGTAGACTCCTTAAAGTTTTTCTATAAACAAAGGACATGAACACATTTAACTGACTATTTATTATCACAATAGCTCGTTGAAAAAATGAGAAAAAACATAAGAATTTTTATTGCCAAGTTGTCATACGTACATTGACCAATGAATGGCGTTGGATTGGTTTTCCCATGTCCTCAGCTTTTATTTTGAATTCAAGCGTTTCCCCTACTTCCTCATAATCCACAATCCTTGTATTTGTAATTACTCCAGTAGTGGCATTTACTTCAAATAGTTTTAAAGAGTTCCCTTTGAAAAATATTGCAGTTGTGATAGAAGCTATTATGTCTGCAATCGCTTTCACAATCATCCAAACAATTGTATTATCTTTCAAATTGATTCATTCTGCAACGTCTTTCCAACGCAAATGTAAACAAATTCAGAAAGTATAACCAAGAAATGCATAACTGTGAAAGCAACACATATTTTCGAACACTTGCGGGAAAATCTTGAATCCGTATTTTAGAATATTTTTATTACTTTATTTTATTCATTCTTCTCATTTGCGATAAACACTGCATTGAAAATTCATTGATTTAAACTTTAAATCGATTTTAAAACAAAAACTAATCAAAAAATTGTTATAAATTTTTCAAAGCCATCGGAGTCGTTTAATTTTGAAATATATTTTGAGTTGAAATTCTAACAAACAATTCTGATCCTATTCAAACAGTGATCAATGTTTTGATCAGTTTTCTAATATGATACTGATTTTAGTGAAAAATCGATTTACAATTTATTGTGTTCTTTATCAACAAATACTCGTACAACATATTATTTTACCAGCTTACCAGCTGCAATAGAATACCGCACAATTCCATTGTCACTTGCGTCGGCGTCGGTAGCGTTGACGGCAAAGTGTTTTAATCTGGTATTTTCTTGCAACAGCACCCGATATTCGCTTTCTTCGAACACCGGTGCGTTGTCATTTGCATCCAATACGGATATTACAAAATCTTGAGTAGTCTGAAATGCAATCACTGTTGTTATGATAATCATAAGCTACTTGCAGGGCTTAGCCAAAGGGGCTAGGCAAAGCAGCAATTTCTCTCAGCGGAATTAAATTCCTCAGGAAAAAATTTAGTAAATATCTGTTTTGACTGAATTTTTAAGCGTTCATCAAAAAAGGTTACCATTTAAACATTACAGCCTCGCAAATACCTCAAGTATTTCCTACATTCTAATTAATTTAAATCTTACCAAATCTTGTAGCATTTCCCAAAAGATCACTATCAGTAATTATACGGATTTAGCAGTTTTATCCCCTCGTCCAAAGTTTTTGGTTGATTACCCTCTTGGCAGCTTGTTTATATTTTATGTTTTTGGTTCTTGCACCTTTGCGTCCACACTATACCATTGTTACTGTGATTGCTTCCGGTGAACTCCCTTTTTAGTTCTGTGAGGGAAGCTTAGCTTTTGTTCATGTTTTTTAGAGTAGGACAAGGTCCGCGAACACAACAAAAGCATAGGTATCTACTGCTCTATTAAATATTTTTAAAAATATATTCTCAAAATATCACCGAAAGAGCAGGGCTTCCTTTGTCTTGTGCAGTCACAGTGATGTTATAATATGACACCAATTCATAATCCGGTGACTTCCCAGGTTTGGTAGTGAGATCACCAGTTTTTTCATCGAGTTGAAAAACAGACCCTGCACAATAAAAAGCTTTTCGCTTTAATATGTTATTGGTGATATCTCTAGAAAACCTAGATAGCAAGGGGTTTAGTGAAATGTCTTACATGACGTTCTCAATTTCATTAGCCGCTGATGAGATGCCACCAGTGATAAGTACGCAGCAGTAAGTATGCAGCAAAAAACCCAACAACTTATCAAAGTCTATTTTATATTAAAATCGGTTTAACATAGACAAGATTGTGTTTAGAAAAGATATTGAAGACTTCAATCTAGGTCATATAAATCCTTCTATTGAGAGTTTTAGTAAATGTTATATTAGACTTGCAAGAGCATCGAACTAACAGTGTATGATTGCAAAACAAGCTGATCATTTCACAAACTCACCAAAAAGATCCTGACCACTTGTGACGTAATAAACAACAAGTCCGTTTTTTCCAGAGTCTCCATCTATGGCCCGTAATCTTCCTACCAAAGTTCCGCTCACGACGTCCTCAAGATGAAACACAGTAAGACTAAACTCGTCAAAATTCAAAATAGGCTTAACTAAAATCTCTACTGCTCCTAAAAACGTAGATTCTCGGATTTATCTTTTACATCAAACCACCTGTCTTAAAAGCCATTCTAATCTCGTCATGGAAACCAACAACATTCTTGCTAAAGGCAAAGTTGAAAATTCGCCGGTTTTCAATGATCATAAGCCTACTTGCAAGCTTATAATCACTCGTCAAATTTGTAAAAAATTTCTGCTCCCAGTAATTAATGTCCATTTCGGTACCTAACAATCAACATAATAAAGTCATGACAGAAATGCTACATGACAACGTAAAAAAGTTGCATGACTGACAATATGTTTTATATCATACAATATCATACAAAAACAGCTTTGCTGATGGCAAACAATTTTCTAACGAAACAACGTTTCAACGCACTGATGCTCGTCTTCAATCGATGCGATTGTTTGTGTCCTGCCTGTGGTTGCCCACATCTGCTCCAAATGAAGACAAGCAGCAACTTGTTAAACCTTGATTGTAACAATTTATTGTAAATTTTTGATTTTTTCTTAAATTTAGCTGCCTGTCTATTAAACGTATTCTCATGTTTGAGAACTCTTCTGCTGATTTATCTCCTCCTTTTCCGATACGTATCGCTTCTAATAACGGCTTTGAGCTTTCATACTGCTACAATAGAAGTCGTCGTGAGATCCATGATTTTTTATGACAAATCATAAAATCACCTCTTTTACAGTGAAGTTTCGAACATCTTTAAATGCGGGATAGAGATCGTTTTGATCTTCTACATTCACTACTAGAAGCGCTGTGGAGTGCAGAGAGTATCCATCCTTCGCTCTAATTGTCAGTTGAACAATCCCATTGTCAATCAAATCAAAATCTAGTGGGACTAAAATGGAGATGATATAGATAGTTTGTTCAATAATCGTATTTAGAAGAAAAGCGAGAGAGAAAAATCTAGACAAGTGTTATTTTTTATCGAAACAGCTTTATCTTCAAAAAGAACGTGGAAATACTCAAAAAAAATCAATTCCTCACCTCTCAAATGAACAGCTCCAACACCATCACTTTCAGTTACAATTTCAAAGTGATCGCTGTAAGGAGCATGGTCTATCAAATAAGAAGTGATGCTGTTTGGAAAAGAATCAACATCTGTGGTCTGCAAAAACACTTAAGTCAAAAGTTCATTTAGTTGATGTCACACACTTACAATCTTAAGGCTTGCTGCTGGAACAAAACTTTGCCATCAAAAATTCTCTGCTTGCTGGGATTTGCAACTTTTGCATTCTCTTTTCAAAGGAAAAAGCGATAGTTGCAATCAGTCTGGTTTGAAGTTCAGTTTGAAGGAGAAAGCAAGTATTCGTTTACTTAATTTAAAGAAAGAAAACCTTGAACTTTATATACATCTTTAGGTCTTCGTTTTTTTTCTGGAAACAACCTACTGCTTGGCATGCTAATGACCGTTTGATTTACCACAAGAAGCAAAATTAATCCCAAGATTTGTTTTTATTGCTCAAACTGACAGCAGTTTATGGCAAACATTTGAAAAGCCAGAGGCCTAAAAAGTCAGAGCACAGCCTGAAATAACTAAACTCACTTTAACTTTGATTAAATTCTTCATAGTCATGTTTTCTTCAATTGATATATGGTACGAAGACTGAGTAAAAACAGGAGGGTTATCGTTTTCATCCAAGATAGACAGAGTCACCACAGTCCTAGCAGTCAGTGGCGGAGAGCCCAAATCCGTTGCAATTACTGCAAATCTGACAACACATGCAAGTGAATAATGGATGCAATTGAGGTTTATCATACTTGTAGAGAAAGACCAAGGTATTTTTTTGCTGTGTGAAAATATTCTTTTCTATAAATATTTTCTATCTTTGCGAAATATTTATACCGATTTACCCATCAAAAAATTGACAGGTCATTTCGCATTGTGCAGCTCTTTACACGTTCTTTTGATGACACTTTTGGATACGCTCTAAAGATAATAAAGATGTCCACGCCAAATGATCCATAAATAATACAATCTTTGCACACTCAATATTAATCTTCCTATGTTTACTTCCTTCTTCTTGGAATAAAGCTCGTCATAAAACGTTTATCAAGATTTGTACCGCAAACCTAATCAAGATCAGGCCCAGAAAACATTTAACATTAGAGCTTTAATCTACTTCATAATGTTCATATAGACACCTTTACATCTACCTTATATTTACCTTTAAAATAGACATCCAGCCTATTTTACAATCAATGTATAGTAGCCTAGATGTTGAAGGTAGTTTCAGGTATAGATTATGAACAAATTAATCATACAGTAGGACAAAGGCCAATTGAAGTAAACTAATTTTGATCTTCCTTTGAAAGTGCATTTAAAAAATTAGATTGAAGCAGAAATCTTCTAAAAAGAAAGCAAAAATATTTGCGTTATCGTGCAGTTTGTCGTGCAGTTAAGGTCATAGGAAATTCGATTACTGCTTTTCACCCTTTATAAGTTGTGTAGCTGCTACGTTTTGGCGTCTCAAAGTACTTGGTTTATAGCAAAAACATTACCGTAAAGCTTTTCTCTCTTCATAGTCAAGTTTTTTAAGCAAACTTATGCCTCCAGTTAGATTGTCAACTTTTATTGTATCTTGGTTTTCTTCCAAAGAGTAAAATAGCTTTCCAAGCTCTCCCCGGTCTTTATCGTCAGCCGCTACTTGAAGGAACGGTTTGTTTAACTCATCTAAACAAATATTGACCACGGATGATACAAACAAAGCTATAGAGCAGTCCTTTCAACCGGATGTATAGTACATACCAAGGTGTACTAAACTTTTTCGAAGAGTGTATAAACGTGATGGGAAGTATCAGTCTTAAATCAGTGGCTTTAGAGTAGACCAGGCTTAAATCAAACAGTTAAGTCTAACCATGGCCTTAGAATACCGATACGCAACAACAGCACAGCAAAATAAATCAGAAGTTCCATATTCAGGGATACAACTATCATCACCTATCGCTTCTGAAATCAACTGGATTGTCTTTTTACACTACGTAACAGCAAATCTGTTTCGTGAATATTTTTGACATATTTAAATGTATTTTTGGTTGCTGGTTTCAAAAATAACATCAGTTTTTTTTCGATCATAGAACTGTTTGACTTATGTGCGATTTTATTTTCACTAGCTTTTAGTCATTATTACGTTACCATCACATTTGTTTGTGCACAATACAACAATTCTATTGCAACAGGTAAACTCCTGTGACGTCATAACAGCCTTGATTAATTAATAATTGCAGTAAGTAGCAAATGTTTGAGCAAAAGTTTTTCTTTTTTATTTGGCATATTTATCCTCCATTCACGAGAAAGCGATGTATCGCTATGTTTTGGACGGTAATTCCGTACTCGCTGGGGAGTTGCTATTTTCGGGTCACCTGTCTTCCACATGAAGGTGGGGCGTCCCGTTAAGTGCCTTGCCCAAGGACACAACAAGCGAACTTTCCGGCTTGTTCTCCACAACCTCCCATAAATGCCGAGCGCCAAACTGGGAAGCTATGGATACCATTTTTTAAAGTCTTTTGGTATGACTCGACAAGGGGAATGAACCCCAGGTCTACCGACTGCGAAGCGGACGCTCTAACCACTACGATATAATCAGTTTTAATCTCTTGTTTAAGGCGGAATATCGAGTTGCAAACACAAACTAAATAAGCACATGTTAATTTTTCGAGTAAGCTGCTTCGTTTCTGGATACACGTCGGAAGAAACACAAAACCGTTACAGCTAAGCCTTTCATGATCACGTTTTATTTGCGCAAGTGCAGACACGAAAACGGTACAGTTTAGTCAAAAAATTAATATGGGCTTAATAGTTTATGTTTGTTACTAAATATTTCACATTAAGCAGGAAATGAAAAACTGATCATATTTATAAAACTTTTGCTTAAACATTTACTGCTTACTGCAATTATTAACTAATTAAGACCGTGATGACGTCACAGCTGTTTGCCTGTTACAATAGAATTGTTGTATTGTGCATAAAACAAATGTGCTTGCAACATAACAATGACTAAGCTAGCGACATTATAATTGCAAATAAGTCAAACAATCCCAATGATAGAAAAAAACTGGTTTCACTTTTGGGCTTAGCGGATCAAATAGCGTTAGAAGCCCGTACTTTTACTCCAAAAATATAGAAAAGAAGTTATTTCGTTAGACGCTGTTATAGAAGAGAGCTTAAGTTTTACATTCGCAGGGGTAAGTGGTTGCTTTTAGCAAAGATCAGTGAAGCACAAACATCAAGCAATCACCGATTAATTTGTGAACAGCTCGTGTTGAAAGTAACTGCTAGACAGCGCGATCGATAGCCGATCATCATATTTTTCACTTGGCCAAATTCAATTGCTTTATGTTTTATACACTTGGCTCACGATGCCTTATGTCCTAGCACAGGGATGGGCAAACTTTTTAGCCGGAGGGCCGCATCAACCATTTAAGAGTGGTCGAGGGCCAGGGCTTGTTGTCTCGTACAGCTGCATGCTGTAAAAGAAATTGCATTAGCTCAAAATATTCTGCGATATATCGTTGCAATGTGGTATCTCAGGGCGCAAAAACGGTGATGTCTCTAAAAAAGAAAAGGTCATCGCCTTTTCGAAGACGGTAAATGAGTGATTGGGGGAAATTGTAAGCTCTGACGCATTTTCCGTCTAAAAAAAAGGCGATTACCTTTTTTTTAAGGACACCGTCGCTTTTGCGCCTTGTCAAACCCCTTGTCGTATTTATTTCATTATGGCTAAGTTTCAAAAGTGTTCGCGGGCCGCACAGAATGCTCTCGAGGGCCGCATGCGGCCCGCGGGCCGTAGTTTTCCCACTTCTGTCCTAGCACATTGGTTCTTAACCGGTGGGCAATGGCATGTAAGTTAGGTGGGCCACAGCTTGGTAATATAATGCATAAGTGAGCCGCAGCACGTAAGTCGGGTGGGCCACGGAGGTCTGAGTACTTTGAAAATGAGTTTACACGCCGAACAAGGTTGAGGAATAATGGTCCATCCGAACATCCATACTGACCAGCGCCTGCAAACTAGAGACACAATAACCTTTTTTTTGGATATCAACATCACTTCTATGTTGTGAACTAGCCATCCTCGGAACAAGAGAGGCCATGACTTTTTTCTTTTTCGGAGATCAACTCCACTGCCATGACATCTTACGCTTATCCCAGTGATATTGTAATCATCACATCAAAATTCTTACGAATGTGGGCCATGGCACGAAAAAGGTTGAGAACCACTGTCCTAGCACTTCTGAGTCTATCCCTAGCAGTTGTACCAAATGCACAAAAAATATGCGCGTATATTTACTATATAAATTCATTCCAGTTAAAAACACCTCAACAGTCTGTTTCACCTAAGGCGGCTCGTCAGGAATTCTATTTGAATAAGAACTACCTCCTGACGAGCTGCCTTAGGTGAAACAGACTGTTGAGGTGTTTTTAACTGGAATAAATTTCATTTTATTGTATTGCTCTGATTCTATCATTGAGCTCTCTACTGCCAAATCGACCGACTACGTACTATATAAATTCAGTAGATTTAAAAACTTACAGTTTTCAGAAACGTTGATAAAATATTGAGCTTGTTCGAACGCTGGATAGTTATCGTTTTCATTAATCACGTCAATTCGTAAATTACAAAAGCCAAACAAATCAGGCAGACTGGTTTCATTTGCATAAATCTAAACCAAATCATTTTTAGTTATATTGTTTTCACATTAATTTTATCCAAGTACTTCAAAGACATATTCAGAAGATTGACCCAAAATAATAGACCTACAAATAAATTTACCATCATCAAAGGCAATCTGCCCAAAAACAAGTCTTTCATTCGATATGTCAGTCACTCTTCACGATATTCAGCTCTTTTCTTTATTCTGTGGTAACTTATTTTGCTTTTGATATCATCCATCATCTTTATTTTCATTCTTCCTTTTGGACATCTTCCTTTCATTCTTTCCTCTGACGCTATTCTTAACAAATATTTATGTCTCAAAATGTGTCAAATTCATCTTCTATTTTTCTTTTGAACTTGATTAATAGTTTCGGTATTTCATTCACGAGATTCAGGAATTATGTTTTCGTTAGCCGGTCTGTCCCCTTTACTTTCTTCAAGCCAATATTTCAAAAACCTCCAGTTTTGCAGCGTCCGCTTTTTTCAAACTCAACGTTTCTGCTTCTGGCAGTGCATACAAAAGATTTTAACGGTTTTTCCTCAGTTTCTGTTTTATTTCACCTATCAGAACTGTTCAAAACTTGTTAAAACTTACTTTGGCCATTCCAATTCGTTTACGAATAACCTTCTTTGACTATCCATTTGCTGAAAGCAGACTTCTTAAGATGTTGAATTCCCCCACCTAATAACGTATCGCTTCATCTACTGTATTCCTTATATTACTGTGGGATCTACCAATCTCCCTGACTTTCGTTCTCTTGATGTTTATCTTCACTTCATATTTTTTGACAACTCTGCTTGTTCCATCTGAAAACCCTCTTCAGTCTTGGTAATCGTGGCTTGTTCATCCGCAAACTGGTCAGCTTGCACTAATTTCCTTTGACTCCATCTAAAGCTTACCTTATGATATCTTCTGCATAGACATTAAACAACAATGGAAAAAATCAAACAGTCCTGTTGTGCTTCTTTTCCGATTTCTTTCGGTTCCGACAATTCATTATTTATTCTTACCACCACCATCTTCCGGAGTACAGTGACGGGACAAATCTTCTTTTTCTCTAATCCACTCCAATGCTTGTCAAAATCTCTAACAAGCTACTCCATTTTACTCTGTCAAAAGCTTTTTCATAGTCAACGAAGGACACATGCAGATGTTGATTGAATTCCATTCTCCTTTTAGCAAGGCGCCTTAACTCCAGTGGCATTTCTTTTACCTCCCTCTTTGCAATGTCCAAAGTGATCTCTCCTTAAAAATTCCTCTGCTTTCTTTTCTAATTGTTTCCTCAATATCTGTAGAACAACTCTTGAAGCATGAGATATTATGGTGATGGTTCGGAAGTTCTCGCTACAAACAGCATCCTTTTCCTTTTATGTAGGAGCCAAAGCACTCTCTAAAAAATTCTTCGACCACACTTTTTTTGAAATCAATTCCCACAGCTACATAATCTTTTCCCCCGGTACAACACCCAGGAGCGTGGTGTCTTCCAACATTTCATCAAGTCCTTCAAACTTCCTCCTACTTATGGTTTGAATTGCTTCTTCCATTTCATCATTTAGCGCATACTATCCTACATCATCTTCCGCATTCAATTCTTCACTCTATGATTCAATCTTTGTTGATTTCTCCAGCCTACTTCACAATTCCACGACGTACATCTTCCATCTTTTCTTCATTTGATTTATATCTGTCCACAGTTTGCCATTTCGATCCGCAATTGCTATCATGCCCTTCATTGCAGCACTCGTATCAACCCACTTATTGACTTTGCCATACATTACGCCCAATCATTTGTCTTGGTTATGACGTAAAACTACATTCAGTCAAGAGCCTCCAATCGAGGGTTCTAAGGTTCGGGGATTTTGGAGCGGCCCCTTAATTTACATTGCTACCAGAACCACACTGGCCCGGAGTGGTAGTATCTGCCAGGGTATCAACTATGGGTAAATAGCTCAGAAAGACACCCCCTACCAATAACCTGATTAAGGCAACTGGAAACCTAGTCAGTGTTCTCCCAAGATACCATGACATCAAGTCGCATGAGATTCTGCATCAACAATTAAACATTCCAGCCTAAAACACGGCGCCGCGTCCGGCAAGAAAGCAGATAGCGACTTCCAGGTTGTCATTATGAGAAAGCCCTATGAAAGTATTTCAAGATTGGTACTTGGAAGATAAAAAGTATCATGTAACCAGAAAAGATCGAGAACATAAAAAGGGAAATGTGAAAATACACAATTGGTACCGCCGCTCACCGAAACGCGATGAAAAAAGAGCTGCGACGATAGAAGTGATGGCTACAGTTTGATTTATTCAGCCAGAAAACAGAGTGAGCGAGAAGTGGGATAAATTCTTCATCATCGGTAAGAAAAAGTTGCAAAGAAGGATGACCCTGAGAGCGACAGACTACTAATGGTACGTCAAAGGGCTAATTCAGTTGATCTCAACATCACAGTGGTGTACATGGCAACTTTCGTGCATGAGGATCACAGGTTGATAAATTATATAAACACAAAAATAAGTAATAAGATGCCAAATAAAGAGTTTAACATTTTGATGGAAGACATGAATGCAGCGATTGAAGAACTCAGAGAAAAAATGTAGTAAGAGCCCATAGATTGGAAAAAGGCAGTGATAGAGAAAGGATCTTGGTGGAATTTTGTACAAGAAATAAGCAATGCATCATGAACACAAGGTACAAAAAACCCAAAAAAAAGGAAGTATGCATGGAAATCCCGAGGAGATTTGAGCAGATATCAGCTGTATTACATCATTATAGCAGATTGATACAAGAACTGAGTAAAAGATGCATCCATATCCATACCCTTCCATCCACACCAGATATCAATTTTGATTAAACCTAATGACGATGAAAATTTGACTGCGTTTAAAAAAAACGCGACAGAGAAACCAAAAAATCATGTGAAAGAAAGAGACATGGAAGGAAAAAGATTTGAAATTCAAGTTCGAAGTAGTGATGTTGAATCTGATGAAAAATGACAATGATGAATCGGAAGGACAATAAGCAAGATGGCAACAACTAAAAAATTAATACTCCAGAAGCAACAAGGACTACTGGAGTGAATGAAAGAAAACTCCCGAAGAAGTCTTGGGTGATGGAAGAGATCGTGAACACGATTGAAGAAAGGCAAAGATAAAAGTAATTGATGATCGAAGAAAATGTAAACAGATAAACAATAAACTAAAAAGGGTTACCGGTGCTGCAAAAGAACATTGGCTTAGAGACTGCTGCAGTGAAATTGAGAACTTGGGAAAGAAGAAATGATTATGTGTAATAATTTTTATATGTAAAAACACATCGGACACTTTTTGTAATTTGAACTGAAACTACAATACTGTAGCTTAAAACAGGAGTTCTAAACCTCGGGCCTGACAGGTTTACAAGGCAGGCGCAACAGTTGACAATGTGTTATGCTGGGCAGTGAATTGCTGTTGATCTTCAAAATGCTGCAGCCACGCGTAAGTGCTTTTATTTGCTAATTTTTTGCGAAAATTTTTGGGTACTAGGTTAACTCATTTTAATTTACATATAAAACTACAGAAATGGCACAAATCTTCAAATTCAAGACCAGGTCTACTCAATGCCCTGCACCAAACTTTGGGTCTAACCCTTACAAATGCTTGTTATTTCCCCCTGCGAAAAGTGTTTTTTGCATTGTAGATAAGCTAAACTCTAAAAGAAATACAAATAGTCACTGCTCAGTTCTAGTACAATTCTGAAAACAATAGGAATAACAAAACAAATGCAATGTCTATGTTTAGACATTAAAACAATGCTACTTACTACTTATTGTCATTAAGATAGCCTAGAGCGGACCTTTTTTACTATTGGTTTTCTGACATTGCCGCAATCTACTGATTGTGGGCAGAAACTTAAAACTAACAACATTGCTTATGATAACAATCTGCTCTCTATCATGGTGGTAGTCTCTGAAGTGTGTTCGACGAGCCTACAATTTTGTAGTTGTTGCGGTTAGCCGACCACTTTCGTGGTATCCGACCATGGATCCTCAGAAGCCACCAATTTCCGGCAGCTTAGATCAGACGTCATAAATAGAGAAAGTGTCACCAAGTGGCGAACGGAGTATAGAGTCCGTAGCAGAAGAAAAAGGGGATGACAAGTATCCTAAATTGAGCGATCATGGGCACTGCACAAAAGATTCTCAATTCTGCCAATCCTGGTGAGATGACGAAGGATGTGTACGTTGCAGCGAAGACCAGAGAAGATACAGCAAGCACAATAAGGAAGTACAGCTGAGGCTGGTCACTGAGGGGAATTGTTTGTCGAAACATCTTTATAAGACTGTCCAAAAAAAGAGATCAGAGGATACAAGAAGAAAAAGAAGAGGGGCTACCCAAGAATGCAGATGGCTGAAGCAGCGAACCCCTTCTGGCTAGGTCATTAAGTATTTTCATTGGCAATCGAAGAATCATTGTTGTATAAAATAAAAGATGGACTATAACTATTTCTCAAAGCTCTTGTGAAATAGGATCTCCTTTCTTTCATATCAGAAGGGTTTTAGCTTGCTTTGTCACACCTTTTCAACACGTATTGAAAAAGTTCTTAATAATCTAAATATGTCCTTTCGGAGCAAGAATACCAACTGTATCAATGACTACGATTCTATCCATGCTTTGACAGCGAAGCTAAAGCTGTCGCATCGTCGAATTTGAAAAGGATACGCGGCTTCATATTTCAACCTAGATACTTCACAAAGAAAGTTGAATTAAAATGAATCCCAGCTTAAAACCAAAGAGGAGGCCCACCTTCCACTTTTGAAACCACCATTTTAAGGCTATTTTCCAGACTTGAGTGACAATAAACTTCCAATCTCTTTCTTCTTAACGAGGGCATTCTTCCCAACGATTTGGAAGGAATGCTTGGAGATAAAGTGTAACCCAAAAGCAAAAACGACTTTGAAGCTATGCCACTAACTGATTTCTAGGCAAAATGTGTGCACGGTGCATTTACTTAAAAAAGTGTGGGTAGTATGGTTATACTTATTCTTCCTCCGTTTCCATCCACTTGTTTATGTAAAAGTTAATTTTTGCACTCGTGAGTTTGTTATGACAAAACCTAGGAAGAAACTTAAACGTGAAACTAATATGAGATGAGGCATTACCTGCTATAAAGCCTCAATTAAAGTTTGGTTTCCAAAAAACAGCTGCATAATTCCTATTGATGAAAGTTAATTGCAAATAAATAGCAGTTCAGTTCAATGCTTTTCGATTTTGCAATAAGGAGAGGCACGAGTTTTGTCGGCACCTTTAAGAGGAGCACGCCTCAAAAGTTTAAACACTCCAGGCAGGCAACAAATGCACAACCTTTCTAAGCAGCCAATAAAAGGGGCATTCAAAAAATACGCGGAGTTTTTCAATATTTTATTGATTTCTATTTACAATGAATTTATTTTTTAACATAACCTCCGTCACCGTCGATGCACTTCACCAGACGGTGTTTCCATCCATTTATACCATTTTTGAAAAATTCTGCTGACTGATTTCTAAGCCATGTTTTTGCTGCATGCTTTGCTTCATCAGTGCTATTGAAACGGACTCCTTTCAGATGTTTTTGGAAATTGAAATGGAAAATTTTTGAAAATGGAAATTTTGAGAAAATTTTGATGGGAATTGCTGCCACATCCACCTTATAGCCGAGATCTAGACCCACCTGATTTTTTGCTATTCCCAAAACTCACAGAAAATCTGAAAGGAGTCCGTTTCAATAGCACTGATGAAGCAAAGCATGCAGCAAAAACATGGCTTAGAAATCAGTCAGCAGAATTTTTCAAAAATGGTGTAAATGGATGGAAACACCGCCTGGTGAAGTGCATCGACCGTGACGGAGGTTATGTTAAAAAATAAATTCATTGTAAATAGAAATCAATAAAATTTGAAAAATTCCGCGTATTTTTTGAGTGCCCCTCGTAATGTTTGCAAAACTATCGCAGTTGTTGCATGTTTTTAATTTGCTTCCTAGGCTCGACAGTAGCCTTGCACTGCTTGCTGGATGAGTAGCTTTCCTGTTTCAACCCCATGAAGCAAGAGTAATCACACATTTTCTGTGATTTGAAAGAACAGATTGAAAGACGGCGATGAAAGATGCCAAAGTTTACCTACTTTAAAATGATGTTTTCTTTTCTTTTCGAAATCGAGTTTTGACGTCAGAATCAATGACACGTTTGCACTTTTGCGGAAACTGACAGGGCTCAAGGAAATCAGATCACTTCTGCTCCAATCAACTGACATTATGACGTCACTATTGATAGCTTGATCAGCGTCTAAAAATAATTTTGATATGCTTTTGCGCATTGGACTTAACCCTGAGGTCAAAGGTCAAAACTTAAACAGCAATTGGCCGACAATCTATAACACTTTAAAGCAGCAATATTTAACCTTTTTCCGGTTTTACCACTTTACCAGTTCAATTTATTTAATTTATCTTCAATCATTGAATTGCCCACAAATTAAGCTAAAACGTAACTGATATATTATTGTTGTGATATCACAAAAAGGTTTATAATAAAGAAATGTTGCCCAAAACTAATGTAATTTACCGCTAGGTGTTTTCTAATTTGCAGAAAATTTACCCCTAGGGGTAGACTTTCTGCAAATCAAAAGATGCTGCTGTGCATAAGGAAGTACAACTTTTTTTTATGCATATGAATGTTTCTTCCTGTTAATGCTTTTTTTACATTTGCGCAGCGAATTAACTTTTTGTTTCAATTCGCTGCACAAGTGTAAAAATGTGTGGGGCGATATTTATAAAAGGCAACTATTCTATGTTTTGAAACGAAGTTATGAGGTATTTCACACCAGAGTGAGTTGCCTTTGACAAATAATCGTCGATTCCTATGGTCGGCAAGAATTTATTTTTAACCTCCAGTTACGCAGACCTTTATTTGTTAATTTCTCAATTTAAAGACCGTTCTTCCTGAGATCAACATATAGTGCCCTAGCGAAAAGTGTTTCGGTAGGTATATAAATCGTATTAGAAAAAGGGCAAAAGCGAAAAAGATTGAGAACCACTTTCCTTCTTTGATATTGATCGGGTTTAAGAAATGAAACTAAATTACCATAGAAGCCTAACCTGTGCCTCCGTCCCAAAAAGTGGAGCAGTAGCGTGGGTGAGCATAGCATAACAATACGAATAGCTTACTTACCAGAAATAAAAAGCGATACAGGCAGTCTGGTTCCGACTGGCGTATTTTCAGACAGAGCCAAACGATAGCTTTTTCGATCAAATGTCGGCCTGTTGTCATTTAAATCCTTGACCGTTATTTGAAAACTAATTTCACGGAATTGATTGATCGGGTTTTTATTCAATGACATCTCTGTAGCCCGGACACCAAGTCGATATGTTCCGTTGAAGCCTGTTTAAAAAAAATGTTGCGCAGTTATATGCGTGAAGAAAATCTGGTTGTTGAGCCGCGGACAGTTTTTGATCGAGGAAGGGGCGGATGAGACGATCTCTAAACACAACTCGGGAATAGTAATTTTTGCTCAAAATAATCAATATGCAGTGAGCAGTGGGGCAATTATTTCATTTTTCGGTTTTAGCTGTGAGGCAAATGGTGCAGCAGACTATGGTTGGTCACGCGTTAGAACCGAACAAACGCTGAGTTATTGCGGCTTTGTGAAAGCACTTTAACATGATTTCTTTCATACGAAAAATGTTAACAGCTAGTATATTCATCAAAAATTATATGCTAGTGTGCAGCCATGAAAAAATTCGAAAACTTTGAAGCGGATCTGAGCAATTGTCACATGATTTTTGTATACCGAAGCTGTCTGCAAATCCATAGGGTAAGAGGAAGAAAGAATGCAAAGCAAAATGTTGCTATTTAATGTGAACTGTACTCGAAAACATCTTACCAGCTGTCTCTCGGTCTGGCGATCTCGTCAGTGTAATTTGGCCACTTGCCATATCAAGGGCAAACATGGCACTTTCTCTTCCGGATATGAGACTGTATACAATTTCATTGGGGTGTTCTCTATCGCCATCGTGTGCTTTTATAGTGACGACCACGCTGCGCTGTTCAAAAAAATAAGTATAATGGATGCAACTTCTACAGAACGTTGAACAACTAAAGGTTTGTGAGTTTAAAACTAGGCGAAGCTTTGTGGTTATTTTAATGATTTACTCAACAACCTGTTAAGCAATGGTCATTGGCCTACAGATATAGGCCTAGAAACAAAAATATATTGTGCTCTGTTATTTCCTATAAGTCAACAAACTTTAATATGCTTGTATAGACGTGCAATCAAATCCTTTTCTTTAAACACAATTCATTTGATTGGTCAGAGTCTTCCCGACAGGGAGAGCAAAATTTAGTAAGTTATGTAAAGAAGACTTTACTAACAGCAGGTAGATTTTCATTGATTTCGGTGTCGTACGGAAGATTTTCAAAAACGGGCGGTGTGTCTTGGATATCACTGATATGAACGATGACTGTGCAACTGGATGATAATGGTCTAAAATGATACACAGGTTAGCAATTATTGCT
The DNA here is from genome assembly GCA_963675345.1 of Trididemnum clinides. Taxonomy (NCBI): domain Eukaryota; kingdom Metazoa; phylum Chordata; class Ascidiacea; order Aplousobranchia; family Didemnidae; genus Trididemnum; species Trididemnum clinides. Next base: position 14,700,076 of record OY776300.1, on the reverse strand, counting down.
GGAAAGCAAGAGAGTGCAAGGGCGTATTACGTGAAGGACAGTATTGCGTACATCATACTGTATACAAAGAACTCGAAGTAACATAATTTTCGCATTAGTTTTTTTGCATCTGCATTAAAATTAGTATTTTAGACAAGAGATGCTAATTTTCACCCTCTAGTAGAAGTTCACTTGAAGGGTTGCTTTCCATACAAATTCCAGGAACATATGTAGCCTAACAAAGTGCTTCATACGCCACTACTTTTGTTTTTTGTTACCAAAAATGAAACAGTCATTTTATCACCAGAATCGGGTGATTACAAAAACGTTTCATGCAGTAACGTAATTACAATTAATGTGTTTGTTGCTGAGAATAAAAAAGTGATGAAACAGTAGGAAATTATGACAAAATTCGATTCATTGGTCGAATTAGTCATTCGAAGTCATTGGTGCAACTAACTCCATGAATAACTCATAATAAACTAAAGTCATACCTTACAAATGATGAAAAAACCAACACTGAACAACTGACAAATTTAAGGCAGAAGCTTATTATATTAAGGCACAAACCTTAAGCGTTTACACCACCCATAGCAAGGAAGGCCATAGAGGCCGCGGCTCTTCAAAATTTTTAAACCTAGTCAAGGCATAAACTTGTTTTCAAAAGTAATGGCTTCAAAACGTTGATCTACCAAAAAATTTTATTTAACAAATTTGAGGGGCAAATTTACAAAATGGGTCACAAAAGATCAATCACAAATAAGAATAAAACAGGTGTTCCAACAAATTTATGCTAAACTTGAATAAAAAGGGGGTAAAAAATGCTGATTTTCCAAACAAAGATTATGTGGCAAAGTTGGAAAATACCAAAACCAAAAAATAATTTTTTTAACTTCCTAAAATTTGTTTTTGGCTGGGCTAGTGATCTCCTACCACTCAAAGGAGGTTTCTAGTGTAAGAATCGGGATATTCATGTTTCAAATGATAGAAGCAATCAATGGATTTAAAGTGAGTGATGATTTAAATGCAAAAGGGAGAGAAACTCTGTTAAAAGCAAATCATTGCGTTACAAAGTCAAACCACATCAAAGCCAAACATACTAATGTCAAGATTTGGCAGAGCTTAATTCCAAAACTACATATCGTGGCTATGCAATCATCTAACAAAGCGCCTGGTGTGGTTTCGCCAGAAAGAAAACAGGCTGCAATTTCTTATCAATTCGTGGAGTTTCTCACGTCTTAACTGCACGAATTTTGGAAAATCTCCCGTTACCCACCCAAAATTGCATATGCAGTTGAGTTTTTGGGTTTTTGTTTTTGAGAAAACTGGACTCGAAAACTCAGGTCAGTGTCTCATAGTGTTCATACGTAGCCGATAAACAAAGATTAAATGATTATACACCAGTAACAATAGAATTATCGCGGTTTCAGCCTACCTAGAATTACCGCCATCGGTCAAATAACTGTTTGTTCAACGAAACAAATGCTTGATATTTAATCATTATTTTACATTTCAAATTTCTTTTGACTTTTGTAGTGGACCTAGAAAAGTCTTGAATTTTTGTAGGTGTGAGTTCGATGTGTTGTAAGCTCCATATGTCTTGGAATACATTGCAATGGTCCTGATCTCTGAATTGCATTGTAGATCTTCAACTTTAATTTTAGCTTCGTTTCTGGCAGTGCGTCCTGAGGGTGCAATCTACTTCTCGATTCTGAAGAAAATTTGATGAGTTTTTGTTTGTTTCGTTCTTAACAACCAATTCAAATCCTGTTTTCCGCTGTGTTTGGTGTAAATACTATCACTTAGCGCTTGTGTTGCAGCAGCCTATTGGTATCACTGCTGTCTCTGGATCACTGCAAAATCTGACAGGTTGAAACGATGCAGATGCGGTTTGTTCAAGGTTATCAATATCGGTCTTTGAATTCGATTTATTTTTAAAAAATCAGTTTTCGTTGGTTGAACTTAGTCTAAATATGCCAACTCTGATGTAAACCTTCACAAACATATGTGTAGCATTTTGTTTAGTACTGAGAAGGGAAGACGATCGAAAGCATTTCTGCCTCTAAACAAGGTTGAAGATCTTTTTTTGGAGACTGAATTTTCCCAGTAACTTTTTGCTATTTTCGAGCAAAGACGAAGACCATTTTTTTAGAAACCAACTTTTTAAAAGTAAGTATTTCCAAGACTTGACATTTCTAGGAAGGAGTGAAGGCATTTTTGTTTCTAAAGCAAAGTTCAAAATTTTTTGGGCATTAACTTTTAAAAAGTGAATATTTTGCTTCTTCTGGGAAGTTTTGCGTTGGGGAGCTGAAAACAGTCTCGGGAAGGGGGGCTTTAGCCACCAGCTTTCTTACTTTTACACCTATGTTTTCAAACATCTTTATTTTTAGTAACTGTGGTGCGTAAATTGACCAGATACTGTAGTTCTTGCTGCAAGATTGTTTTGAAACGATACCAAATCAAAAGATGTGATTGTAATGTCAGAAATTAAAGTAAAGATCAAAATTAAATTTGATCTTTTAAACAAGATTAAAAAAAAACAAGATCAAAAAATTAAAGTAAAGTCAGAAATAAAAGTAGCTGTACAGTCAAAATGACCGTTGGTCGTAATTTAAAATAGACATCTTCCTACCCCAACCTGTGCCTACTTTAATGCAATGAAAATTAACATGCAAAAAGTTCACCAAGACTTGAGAAAAGTAAAGAAGTTTCGAAGGCTTATCTAAGCACAAATATATGCTCTTTGAAATTAAAAAAGATCAAAATGTCCGCTCCGGTAATTTTATAGTTCATGAAAAAATGTGTATGCTTCATTCGTATTTGAAATTAATGCTCTATTACTAGCATATAATCCTAAATACTTCCTCGCAGAACTTTTTGAAAACTCTCAGCCGACCAATAGCATTATCCAAAAAATCCTTTCAAATAAAGATTAAATCTCTAAAGATTTCCTAGAAGCACTCAATTAATTATATTGCGTAAATGCGTATATCAGGCTCATTACACTCCAGTTGACATTTGCGTTTTCAACGCTCCTGGAATCTACTGTAGTGCAATTGAGTCAGTTCTTCTAATCGATGATCACTAATCAAATCTTTGATCTTTTTATTTTTCTAAAGCTTTTAGCAATCAATTAGTCTCATAATTTAGAAGATATGTACGAGATTTCAAGTTACAATCTCATCATCTCTTCTTATCCAAACACAATTATTCGCAATTGTCACCTTTATTGATTATTGTCAGCTCTAGAAAAAAATGTGTTGGTCGTGAAGCAGCAGAGAATAATGGTTTATATCTCCTGTTTCCTTGTAAATTTCATGTACAGTAGTACCTAATCGCTGATTTTCGACAAATATTCTTCAAGATTTTCAAGCTGACAAATTAGCATTTTAATTCTTCTAGACTTGCATTTAGGCACAGCATATATAGTAAATTTGAGAATGACAAAATCCACTTTAAACTTAATCCTTTGAATCCTGGTTTCTCTGATTATTTCCGCCTTTAACCCGAGCTTCCCCAACAATTTTTATCTAAATTTTTAAAAGCTCAACTTTAATAATGTGAGCCCAACTTAATAATCTGCTGGCCGGTACACCGGCTTACAGGGTAATGACGGTAGACCCGAAGGCCGGTCAACCGGTCTTTCGGGTCAATAACGCTTGTCAGTATGGCCGGTTTTTCGACCTGCAGGGTTCAAAGGTTAACAAGTCTATTATGTTACTGTCAAAGTTTGAAACCAGCAGATGGTATAATTAGACCTAAGAAATACTTTTGTCGACCAATATTGATTAAGATTTATGTCAAGTTAGGCGAAATACATCTGCTAAAAATCGCAAAAGACATGAAATGACTCAAGCTTTTAACTTCGGGCTGTTTGACGCTGAAGGCTTAAAGTTAATCTAATGCAAGATACCAAGCATTGAAAATTAGTTACTTGCTGCGCCTAATCACTGACACGCCCCTGATTGGTTGAAAACAGTGTTTCAAGAGTTCAACAAACTAGAACGAACATCGATGATGCTCAACACTTAGTGCAAGACGGTTCTAACAGGGAAACCGTGGTGTCTTTGATTAGCTCCACACATAGTGTCCCTCAAACTATTACGTGAGAGAAATGATAATGACGATAAATGACAACCAATTTTTAGCAACGGTTTTAGTTATAAATCAGCTTACGAGTTCGTGTGCCTGGGTTGTGGGGGAAAATTAGAATCAGCCATCGGCAAATACAACGAATGATTATTTTACACTTTAATACAATTTAATTAATCGAACAATATTTTATGGGCTACAGTAACATCACAGTGGTAAATAAAATTGTTTCAGCCATAGATGTAGCTTGAGAAGGGGAAAAAGGGGCGATCGACCCTCAGACTTTTTAAATGCGATCAAGAAATGAAAGTGCTTTCAGCTTAATATTGCTACAAGATGTCTTGTTTTCAAAAAAAGGTCATCCAACAAACGTGAGGTAAAAATTAAAAAAATTAACGGATAAAAACGTTGATTTTCAGAAAAAGTGTGTGTGTGTGTGTGTGTGTGTGTGTTTACCCCTCCTCTTCCTTGGGATGGAGGTACGGCATGAACGGTAATTCAGGTTCATGCCGTCAACCTAATTGATATTAGGCTAGGGGAAAGATGGCAGCCCATTTCGAACCAGTCTTGAGTGACTGGTAGCCCCACCACCAACAAGGCGGACTGCCACTGGTGGGTACCCAAGAGTCGTCTGACATGCTGGGTTAGCAACTTCACAATTATAACCCGGTGAAGTACGGGTGGGGTCACCTGTCTGCCACATAAAGGTGGAGGCGTCCCGTTAAGTGCCTTGCCCAAGGACACAACAAGCAAGCTTGCCGGCTTGTTCTCCACACTATCCCTTTTTTATGCTGAGCGCTAAGCAGGGAAGCTGTGAATACCATTTTTTTAAAGTCTTTTGGTATGACTCGACTTAGGGAATGAACCTCAGGTCTATCGACTACAATGTGGACGCTCTAACCACTGCACCATCGCGCCGGTTTCAGAAAAAGTCGCACAACAAATTTCATGTTTTTGGCTAGCCAAAAAATTGATTTGGTTGAGCTACTGATTCTAGGCGATAGTTTGTGGGCCAGTGTGAAGAGTTCAGAATCTAAAATTGTAGAAATACAGCTTGTGATGGCTACGGTGATTTAAAATACCAAGCTACAAATAGTTTGGGGATTAAAGCTTGATTTTTACGTAAAAGGCGAAAAGCTTCGCACGTTCATACCTTCTTGGATCATCATCTCTGGCAGACACAACTAGTCGATATTCGGAAATTTGTTCATAATCAATATTTTGTTTTAAACTTAGTTGTCCAGTAATTGGGTTGATCTCGAACGGCAAAGAAGGATTCTAAAGTTGCAAGTTTAACTTCTTTATTGCAAATAACAGATGAAGACTGAGAATGTTGTCATTGTTTTGTATCACATTTTTATTCTTCAGTTCACAAAGCAGCAACAGTTGGTGTCGCTGCTGACCAACCACCTATACCTGCTGTGAACTATCCAACATTGCGCTTGTACTGGTCAGTTATAATTTCCTATAAATTTACTATTTCTTGAAATCTTGCAAGCAGAGGAAATTTTTGCAGAGTGGTTTCCCAAAGGCTCAAGAGCGCAATGATACTGAGTATGAAGACATCCTTCATCACCTTCGCAATTTCACCTTCATAATTGGCAGAATAAGGACAAAGGCGCTACACGTAAACCGCGTTTTCCAGATCTGTTTTAGAGTTCTAAAATTTTCCTCAATCTGCTAGTTGTTCTCTCCATAGGTTTTTTCGATACCAAACACAGAAAAATGTTGTTTGTTTAGTGTATTCTCTAACAAAAAGGTATTTGGGCAAGAGCGTTTGCACAAATTTGGTAAACTATGACCGTGTTTGGAAACCGGTTTCAAAGGAAACTGTAAGGCGACGTTTGACTTGAAAAAAGAGATTTTTTACCATGATTAAGTGTCACAAAAAACATATACTCAACGATAAAAGATTTTTCATACCTCGGAGAGTAACCCACCAATCATTTTTTCTCTTACAAGCCACCTTGATTTCTCACAGAATTGTTTTTTAGGCGCCTCTGGACTTTTTATGAAAATTTATTCATCCTTTGGTTTACACTTTCCCAAAAAAAGCAATCCGTGGTTTTTGTGTACGTTGTGGTTATGCCTTGGATTTGGCTTTCGTTAGTAAGCCAAATGCGTAAGGGTTAAACATGGCATGAAGACTATGAGACTAGTGTACGAAAGAATGAGCAAAAAACTTTAAAGTTCTTACTGGTCTAATGATGTCGTAAACAACCCGTCCACTTGAATCTAGATCGGGATCAGTCGCTGTAACTGTGATGACATCAGAATGAATTAAGGTGTTTTCAGGAATTCTCGTTTCGTATCTCAGGCGTTCAAATAATGGAGCATTGTCATTAACATCTGTGATTGTGACATTGGCTTCACCAAAAGTCTTAAAAAATAATGTTTTTTGTTGATATGAAGATTTGCAAACAATTCACTGATAATAAAGAGATATTATTCCGCTTTTTTGTCGAAATGTTTTTCTGATGCTCCCTCTTCTGATCAATGAAAAAGGCATTCTCTTTCAGCTATTTCCATATGACGGAAAAACCTAACTGGTAGTGCACCATTAAAATATTTTTGAGAAATTGGTATTATCATGCAGTATATCAAGACTTTTGTACAACAATGAATACCAAAATTAAAAATTGGAAGAAAAAGTCGCTCTTTCTGAAATTATCAATTCATGCAGAATGGAATTATGAAAATCATTTACCTAAAAATAGCTTCTTATGGGTACTAGGTACAAGATATCTAGATCTAAGAAAGACGAAAAAACAGTTCTGGTTTCGCAGCTGAATACACTTCTTGGTGTTGATTATGGCGTAATTGATTTACAATACAACATTAGTCTGTTTTTCATTCTCTTTCTCAATTTTTCGCTGGCATAGACGTGCTGATTTAGAATATTTGCACCACCGCACATTACTTTCGAACCGAACTTTTTGGTGGAGCAACGCAGCCGTTTCAATTCTGCAAGCCGTTCCTGTCAACTGCCAATCGTGTTTATGCGTTGTTTCAAATTCCATATTTTTTATTCCGAAGCCGGGAACGATTACTTCCACATCACTGCGGCTACTGCACGATGCTTTCTTTTTATTTGCAGTACCAGGCTATATGTAGAAATAAAATATCAAAAATTACCTCGTCTTGTCCATCGCTCACAATAATTACAATAGCGTATCTGCTAATTAGCTGCAAAAAAAATTGAAATTGATCAGCAATAAAACAATTCATCACAAACCAAAGCAAAATGTGCAATTTGACAACCGACGTCACGTTAGAAACTCTGCTTTGGTTGTATTGGAGAGCGTAGAAGAGTTTGAAAGATTTTCGGGCAAAACCAGCATTTCTTAAGTTCCAAAAAATTATTTTTTTGCGACAAATGCCAATATTTAACATTATGTTGGCAGAAATAAATTTAGGAACGTTCAATGGTCGGCTATCTTTCATCCTAATTTAAAATATTTATTTTACCTCTCTATCAAAGGGCTTCTGCAGTTTTACTACTCCTGTATTTTTATCAACAGTTAAATAGCTTTGCTCCGCATCGCCTTTGACCTTGAAGGCCAAAGGATCTTTTTCTACGTCATAAGCATCCAACACAACGTAGTCTTGTGATCCGCTAAAGCGAGGACGAGTACCTGTGAAAAGAAATATTTCTTGTACCAGTTGGCTCAAAAAGGCTGACTTCAACTGACTTTTCATTTTGTTTATCAAAATTACAATTGCATCCAGTCACTATGCAGCAGCATTGTACGATATGCAATAATACAAAGTATCACATTTCGAAAAAAACATTAGTGATTTTTCAATCGGCTTCTTCATGCTCATGACGGTGGATTTATTATTTCGTTCAGATGACCATTAAAACTGTGAAGTCTGCTCAATCAGGATGACCGCAGACAAAACTCGAACGTTTCCCATATTTTTAAAGCAGGGGTGGGCAACCAGTCGATCGCGAGCCTCTTGGTAGATCACAGGTGTTCCTTGGTTAAATGCTTGTTGATGCAGGAAAATATTGTTTGTAGAGCATATATTACAAAACAGTGCAACAACGAATAATAAAATAAGATAGGATTATATCGTCAGATTAAATTGTTAGTTTCCTCTGCCGGCTTTTAACCGTAATCCTTGGGCTCTCACCGGTTACTGTTTCATACATTGAATTCACCATTCGTTTTCTACCTACAGTAGACACCATTATCATTATAACTTTTATTGCATCAAAGTCAGCCTGCTTATGTTCTCTCGCTAAGCAATGAAGTCACAGAGTTTTACTATATTGGGCTACTCGAGAATAGACGAAGCGATTTAGATAACTCTAGTCACATTATTAGAGAGAATTTAAAAGTCCTGCCATGCAATGACATTAAGTTTTTGAGTTATTTCTCCTAGGTAAGCGGTTCTTTTCGTTGTGCACGGGCTGGGCATGAGATATAAATCATTCTAGTTTGGTAAAGCAGCGCGTTTGTTTCACCCTCTGCCTTGAGATAGAATCGAGTGATGTGCTTGTTGACCTATAAATAAAATCAAGGATATGATGGATTAGAAAAATATAATCTTGTATTTTTTGTTTCTAACCTTAAATTTGAAAAAGAAGCCGAAAAATTACTTCTGTAATTCCGACTGGGAGCCTGAGTACTTTATATGTGCACATGAAGGAAAAAGTATATGTCCTATCGGTCTCAGTGTTCTTGCAATCTTGCTACTGCTTTAAAAGAAATTTAAGCATGCACTTCATGACATTTCACCAAGGATTTGAAAAATAATTTAAGGATTTGAAATCAAAGAGAAAAGCTGCGCTGCAGAAGTTGAAGGAAATCTTAGTAAACAGAGGTCTTCAGAGAAGATCTTTGTTGGCAAACCTTGAGTTGCTACTGCACCTCCCTTTGCAGTAAGCCACATTTTCATAAAATCTATGAAGCCTTTCAATGATAAAGAAATTATTAAAGATAAATTCCTAGCTGCTGAATTTCTTTTTGCTGAGTATAAACGTAAAAATCCTTTCCGCAATTACTGATTTGCAACTATCCAAAAGAAGTGTGTCTAGAAGAGTAGAAGACATTGCTGCTAACGTGCTATTTCGACCAAAGGAGGCCATTTAGTCACGTGCATACTTTCCGCTACAGTTTCATGAATCTTGTGATCCTGCGGATTCTACTCGGCTAGCTGTTTCTATTCGGATGGTTTTTCAAGAATTTTCTACTAAAGAAGAGCTTTTAAAACTTATCGCATTGCATACCAGAACCAGAAGTGAAGATGTTTTCAAAGCCTTTATGGAATTTGTTGACAAAGAGTGCCTTCCACTGACTAAGCCAGTTTGCATAACTATTGACATTCTTCAATGACCAGAAAACTAGGAATTTGTGTCGTTGTGTGGTGCAAATAAGACTTTTCCTCTTTTTTTTTGGTATTACTGCATTATACATCAGCAGGCATTGTGTGCAAAACTGCTATACTGTGACTCGGAAATAAACCGTGAGAAAAATCATCAGCAACATCAGAGCTCTTTCTTTGCAGCAAAGTCTGTATAAAAATATGCAAGGGGGACCAAAACACCACAGCACAGATTTACTGCTACACGGAAGTAAGATGATTAGGCGAGGGAGCAGCACTAGACAGATTTTGGGAGATTTTGCCAGAAATAAGAGAATTTTTGAAGACAAGTGGAGAAGATGTTAAATGTCTCTCCGATGGAAGCTGGTCAGCATCTTTAGCTTTCATGGCTGATTTAACGCAAAAGCTTGATGAGGTGAATGCACAATTGCATGTAATAGTAGCGGACATGATTCTGGAAAGTCAAGTGCTTTCAAGCAAGGTTGAAATATTGGAGTTTTCAGCTTGGTAAGGGTGTACAAAAGCACCTCATCCCTCTCAAACTGCAAGTTGAAGATTTTCCTGATGTAGAAGTTAACTTTGTTCACTTTAGGGAGGTGATAGATGCTATTTATTTGAAGTATTCAAGGAAATTTGCTATTTTATAAACACCTCTCTCTTGGCAACATTTTTGCTGGCTCCATTTACAGCAGCTGACATAGAAGACTGATTGATGATGAAACATGAAAGTTGTACTGATTGATTCCAGTGCATAGACAACATCTAGTGCTTAGCAGAAGATAGGTCGATCGCAGCGCATCAGCTTGCTTTTCGATTTACGCGCTCGAAAGATGCCCAAACCTGCTTTAAAGTGAGTAGGCCCAACGCGAGGTCGGCAAGCACAGATTAAGACTGACGTCAAACAAATGTTGCCGAAAAATGATTTTTTGCGTACTTTGACATATATTTCAGTATGACAACAAATCTCTTTAATTAGCCATTAGGTGCTGAGCATATTTTTCTCATTGTGCCATATCCCTGAAAAAGCTGGAAATCACTGTTTTAAAACAAATATGAGTTTCTGACTCTAGTATCAAAGAGTATGTAAATAGCTGCCTGGAAATAAACTTAAGCACGTCGGTTAATATGGGTTTTCAAGCCTTAGAGTTGAGAGAGAAATGCCAGTAACCATCACGCGGGTCTAAACAGAACTGGTTGTGAAAGCTGTAAAGGTCTACCATGATCGTAAAATGAATATCAAGAGCACACACCTAAACTAAAAAAGCATGGTCTTTATATATTTTCGGTGAACTATCTTTAGCAAATTTATTCTTACCAATTGGAGCGTTTTCTTCAATTTCCCATGCCCAGTCAGTGGTCATGTAGAATGGAGGTTGATTTGTGCGACAATTTATATATGCAAATATATTTAACATCAGCAGCAGCAGCAGCAGCAGCAGCCACTCACTAACCATTATCCTAAACAGCTAAAAATGTGAATTAAATGTCATGTACAATTTTAATACCTTAGCGCTTCCCCTTACAGCCATAAACCTTAACAATGAAGTACAAAAGGTACATATGTACCCGAACTTACAATGTTTGAAGGGTCACAGAGTCAATCTAGAGGCCAAGATAGAATTTGCTGTTGTGCTCCTAGCAAAAATTACCGAAATTCCGTTTCAAAAAAGTTATCTCCTAAACAACTTTCCATCACAAAAACGGCACAAAATTCACTTCCAACCGCAGTTGTTCGCTCAGCAAAAGATTAAAAACGTTTTCAATTTGAAAAAAAGTACAACATGCGCTTAGATGGCTTTTTTTGGCAAAATAAAACTATTGCAGCTTCACTAGCGCTTCTAGACTGCGAGTGCAAATGCAAAGCGGTTTTGGGTTGAAAGTTGTTACATTATGGCAGCGAGACTGGGTTTCAATTCATCAACATTATCCAATATTTCGATATTTGGCACTTAAATGGTTCTAGTTTTAAAACAAAAAAGTTACTGATTTATTGGTCAAGACTGTCTCATTTCGAATCGCCGTTTTGCGATGTAATTATGCTTTGGACTTTTGAAACCATGACAGTGGTCCATGCTAATTAAGGAGATTCTTATGAACATCTGTCGTTCATTTCTAAGCAAATAACTAATTTCTAAAGCCAACTTCGACAAGACAAGATCGATATACTATCGCTGTCCCGCTGTTGCAGCTGTTGTTAGATATTAGTTTGTTTTTGCTATTAAAACACAACCCAATAGTGTCTTTGCTTGCTGACTTGGTAGTAGATTGTAATTGAAAACAACCATACTGCGTCGTACAACTTACACTTAAGTGTCACACTTATATAAAAAACGAAGTGTTTGAAAACTGGATAACATTGACAAACTTGAAGTTGGTGTAGTTGTGTATAACTCCATCGCAATAACTCTCAAGCAATTTTTATGGTTTATTTCAAATACCAAGTTCTATACGTTATCATCAAACTAGACTAGTAGATTCAACATTTTATTTTCCTCCTTGTATAACAAAGTTATTTATTCCAAACCAACCTTTTTATAAAATAGAGGGGATCTCGAAAAGGGTCGTGGGGAATTCGATCCCAAAAAATCTTGCATTGGATTTTATTTAGAAAATTATAAAATCAGTTTGCTTTCAAAACACTAAATTTAGCTCAAATTGACTTTTTTATTGATAGCTATTTAAGTGTGCACGTGTTTTCCTAATAGCGCTTCTTTGATGCATTTGCCAGTTGAATTATTTTGTTTAGTTTTGGGGCTATAGCTTATCTGCACTTTTGTGATTGTAATAGCTCTGACAAAAATCCGTCCACTTCGAGCTTTATTCTTTCGTTTCATCTAGATCAGGGGTTCTTAACCGGAGGTACGAAGCACCAAAGCAGGAGGTACGAGATGAGGCGTCAGAATAATGGTTATTTTAAACTCTTTGCTAAAAATTTATTTTCAATGTTATTTGTAATAAGAAAACATTTTTCGAAGCCTTTTTCAACATCTGCATTTCTGAATCATTTTTTTGTCATAAGAAAGAGTTACTGTGACGTAATGAACAGCTTCTTGTTTGTTCCGACAAAATTGGTTTTGCGCTGAATTGGTTTTGTTGTGAACAATATTGTGGTTAATGAATATATACCGGTAACATGCTACATTGTGTTCTATTTCATTGTTAGATTGTATATTTACCAGTAATTTTGCATGTGTTTGTGCAATAGGTCTAGGGGTACAGAAACATTTCACAAAAAATTTTAAGGGGTACGAGCGCCAAAAAGGTTAAGAAACACTGATCTAAATCAAACTAGCTTCTTTATTGCTATTGATAATTAAGCCACTTCAATAAGCAAAACCCACTATGATTGTAATGATGACAATGAAAAATTATTTAGGTCATCAAATAGAAAAAGATTAGAGAGCTTGAGAGATTGCTCAGTGGTTTTACGGTCTTCAAGTCAGCAGCTACGTACATGTCGCTGAGGTCGGTCTACCCCAAAATTTCAACGTGAAACGTAAAATTTATAAAGCCATGTTAAATGGTCGAGTTTGATTTGGGAAAAAATCAAACAAGTGTTCTTTTTTCTGCCACTGCCAAAGTCATGGAATATCCTGACTTGATAATTTAACTGTTCTTCGATGCCCTGTGGCTTGTACACCGATGTTTTTCAATCTTAAAACTTTTCTTTTTGTTCAATAAATAAATGTTTGACAATTTTTTCTGTTTTTTAAATGTTTTCAGTCACACTATTTAGCAACTGTTTGCCCATAAGTTGTTGCGAATTTTTACATTTGAGACAACTTTCTGTTTTTGCATAGGTCTAAATCAAGATAATAAAATTGCATTATCTTTTCGAATCTTTTTCAGCGATATCAAAATATGTGGGGTGCTGTTTGAAAAAAATTTTATATCAACCATTCTTTCTTGTACAAAATGATAAAGATTTCCTGGATCAAGTGCATAAATTTCCCCATGTGGGGAAATTTATGCACTTGGGCAGTGGCTATTTTACACTCCCTTCCAGTGTACACTGCCCCGTACATTTACATACCAGGCCTGCCCCTTCAGTGTACACTGCCTTTCTTTTAATGCCCTGCCAGCTGAGATTCGAACCCGCAACCATGGTATCTCAACTGTTCTAATATTCTTAAGAATAAACTTGATAACTAACTGGGGAAAATTTTGCACTTGTTGTTGTCTTGGGTAAAATTTTGCACTTGTTCCGATTTCCTTTCCGCAAAGGGCACGCTGCATTTTTGAACTATTGTACGCTGCCGAAACGGAATGCTCTCCTGTGTAGAAATTAGAACGTTTGCTTCAAAGTTGGTAGAGCCAGTTTCACTCCACGCTTTGAATACTGTACCAAAATTTAAGTTATTGTTCATGTATATATCCTGCTCAACAAAATGAAATTTGGAAAATGCAAAATTTGCTCAGGCCAGCTAAGAATATTTCGTGCTCGGAAAAACTGTTGAAGTTAAAAAGTAGCCAAAAAACTTGTGTTACACTTCATTTCGTTGTCAAGTAGCTGAGTAAACATATCATCCCTTTTCTTCTCCTAAATATGCTTCGAAAAACCTGAACTTTATAGGACCAAAGTATTTATAAAAAAATACCCAATTTTTACTCCTGGATTAGTGTTTTATTGCAGAAAAGCTGACGAAGAAAATTGCACACACCTAAATATAATTTAGAACAACTTGTGTTTTAGACATGTAATACGGCATTTGGCTGTAGCAACCAATCCAAAATCTCTAAGCAGAATCCTATTTTGGGGCGCACAATTCTCACTATACCCTCATCTCGGAAAAATGGGCGAGTTATAGAGGTATTGCATTCAAAGCAACAACGACCAACAATGATCACTACACAGACCCATTACATCGTACTTCAAAGACCCCATATATTTATTTATATACTTGAGAAGATAAAGGACTCAAATGACTAGCGACATTATTGCTTCATTTTCCGGTAAGTGAAAGGGCGTAAAGGAAAAAAAAAAGAAATAATACCCTCCAAAAAAATATTTTCAAGCCAAATCATTTTATAATTCAAAGTTTCAAAACTGGAATATTTTTTAGAGAAATTGGTACAGAGAAATTCCTCTAAATTTTTGAAAAAATTTCAAAATTTTATTTCTTTTTTGTTCATCTTTTCCTAACCGAAATTCTAGTCACTCCTCTGGTTGGGTTGATTTTCAATTTTACTACTGCCGAAAAACCTACATTTTTATTGCTTAATTTTTTTCACCTGATCTTGTTTTTGCCAACTCGAACTGCATTCTGCCGCGGAAGACTCGTCGCTATAAATAATTTACTTTCTTGATAGAAAGCAATTTCTTTTTTACGCTATTGATCTATCTTGTTTTGGTTTTACAATCATGACGTAATCGCATTTGACGCGAAAGAAAGTCTTCGACCGGCGGCTCATTTTCTATGCGCAGGAAATTTCGAAGCAGCTGCAAAAATGTCGCAAACATGAGCCGCACAAAGCAAATTCAAAAGCACTTTCTATAGTCAAGGCTTTCAATAATAATACTTGCTTAAGTTGGGCAAGCGCCCAAACGCAAAAAAGTTTAGAAAATGCAATTAACTTGGGGCAAAAACTAATTTTTTTGTATCTCCTAACTTTTTATTAGATATTAACTATTTTCTTTGACTTCGTAGTTGCTCGGTGTAGTTAAATTCGAAAAACCGACCTGTTGCATTGAAATAGATCGGACTGATAGCAATAGTGTAGCTGTGGAGAGAGTAAACTAAGAGACCCAGTCGGTTGCTCGCGAATTTTGTTCTTACTACAGCATTATATTCATGACGTCACCATTACAGATAAAGTGATAATTTTCCTCCCCGACACATATTTCCCTGGCTTCCCACCTGAGTAGGAGGATCCCAATCTTTGTATGTTTAGTTATGATAAAGAATGAACATTTGCATTCACGAAAGCTTGTGATCGTAACCCCAAAGCAGCTTATCTATACATCAAAAGTAGTAGTAGTAATTATTCAGTTTTTATACGGTGTTGTCCCCTAGGCAGAGATGGCCGGATTTTTTCCTTTCCCTATGCATTTGCTCGCACTCCGTCTCTCCATTTGTTTCGTCTCAGGGCATCCTCCTTCTTCAAACCAATCTTTTCAGTCTCTTCTTCCACTTGCTTCTTCCAGGTCTTCTTCGGTCGTCCTCGCTTTCTCTTCCCACTCACTTCAAGATCCAGAACAACCATCAAAACACTATCGTCATCCTTCCTCAGCACATGTCCATACCATCTTACTCCATTCGCTGTTGCTAGCCGATCTATGGTTTCCTTCAACCGCAACATGTCCATCTGTTCTTCAGTTGTCTTCCTGTCTACCACTTTCTGACCGCACATGGCTCTCACCATAGCTCTCTCCGTTTTCCTTAAATTTGCTTTTTTATTCTCTTTTAGACACCATGCCTCGCTTCCATACAGTATTGCTGATCTTACGCAACAACGATAAATTTTACCTTTCATCTTCAGAAGAAACCTACTTCCAAGCAATAACTCTTCACATTCCCTGAATTTTACCAAACCAATTCTTACTCTTGCTGTAACTGCCGCTTCACAACCACCACTAGCATTTAGTCTTTTTCCCAAATAACAAAATTCATTCACTTAAAAATTTTTCAAAAAAATTTCTTCAAAATTCAATAATTTTCTCAGAAGATGTTGGACGCATAAACTTCTCCAAATTTGTCAAAAGCCTTTTCGAAAAGACTCACCTGGCATGAATCCCTACTTTCGGCGACGCCACTACGCATGCCAAAGCATAGCCCTTTTTATTAGAGTTTGATATCAAATTTTTTGTATTGGTATTCAAGATTTCAAAGCTAAGGTTGAGTAGTATACCATAAGCACGTTCAATTTCGAGGATGCAAAAAGATAGGCGAAAAAGGATGTAATACCTGTAGCAGTAGTTCTCACACTTTTTTTGATACGACGCATTTAAAAAGAACTTGAAAACTTTGCCACGCATTAGGCAATATCCTAAGCTTTTAGCTCGCCGTAATGCAAGATTAATATGACCCAAAATATAAATAAGTTTACTGCCTTTATGCGCCCTAGATTTTTTTCTTGGTCTGTCAGCTTCAATCGTAAAATTACGCCCTTTTAAGGTTGTAACTCATTTTCCTGTTTTCGATCAATAAATAATTGACTGTCATAGTTTTTATTTATTTTGTGCCAATCGCGTTAAAATTGTGCAACTTGTGTCTTTAGTAACAAGGTAATACAGGTAATCACTGTACAACAGCGTGTTAGCAAAAGAAAATGAATAAGAAATCTACGTTTAAAGCTCTTTTGACCGAATAAAAACAAGAGTTGTTAACACAAAAACAAATTATCGTGCTTGAAAAATTGAAACTACTTACCAGGGAGTCACGACACAAAGTTTGAGAACCACTGCCATGAAGAGTCGCCGTACCTCTATGCACAAGACAGACATAGGGGAGACAAATTCAGCAAGCTTGCAAAGTGATATGAAAGTACTATGTTAAATTCGGCTTCATTCAAATCTGCGTGCTATGCGCAACGCAATGTGCCTCAGACGGTGTGTATCGCACCATCTTTTTATACATAAAGGCAAATCAGTTGTGTTACACATTCTTATTTTTGTGTCTTTTACACCGGTCTGGTGAGAACCAATATGGCAGAAACCGTTCCCAGGTTATTGACGCGTTGTAATAGATTATTGTATGATACAGTGTGATGTTGTTGATTATTTTTAAGCAAATTTTCTATTTTTCCTTTGGTGGTTGCCAGGGTAACATCTTAGGCGTATGAGAAAGTTTAACAACTTGGTACCCAGTGTTGCCGGACGGCATTAACTGAAACAACCGTGCATTCGATTGAAGAAAGATCGGTCGCCAGTATTTGGGTGCATGAGAGACCTTACACCGATATTACTCATGTGTGATGATGTGACATAAAGAAAATACTATATAGATTCGAATAATCATAGTTATTCTAATTTAACCCATTCTATCTACCGATTTGACGTTTGTTTTTTGATAGATTTGGGAACAATGACTTCTTGGACGCCTTGTGATTTATATTTCTTTGACGATTAGGCAGAATAGCTACAAAAATATAATAAATGAAAGCTTTTTTCGAATTATAAAGCTTCGCTTTTCTTTATCCAATGCATTGTATATCCAGCAGGAATGCTTTATTGCTTGGACATCAACTCGAAACACTGTATCAAAAAGTCAATAGCTCTCTGTTTTATACTCTAGATGTCATGCTCCAAACGGGATTGATTCTTAAGTCTTACACAGCAGAGTTAAATTGAGTCTTGTTTTGTCTTAAGGCTGCCGGACAGTACAGTGGTCTTTTCAATGTTTTACTGAATCCAATTTTATGGAAAAAATACAATCATTACTTGAAACAATTTGGTTGTAGGTGTAACCCCCCTCCCCCCAAATAAATAATCATCGACCATAACATTAAGTAACCAAAATTTTTGTAAGCGTTTTTTATTTCAAAAAGTTATGATAATATTTTGAAGCAAAAGTAGCCTCTTTAATAAGCGAATGGCTTTTAGGCTTCAGCCTTGTCAGCATGCTCAGTAATTTGACTTTAATTACCACAACACCACTATTATCGTACTAAAATTAACTAAAAGAATATCAAGGAGTTTTAATTTGAGGTTTTGAATGCGTTGGTGATGGCGATATCTGGCGGATGCAAAAGCAACGATTTTGAAACTAAAGCTGCTTACAAAATTTGACAAAAATAATTTTGTAAAAGTTGATTCGGTTTTGTTAAACTTAACTATTTTAAATTATAGCCACAAGCAATATGTAAACAAAGCTCTATTAACCTCTTACAGTATTGGCTTCAAGCACTGCATCACATTGAAACAACAACGACAATAAAAATGATGATAATAGCATCAACTACATCAGTAGCAAGAGCGATAACCATGACATCAATTTATATGTAACACTTAAATCTCTATACTTGAGATTTTCAACGCAGGCTAATAAATAATATCTTATTTTTATATTTTGTGTTTGTAGGACACCACCGAAAACTGCATAACAGGCTACATAAAGTAATTTGTACTCATTCAAATGGAACAAATAAATTAAATAAGAAAAGTAGAAGCAAGAAATTCGATTATGTAATGACAATTTATAGAAAAAAATCATTCTTAAAAAATTTTTTGTTCTAACAGCCAATCATCTGCTTCGTCTTTTTCAACAAGAATCAACTTCGAGTTCCTGGTTGCAACAAACAAGCCAGTAGCTACATGTTGCATCATGTGAAACTTAGTATGGCGAAGGCGCACATAACGAAATACTCTGCCGTCCGTTTCAGTTAGATAGTTCTTAATTGGGACTTTTCCAGGCCCTAATTTTAGTTTACCTTTCCTATTTTCTTTAAAACACTGAACAAACGTGAAGCTGTTGCTTCCTGGATGCTTAAGGCCAAATATGAAAGTTAAAGGCTCTGATTGAAGAACTCCTCCCCAAGAGAACCACCAATAGTCGTTGATGGATGCCAGTCGTAGAGAACTGCCATCTTCGACATGCCTAGGCCTCCACTTTAAGTTTTGTTCCGTTGGACAAACTACTTGAATTTCCAACTTTCTAATCTGGGGCTCCGACTTTAATCTGTTCCTGGTAGATTCTCTTCGCTTTTTGCTTTTTGCTGACTTTGATTTTTTGGATTTTGAAGTTTTCTTTTTCCCTGCTGCTTTAGACCAATTATTGTTTTTTGAGGACAATTCGGTGACCGATGAAGCATCGCAACACAAGGTATACCATTTGTTTCCTCTTGATGGTGATGGTTTTTCCTTTCTGGCAGAAGGAACTCGAGGTGGAGCGGATGCGGGTCGCATTTTGCGACCTCTTTCACCCGGCAATGGCGATCTTCTTCTTGACATTGTAGCGGGTCTTGCTTCAGCTTTTGATTTTGGCTTGGGTGTCCCACTGGCAGCAGCTACTTTGCTGTCTTCAAAAATATGATGGTACCATTTTTCTTTCGACCTTGGAGACAATTTTGCAGTTACAGTTTGGCGTTCAGTTCTTCGGCTTGATGTTTGACTTTTCCCAACTGGTGATGGAGATCTTTTTCGGTCAAAGTTTACCGATTTTGATCGACTTTTTGATGACAGCTCACTTTTCTCTTTGTTTTCTTCGAAGATACGATGATACCATTTATCTTTACGAGATGAAGATTTTGAGGGAGTAGTTTGAGGTCTAGTCATTCGGTTTGTACTTTCTTGGCGTCTGCGTGGACGAGTTGGTGACCTTTGCCGGGTAATTCCATTCGAAGTTGGTCGATCTTGTGATGACACTTTGTTAGAACTTTTAGACTCTCCGAAAATACGATGGAACCATTTTTTGTTTGAATATGAAGATTTTGGCGAGACGCTTTTCGATCTAGTGATTTCGGTTGTACGCTTTCTACGTCTGTCAATTGGAGACGGCAACCTCTTATGAGCATTACTACTAGATTTTGGTCGATTTTTTGATGACGGCTTTCTTTCTGTTTTAGAGTTTTTCTTTTTTTCACTTCCAAAAATGCGATTATACCACGTATCTTCTTTTTTCGACATTATGGTCTTTGCTGCTGGACTGACTTCTGCCACTGTTGATTTTGTTTACTTCGGAGTATTTTCGATGATATTCTATTTTGGTCGCAGCAATAATAGGTTAGGTTTTGGTGTCTCCTTTCAATTTTGGATGACATTTGATACATGTCTGGCGCGCAAATCTACAAGGTTGTATAGCGTATTGTAAACACTCGAAGTACATCTTACGCTGTTATTGTTGGGAGTGAAATGATGTTATTGTTTAGCAACTGTTTCGTTTTGTAATTTATAATTCACTTCACTTAATGCCATGCCGGGTGGTACTGGTAATCCTATTTAACATGTGAAAACGTTTCTTGACATGAATCTTATTTTGAGCTCAACTGCAAAAGGGATGCTGCCAGATGATCGCCATTTCTGTAATTAGAAGCCTACGCCAATGACTGTTTTGCTCCAGCCGTAAAGCAAGTGTGTCGAGCCCTTATTATCGCTACAAAGGTTAAAGACTACTGGTACCGATCAAACTAATCGAAAGAATATCTAAAAATTATACTGCCTTGTGAAGGGCATAATGCATTGTCAGTTTCGCGCATTTTTACTAAATCGCTTGACAGGGTTATTAACAAGGGAGTGAAAAGAGAGAGAGAAAATGAGTTCACGAGTCTCAGAAATTATTACAACTTTTTTGGGGGTCTGTAAGCAAGAAACAATGTTAGCTCCAATAATAATAATTGATGCTTTTTAGACTTAATTTTGACCTTTGAAAATTGAAATTATTGATATGATCTTTATTCGTAATGATACCTCATTGTATTAACATCAATTCGTTGTCGCAAAAAGCTTTAAAATAAATACTGAAATCGAAGTGCGATCGCGACACGGCCTCATATTCTTCTGGCCAGCAGCATTCGATATACGCCATTGCAGCCTGCACAAAATGTTTGAACCGGAAGCGAAAGATGAAAAGTAAATAGTGGTTTCTCTTGACCGTGCCGTATGCAACTCTTCATGTTAAACTCGCGGTTTTTCCTCACTCGCCGTATTGATCTGTGCAACAGATTGTAAGTTAGAAAATTAGATTTTATTACTTTTACTTTTTAAAACACGTAGCTAATGGCTTTAAATAACCATAAAAAAACTACCAAATCTTTCAAATTCGTCCCTAATTGTGGGCCAAGGTGTTCACACGCTTGCAGAATGGATTTTGGGAGATCTTTGACACACACCTAAAATCACCAGTTATAACATGTTGACTACATAGACATTGAGCAGGAGTTTCAGTGCTAATTAGGCCTGAAAAGTGGGACCCGAAAACAAACAAAGCTGTGGGGCGCCGTTTGGAAACAAATCATCTATTCTGTGCCAGTATTGTTTTGTATTCGTTTAAAAAAGTCAATAAAATTAGCTGCAAAATATATCGGAAATTTCTGATACATGTGTCGGAAATTTCCGATATATCAGGGTGCGGCATAAGTAACACCCTATTGGTTTTGCCCAACCGCCAAAATTTTATACATCACGCGCTCAATTGCCCGCTTTATGACAGTCCCCGGCAACGTAGATTCTGACGACATAGTTTGCTTTCACTAGCGCCGCAGCTCGCGTTTTGACGTTGGCCAATGCGCTGTTATGGTTCGTAATACTTCATCGCTTTACCCCGATACCGCTACTATTCACTTTCTAGTCACGCATCGCGTCCACCAGCAATGCAGAAACAACGTTAATTTCTAACTCTATGCGCAGAACGTCCCATCCGGGGCGCTGCGTTGGGTGGGACCAGTCCTTGCTGATGAGGTCATAAGGCCGAAACCTGGGTCCAGGGATAATCCTGCCTATTTTGCTATACTAACGTTGTTCAGATCGTGACCTTTCGTGTAAAAATAAACTAACTTTTGTCCTGAGGTGTGTTGCTTCGTGTCTGGTTTCTGTGAGATTCGATCCCCGGTCTTTCGAGCTGCTCGCTGACGTGTAATCCCGTGCTACCATGTATGCCTTAAAGCACTACCTTTAGTGTATAATCTTTGGAAGGTTTTCCCATGCCTAATCACCTTTTGTGTGATCAGTGTTATGTAAGGATATCCGTTTTAGTTTATACCTGCACTGTAGGCGGTAACGTCAAAAGGAACCTGGTCCAAAAGTAAACAGTACGTAAGTCTTGTGCTTTGTGTTGGATTGTTCGGGCTAGTTTCGTGTACAGTCTTATGTAGGATATTGGGCTAGCCAGGAGCGACGTAAAGTGTCTTGCACGCAGCATGAGACCTAGTGATGACAATGCGTCTCTTTTGCCCGCGTTTTGGAGATGGCCCTGCCTATTTTGCTATACTAACGTTGTTCGGATCGTGACTCTTTGTAAAAACTAAAAAATATCTTATAAGGTATATTTTCAGTATTTTTTGTTTAATTAATTTGCTAAATCATCATTTGTTCAGATATTTTATGCAACCATAAGATTAACAAAGGAACAGAGAGTAAATTATTTTGTTTGATTAATTTACTAAATCTTCATTTTTTCGCATATTTTATACAACCTTGAGATCAACGAAGGAACAGAGAGTAGACGCAATTCAATGGTACTATCAAAACAATAAAAAGGGTGCTTGATTTCATTTGTATTGAACATTATTAAACCGAATAAATATTATATTAATCTATTATCCTGTGGCAATATATTCACGTTCGCAAAAATAAAGGATAATCAAAAAGGCTTTATTTGTAATTTTGTTACACATAAACAAAGGCGCTGCTTATGCCCCATTCTATATATGAAGGTATTGGAAATATACTTTATCTATATAGTGGCAAGATTTTGGAAATCTGGAATTTCCGGTACATGCAACGAAAATTTCCGAAATATATATCGCAAAAAATCCATGGTCATATTTTGCAGCTGTTTTTTTCCGATATACACTATATATCGGAAATTTCCGAAATATGTATCAAAAATTTCCGTTATATTTAGCAGCTGATTTTATTGACTGGTCCATGATAAATACGCAGAAAAGCACTCGTACAGATTAAGTTATTTTTTTCCAAACGGCGCCCCATACAAAACTTCTTCAAGCAATTAAGGGTTCTTTTCCGCGTGACATGCTGACCAAGCAACTTTCGATGCAGCCCCGCTAAACTCGATACTCGAGTAGATCTCATTTTTTTCATTACATTTCCACAAGATGTCGCAAACAATCAACCAAAACTGTTAATGGCGGTATAAGTAATTGACTTGTGCCATAAACGCAAAAGGCAAGCTGGGAAGCCAAATGCCATATTGTTATCGTTCGATTGTAAACCAACGAATGACTAAGGCATGTCGGTGTATGCTCGGTTTTGTACTGTAATAACATGTGGGGCGATAGCGCTTCGTCTTTCGCCTTTTGATTCAATTGTGACAGACTTATAGTTTTCATTTAACAAACACTAAATTTTACTGCTTTATTGCTGGATTAATAGGAGATAAAAAGCAGAATGAGAAGAGAGGCAAGACTGCTAGCTTATTGTCAATTTAGCTCATGTTCAAGTGAGAGACAAAACAGGTCAAACGACGGAACGTCGCCGTATGTGTACTTAAGCCCACTTGTCTTAGATTACATAAATAAAGTTATTACTGAGTTTAACACCGGCTGTAGCGTTGTTTGGTAGGTTATTTTACTTGCTCGGTTGATTAGATTTACTAGCTTCCAATATCTATGCCAAATCTTTTTATTTTAGTATACCGTGAAACATAAATGAGTAACTACTGTTGGCTTAAAGACCAGTGTAATAACAGGCTAGATTCTTGCAAGCGGGCATTGCTGCAGAATCAAATGCAGTGGCAAACTGCTTGTAAATCAGTGAATTAAACGTAACATTTACTGATTTAATCACATTTCCTGATTTATCACTTGCTTTGCCAGATGAAATAAAATAACGTCAAACGCTTTTATAATGAGTTAAAGGGAGACAGCAAGCTTGCTAAAGCATTCAGCGAATTCCGAAAATTGCAGCGTTGCAAATAAGGCGACACAGAGAACTAATAAATTTGACATAATGAGCAAAAACCAAGCAAGTCAGGAAGGAAAAACTTTGCCAGGTGAAGCCGAAACTTTGCGATACAAATGGATTGTGTTATTTTGTTCTTTTCTTGTCCGATTACTCGTATTTGGAACTGTTATGTCAGTGGGAGTGCTGTATGTAGAGTGGCTGGATGAGTTTGAAATGGGACTGGGGAACACAGCATTGATTGGTTCAATAGGTACTGGATCGGTGTTGCTTATGGGTAAGTAGAATTCAAGATGTTTACATTTGCTCTTTGGTGTAGCATAGTTCAAATTCAAGGCTACCAAGACGCATTTATGCGTAACCAAACGTAATTTTCTATCATGTTAAATAAGGATCAATCTCTTTCGCATTAGGCTTCGGTCTGAATATGATACGTAGGCGCACAAGAGATAGCACTGTAGATTTTGGAACAGGATTCACCAACCGTACGTCCCCGGACGCCAGGTCTCCCGCGAGGACGATATGAGTCACCCCACGCTGCATAAGGGGTTCGTGGCTTCGCTCGGTCGGTCAATCAAAAGTCCCGGTTAGGCATTCAATTAGCGAGCATAGCTAGACCTTTCATAGGTCCCGATTTAAACGTCGGTCTCGGTAGCAAAAAGTCTCGGAAATTCACTTCAGCGAAAATATGCCAAGTAACTCTTGCCTGGCGATGAATTGGACCGCGAGTGACGCAATCGAGGCAGCAATACAGGTGCTGACCTTTTTTTTCTTTTAGAGGACACCATACATATGAGAGAGCATTTTCGGCACTTACTATAAAGAAGACAAAGTAGTCTATAGGTCCAGGCTGAATGTCGAGTCTGACCTAAGGGTCTGTTTGTCACAAATAGCCCAAAAATTGATGAATTGTGCCTTCGCCATGATCAGTGATCAGAAAGTAGTCCTGGATTCAAAAAAGGTTGGTGACCCCTGTTTTAGAAAGATTGCTGTTTGTTGCGAAAATCCTCGTGTACCTTTCCTTATTTGTCATAACGATGCAGTCCAGAGCGGAATGTAGGAAAGCTTGACTACGAGATATGCTAGATCAGTGGTTCCCAACCTTTTTGAGCCCGTGGACCACTCAAAAATAATTTACATCACCTTGGACCACTATCTCCGATCTTCCCACATAAGTTGTAATATTTAAAAGAGTTATTAACATTGGACTTTATTCTATATACAACACGATTTATTCTAAACATCACAAATCACCACCACCAAACAATGTTTAATGACTCTCCTGCATCTGATGGTTTTCAACTAAAAATTCAAAGCGAGGAACGATGCCTGAGAGGCACACTCTCATTTAATTATCTCCACAAACCAAGATTTGATAAGGTGCTCTCCATTGTTGTGTGCTTTGTTGCTCTTCGCAATCAAGTAAGCAGCTCTATACGACGCCATCAAGATCGGCTTTTGCATGGTTGTTGTTGTTTTGTGCAATTGAGGGAGAGTACCTTTTTGATCGTAGAGGGCTCGCTTTGTTTTCAGGGCTTCAATACCATAAGCTGCTGATCCACCATGTGTTGCAAAATGTATTTTTAGTTTAGAAGGCTTCAAACTCGAGTTTGTAAGAACCTGATCGCAAAGGATGCATTGCGCCTTCTCTGTCCCATCTTTTTCAATGTTTTTGTGAAGCCAAATGCAACGTAATTTTTACTACACTTTCGTTTCAACATATCAGGGTTGTACGAAAATCATTGATTTAGCTTAGATTTGTTCTAAATAAAATCCCAAACAAATTATATACAAGGTATATAGAATACTACTAGAATTCTAAATTAATCGATCGTTAACAATCTCCTAATTCACAAGCTCTGAGCTTATCTGGCAACTAACCTTGACTGCACCAGCATGCCTATAAAACGAAACACAACAATGCTTACTATTACATTATCAATTATTGAGAATTAACAAAAATGCAAAACTTTTAATGGCGAATATATTGTTTTTTTATGGAAGGACCTCTCGTGGACCACTTGAGAACCTGCATGGACCACCAGGTGGTCCATGGACCACAGGTTGGGAAACACTGTGCTAGATGCAATGCTTCTCTTTATAACTATTTTTTCAATAATCTAAAAGTATATTTTACCTCTCCCCAATTTATTTCAGTCTTTACTGATTTACCTGTACCATACGAAAAACTATTTTCCAAAAAAAGATGCAAATACGCCTTTGGACTAGGCTGTGCATTGCTTCCACCGCAAGGTCACTTGAGAAAAATGGGAACCTATAATTCAGCATGGTCCTACTGCGTAGTTGTTATTTGCAATCCGCGAACAAATTTCAATAGAGCTTTTAGGAATTAGTTAGCAAAGGTAGATTTTTCAAGTAGAAGGATGTTGCATTAAAATGCTCTCAACATTTAGAAGGACGTGGCAATGTGAGAGTATATTATTTATAACAAAACAGTTTGAGTTTAACTGTAAAAAGTTTAATGGCAGACATAACACTAAAGAATTGTTTTCAATTGCAACCACTAACATTGTTATTGGCCTGCGAGCAATAATATTTAAGAAGCCTCCGACACAACGAACCCACTAAATCTTTGCAATAAATTCAATTAGTTGTAGTAGTTGGCAATTTATTTCGCTTCTGTTTTCTCAGCACAAAAAACTCAACGAAAGAATAAAAACAACGAGCGAAAAAGGAATGCAGGTGACAAAACGAATTGACGTTAAACATACCCAAATTTTTTAAGATTACATTAAAAAGATTGTAGAGAGGGGCATGGTCACCGCACCTGACAAAAACATCGAGCAAAAAAATTTAAATAAAAAAAACACAACAAAAAAGGAACTAAAAAAGCAGTCAGCCAAATAAACAAAATTTTACCCTATGTATAAAACCTAATTGCTAAAAAAATACATTCCTCTCAGTGCCAAACTGTTGTTACCCTAACGAGGGGGGCTAGCAGGTACTACACCTTGCCCAAGGGTGACCTGGGAGCAACGACAGTTAAAGAGTTAGCTCCATTACACTCTAGGAAGGACCCTGTCGCCGGATGCAGTTATAGTCTTACTGCCCAGGACCATGCAATTTGCAGATAAACAGTAGCACCATAACATTGCGTTTGAATTTTTATGACCTGATTTTAATCACGTGATTGTGGATAACTTAAGTAAACCATTGGAAGTGTCCCTGTCTTTTTTACTCAAATAAAAATTAGTCATTTATTCTAATGAATAGACTGAAGTTTCATGGACCTATATCGCAGTTGAATTTTCCTTATTCTTCTTCTTCATCCGAAAATATTTCGAGGAGCAGTTGTCGCCTGAAGTTGGAGATGGAGTATAAGATAATCATTCGCTCTTTTTAATTGGTAGTTCGAAAGTGATTGGCAGATTCTGAAAAAGAAAGAAAAACAGCAAATACCTATTCTTTTACTTTTTATCCTACTTTGCAAGCTCGTTATATCTTTAAGCAATCAAAATAAGTAGGTTTCCAGTCTTAAAACATAATAAATATTAATCTACTGATTTATAATATATTCTTTAAAGCATTTGATGAACCTGGGAAGTGATTTAATATCTTTGAGTGCTACAGGTAGTTTATTCCATAACATTGGGCCTCTAAATTTCAGTGTTTGTTGTATGAGTTTTATTCTGCAATATTGAGGGCACAATTTCGACTTGGATCGAGTACGAAGAGTGGCTTTCTCGCTAAGAAAGTTAGAATCAAAGATGTTTGAAAAAGCATGAGGAAGAGATTTATTAAAATATTTGTGCATAAATTTGGCAATTTCAAGTTGTTTAGACTGTTGTATTGTTAGCAGATTGTGTTGTTGAAAAACGTTACTGTTTTTTTTGCTTAGTATTAATCAAATTAATTGCTTTGGTTGAAACTTTTTGCAACTTTTGAATCATAGATGCGTTACCATGGCACCAGGATATTACACAATATTGCACATAGCTATTAATAAGAGAGTGATATAAAGTTAGCAATGAACTTTTATCAAGATACTCTTTTACTTTGTTAATTACATGGTAGCTACATCTGAGTTTTTGCAGCAACCACTGCATATGTGGCTTCCATGAAAGATGTTCATTGATGGTTAAACCCAAAAATTTGCAACTGTTTACTCGTTTTAGATGCTTGTTTTTGAATTGAATTGACAAGGCAGCAGGTGGAGGAAGACTATTTGGAGTTCTAAACGCAACATATAAGGTTTCATCAGTATTAAGTGTTAATTTATTTGCAGAAAGCCAGGCCTCGACATGTTTCAATTGAATATTTGTAACCTCATATAATGCTTTATAAGAACTGCTGTTAAAAAATAAGTTGGTGTCGTCCGCAAACATTAGCGCTTTGCCTGATGTTAAGTATTTAGGAAAATCATTTATGTAAATTAAAAATAGAAGGGGGCCAAGAATTGATCCCTGTGGTACCCCTACCTCGATTGGCTTGGAATTTGAAATTTTTCCATTAACTTCCGTTTGCATCAAGCGACCGTTTAAATAGCTTCTGAACCATTCGTTTGCTACCCCCCTAACACCAAAGTGATTTAGTTTAGCCAAAAGTATACTGTGATCAATGGTGTCAAAAGCTTTGGAGAGATCTAAAAATACACCAAGAGTATATTCTTTATCTTCGAAAGATTTGGTGATATTTTCAACCATTACAGCAGCGGCATGACTAGTGGAGTGATTTTTTCTAAATCCAAATTGTAAATCATAGAAAAAGTTTGATTGTGACAAAAATGAATACAGTCGATTATATACAATCTTTTCTAATATCTTAGACAGTACTGGGAGCAGACTAATTGGCCGATAATTATTTACATTTGTTTTTTGCCCTTTTTTGTGTATAGGAATCACTTTAGCTTTTTTAAAGTCTATGATAAATTGACCTTGAGATAAAGATAAGTTAAAAATATGACACAAACCAAAAAGAATGTAATCCGAACTTGATTTTACAACTGATATTGGAATTTCATCAATTCCAGTACTGTTTTTGGGTTGCATTTTGGAGATAATTTTTTTGATTTCAGTTACCGATGTAGGGTTCAAGAACATTGAGTTGCATATTGGAGAGCCCAAAAATTCACTGAATTGTTTTGCGGGGTTGCTAGTTTGTTTACTAATTTTTCACCAATACCAGAAAAATAATCGTTAAAGTAGTTAGCTAATAGATTTGAGTCAGTACACAATTTACCATCTATTATCAGAGAGGGGCATTGAGTGATTTTACTTTTTTTCCTTCCAAGTAGTTTATTTAGGGTTTTCCACGTTTGTTTCAAATTATTTTTTAGTTTATCAAAAAGAGATGAATAATGCAATTTCTTTTTCTGTTGAATGGTATGATAGTAAAGATTTCTAGCTTTGTTATACTTCACTTTTGCAGTCAAATGCCTTTGCTATTGTTTCAATTTTACATATTTGCCTCAATTGTTTTATTCATCATTTTGAGCGAATTGGCCCGCAAGTTGATAAGTTGGTTGTAAAATGGCCTACTGACCAAAACTAGTTCGACCACCCTAATTTTACTCAATAAGCAAACGACAAACGGACAATTTGAGAAACAGCGAAATGACCTTTGGCCTACCCACCTGTTTCAAGGCAACAGCCACCCATACGCGTCATGGCATTTGGCGCTAGCCATAGTTCGAACTCAGCAAGTGAGCTCGAATGTAGACGACGGTTTTTCTCGGCCACGCCGCTTCTAGATGTAACCAACGCTTGAAGCGCTCGATCTGTAACCTTGCTACGGAAAATTTCGCGCTGAGTCGTTCACGCTGTCGACAATTTACAAGATGGCATTAACATGTAAAAGAACGCTGGTTCAAATCGGAGAGAAAAATTGTTTACTCAAGTAATCAATCGCCTTACGGTTCAATCAATCCTCTTATGGTACAAACAGTTACTGAAATAGCTTGTTTGTAGTTCAAAGAAGTGATTGTAGTTTATCTAAGTTATGTACGTATCAAGAGAATTATGATTAGATCCACTTCTTAACCTTACGACTCCCAACATGTTCAAACCATGCTGGCAGAAAATTCGAACTCACATCTATACAAAGCTATCGAACAATGGTATGAAGCAGTGTTTCCCCTACTTTTTCAGCTAGCAACTCACTTTTGCTAACGCCGTTTTGGAGTATTACTGATGCTATGAAATAACTAATCAGGACAGCAATTATTAACTGCAGTGATTTATTTAAGGGACCGTAAAATGCGATGGCCTCCCAAGGCGACATGATCGAAGCAAGAAATGTAAAACAAAAGCTCATGTGGAGAAGAAATTTGTGATTTCAAAAAGTCAATCGCCGAAAAAGGCCATGTTTCGAAGACCAAGTCGGACAAAAATCTGACTTTCAAAAAGATGGTCTCTAAAAGAAAAGAACTCCACATTGTCTTGGACACCAAAACTGGAAAAATTGAGAAAGAGCTTCGTGGCCCACGGGTTGGGAAATGCTAATATAAAAAATAATTTGACTCGCATCATTTTTGATATGTTGGGAGTAGCAAGATCGAGAAAAAGATCTAATTAGTTGTGATAACAAATTATTTGAAAACAAACTGCATAAATGAAAAATTAAGGTAGAGTAAATTCGGACTCTCGGCAGTTCTTAACTTTTTGAACCATTTTTCCACTAAAGTAAAGCTCAAACAAACAGATATTTTTTTGCTCCTTTTTTGTTTAATTGTTGCAATCTTAATTTTGTCGGACAGGATTTATATTTTCTCGACGACAGATACAGTATAGTGTGAAATATTAAATGTTTGTTTATGAACATTCGATGTTGTTTTTAAGAAGGCTATACCTTTCGTCACCGTAGGCTATGTTTTAGCAAGTTCTTTTGCAAAAGCGCTGTAATTAAAAATGGTTTTAAGCTGTATTTTGGTAGAAGTTTTGCGAAACTCTGGTAGCCAAAACACCAAACTAGGCCTGAATCAGGTTGATAGAAAAACGATGATCTGGCACGCAACAAGATCAGTCACAGCTTGCTTGGCCGGAACAAGTACTTTTAATTACTAACTGAAAATCAGACCTGTAAATTGCTGAAAGAGTAAAAACCCATAATTTTTAATCAAAATTCCACACATTTTTAAACAAACGTTTTCCATTAATTGATTATTAGATACCGTTTTGCTTGTTTGGCTTGCGCTAAATGCCGATAAACCATTGCTTGCTATGCTGCATGCCGTAGACTAATCGCACCTTCAATGGGTTGTCTTGATCTTCATTCTCATAAAAAATTGCTCTGCCAATTGTTGGTTGGAGTAGTGCTTCCCATCCTTTGTTAGCTCGCGATCCCCTTTTAAGTAACCAAAGACCCCCAGCACATCGCCGATCACCAAAAATGTGTCAAAAGCTAATCTAATTCCCTTTGAGAGAGTTTTCAACAATTCGCTCTCCAAAAACAAAAAAAGATCAATTAGGTCAAAGATCCACCAACATTTTAGCTGCTTATTTTTTGTAAGACCTGTTTGTGTGACGCATTCCCAAAAAAGAATGTTTTTTGATCTTTCGCGACTTAAAGTTTTTTGAAGGTTTAATTTATGAACGCGATTGTTTTGCTTATTTTGTGCTGTGTTTGTATTTTTTTGCGAATCCTGCGTTAAAATTGTTGTTTTTGCTTTTTTTTCGACTTAAATTTTTTGTCGAAAATCTTTGAAGCGCAACTGCTAGAAACTTGCTCATACATATACACCGCAACTTTTTTTCGCGCTTCAGTGGGAGTACGCGTATCCCAGTTTTAAAACCGTTAAACCAGGTCATGTACCAAAATTGAAAAGCCAAGCAATGGCCCTTGATATTTTTTTTGACTACGCCCTTGTTTTCTACAAAAGTTTTGGTAGAATATGGCAAAAATGCAATATTTTTATGCGCTCTGCGGCTATCGCAGACAAGAGATTGATAAGCATTGATTTACACTCTTTAAAGAGTTAAGTAACACCATATCTTCAGGATCACTAATATATTTAGCTAGCAAACGGATATTACAACACAACTACAAGGGATAAGTTGCTTACAAAACGACGATATAACGATGAGCAAGAAATTATACTCGTAAAACTTATTCTTCCATATCTTTTGTCGATTCTTCATTTTAAAATTTAAGTTTTTTTAGGGCCTATATCGGGAGCATTGTTGGATCGTTTCTCGTGTAGACAAGTGATTATTGTCAGTGGATTGTGCATGAGCACTGGCCTCATACTTAGCGCGTTTGCAAACAGCATTCTTTACCTCTGTATTAGCTTTGGTATTGTAACAGGTTGGTAAAATAGAATAACCTTGTGTTGCACTAGCAGCAATTTTTCTGACAATAGTTGCAGAGGAGGCTTTCATGCCTAAAGATATTGCGTAATGTTTAAAGAGGCTGCTTATACTTATTGAATTTCTATCCTTCAGATTTGCCCCCAGAGAGAAAAATACATTAAGCATTGGACTATTGTTCAGACCTGCTTTGAAGTTTCCCAGTTTTAGTAATGTTCTTATTAAGCAATGTAGCACTTTCAAAACAGAGGACCACTTTAAGGGATAATATATGTATTACACATACCATGCAACATTATTGACAATTGCTTTTTCATTATTATGTAATAATCTCAGTTGTAATATATATTTTCATCTAATAATCGTTAACAAACCATTTCTTTAATGTTGATGATGGATTGATATGCTTTACGATTCTAAAAAGAAAAGCATGATTCTATTGCCTTGCTCGCATTGAGACATTTTGTTGAAAGATGAACGATTGTATGAATTAAGTTAGTGGGCGAGCTTCGCTCCGGTGCCGAACAATTAACGTTTTTGTGGAAAGGACAAATTCAAAATGTAACGAATTGTGCGTTGCTCATTATACCTCGATGTAAACAAGGCTTTCTAGACCTGTATCGCAATTCCAAAAACTTTTTCTGCACCTATTCGATAAGATGGACAGCCAGTGTCCATCTTATCGAACAGATAATCTAGTAGAGAGAGACGAGATGAAATCAAGTAGAGAGATGAGAGGAAACTTCAGCTCCCTGTGTCTAAAACTTTCGACCGAAGTACTTATTGATGACGTCAGTATGACAAACTAAAAATAAAATCTTGCTCCCCTCAATTTTCTTTTTACGGTCTTGTATCAACAACGATATCTGTTTCAACCGAAAAAAAGCATTCGATACTTATCCCTTTTTAAAATACGGTTAAGACAGAATGAATTTCTTTTGTAGAACTTAAAGTACCAAATGGTGGTTTTGCATCAACTGTTGCTGACATAGTTGGCATTGTGTGGAAAAGATTTTGTTCTTAACGTATGATTGTTTTCTATCTTTGCTAGGTTGTGGAGGAGGAATGGCCAACCTGGCCGCCATTGTTTCACTCAACCAATTCTTCTACAAACAACGCCCTTTAGCGATGGGGATTGGTTCAGGAGGTGTCGGAGTTGGAATTTTTGTCTTTGGCTTTCTTCAAAAGCATTTTGTTTCTCTTTTTACGTGGAGGGTAATATTTCATCTCACCTTGCGGATTGAGCCTATAGCAGGAAGCAGAGTTCTTACCGTGCGTACGTTCGCTTTAACTCCTCCGAAACTCCTGGGTGTACAAATGTGATACTTGCCATGATTGATCGCAGCTCCGAGATTAGAATCACAAGGGAGTTGATGACGTAATGATGACGCCATAGATGAAGATTTTTAAATATGGATTTCTTGACGGAGGGAAATGGCTTTTGGTTTAAGCAAGAACCAGCCTCCCGCCTGTTAATTTGCTTAAATAGTACTTTAGGGGTTTAGATGGCATCACAATAAACAATTGATGGCAGATTTCATTTTCTCCAAAAATGATGACAGTAGAAACGCGGTTGGAAGCTTTTTTGGAAGGTATTAACAAGATGCTTCTGATAAAAAAAAATTTTGCAACAATTTGAACTTTTTTGAAAACGTAAGAGGCAATTCTTTTTTAAGGTATTTCTAATCTCAAGCGTTCTCTACTTCCTTTTTTCTTGAAAGCTTAAAAAAATCTCGGTGATGTCACAGCGCTGACAGCTTCAATTTTAGTGTAGGCAATCAAGCAGCAGGCAATGATTGTGTACTAATTATTTGTCTTCAGCATGAAAGTCAACGTAAATGATTGAAATGTTGTCTGTTGAAGTAGAACGACATATTGCAGTATTGGCACCGGTATAAATCTGCTTTTTTAGTAATGCAATAACAACAAAATTTACGATAAATAAACTGTAGAACACTTCGTCTTAGAATACCCTTGTGTGGTTGTGTATTGCGCTTAACTATTACCCGTAGGACATATTGGTCACCTGTTGCAAAGTAAAACAAAATTTGCTGCAGTGATGTGAGCTCTTGGGCTAGCAACTTGAACCAATAAATCTGGGGAATATTTTCGCTTCCAATTATTCTCAAAAATTTGTGTCAATTTAACTACATGTCTGGATGCCGTTACATTTTTGATCTAACTTCAGTTTTATAGCAGTCACAATTAAGAAAAATCCTTCTGCAAGTCTTTCAGTGCTTTTTATGATGGCGTTAGTGGGGAAAAAATATATTTCTGTCGCGTGTAATTGAAATTTGTTGATCATTTGTCATTGGAGCTGGTTATCTGTTAAACCACATGCTTTTTGAGAATACGACCACTTCAAGGAACTCGATATTTGTGGCACTTTGGCGCCAACCACAATTTTGAATTAGTTTCTACCTTGTATTTACCGGAAAAGAATAGATGAATATCTCTAATTGATAGGCTGTTTGTAAGTTGTACCAATTCATTGTTTAAATGAAAGGAAGTCTGGATTAGAGCCAAAATTAAATGTAATAAAATTCCAAGTTCAAAAAAATCAAAATAAAACAGTAGTTTTATTAACTTGTTAAATTGGGTGTAGAGCGGGGTTCTCAACCTCTATTGTCTCATTCGTCCCTTGACAAATTTCAACAGTAAAATATACCCCCCAAATCTTTATTTATTTTCACTTCTTCAAATGCCTATTATTGTAGGTAAAAGTGTAAATTTTTTGCTAACAAAATTTGCCCCCAAAGTAGGTCTAATTTACCCTCGGTTGAGAACCTCTAACCTAGCGAAAACAATTTTGCTAGAAAGTAGCTTAATTGGCGTTCTGAGATAGGATGTATAACCCTTTTTCTCGCTATGCCAGAACCAGGGCAAATTGCCCAGCCAACGAATTTATATCATTTATTAAGCAGCCAAGAAACTTATGTTTTTAATACAAACAAAAATACGAAAGGGAGGGGGGCGCACCAAGTCGTGAAATAGGCCTACCACTTAATAGTTTATTTTTGTTATAACGAAAATGACCACCATTTTGGCGTCACCATCATTTTTGACTTTATTACCTCCTACCTCTACTTTTTGGAAAAAACAAATGATAATTTGTGAAATCATATTTTGTGAGTATTACTAGTCTTGATTGATAGAGTAAGATCATCACCATTAAGAGTGCAGAAATCGTTGCCTTCATTTACAACAGCTTTTTGTAACTGCTCTCGCAAATATTGGTGCGGTGAAATCGAAGCAGCTGCATAAACTAATACTTTTTACTCGGCATAGCTGATGGTAAGCCCTGGGTTAAGTCGCACCATATTTAGAAGAAACATTGTTGCTGTTTTGCTTGATAACAGCTTCGTGAAGCTACTGGAATCGTAGCTAAAAACTTGGGGAAAAAACAAGATTCATTTTAGCTTCCGTGGTTACGTCTAAGCAGGGAGCATAAAACCTTAGGCGGAGCCAGAAGGGATTTTAGAAAGTTTAAGAAAAAATCATAAAAAAACAACACCCCTGTGTAAAATCCCACCGTATAAAAGACCTTTTTGCTATATTTCTTGAAAATAACTGAATAGTAGAAATGTTATTCGTACTTCCAAATTAACAAAGACGAAAAACCCTCTTTCTCCATTGGCTAACCTCAAGCAATGAACAGTGCCAATACACCTAACTGGCGTAGCTAGGACCTTGAAGTCTCGTACTTAATTACCGCACCCGAGGAGCTCACTAAGTTGTGAAATAGATCTTTACTTTAAACCGAATTTTTGTGCTTGTAAAAACAATTATGCTTTGGCGTCGCCATTCCTTCTTTTAAACTTTAGTGTTCTCCCGTAGGCTACTCGATAGACAAATAAGCAGACCGGCATCATGGGAATAAAGGCTATTCCGATCCTCCCCATAACGTGTTTTGCCTGAATCACTTTTAAAAGTACATCTGATTTATAGAAATGAGAGTTGGATGTGCAAAAATGCATTAACTTTTTGTTACTGTTTTCCCAACTGCCCATTTTAATATTCATTATCCCGACGTTGAGCGCGATGCCCGCTGAGACCGACTATCATGCCAGTAAAATCGCATTTATACAAAAAATTTCTTTATATATTTGATGGGTTAAAGATTGGGTAATCTTTCCTCCTCGGAATACACTTTAAAGGCCATGCGTGACTGGGTCATTGATTGGCTCTACCTGGTTACAGGCCCGATTTTTTGCAATATACTCGATACTTTTTGAATACGATATCGACTATGTAAAAGAAGACAAATGGAAAATCCTATTTTTTGTTGATTTGAGATTTTGTTTGCAGGGATCACTTTTAATGCTGGGTGGCATTCAGCTTCATGTCGTTGTTTGTGGTTTATTAATGGTTCATCCTGACCACTTACGGAACTATAATTGGTTATGGAATTGGTGGAAATCCGGCAAAAACATGGTAATCAGTAGGTAGAGCATGCATGCAAAGCTTTTAACGGCAACCACGATTTTGCCACGTACACAAAGTGAGAATACCTTTAATATTTAAGATCCAGTACGGCCAAGTTTTGACTTTTGTTCATTACTAGCTTTTGGTGCAAGACTGGGCTTTTTGGATAGAGTTTCTCTTCGCCAACAGTTTTCAAGTAATTTAGGAACTGCATTCAAAACCAACTTTAAAAAACTAAAGGTTGGAAAGTTAGCTATTGGTTCTGCATATATGACAATTTGAATTGCCAGCATTACCTGCTGTTTGCCATTGCAGTAGAAATGCTGAGTGCGCAAAGTAGCGCAACTATGCTGATAATTATTTATTTATTTGTGCCTACTAGGCTGGCTGGGCTAACAAGCTATAAACTGCGTATCACTTATGACGTAACGCCATTTACCACCCTCAACATACTTAGGTACGTTGTATACTCTCGAAGGCCGATAGGCACTAAAGTGGAGCCATGATTGTTCGGCCAATCGAACATCTTTCAACACCTATAATGGCAGGGTATCCTGCTTAGTTAGTTTGCGCTTACATTAATGTTTTGAGTAAAGTTGAAGATACGCATGCACAATTGTGCTCATGCCCAGTAAGCACTATCTTTTAGATCAAGGTGGTCCAAGGCTGAGAGCATGAAAGGCCGCATTAATGTTTGACGAAAAATTTGTGGGCCCCAAAGATAGAAACTTAATTGAGCTCGAAAGGCTAATTTGACTGTTCTAATCGAACTAATGCTTTACTGCACGCCTAACTTACTTTTTGGCAGTGGTGAAAGTAGAATGATTTTCTTACCGGAACTGTGTCAAAACAGTGGTGAAAGTAAAATAATTTTTTCGAAATTGCTGATCAAAAGAGGCAAATTAGTCTCAATCCTATCTAGTCACAAAAACCCTAAGCACATATACCTAACACTCTAAATTTTAGCCAACTATAAATATTAGATGATTCGAAAATGGCTAAAACCCAAAATTTGCCTCTGAATGAGAGGATGAATCGCTAATCTGAGACTCGAACCAATTGCCTGCAGTTGCCTGCGAGTTGGTGAGTAAAAGTTTTACCACAGAACTATGTTGACACGAAATTTGAAAAAGCTATTTGGGAGTATAAGTTCAAAAGATCAACAAAATCTACTTTTGGCTCATTATTGTTACCACAAACATAAACGACACTTTTTCAACAAAGCACATAAACAACATACTCAATTATTTAGAATCAAACACTCAATTATTTAAAAACACTCAATTTTTTAAAAACTTTTCATAAAAGTTCGTCGTAATTATCTTTTTTTAAGTTTTGCTAAGCCATGCCACTTGTTGAGTGAGCTGCTCTTCTTCCCTTTCCAAGCCAAGTTCTTACGTATGGCTCTGGATTCCATTTCTCGCACGGAGGTCCCACAGTGCTGACAAAGAGCTGCTTCTCAGCATTGTTTGTTGTGATCACATTTCTGATATCACTAATAGAGAAAGAGAAAAATGCAGCCGTGAACGAATTGTTATCTTTCTTCGTCTGCTATTGTTTTACGGAAAATAATAGCTATTAAGCTACGGGTACTTTGAGCTTTAAGAATTTTAATGAAAAGAAAAAAGTTAGTCTGGAAAGCGCAAACAAATATGAATTGGAATTGGTATTTTCTTGAAACGAATCTGTTACCATCCGCTACTTGTAGTAACTTTTTAATTGAGAAAACTGAAGAGGACTTTTGGGCAAAATCAAATTTTAGCAAAAATAAAATTCATTTAAAGATGTGAGACCCATTCTTGAGTTTTTTTGATGATTTGACTTGTTGAATGTGCTAAAGGTTAGATTTAGTTTTAAAATCTTTTACCGGTACGCCGTTCCGGCTTACTTTCACCACTGCTTTTTGGTCTAACTAGATTTTTGGCGACTCAAAAAGGCAATTTTTGCTACTGAAGAAGATATTTAGCACATCAAAGAAATTACAAACTTAAGCAATAGAAAACACATCAACAAAATAGCAATTCAAAACATTATATTGTTTCTTGCTTTTGATTATTGCGTCAATTTCTGCTTTTATTTCGGTGGTTGACAGAGGTAAGCAAGCATCCAGGGTTTCATCACCCATTTCGTTTTGTATGTTACTTTTCAACCGGTTCATAAGCGAAAAAGTTGTTTCGAAAATGTACGTGCTGCCAAATATGGGGCAATCTTCAGTGCAAAGCCTCTTTAGCCGGGTTACTGTTCTTTGTTTACAAGCTTCCAAAAAAACGTCGTAACGCTCATTCTTTCTTGACATAAAAAAGGATCTGCTTGTGATTCACATGATTCTTGCTGAACGTGAGATGGTTGAGACTCTATTTTCACTTCTATTGGATTGTAGAAAAATTCCAATTTGGTTGTGAGCAAATAGAACTCAGCGAATCTGCAGTCAAACTTATCACTAATGTCACCAATTTTCTTGGAAAATGCAGAAAAATCAATGGTTTTCTCTTCGCCGACCAAATCAGAGCATGCAGAAAAATGCGTAGCATCGTTCCTTTGCAAAGAAGTCTTAAGTAGCACGATTTTCTTACGAAAACCGTTTATGTGTCCTATCAGCTGAGGAATATTTTGCTTTCTATTTTAAAGTTTCATGTTTAAGTGATTACTGATATCCGTCAAGAACGTTAAGGAACCAATAAACTTATCGTCACTCAACTGAATTACTCACACTGATCATAACTTTGCTCCCGTGCAAAATGTAGGCACATAGTGCTGCTTGGTGAATGATGCAATGGAATGTTGGGCAGTTCACTTCATGACTTTTTAGGATGCTTAACTAATCCACTCCTTAGCCCTGTCATTAACCTAACGCCATCTCTTACAACGCAAGCACACAACTCAAAATTACTATAATCTAAATCAAAATCAAGACTATTTTATATGATGATACTTTTTGTAGACTCGCGAAGCGGAGATATCTTGAGTAATTCTTCGTAAACCGCAAAGTTTTCATCTACACGTCGGTGCGTTCATCCAAGGCCAAAGAAGAGCACTTGCGCTTTTGAACGTTTACTTTCAATTGTAAGGTTACGTTATCACTCAATTCTGCACTCTTCTTGCAACGGTTTGATGAGATAAAGATGCTTCTTCAAAATCTTTAGCTTCTTCATGATCTCGAAAAGTAAAGTTCATTTTAATCGCACACTCTTTTATAACCTGTCCCGAAATGCTTTCCCTTGTTTAGCGAACGTAAGCGCAACTTCGTATGAAGCTTTCAGATGTGCAATTGAATCAGGTTTGCCAAAATTAATAATCATTTTTTGCAGAAAAGTTGGCTTTTAATTCTTTCAAAAATGCTCTCCTCAAAGTTCAGTGGTATTGCTCGTATTTTTTCTCATGCTTCATGTTACTTCACATTAAATTTTTTTGAAACGGGTTTGAAATAACGTAAACTTGGTGTTGTAATACTTGCAAACACGCCAGATATTGCGGTATTTCATTGTCAAAGGTAAAGAAATAGTTTTCCTCCCAGTTTGAATTAAACTTTTTATTTTCCTCGGACGCTTTTCTTTTGAGACTTTTTTTTATTTTCGATCACCACACTTTTCTACATATTACCTCCACAATGCACATATGCAACAGTTAGCGTATAAGTTAGCAGCTAACTTTTAACTGATAATCAGAGTCAAAGCTTCCAAAAAAAAACAGAAATCAACGCATGACTTTCATGTTGTCATAAGGCACAAAAAGCCATTTTCATTTCATACTAGTTACTAATTCACCTTCACTTCAAAAATGCTACTCATTTTGCTCGTTGACTAATGCTATCCATTTTATCAATGACATTTTGATATTTGCATAAAAGAAGTGTTCACGGGCCGCACAATAGCTGCAAGGGGGGGGGGAGGGCGCATGCGGCCCGCGGACCGGGGTTTGGACCATACTGTTCTAGATTTTTCTATGTCTTCATTAGCTTCTTGATAATGTATGGCTAATCAAAATGTTTGCGAAAAAGTCAGTTTTTAATTGCACCGAAATGTCAAGTTCGTAAACAGCATAATAAAACAATAGTGAACCCAACTTCACAACTTTACCTCCTCGCGTTACTATTGATAAGTGCAAAGCTAGCATTTTTCATGCATTATGTATCTTCGAACATGGCGGCAAGCTATCCTTTTGGTCTTACTCCTTGCGCAATGCCAGAATCATGTGAGAAGAAATCTGTTTCAGTATGCTACCTAACATTTCAATTCTGAAGACGTTAATGAATATACCTATCGGTTAGAGTGCTGGTGATATGTTCAGTGAAGTGAAAGCAATAGCTGCTACAAACGATGGCGTGCCGGAAGCAGTGGAGTGGAACGAAGTTTTGCCGTCTATTGACAAGTATATGAAAGATGGTAAAGAAAGCAACAATGACGTCGAACTCGGTCCAAATTTAAAAAAGCGCAAAGGAACGTTGCGAATTATAAAATCAAAAATGAAGTGAGTGAATGGGTATTTACGATATTTTTAAGGTTAAAGGAATGATAGGAGGCTGCTCTTTGTAATAACCTGCTTTTGATAATGATCCAAAGTATCTTTGTGCTAAATGGAAGCAACTGTAATCATTTTAGAAATAAACCATTTTAGCAGCCAACCAAAAGCCTTTTGTTTTTAGCAGATTTATCTTTCGCACTCACTCGACAACAGCAGTGACTGTAGACGTAGTATCATAATCCAGAGTTGCTTAGAAGTTTCTATGTTTCATCACTCTGCTTGCATTGCTTTCATTAAAGTTGCTTTTTATTGAAAACCACCAAGCAGAAGAAATCATTGTAAATCGCCTTTCCCAATCCTACCAACGAAGTCATTGGGTGGTTTGAACTCATATCCATTCAATCATCGCCATTGATAAACGGCACTTCAGTCAAATGAAACTTGTTACCAGCTATGAAATAATTTTTTATCCATAAACTCTTTATTCAAGTTCAAAATAGACTTATCCATTTGTCTAATCTTGATTAAATTAGTAATGTGAGTTTGGAAAACTGCTTTATCTCAAAAGGATGTGGTACAAAAACACACTTTGTTGAAGAATTTGTTTTAGTTTGCTTAATCTTCCTGTAAACCAACAGAATATTCGGCAAATACAGAATCAGTCATGGAACATAAAGTGATATGGAGTGGGTGAAGAGCTAATATGCACTTCTGACTAATAAGTATGTAGGGATTTTTGCATTCCCCATCATGCTTTTTTACACTTTATATGATCGAAAGATTGAGGTCCCGGGCTGCTGCTGCTACGTTCAGCGTTTTTGCCGGCTGCTATAGCTAATTTTTTTATAGTTGTTTTGGAGCTATCAGTGTCTATGTGATCAGGCCATTAAGATTCATTGCACATCTTATAATCAAAGTTGAGTTAATTTAGTTTTATATTTCACCCTTTGCTTCACTACTGTTTCTCAGCGTCACAAAGGAGATCTGTAAATATCATTCTTAAAGTCTTTGGTATGACTGGATAAAAGAATTAAACCCGTGTCTACCGATTGCAAAGTGAGCGCTCTAAACACTACCCCATCGCGTCGACTGCTCTAGCTAATTACAATTTCGTCTATTTCTTTGTTATCAGTTGTAGACAAAGGACAGGTGTTAGCTGCAATTAGCATGACTGATCCGCATTACAATATTCCTGTTTAGATTCACCCAAAAGACTATCGATCTGTGGAAAAATCCTACATTTGTAATTCTGTTTATCAGTGATTTTTTGTCATGGCTTGTGCAATTTGTTCCCTACGTTCACCTTCCCAAGAGAGCGTCAGTGCTAGGTAAGAAGCATGAGGTGGTTGCGGGATGCGTGTCATGATGAATTGAGTGTCACACCTGTAGACGGCAGTCCGCAAGATCAATTATGTTGGAATGGCGTTGTTGAGCGAACCGTGGCATGCTTGCAAGCCTTCACATTGGGTTGCTAATAGAACATTCTAGAAACTTTTTGTACTCAAATCCCCTTACTCTTACCCGCAAAGACGTTAGCTGTTGAAGCCTTCATAACCTGAATGCTCTCAAGCTGAATGCCTGTTGCGTGGTTTTGTACTGTTGCTAATACATGAAAGTTTTAACTCCGCTTAACTTGTTTGGTTGCAATGTTAGAAGCATAGCGGAAATGCATTTATGATGATGGTGAAGATGTTCAAAATTGAAATAAAATTATGAGGAGTTTTTAGATGAGTAGAGTTAGAGTTCAAAGCTCCGGTCACAAAAAATCTTATGTAGGTTACTCGCAAATCAACATTGCGCTTAGACCCACTTCGAAGTTGTCTCTACGAGAGGCACAGTGCCTTTCTACCCCAAGTCGTGCAAGCAAGCACGAGAAATTGGCTGCAAAGTGTCTTTTCTAGCAATGCAATGACCCAGTCACTCTGTGATTTGAACTCACTGCCGAGCAATTGGGACGTCGCGAAACGGCGCTCCCATCCTTCGACGACGTCGCCGACGTTGTACTTATTGCTCTGACTCTCTTTCCCGCCAAGATGTGACTCTTTCTCCACCTTGACTCACGATCTTGTTATTTGGACGGATGGCACTGTTCCTTTGCCTTTCGGCAAAGGAGGCTCTGGCGCCGCTAGCTGATCTTTTTGTGGCGCTGAGGCCACCATTTCCTTTTCGGCAGGCCCAGTGTGTTCAAGTTTTTCGCTGGTCTCGGCAGCACCAACAAGACTCCCAATTCTCTTCCCTTCTCCTTCTACTAAGCTCTCGCTCAATCCTTGCTACATTTTTCTCTCCGCTTTTTTATCTCACACACTTTGGCATATCTGAATGGTGCTATCTTTTCCTCCTCTAGTATCAGGCTACGATGGCTCTCCGGTCACTTATTTCTCCCGGAAATGACATTGCCGGTTGGTTGGCCAGGCGGGGTGCGCTGCTCCAGCCATCCACTGTTCCATGTAGTCTCTCTTCTCTTACCTTTCCTATCTACTTTTCTCGGACTAAAATCGTACTGTCTGATCAAAATTTTTCAACTCACAGGTTTCTT
This sequence comes from Trididemnum clinides, assembly GCA_963675345.1. NCBI lineage: Eukaryota > Metazoa > Chordata > Ascidiacea > Aplousobranchia > Didemnidae > Trididemnum > Trididemnum clinides. Next base: position 14,656,473 of record OY776300.1, on the reverse strand, counting down.
CAGTACCATTTGAAGAACTTGCGCTTCCTCGTCACGCTCGTTGTGTTCTCTCTCGTCTTTGCTGCAACAAACAAAGCCATCTGTGAAAGCCTTATCTATCTAGAATTCGCAGAATTGAGATCCTTTGTGCAGCGCCTGTGATCATTCGACTCAGATCATCTTTCACTTCATTCTGCGCTGTCCTGCTATGACTCTCTGCGCCACTCATTTTTTGGCGACTCATTTTCACTTTGCAACCTTTGGTGCATGCCATGGAAAGTAGCCCGGCTTCTGGGGCTCCATGTTCTCTCGCCATTTCTCCATCCTTTAGAAGGGGCTGGGTAACAACAACAACGTTGTACTTATGGAAAACACAATCCTTTATACAGCGCCTACTGTCATCCGACTCCGTAAACTTGTTCAGTGTGTCTTGGCCAACTGAGAACTCTTTGCGTCGCTCGCTTTTTAACGACTCCTTTTCTATATACGAGTTCTGGTCCACTCCTTGAGGAGTAATGCGGCTTCTTCCTTATTCTTCCGCCATGCCGCCATTTCAAGGAAGCACAAAGTAGAGGAAACTTTAAATTGGTTCCACAGTTTTCTAGTCGACAACCACCTTTACATGCCGTTGTGGTTGTCGCAAGTCGCAATATGGTGCTGCATCTAAAAATAGTTAAGATGATCTGGTCTGATGGGACGATAAACATATTTAACAAAGCTAGGTTGAACTTCACAAAGCACAAAGATTGAAGCTTGAGATTAAATGACTTAAGCCGAAGAGGTTATTGTTTTCGCATTACACATACGATGGACTTACATTCATTATTTATATTATTTTCTACAGCATGGGCATGCAAGGTGAACAGCTACTTTTCACTTTTTTCATTTTTATTGTGTACAGGAATTTAGCGCACAAAGCAATGAAATTTTATTGGCAATTGGTTCTAAAGAGAGTAATATCACAAAGCAAAAGTTGATATTAAAATGCAGCTACTATTCGATTCGTTTTTTGTCGATAGCTAGGTTGGTTCATGCGTAGATCACCAGATACGTAGCTTGACCTGTTACGTGCTGCCCCTTTGTTGTTCAGGAATTGAGAACGGTTCTTTACTCATATCACTGATGGGGATCTCCAGTGCTGTTGGAAAAGTATTTTTTGGGGCCATTTGCACGTATTTTCGCTTCTCTCCGTTCAAAGTATTCGTGGTCGCTCAGGTAGATTTGTACGGAATGCTAGAATGAGCTATTTTGGATTATTATGCCACTAAAAAAAGATAATTTCTCATTAGTGACGTAATTCTGTTTTAAATCGTATATGTGGGCCATTTCATTTGAACAAAATTCGTATTTGATTAGAATTTATTCAAATAGTTCCAAATCGCTTGAGTACTTCACTCTGACAAATGTCTTCATGATATCATCTACACAGGTTACCAACATGACACCAGAAAATACAGACGTTTTGATTGTGTAAGGGCACAATCATCAATGACATCCCAAGGTGCTTGCAAGTAAAAAACTTTGCGTGGTCTCAAAACTGGCTTTTTGGCAGTGGAGTGGCAAAAAAGCACCTAAAAGTTGTTCTTTTGCTTTCGAAATAACAAAAGTTTAAAGCATTGCTGCAATCTATTGTTCATTTTCCGTTAAAGAAATGTTTTGTTGATTATCACTGTAATTTAAGTAAATTTTGTATTTTTAGTCTCTCTTCGGTCTGAGCACCGTGTTAAGTCCATTTTGTTTGAGTTTTTGGAGTCTTTGCCTTTTTGCTGTTTCTTTTGGATTTTTAAGCGGGAGCTACAGCCTCATGATGGTGGTTCCTGCCCGCTTACTTGGAGAAGAAAAGTTTTCGTTGGCTTATGGATTCATGCTGGCCGGAGAAGGGGTGGGAGTCTACTTCGGGCCGCCATTAGTTGGTGATTTATGTTGTTCAATATTTTTTTTTTTGAACGGTGCGCTTGCTTTTGAAGTTGTTTTTTGTAATGAACACTCTTTCAACTTTTCTAAAGTTTTTAAAAATGGTCAGAATTTTGTTTTTCCGGAGAAATATGAAATTCCAAGTTGCATCGAATTGTATTTAATTCTCCAGACTGTTAGCACAGGAACATCGAGCTTATTCTAAAGATTAATTGTCCAGATCTGCTTCAGAGCTATCAGTGGCACAAATTTCATACAACATTACTGCATTTTTGAACAATTTCTACTCCAGCTCGTTAGAAGAGTTACTATATCTACTCTGCTGGTTGCTTTGCAACTACGCAGAAAATTGAGGAAAGCATCTTTATCAAAAACACGACAACTATGAAACCACACGGGCTTTGAATTCACCATCTTCGCTCTTAAACCAGCAATTTATGATGCTGAGGTGCCTTTATGATTTATGTCAATATTTAAAAATGTAGTAACTGGTAACTTGGTAGCTTTACAGGGACCTGACACAAATTGTTTTCCATATTATTGATAAGGTATTCCCTCATGATGCGGAGGTTTAAAGTATTGGTCTAACTGCTTTTGTTTTTAGGTTGGATTTCTGATGCTACAAAGTCATATAACTCTTCTCTGTTTCTGGCTGGATGCACACTTTTGGCAAGTGCTTTGGTACTGATGGTAAAACCGTTGCTTCAGCGAATAAAGCGAAACAAAAATCATGACACTGATCAAAAAACAGAATCATAAATGGTTATTGTTTCATACTCGGACAAGTCGAATCTTGCATTTTACGTCGCGTCGTTTGGTTGCAATTTTGCTTTTTTACCCTCTTTGTAAAATACGAAACACGACGTTCTATTAATATAGTGCACTGGAAGAGAGAAAATGGTTCGGCGGTTACTGTTGATGTACATGTACTTGTAGGATATGCATTTGACTCTAGTGAAATAATGCGTAAAGCAAAAAATTTAAGCAAAATCTAACGTTTCGGCAACCTAAATTGTATTTTAAACCATTTCTCGAAGGTTAAATTTTTAACTATTTTCCCTCTTGTTTCCAAATATACTCAATGATCTACAGGCCCTGTCCTGTCATTAAACCGAGAGTATAAACCTATTTTCTTTAAAAATTGATCGAAGTTACAAATATTTTTTATTTTACTTTTTTAGATGGAAGGGGGGTACACACACTTCACTTTTCAGATTTATTGAATTTAGTAATTTTCAGATTTTGAACCCAACTATTTTCCACAAGCAAAGTCGGATTACTTTGTCAAAATTTTGGAACATCGACTTGTATGTGGGTAGCTAATCACGTTTCCCCTTCTGACACTGCATATGATGCAAATTTACAGAAAGCGATAATTTTTTTCACCAAAAAGCAAATCAAGGAATTTATTTGGCGCTCTTTTGCTACAACGATTTTTTGGCGCAAGACGTCTTTGTTTCTAATTACAACTGAGTAAACCTGGTATCATACTTCAGCCTCCAATTTACCCCGACAGCTAATCGTCCAGCATTTGTAATTAAAATTTTGAAAGCCTTTGGAATGGCTCGACAAGGAACTAAACCCACGAGCATCCGATCGCGAAACATCCTTGTAGAAACCTGACATAAGATTTTTCGGATTAGTATAATAACAGTTATCCTACAGCGTCACCAGGCGGTTACTGCTAAAAACCATGGTGTGGAATAAGGTTTCCTCAAAGCAATCTCACGTAAGGCAGTCGCCTTGATGGCCTCAAGGAAAAAACGTTCCCGACAGATACTGTAGCTTGTTAACGCAAATCTGAATCATAACAAAGGCTTCTAGAATATAGGATCCACAGTTTTCCTGCTTCGCGCTCAGCAAAAAGTAGGAAAAAAGCCGGCACGTTCATTTTTCTTGCCCTTGGAAAAGCAAAGCACGTTAAACAAAATTCTTTCACCTGTAGATGACTAAGAGACTTTCAGGCCGAGCAGTGCATTTAGGTCATGGTGGCTTCGTCTTATCAAAGGCTAGGAAACAGACCATGAGTTTATACGCTCGAGTAAAAAATTATTTTTGTGCAATCGGTTAACAGCGCCAGGATATTCCAGCTAATGAGTACAGTCAAACCTCGGTTTTCGAACACAATTCGTTCTGGAAGGCTGTTCGAAAGCCGAATCCTATTTTCCCATTACAAATAATAAAAAAGAGATTAATTTGTTCTATACACCAAAAGAATAACTTATTTACCTGGTTACACTATATCAGGGGTGGGCAATTGTTTTGGCCTGCGGGCCGCATCGCGGTCATGGAAGCTAGCTGAGGGCCGCACTTATTGAGAAAGGCATTGCGAGGGCCGCACTGAGGATTGAAGAGTCGGTCGAGGGCCGCATTTACCAACTGTAAGTGGCCGAGGGTCAGTGCTCAGGATCTTGCAATAGCCTGCGTTAGCTTCATGTAATACGAGACCTCCTTATATTGACCTTATACCGCGGGTGGACATGGTGGTCTCCAAAAAAAAAGGTCATCACCCTCTATTTGGACGTAAATTGCGTTTGTACAAACTATCAAAGGCTCTTTTCAACATGGCATTCTTGCCTCTGCATTACGGCAATTGTTTCTCCACTTATCATCGTAAATCAACTTTACTAAAGTTTCAAAAGTGTTCGCGGGCCGCACAAAATGCTCTCGGGGGCCGTACTTTGCCCACCTCTGTACTATACCCTGAACATTATAGTATAAAACCAGTTTTTCAAAGAGTAAATAAAACACAAAAGTTTAAATAAAACGAAAAATATAACGAGCAATTTTATTGTAAATTTAAATAATACACTACTGTATTGTACATGTGTACACCTTTTTTGATGCAAAGTGATGGGAAAAAAGGGATGAGCTATTTCTTGGATGGGAAATCCCCTTCCATAAAAACTTCTAACTCTAAGGGTGTTTTCTCTGTCTCTTTAGTTCAGGTAAATCTTTCTCTTGAGTTGTTTGAGAACCGAATTTTTGTTCGAAGACCGAGTGATTTTCATCTCGAATTTTCCGTTCGAAAACCGAATTGTTCGAACTGCGAGACGTTCAAAAACCGAGGTATGACTGTACCAATAAAGGATGTCATCGAATTTCCGAACTGGATTAACATTAGGAAATCACCGACAAATACCAATATTCTGCCCTACAGCAAAGATTTACCCTACTGTATATCATAACAACTTATTATGATTATAATTAGCATGCTTTTTCCAAGCAATGTTACTTTTACATTGGTTATTCTTTTACTAGTTTGCATTGACCAGTATTATCAGTGTATTTTGGAATTGTGGAACGTGTAATGAGTAGTATGGGGTTTGACGCCATTTCAAATTTTTCAAACCTTGTGTTGTTTACTTGATTGCTTCTGCTTGTGATTTTTAACAAGCAACAAGTTGTGAACTCTTTGGTGCATCATATTATGTTGAAAGCTCCAGGAATGTAAAAAAGCCGTGTTTATAGACGTTTTTTTGGGTATGTTTCTTTAATTTTTACCATAAATATTAAATTTTCATAGAGTAAACAGCCTTAAATAAAAGATGCTTAAAACACAAAGGTGCTACTAAGGTCATTACGATGATAATAAATCAGCTCTTAGTGCTCACCGTGGGATAGCTCAGTAGTTCGCAACCTTTTTTTTTACTTCTTTACCAACTCCATGTAATTACCGCTCCGAATATTTCCCCAAAGCATTTTTCATGAAAGCACCACACGTCAATCTCCCAAGAAAATCTTCAACTTGGAAAATCTGCGTAACTGTAGGAGTAGGCTGACATAGAATAAAAGTAAGCTAATCTTGTAAGAGCAAAAAAACTGACTCCCTAAAGTAAAAAATTTTACCCTCCCTTTAATGATAAACTAATTAAGCTCAAGTTAAAAATGCTGGGGTATCTCATATATATTCCCAAGAGTTTCAGGCTGTTTGCGAACACAATCAAAAGGGTGTCATTTTACTCATCTTTAGGTGGTTCGACATGTTTCAATACCCTAGCACATGTTATTTATCTTCCCCGAGACCATTAAATTATGAAATACTCTGTACTGTATATCTATTGTATCTGCAGTTAGAGCGTCCTCTTCGCAGTGGATAGATACGTTCTTAACTTCTTTGTCGAATCGTACCACAGATGTTAGAAAGTCAGCAATTGGGTCAATGCGGAAAACGAAATATCAAATACGATTTTACTTCGCTATACTAAAAAAGTCGTGGAGAAGAAGCGTCAACCACTACATGATGCTTCATTTTTAATGGAAAACTGAACTTTAAAATATCATGCAGATCGCGGTAAGGTTTGCTACCGCCACCGGCGGGAGAAGAGAACGATAAAATGCAGTGCGAAGACCGCGAAAAAATATCTAATGAAGTGCCGGGGTGGCTGTTTTTACGAGTATGGATTTGCGTATGAAACCCTTTCTGAAAAAAAACAATGTTTTTGAATTTGATTTAGGGAGAGAAAGGAATTTAAGGGGGAGAATTCCTTTCCTGTTTCGGATTGAGGTTTCAGCACGATTTTCTACCAGCCATTCTTCTCAGTCCGACAAATAAGATGAAAATTGACGCAAGGCGAAGCATTGTCAAGCTCGTCGTATTGCCGCCTTTAATATATCAAAAACCATCAGCCAGCTTTGTAAAGTACTCACTATCTTTCAGTTTATCTTGCTTACAAAACCCTGATATGCATATTAAAGCATCGTCTTGTGCGGACTACGCCATTGTTTTAGAAGAGCAAACATAAATTGATCGACAACTTGATGTAGATTATCTCGCTCACAAGCACGTGAAATCAAGCTGATGGCTTTTCTAACTGCTGTGACAATGCTGTTATCGCTCTTCGAGTTTTTGTGAAAAACACATTCTTTGTGAATGTCATAGCCATAGCCGGCAGCCAAGCGCAGAGAAACTTTTTTTAATAACTCGCCTTTACACCGACTACACCGATTGTAATTTATTTGTAAGCCACGGTTGGCTGAGTTAGTTGCTGCCAAAAGAGATGACGCATCAATTGAGTACAAAAAAACAAGTACAGCTATGAGTACAGTACATAACAGGATAAGTTCATCAATTGTGTTCAGAAGAGTACCAGTGAAGTATATTAACTTTAAATAAAAGCTGGAGGTGTTATTCTATCATATTAATAACTACCTAATGAAACATATGGTATTAACAACCTCCAATAAAATGAGGAAAGAGCAGCATTCCAATCAAGCACACCCGCAACTCGACCAAGACTAGATGTGTTTACGGTTAACTGAATAAAAATTTAGAAGATAATACTGCCAGTGAGGGACTGAAGTACAATTATGACCTCAAAGGGCTGAGGGCAAATCTTACAAAGATTTCTTGGGACGGGCACTTTACTTTAACTTCCTTGCTTATTGCAATGCTTGTTGTGGAAATATACTCTTTGCCAGCTGTGTTGATAACCTCCAAAGTGGGATGAATACATGTCATACTTTGTGTAACTGACAAAAACAAATTTGGCCACCTATCGTAGTTCAATTTCACGTGATGACGTTAACTATGTGGGTAATGGAAAAAGATTACTTTAATATATAACTTTCTCGCATAAAGTTTTCATTCTGTGGCGTAAATCAAGGAGAAATATTGGGTTAAATGCAAACTAAAAGTCAGTGACACGTGGAAGGAAGATCTCCAAAAAGAGGTCTCCATCGTAATGATGCTTTCCGTTGCACGTTGATCTCCAAAGAAAAAATGCGGAACCATCAGTCAAGCACACTAACAAAATAACTGCGACATTTTCAAAATTTTTACAGAGATTTTGGGAAATAACCCCTCCGAAAAAGTTTTGTTTAATTCTCTTCAAAAATGATTGGAAGATACGGTCTCATTCTACAAGGGCATACCCTCCTGTTTGCATTAGTACCTCAATGATGTATAATACTTCAAACAATTCTTTACATTTTTAATATAAAGTTTTCCTAATTTTTTACTGCATATTTTTTCTTCACATGCTTTTTTCAGCTTATTTGTGATACGCTTCTTCTTGCTGCTGGTACTTTCGTTTTTTGGGAAGGGCCCAGGATATGAAATAAAGACAATGAATGATTGATGTAATAAAGCAGTGGTCAGCAAAATTTCCCTTTACAATAAACTAAAACCGACTTTGTTTCACTCACAATTGGTGGCTTATCATTCTACCGGTATTGCGTGGAATTGAAAATCTTTATTTTATCAAAGAAAATGAAGAACAAGCAATGTACAACTTGGGAGGCAGACTGGCTATAATCAAGCTTCCAACAATCTTTTGTTGACATCAAAAATCAATGCTCCATAGTTTGTGCAGTTGCTTACGTTTTGATCATATAACAGAAACAAGATTTTTGCTCTCAAAAGAGAATACCGTATTTCTCGAAAGACTTAAAAATCATAAGTGACTCAAAGTTTTCCGCCACCCTATTTTAAAGTATGAAACAATAAAAACTGGGTCTTACGAATGTTTGAATAAAGAAAAGATGAAGTTTGCGGTCTATATTTCATTTTGCAATCAGTTAGCCTAAATTTTTTTAGTAGGTGCATCCACTCTTTAGGCTAGCAATCAGCCCACTTTCTACCACTTGGCGCTGCAAGTCCTGAGGCTCGGTTTCTGCTTTCACGATTGCTTTGCAACTGCACTCAGCCTATAGCCTTGCTTCTCTCAGCGAGAAAATTGATTTCCGACCTGAAGTGCCCGCAAGTATTTCAAGGTCTGAAAAAAGATTCGAAGAAGTTAAATAACTCTTTCCTGCTCTTCTATCCAGTATGTCATGCTGTTAAGGCATGCCCCCTCCTAAATTTTCTTTCTGTTTTTCTGTTTCAAAGTTTTAATTACCGTATGATAATGATGGATCATAAATTCTTTGAGCAGGTCATTTCGTGATGTTAATATAACCCTACTCTTTGTCCGATTGCCCTATTGCTGGTTTTTCTTGTTTTTAGAAGCTCTTTTTGACCTTGTTATTGTGCGACAAACGAAAAAATACATTTAACTGAACAAATATTCATTCATCATACTTTTCTTTCAAGAGCGACAGAGAATGAGCTACTAAATAAAGCGTAAAAACAACAAGTCGTTTCGTACGCGCTTGGAGCGCCACGAATAAGTAAGAACTCGGGGTTGTGACTTTTAAGTGCTTGAATACATCAACTGCAGGGAGAAATTAATCACGAACACAGCTCATCCTGGTAGCAGGTATGGTAGTCGAATCATATGCGAAATAGCAGGTGAGACTGAAACCCCCAGAATGTTTTCAGCCACACGTAGGCTACAGCAGTGCTTCTCAACCTTTTTCATGTCGCGGCCCACTTTTCGCCGAGACTTTGCTATGCGGTCCACTTCTGGAAAAATTTATTTCAGAACCAATGACTAATGATAAATCAATTGAGTAAATGATGATGATGTGAAACAGAACAAATATGCCACAAGAAAAGGGATCATTAAGTGAATACAGAATAAGTCTCACTTAATCGAGTTTTCATGGTAAAGGCTGATTGGTTCTAGCCTTTTGAATGAAATAATGAGAGTGTACAGCTATAAATTTATTAGCATCATTCAAAAAGGTGCACACAAAAAACAACACAAGCTATTTATTTCTAATGGGAAACTTGAGCTTGCTTATTGGAAATGATACGATCGATTCGAGGCTGGATAGGAGACAAGCTCACGCGCAAAGTAGCATTCAGAGTATCAGTTTTAAGGCTGTTTCGTGCTTTCGATTTCGTTGTAGTAACTGTGGAGAAGCCTGATTCGCAAAGGTAAGTGGTGGTGAATGGTAAGAGAAACATAATAGCACGCTCTGACAATGAAGCGTATTCCCTGCTGGCCTGAATCCAAAAGCAAGGAAGATCTACTTCTCTATATTTTTGCTTGAGTCCGCTGTCCTCAGAAAGTTCAATGAGGTCATTTTGAAGTTGCGAGGGCAATTCCACATCTTCTGTCGCGTAATTGACAGAAAATGGATTTAGAATCCACAGATTTCCTGGTCTTGGATCTTCAGGAAAGTACGAATTAAACTTATTTGACAAGTGAGACAGATGTTGGACGATTATTTTTGAAATATCCACATGAGGGGATCCTTCAAGCTTTTCACTAAGTAGTGGAAACATCTCATACCGTTTGTTACTGACCATTCTTTTCCACAAATCAAGCTTTTTCTTAAATCCCTCTATTTTATCGGCAACTAGAAACAATGAGCTGTTTCTTCCTTGCATTGAAAGGTTGAGCTGATTTAACTGGTCAAACACATCTGAAAGGTAGGCCAGTTTTGCACAAAAACAATCGTCAACATAATGATCAGCAAGAGGTGAGCGTTGATCGTTAAGAAAAATGTTAACTTCCTGTCTCAACTCTAAGAGGCGATTAAAGACGCGTCCCTTTGAGAGCCACCTCACCTCACAGTGATACAGGAGTTGCAAGTGATCTGAATCTAGTTTGTCACACAGGGCTGCGAAACATCGCGAGTGCAGTGCATTCTTCTTAAAGTAGTTCACCGTCTTTACAGCTATAGACAGGACTTCGTGCAGTTCTGGTGACATCTGCCTTGATGCTAGGTTTTGTCTATGTAAGAAGCAGTGAGTCCACTTGGCATTTTCTGCTTTATCCAGGATCTGTTTTACAACACCATGATGAACACCAGTCATTGAGGCAGCACCATCTGTACACACACCAACGCATTTCTTCCAGTCAATGCTTTTGTTAGTGAAGTGACTGTCAAGGCAGCGCATTACCTCACTTGCAGTTGTTCTCGTGGGAAGTTCTTTGCAAAAAAGGAGATCGTCGTGAATGTTACCATCAGCACAGTACCTTACAAATGCGAGCAATAATGCTGAATTGCTAATGTCAGTCGATTCATCCAATTGGACAGAATAGTAACTGGCTTTGATTTTTTCCAACATCTGACATTCGATATCGTCACTCATTTCAACTATTCGCCTAGTTACAGTGTCATTTGACAATGATACTCTTTGAAGTTTTGATGCAGCGGCTTCTCCAATAATTTCCCGACACATATCTATAGCACTGGGCAGAATAAGCTCCTCTCCTATTGTGAAAGCTTTCTTGCTACGAGCAATGCGAGAAGCCACCAAATAACTAGCCTTCAATGCTGATTTTGTCCGAGCAGTAAACGAAGTTAGGATTCCTTGCTGTTTTTGCAGATCCTCTCCTTTTCTCTTAAAGTATTCTTTGGGTTTTTCTGCAACTTCAGGGAGTTTTGAGTCGAGGTGCCGCTTAAGCTTTGATGGTTTTAAAGCCTCGTTCGACAAGATTTGCGCGCACTCAACACATTGGGCTTTAGGCTCTAAGTCTGGTCCTGCGCTTATAAATCCATATTTGATGTATTCAGGATCATATTTTCTCACTACTTTCCGTGGTTTTTTCAAACTTTCTACTAATACTTCATTCCCCTTTCTTTTCAAAAAACGATCCATTTAAAATTCAGTAATGCCTCTCTTTGTCTAACTAAACAACTGGTTTACTGTACTAACTAAAATGTTGACGAAATACTAGCCAGTGTCAGCTTATTATGACGAAATACTGATATAGAATGTTGCAATAAATAGAATGTATTAGCCTAGTCCTACGCATATCAACATACTTCTTATTTAAAATATAGAAGTTATAACAAATATTTTGCGTTTCGCGGCCCACCTGAAAGAGTTTGGCGGCCCACCAGTGGGCCGCGGCCCACTGGTTGAGAAGCGCTGGGCTACAGCATTTTCAACCCTCTCTGAAAATTTAAGAAATGTGCAAACTGCACTTTTGAAAAGTTGATCTTCGAAAAAAATAAATGTTTTCCTCTGTTTCGAGCTGAAAACAGAAAAAAATTGCTCTAAAAATTGAACTCACTAAAAAGGTCTCCGACTAAATTTTCAACCTACCTGTATACCAAACCAAGTATTAAGCTTTTCAGTCGAATTACAGGAAAAAAGTCGAAAAAATCAAAAACATTTACTGGTGAGATTAGAGTTTTAATGATAAAGGAGTCGTAATGTTGACTAAGATTTCTTTTCATTTTGAAGACCGTTTACGTAACAAAAATTGTATTTATAATTTTTCGGGCAAGTTTATCGAAGAGTGGTTGTTTATAGCGGTAGTTCAAACGAGATCTTTACCTAGTGTACGTGAGCGAAATTATTTTTTAATGAGTGGTTGATGCTGTTTATTTGTTTGCGCTTGAAGCAATCATCAATTACTTGATGCTCTAACTCAGGGGTCTCCAAACTTTTTCCGTGGAGGGCCATATTGCTGATATTTTAAAGACCCATGGGCCAAAGTTTACTCAAGTTAAGTTTGAAATAACGGTAAATAACGTTGGAGATCGTGTTATGTTGCCCGAAAAATAGGTAATCTCAAAAAAAAAGGCCATCATTTCTCTTGCTGTCACAAATTATGCTCTTCGCGATCAAATTATTTGGATCAAAGTGGCTCTGTCTAGGGAACAAGGCCCTTTTACATTTGTTTTGCAACTGTGAAAAAGGTTCCGCGGGCGGTAGTTTGGTGATTCCTGCTCCAACTAAACGTAAACAAAGCAATATGTGAAAATACTGCAGAGCCTACATCTTAAAAAACAGTCCACTACCACCTAGTTTCGTTCTTGAGGGGCTCATTAGGCTAATAAATTCATCAGTATTTGGTAAATACAAACACAAAGCCATATTTGTTCTCTCAAAGTTAAAGTGACGCTGCACCCTGCAATGATTTATCACAAAGGAAGATAGGCCTACGACAGTGGCAAGCAAACTTTTTTGGCAAAGGGCCACACACAAATGCTTTTATAAAGTTGGGGCCAAACAACAATTTTTAAAACACATAAGTAAATTATTGCAAAACCAAATACTTATATTTTAATACATATGAACAGTTAAAGTTTAAGTATCTACAACAAAAAAATGTTTTTTCTGCCATCTTGGTATACAGAACACATTAATAGTATAAATTATCAAAACTGTGTCATACATACATCAATCTACATTACATGTTACTAGCTTTTGACAAATAAAAGTCAATGGGGACCATGAAATTAAGATTACTCTTTCAGAATGGTTTTGAAATTAGGTTCCATGCTGCAGGTGGAAATTCTCAAAACAGACTGCAGTTTGTCATCAATCAGCTGAGAGTCCGCTTTGGTTTGTAAATGTTCATTGTCGGAAAGGTTTGCTCACATACATATACCTGGATCCAAGGAGCACCATAATTTTCTTCACAAAATCTTTCAGATGTGGAAACTTATCTTGAGATAGCTCACCAAAAAAGTCTTTGGAACCAACAAAAAGTGCTTAAATGTCAGGATTTTTAGTGTTTTGTCACCATAAGCGGCCCGTTCGCGGCCGGCCAAATCGCTTGGGTTGCTTAAGTCTTGGGTCGCTCAAGACTACCGCAAGTAGCACAATTGGTGACAGCTATACAGGTGACGACCTTTTTTTGTTTTTTTTGAGAACACCTGTATTTCGGGTAACACAACACGAGCTCCAACATCACCAACCGTTATTTCAAAGTAATATTTACTTAAATTACGCCCAAAAGATTTGTCAACAACCAAGCGAAATAGTAACAGCTTTTGGTAGCGTCGTAACAAATTTCAAACTTGCAAGCATAAGGTAACAATTTTCTACCAAAAGTTACAACTTCAGCAACCCTACTGCCAATACTTAAAAGTGTGAACATCACCAAAAAATGCGTCCGGGATTTTGCCTCATCAGATATGGTAACGCTATAGTAGCAGCAATGTTTTGGTGAAGGAGCGGCTGTCAGTATTAACGTAGAAATGATTGCAGGACAAAAAATGAAAAAACAGCAACTAGTTCTGTGATGATTTAAGCTTTGGGTAAAATTTCTAAAACACGTTGGAACTTGTTTTTGTTGAGAGGTGTAAGGCCACATTGCTAGCTTAGCATTTTTGCTTTCACGGCTGCGATCCAGATCGTAGTCATCGTTTTATCTCACTTTCCCGTAATGCCAACAGCGCTACATCGCAAGTTTCCAACAATGTCCCTAATAGAGGCAAGGCCTGAATAATTTGCTTTTGGCATCTGATATAGCATTGTTATATCTTCTATAATGAGCGGGCGGGGGCTGTAGTTTTCTGAAACTTATCGCGATTGTTTGCCTATAGTCTATTGCTTCTATGCTGGGCGACTTATCAAAGTTCTAGCCCGTGACATCTTTACACGATAGTGTATGAAATAATCGCACTATTCGTCAGTTTTTCGTTTTCTTAAATCTTCAAACCTTTAAAATAGCTATTGTACTGTTGTAAGTGAAACAGAAACACTCAACCATTTAATAAACGACATAAAGTGTGGGCACTTGTTGATATCACGGTGGGGCACTGGCCAACCTTTGCTTAAGTAACATCATTTGTAATTTCGTTAACTTATCAATACAGTTTTATTATTAAAAAGCGGAATGGTATGAATCTCTGTGCAAAATCAATTGCAATTACCGTCACAGTCATTTCATGAAGTTTCAATGCAGAAATTAAGGACCAAATTAAAGAAACATGGATTGAAACACAATTTTGGTCAAACTATCTTTTTTAGAATAAATTTCTCGAAAAATTGTCCTTACCAAATTTTTTTGTCTGTGCTCGTGACACGTCACACGCCTAACGTAGAGCAAACAATGACAACGAAAATGCTTCAAATGAAATTATAACTTCCAAGCCTTGCACAAAGGGTGAAAATTTTTACTACAACACGTTTACTCTGTACACAAAACTTTTATTGAGCAAAGTCCTTTTTTTCAGTTTGACTAAAGCGAAGACAAAGAAAGTTTTCGCGCGTTTTGAAAATTTGTTTGAAACTAGTTCCGGTTCATTGACTTTAGTGTACCGCCGCTGGCAAGATGAGACGAGAGAGGATTCTCCACCTGAAGCAAATGAACCAGAACGCAACGAACTAGAAAAGCAATAAACTAGAATAAGATCTTAGACAAGAAAACCATTTGTCTTGGGTTTTGAGGTTAGCTATAATGAAATCATATTCTCTCCCCAAAAGTGACAATTTATTAAAACTTGATATGGCAAACAAACTGCGACAAACCAAAATGTAATTTCATCAATCCTTTATTAACTTAATGTTTTATAACCCTTTATAAGCTGAATGTCTCGGCTTTAAGCTCAGCAGTTGCTCATTTGATTTCCACGATTTTCGGTGTCGAGTAAAAAGGAACCGCGACGTCATTACCGAATCGATAAAGTAGTTCTGTTTCTAACTTGTCTGTAGATGGAAGCAAATTGTAAAAACTGGATTCCTATTAAGTATTAACCGTGAGCCTCAAACTGTAGGTCTTAACCGCATGTGAGGTCGCCTGTAATTTTATGAAGTTGCCTATGGTTTTCAAAAACTTAATTTTCAAAAAAAGGCTTCACCTCTGTTTCGGACCGAAAAAAGGAAAGAAGTCAACTCTAAAAAACTTGATCTTAACAAAAAGTCTTTAGTTTGGTTTGGATGGCGCATACTTGCCGACTTTGACTTTGGTTTAAATTTGGGTTATGTGAAATAAAGTTATAGGACCAACGCTTTCCCAGATTTGAAGAGTAATTAATGAAATTACAGCTTATTATAATCAGACCTAGAGCAGACAAAACACAGTGCGATGATGTAAAATTTCGTGCATCTGCTTCGCAGTCGGTAGACCTGGATACTATTTCCTTTTTGAGTAGGGTGACTATACGTTCTCTTTTTGGAGGACATGCCCTCCTTTTTGGTAAAAAGTATTTGGTCCTCCGAGGATGTTTAAAAATGCCTTTTTTGTCCTCCTTTTTAATAAAAACTAATTTGGTCATCCAAAGTCGTTCAAAAATTCCCTTTTTACGTTTACCCTGTGATTAAAAAATTACGTCACTGCATATTAGTTCAAGTGATAATAAGTTTAATAGGTAAGGAATGACAAAAGGGAGTTTCCCCACGGTCTACCTCAGATTGACCGTTGCTTTAGGTTTGAAAGAGTAAGATTACATGGAAAACGGTACAAATACCGGTAAGTTTCCAAACTGCATTTCTTGTATTTTACACAGCGGATATACGTAGATAAATTTTGCTTTGTTGTTCTGGTCGATTGATCTAATTTCAAAGAAACCATTTCGGTACATATTTATTATCATATATATCGGTACATAGTTTAAAAAATCAAACAATATTTTTAGTTGAACTGTTTATAATTATCATTGCTTTGATTTTTGAAAAATAAAACAAAAAGCTAAAAAATAAATGCGGTAGCCAAAAAGAAAATTAAGTTACTAAAGAACTTCAACAGAAGTATCTAGTTTTTAGTAAAGGACCAGATGAGTTCGAAGCAGAATGCATTACTTGTGGCTACGGAACTTTTGTTTCTGTAGTAAATAAAGGCAAACTTAGCCTAGACATGCATGTAGACAGTTCAAAGCATAAAAAAGCTGTCCGATTTACATTTTTTTGTTCATTGACTTAATGAATTATAAAAAAAATGCTGTATTTGTACTAATTATCAAAATATAATTATCAAAAGCGGTCAGTGTCCAACAAATGTTCAGAAAAATTTTCCCAGCCTTGTAGAACAACTTGTAGGGCTGATAATAATTATTATCAAAAAATGTCCTCCTTTTTGGTAACGAAAATACGGTCACCCTATTTTTGAGTCACATCTAAGGATTTTCGAAATGGTATTCAAAACTGTCACAGAAAAAAACAGATTCGTAGAATGTGGAGAGTTGTTATCCGGAAACAGATTTCCTCTGAAAATGAATGGCTAAGTTTATCGTTGCTGCCTAAGATCAGCAATGAGGTATGGAAGGGAGACATGGTGTTGAGAGAAAAAGTAAAAGCAGTTGTAAGTGGGAGAGCTATTGCGAGGGTATATGCGCTCAAAAAGTTCAGACAAAAAAGAGCTGAAGAATAGATGGGTATTCTGGGGTTAAAGGAAACTTTGTTGTCTAAAAAGGCGATGAGTTGGTATTGATAGACTGGCAAAAGTAAATGAAGTTAGAAGCCACTGACGTGTGCTAAGAAGAGATGATAGCGTTGTTATAGTTGCCCTAGATCTTGAAGTACTGGCAAGAGAAAGCGAGGACGACCAAAAAAATCTGGAAGAAGCAACTGTAGGAGGGGTTGGAGAAGATTGATTTAAAGATGCCCTGAATCGGGAGATATGGCGAGACAAAGTGAGAATATTTGTGGAAGGAATAGGATGGATCCGGCCAACTTTGTTAGGGGAAAAAAACTGGATAATTCTATTCACGCATCGCCTGTTTGGGCACAAAAATAGAAGTACAAGCTGCGTAAGAAATAGAATATGTAGCTGTATTCCATCAGCAATGATTATATGCCGCAGCGCAAAAAACGTTGCAAGGTTTAAAAAAACTTGCTAAACAGTTTATAATATTTCACGTAGACTTCTCCATTACTCGCTCTTCCTCTTAGGAGGTCAGCTGCCGCAAAAATTCCCAGTAAACCTCACGATTTCAATTAAAATTTGTTACTTCTACTGGTTAAATTTCAAGCCTTAAGGAAACGACGTCGATTGTGATCGAACTTACCCACGTAGTTTACGGTAAGCCAAGCGTTTCTTTTTTAAGATGGGGCGGCAAAAAGAATTTAATTAGTGAGCCCTTCTCAAGATATTACTGGTATATCATTTCAAAATAAAGGTATTTTGTACAGGATTTTTGAAATGAAACGAACTACAAGAATTCAATTGCAAGGGCACATGCAAAGCTTAAAAGCCTCTCAGGCACAAAAAAAACCTGTAAGAAAGTCCACTTTGTAGTCAGTAAACGTGGGTTCAGTTCCCATTACAAGTTCATATCGAAAACATTAAAGTGGTTTTACTGCTTCCTGGTTTGGCGATCAGCAATAGAAAGCATTGTAAATGATGAAATACAAAACTGAATATGTAACTCACTCATGGTTGCAGATTGTCCTGATGCTATAAAGCCTTTGCAGTTAAAAAGCTTTGATTAGCTGCGTGGTGTTTCTATATTTATAGGTGCTCTTGCTATGCATCGACCTAGGATTACATGGGCGGATTTAGCGTTTTTATTTAAGGGGCCTGAACGCATGAAATGCTATGAATGTTGACAAAAAGATGGAGTTGGTTTTTCGTTGTTTTTGCCACAAGGATCATAGCTTATTGGTTGTACTATTAGTGATGCAGTGAGCAGAAGGCCTGTGCTCTCATGAACCGACTTTTAAGCTGCTACAATAATTACAACCTACGTCAGATTTGTAGGTTGCAGGGATTTTACAGAAAAGTTTGTTCTTTTAACGCATAACACTCGCAACTACACCTCAGCATATTTGCATCAAAATTTAAACTCTCTTTAATAAACTACCAGTTTTATCAATCTCTAGTTAAAAACAATACACTCACCAAAAAAGGGATAAAACCTTTCTTTATATAGGCAGAGGACCTACTACCAGGGTTTCACCTGTGAAGTAGTAACACTTGCTCAAACCTTTCACTTCCAGAGCTTGCCATGGGTTTAGTATTAACTCTCATTTTTCGCAGTTTTATTGGGTTTAAAGTAGGGATGTGGAAGCGGTTATTTTTCAAACGCTTCCGATTCCACACCTATCGCTTCCGTTTCCACCGCTTCCACCGCTTCCGCTTCCACCAACAAAAAACGAAAAACGACCGTTGACAATTTTTTTTAATTTTGTGGGTCTGTACCCTGCCTTCTCCTACACTTTATCATTTTGAGAAAACAAAAACCTTCATTTATTGCTATTACTTTACCTACTTCGCTTGAGCTTATTGTTTCGAACTACTCTGTGTTTGTTTTTCTTAGATATCAGAACTCGTGTTGAATGTAGAACAGTGCTTTTCAATCTTTTTGTCATCGCGGAACCCCTAATGTACTTTCGCGTTTGTCACGGAACTCCCACTAACCAAAATTTAGAAATCACGAATTGCTTGCAAGAAATTCAAATATTTCGTTACTGCAATTCAAAAAATAATTAAACACTTTAACAAATAGACAGTTATTACTAGGGCCCGCTAAAGTCAATAAAGTCAAAAGTTTTTCAGAACCTTGTTACATGATCAAACGTGTACTGACGTTCGTTTCAGGTGTTCAGGAGTCTGTTTTGGTAGATTTTATCAGTCAAAATTTTGCATAAAGTCAAAACTTGTAAAAATTGTCTTCATCAAAAATTTCCTTGCATAAACGAACAAATTTATATTTTTTTTAAATTTTTTTGAATTTTTGAGCTGCTATTAAAATTTTATGCGCAGTTTTATTTGATTTTAAACTTCTGAAATAGTTGCAATGGTAAAAATGCGTGCGGTAATTGAGAAGGAAATAGCACTTATTATGCATCAAATCGTCATTGTTGATGCATTATATTAGCACATAACTGTTAGACAATTAATCTATTCCTATAAAACCTTTGCGCTCTTTACGCGTGGTCTTTTTAAGTCGTAGCTTGCAAAGCAAAGAATGCCTAAACAAGCCAAATCTTCTACAGCGAAAGTTAGGCAAATTTGCCAGGAATATCCGGATGAGTTTTCGGCAGCTCCTGCCCGCCACTTGCGATGCAACCTTTGCGACGTGTTAGTCAAATGCGACAAAAAGTTTTTTGTGGAAAGCCACCGAAAAAGAAAGCAACACCAAAGAAAATTGGAGACAAAGAGCAAATCCCAAAGTAAGCAAACCTTTTTACAACTCGATCAAGTAAACTTCAAGGAACGGGTTGTCTCTTCATTCTTAGCTGCAAATATTTCACTTCAAAAATTGAACCATCCTTCTTTAAAGTCTCTGTTTGCTACAATGGGAAAAGTATTGCCTTCGGAGACTGCAGCCCGGGCATGTGTTGCTAAATTAGCACCCCAAAAAGAAGAACAAATTCAAGAATTACTTCGTGACAAAAAATTTTTTTAAATTGTGGATGAAGCAGAGATTGCTAAACAAAAGTATATTAGTGTGCTTGTGGGCAGCTTAGATGCCCCAAATCAGACATTCCTCGTTGATTGCCATCCACTTGACAGCGGTAGCAATGTTAATAGCAGTATTATTCTGCACACTGTGGATGACATATTGCGACAACTTGAAATAAAACGCGAGAATTATTCATTGTTCTTGACTGATGCTGTTCGGTAAATGTCTTTGGCTGGAAAGACATTAAAGGAATTATACGCTTCTTTGATGCATGTCACCTGCGTTGCGCACTTACTACGTAACTACGCTATGCGTGTGCGTGCTCATTTTAAAAATATTGATGAAGTAATAGCAACGATCAAGGCAGCAACAATCAAAAACGAAGATCGCAAGAAAGATTTTCATGATGCTGGTCTGCCATCTCCTCCTGACCCTGTAATTACAAGATGGGCAACTTGGCTTAGAGCTGCCTTATATTACAGTGAGAACCTTCCAGCTGTTCATACCATTGTCAACAATTGGACAAGTGCAGGCCTCTTAGTCAGCAGAGCAAAAGACGCTATCAATGTGGAAGATTTCGTAGCGGACTTGGTTAAAATAAATCAATACCGGACTCTAGCAGCCAACGTAGAGTTGTTACAAGGAAGTGCCTGCACGATAATCGAAGCATACAGACTGCTGAAGAATATGCAATTCGATGATGATCCGTGCGCAATTAAAAAACGACTATCCAACTCTGATTTAGAAACGATGATAAACTGTAGCAACTTGACAATTGATCCAACAAGCTACGCACTATTGGAAAAAGCCCAGCCAACCTCTGCTGCTGTTGAGAGGTCGTTTTCTATGCTCAGTAAATTATTGAGAAAGGACAGAAATTTTGATGTTAAGAACGTAAAAAATATATATGATGCTGTATTACAACAAAAAGTCTTGGTAATTATACTGTGTGGCTTTCGTTAGAAACATCATAGATAAACTGTTAATGTACAGTACAGTTGCGATAACAACGCATTTTTTGTATTACACACTAATTGATACCGGTACACACAATGACTCGTTATCCTAGGTTTTGACGTCATGCGTCGCTTTGTTGCATTAGCTTCAATACTGAGTGATTGAGAAAATGTTTAAAGTAGGCTACCCTCTTCTTTAAAAACTTATGTAAATTGCGGATTATAAAACATTTTTAATCAGAAAAGTGCAACAAGACATAAATAATAGGCGAAAGCGGTTAGGTCAAAATAAAGTCAAAATTTTGCTAAAATAGAGTCAAAAATATATTTTGTAGGTCAAAAAAAATCCCTAGTTATTACAAGTTCCTTTACTACTTACAACCACTTTTACAACAGTTAACCTAATGCTTCTCAGATCTAAATCGTGTGACCACATATCACAGCTCTCGACAATAACCTGCCGTCACAACAACAAATTACACCGTATAGCGCTGATTTTCTCTTTTTATTCTTAACTAACTCTGACTTTGAGTTAACTTCAACTCTAATCATCATTACGGACCTTCTGTCCGTCCCCAAAACACGTATTGACTCCGATTTTTTTGGATAGTGAAGTGCGAAATTTCTGTCGTATATATAGTATGTACATGTAAAGCGAGCAAAATTGAACTGCACCAATCAACAGCCGCCTCAACGTGGTGGTGCGATCCCCGACCCGTTTGGGTTGGGTCAAAATGGCTGTTGGCTTTCCCGAGTGTCCCAGTTACCCCGGGCACTCCCCTCACACAAACCATTTTTTCGCCGTGCAGCCCCCTGAACCACCGCAGAAGGGTAGCACGCAGCCTCTTTAAAATTGGCGTGTCTTCTCTCTACTCCTGCCTTTCTCTTGACTGTCTTCTCATTGGTCTTCTCATTGTTTTCCTTCTCCTGATGGGTGGCAATGTTCATCCTAACCCTTGTCCTGTCTTTCCCTGTTTAGTGTGCGCTGGAAATGTGACCTGGCGGGGTAGGTCAGTGCAATGCTGCACATGCTTTAATTAAGTTCATTTAAAGTGCTCACTACTCTCCTTTTCTAGATTTAGAACTTTTGGCAGCTCTCACTTCTGTAGCTGCCCTCCCTGCTTTTTTTAGAGATTCTACACCTACCAGCACTATGCCTTTCTCCTCGGACTCCTCCAGCTGGTATACCTTCACTGCTCAATCTGGCCCCCTTCTGCTAATGCAGCACTTGCACCCCACCCTCACTTTCAAACCTCTTATCCTTTTTCCACCCACTTTGTATCTTCTCCCTCTGCACCCTCACCACCACCTCATGCTTTTGGCTGTTTCTCTTTACCTCCTGCTTTCTCTTCCCCTCCCTAACTCTCTTACGGTTCTTCAATGGAATGCCGGGGGTCTTCGAGCCAGGAGCACTAAACTACTACACTTTATTTCGTCTCATCCCGTTGACCTTATTTGTATCCAGGAATCTAACCTTAATTTATCTTCCTCTTTCCGGATTCCTGGATTCTCTGCTCTATAATCCCATGGCACCCACTCCTGATCTGGTATTTTTTCTACTGATGTCGCAAACGCTAGTGGCGGCGTCATCATTTTCGTCAAGCAGGGCTTATCCTCCTCTGAGCTTTCTACCTCCTCTCTTTCTTTGCTTGGCCCCTACTCTGATTATGTAGAGGTCAACATCTCTCTAAACGACTCCTCCTCGCTCTCATTTCTTAATGTTTATGCTCCCCCTATTTGTTCTTCTACGAAGGATAGCAGAACCAATTTATTTTCTTTCTCCATTCTTCCCTCCTATGTGGAAGTGGAAGCGGTGGATTTTTCGCGCTTCCGCTTCCATAGAAAAAGTACCGCTTCCAGCTTCCGCTTCCAGCTTCCGCTTCCACATCCCTGGTTTAAAGTACCGTCACAAGAACCGCGGTACTAGCGAAGTAGCGTTTCTCAGGCCCTTTTTTCTGCGACTCAAAATTGTTTGAAATGACGGTTTGCAGCAACGATTGCGACCCAAGTCTCCAAAACAGCGTCAAGACCTTATATTTTGGTGATCAACTTTTTCAAAGTTAAGATAGCTTCAAGAAGAATTTTTTTCCGAAAGCCATCACGTAATTTTTGAAGTTCTTGCTTCAAGGCAGTCAAATTACTTGTGTCACTTTCAAATTCTCCATTATGAATCTTATTTTCAGACTTCGAAAACAAAATCAAAGCAAATAGTTGAGCAATGTTTAATGTCTGGATAGTTGCCTACCATCAATATGCATGATTTATCACAACGTTGTCGCGAAGTAAAGATATTTGTAAGGAAAGAGCTCAGATTTATCTTGTGACAAACGTTTGTACTAAACGTAGACTAAAATTTAAATTTGAGTCAAAAATAACAACTTTTAGGAAAAAGTTGGCACCAGGGGAAGGGAGAAGAGTTCGGCCATCTTCGCTGTCATGATTGTGTGCTTGCCACTGCATTGGGTACCACTATTAATGGCCTACAGGCACAGGTGGATATCCAAAGATAATTAATCTAACTCAAAAACCACAATCAGTACGCTTGTGCACATATTTTATCAGAAAATTTCGGTTAACATTGTCAAGTACTATAGCGCAACTGGGCACTGTGAAACTTTATGAACCAAGGCCAAGTACGACATTTATGACGATCCATTCCGATTATTAAACAAGAAAACAATAACTTAGGAGCAAACGATTGAAATCTTTTGACGATTCTTAGCAAAAAAACAGAGCCAGTATACTGCTGTACATATTTTAATTAGGACATTTCGTTAAACGCTGCTAGCATTGTCAACCAAAATAGTGCAACTGATTACTTTAAAATTTAATAGACTATAGTCAAGTGTAACGTTTGTGACGTGACCATTCAGTTATGAAAGAAGAAAACAATAACTATTACATACTTTAGGGTCAAAGTTATTTCGTGTTAAATTAGTGAGACAATAACTAGGAACAAAAATAAAATAAAATTTACACAATATAAAGGTATGGTGAATGTGAAGCTTCATCTGAGTTCAATTGTGGCTGCAGCTTTTGAATATACATGTATAGCATTTCCTTAATACGTAATTTTCGCCAATTAGTTTCTTGAGCCAGTATTAGTGGATTGTGAAAGTCAATTGTGTGGTCTGGATTTTCCCTTAAATGATCTGTAACATCGCTTTTTCCAAATCTAATCGGGTCATGTTCTTCCAATCTTGTTTTTAAATTTTGTTTACTTTGTCCAATATACATGTAGGTTTTTCCACATGAGCATTGAAGTTTATACACTGTCCCAGGGAGGTGTAGTAGAGCCTGTTTGTCCTTATTTTTGAATAAGTTTCCAATTGTTGATACGCTGTAATTCATCCGAAAGCTAAAGTTTGCTTTTATTTTCTAAAAAATGTTTAATTTCCTTCTCAATTTGTCGCGATGCTTCTCCGATAAAAGGTAAACAAAAAATAGCAATCTTGGATTTTCTAAGCCAAACAAAAAATAGCAAGATTGTTTTTTTTTTCGATGAAAACATCCAAGAATGGTATTTTTCCGTTTTCTTCTAATTCATAAGTGAATTTGATGTTAGTGTGAATATTATTGATTTCTTGATAAAATGGTTTTACTTCTTCATGATCGAATGATTTAAATCATGATCGAGTGCACGGAAAAAGTATGTTCGGAAAAAACATCAGAAACTTGTCTAATACGCCCTAAAAACTACTTCGCTTTTTGGAAACGCCTATCGCTGCGAGCTATTTTTTTTTTATGTAGAGCTTACTCTTTCTCGTCAAGATGCTGCTCTTGCTTACCTTGACTCTCTCCATGCATGGTCTAGTAATTTCGGCTGATGGCTCTACCTCTTTCGTTTGGCGAAGGAAGCTTAGATATCCTTGCCAACCGCTCATGTGGCGCAAAGAACACCCTCTCCTATTTGGAGGCTCGGTGAGTTTAACCTTTTGCGCAAAAGCCTGCATCATTCTGGAAGCACTCTGCTGATCTCGGCAGCACCGACAAATCTGCACTTCTCTTTTCTTCTCTATCAGACTTCGCTCTACTCTGCAACACTTTCCTTTTTTCTCGCACTCTTTGGGACCTTTTACCGTAACCATCTACACTCGCTTTTCTTTTTCTATCAGGCTAAAATGAATTCTTGCTCCCTAATTTCTGCCGAGTTACGACATGGCCAATCAGCTAGCCAGACAACATGCACTGCTTCAGCCATTTATAGTTCCTTGTAGCCTCCCTTCTCTTTCTTCTGGTATTTACTCATTTCTTCTTTCGGAACGCAGGCATACTGTCTTTTCAAAATTTTTCGACGCACTGGTCTTCTGCTTGTCAGTCGCTCTCGCAGTGTTCTCTTTCATCAACCCTGGAACGGCCCAACCTTTTGTTTAACTCTTACCTCTTAATGATAAAATTGAAAATTCCTCATGCAACACCTTCGGTCATCCGATTTAGGACACTTCCCATTTCATTTTGTCCTGCCCAGATAAAGACTCCATGCGCCCCTTCTTCTTTGGCGCTCCTTTTTTAGTAAAACCTCTTGTCCAGGCCTTGGGTAGTTGCCCTACAGTCGACTAGTAATAGGAGAGACAGTTCGTCTGCTTGTGCTCACCGGATGGCCCGAAAAGACTACCAAGACTACCATAGATTCACTCACAGTTTTTCAATAGACTATCGCGCACATGTGCCAGTAGATTGCGTTAACCTCGAACAAATTAAGTAAACTGCACGCAATGGTCTGTTGTATTTGCACAATCGTAAGGCTATGAAATACAATGTTAAACAAACAACGATGAAAAGGTTTTAAGAATGTACGGCAGACATGCGCAGCTTTTTTTACGGGCAGGCCTAATTTGAAAACTTAAGTGTTAACGCGGCCGCATCAGCTCACGGTACAGAACCATAAGTTATTGGCTAGAACAGACGTACATGTTTGCACTGGTTGAAAACTTTAGTAATAATGCTTATAATGAGCCTGCCGTTTCGATTTGAGTTGATACAGCACAAATATCACAATCTGCAAAGACGGATATAGTTCAGTAATACAAGTTGTGGTAGTTCAGCATAAACAAGCACTCAGCAGAAAAACTGGGAAAATAAAAAATTCAACTCATTTTTGATTGTGATGATTCATCACATTTTAGCGTTGTTGCGGGTTTAAATTAGAAGCAACGCGGTTGCCGGGCTTTTCCACCTTCCTTCACTAAACTAACTTTAACGCTCGGTCGTGATCTGATGAATTAAACGGAAGTAATGTAAATAATCAATATATTTAGAAAGCAGGTGACCAGGTGAAAGAGCAAAAGTTTTTAATAATGTGTATTACGTGGCTATGCGTAAATGGTGTCAAGTCCGAAAAAAGTAATGAGCTTTAGCTGTCTTTGTTAGTCAATGAAAGGATGGTGAACAAGAATTGAACTCGAACCTTTTCAAACAGGCCTTGAAAGTGTCTCAAAAGTTGATTTCAAGAGTAAGTGTAAAGTTGTAACCAGTAGATGATAACTTGGCGAGAAAGTTGAGCAGTTTTGCAGTAGACTTTGGTAAAGTTATCAAATGACGTTTTTTGCCAATAAAGAATTTATTATTGGCATGAAATGCAATGCAACATCGCAGGCCCAATAACCATTCCTTTGCACAAGAAAAATATTATAATTAAATAAGCACTGTAAAGAACAACAAGGCGTTGCAATGTGTGCGACGGCCACACTAAATCTACCTCTAACCTACACCGAGGATTTGCGAAAAGAAAGCTAGAGAAAGTGTGGCGTCGGATTTTCAGTTTCATGGATTTGTTATTTTTATAGAATCAACTTTCGGAAGAACCTCTTTCGTTACATTTTTATAGTAATGACCCTGACCGATCACAGGGGCTTTAATAAGAGAGTGCATGAGTATGGAAATCAATCCACTATCATTGTAGTTATTCTTATAGCAGACAATCGTTAAGCCACCGCTTACTGTATTTACTCAGTCGTACAAGCTGAAAATTTACGATGGTTGACAAATAGTAAAGAGAAATTTATACAGCCATGACAAAACGGCCTTCTACGCCCTGGCCTTTATCGTGTATTGTTTTGGCGGTAATTCTTTTTTGTCTGCGGTTTTAAATAGTTTTTACAATGCTCTTTTGGGTAGAAAACAATTCTTACTGCCAAGCTTAGTGTGACGTTGGAACGTACTCGAAAATAGGTTTTTTTTTGCGCCAGGCAAACATGTTCAAAACGCATGCTCAGTGCAAACGATTGTTTCATCTTAGTGAGACAAAAAAGTCGCTTACGATCACGTTCGAACGTCGTTTCAGTGGAATAGAGTCTTTAAATATTTTCATTTTCCCACCTATTAAGAGTGTGACTAGAAAAACGTTTGTGGGACTAGTTTTACCCCTATTTTTGCTACGGTTACTCCAGAATATTCTCAACTTTGTCACTGCTGATTTGCAGCTTACAATGATCAATTATATTGCATAAAATAGTTGATTTTATAAATTTTGTCTCCTACACTAACGTTAAGCTGGATTGGTAGCAATTGGTGCTGAGCTATGAATTTTCAGACAATGCTTTTAATTTTGCTGAATGGTGAGTATTTTTTGCGATAATCTTTATTTTTTAAATGTTAGTATCTTGGTACAATCAAACTCAGCCACAAATATATTTTACACTCTGGTCATCGGGAGGCTTTGACGGTTGCACATAAAACAAACGGTGTTCAGATTTAACAATGTGGTATTGCTTCGCATTCTTTTGAGTAACACCGTAATTAACATTTAATTTCTTCCTAACTTTAATTGCTAATTTGCATACTCCTTTGCCTCAACTGGTTGGGTTAATGAAGCTGATCACCCTGCTTTTTGAAACAGGCGACGTTTGGTATTCAGTAACGCAATCTTCCTCATTGGAGGTGAAGAAAACTCATTGCAGTTATCCTGTTGCTTTAAAATAGAGTGTCGCTTTTTCTAGTCTTTATCTTCATTTGGTTTGTAATCATAGGAGCGAAAACTCAATTTTGTATGTTCTCTTTTAGTGGATCCTAGTTGTTGGTTATTATTGCTATAAGCGATCTGGGAAGAACAAACTCTTTAGAATATATAAAAAGCTGGTTTTTACGTATCATTTATGAACTGCTGCAAATTTTTTCAGGTTAAATATTAATATTTTAAAACTACACAACATTGGTACACCGCGCTATGTGTCGATGAACCGATTTTGAGAGACTGCTAAAGTGACAAATTAACTAAATTGACACCTTGTGTGTCAACCAGGGATGTGGAAGCGGAAGCTGGAAGCTGGAAGCGGTCTTTTTCTGCGGAAGCGGAAGCGCGAAAAATTTCACCGCTTCCGCTTCCACATAGGGGGAAGAATGGAAAGAGAAAATAAATTGGTTCTGCTATCCTTCGTAGAAGAACGAATAGGGGAGCATAAGCATTAAGAAATAAGAGCGAGGAGGAGTCGTTTGGAGAGATGTTGACCTCTACATAATCAGAGTAGGGGCCAAGCAAAGAAAGAGAGGAGGTAGAAAGCTCAGAGGAGAATAAGCTCTGCTTGACGAAAATGATGACGCCGCCACTAGCGTCTGGGACATCAGTAGAAAAAATACCAGGTCGAGAGTGGGTGCGATCAGATCGCAGAGCAGAGAATCCAGGGATCTGAAAAGAGGAAGATAAATTAAGGTTAGATTCCTGGATATAAATAAGATCAACGGAATGAGACGAAATAAAGTGTAGTAGTTTAGTGCTCCTGGTGCAGAGACCCCCAGCATTCCATTGAAGAACCCTGAGAGAGTTAGGGAGGGGAAGAGAAAGCAGGAGGTAAAGAGAAACAGCCAGGAGCATGAGGCGGTGGTGAGGGTGCAGAAGGAGAAGATACAAAGTGGGCGGAAAAAGGATAAGAGGTTTGAAGGTGAGGGTGAAGTGCGAGTGCTGCATTAGCGGAAGAGGGCCAGATTGAGCAGTGAAGGTATACAAGCTGGAGGAGTCCGAGGAGGAAGTCACAGTGCTGGTAGGTGTAGAATCTCCAAAAAAAGCAGGGAAGGGAGCTCCAGAAGTGAGAGCTGCCAAGAGTTTTGAATCTAGAATAGGAGAGTAGTGATCACTTTAAATAAACCCAATTAGAGCATGAGCAGCATTGCACTGTCCTACCCCTACAGGTCACATTTCCAGCGCACACTAAATAGGGAAAGACAGAGCAAGGGTTAGGATAAACGTTGCCGCTCATCAGGAGAAGGAGAACAATGAGAAGACGGGCAAGAGAAAGGCAGGAGTAGACAGAAGACAGGCCAATTTTAAAGAGGCTGCGTGCTACCCTTTTGCGGTCGTTTGGGGGCTGCACGGCGAAAAAATGGTTGGTGCAAGGGGAGTGCCCGGGGTAACTGGGACCCTCGGGAAGGCCAACAGCCATTTTGAACCAATCCAAACGGGTCTGGGACTTCACCACCACGTTGAGGCGGCTGTTGATTGGTGCAGTTCAATTTTGCTCGCTTTAAATGTACATTCTATATATACAACAGAAATTTCGCACTTCACTATCCAAAAAGATCGGAGTCAATACGTGTTTTGAGGACGGATAGAAGGTTGTTGTTGTTGTTGTTGTTTACCCGACCCCTTCCGAGGGATGGGGGCATGGCGGAAGACCATGGAGCCCCAGAAGCCGGGCAACTCCCCAGGGTCTGGACCAGAGGTCATAGAGAGACAGAGAGTCGCCAAAGAGTGAGCGGCGCAAAGAGTCCGTAGCTGGACAGTGCAGAATGAGATGAGAGATGTCCTGGGACGAGTGTCCACAGGCGCTGCAAGAAGAATTCTCGATTCTGCCAATCCTGGAGAGATAGGAACCTAAAAGAAGGCTGTGTCCATTGCAGCGAAGACGAGAGAGGACACAGCGAGCATGACGAGGGAGCACAAGTTCCTCAGTGGAAATTGAGGGAACCTGTGTGTCAAAATACTTTGAAGAGACAGTACGCCTCCAGTCCGAGATAAGACGAGAGTGGATACGAGAGATAAGAGGAGAGAGACTACAAGGGATTGCGGAGGGCGCAAGCAGCGCTCCCCGTCTGGCAAGCTCATCAGCTGTGTCGTTCCCCGGGAGAAACGAGTGTCCGGGGACCCATTGTAGCCTGATAGAACAGGAGGAGAAGAAGGACAGTTCCTGCCAGATCTGCCACAGAGTTTGAGATAACAGGAAAGGTGGAGGAGAGGACAGGGTGGCGAGGACAGAGCGAGAGTCAGACAGGAGAAGAAGAGAAGAAAAATGGCAGACTTTATGGTGTTGCCGAGACCAGCAAAGAGCGTGCAGAATGGCGGAGGCTTCAGCGGAAAAACTGGAACAAACTGGGCCTGCCGAAAAGGAAAGAGTGGCCTCAGTGCCACAGAGAGAGCAGTTGGCAAGAACGCCGGAGCCGCCCTTGCCAAAAGGAAAAGGAACGGAGCCGTCTGTCCAGAGTACCAGATCATGAGGAGGAAGAGAGTCAAGGTGGGCGAGAGCCGCACCTTGGCGAGAGTGAGGGGGATCAGAGCGAGAGCATGGAGTGGAAAGGGTGGACTCCACCGTGAACGAGGGAAGATTCCAAGGAGGACAGGGAGGGCAAGCAACAAGAGCTTCCCTAGAACAAGTAGAAGGAAGCATGAGCGGGTGAGTGGACGCAAAAGCTCTCCAGGACGATCTGCAGAGTCTTGTTTTCACTCCTAGTCTGGCCAAACCTGAGATGGGAAAGGAGGTTGGGAGACGAAGAGCCCGCTCATGAGAAAAAAGAGTGAAATGAGTCAGAGTGACTCGTAGGGGAGGTAGAGAAGCCTCGGTGAGTAGTAGAGGGATAGGGGACGACGAGAGGCAGCCGGTGATGGCGCGACTGGCCGCTCGGTGAAGGCGTTCCAATTTGGTGATATTGGTAGCGCTTAGGAAAGGAAACCATCCGGGTGAAGCGTAAGTGAGAAGGGACCGAAGAAAAGATTTATACAGAACAGAGAGGGACTCCTTAGAGGGGCCCCAAGAGGAAGCAGAGATACAGCGTAAGGCCTTGAGACGTGGGAAAAATTTGGCCTTCAGCGAAGAAACATGCCTAGAAAAGGAAAGAGTGCGGTCGAAGGTGACCCCAAGAAAAGTTGGAGTGGGATTAAAATGGAGGCGGGAGCCGAGTAGGAGGAGGTTGGGCTGGAGGTTAGCCTGGTGGGGATCCACTGAAAAGAAGGAGGCCTCGCATTTGCTCGGATTGAGAGGAAGACACCAGTACTCAGACCAGCGCTCCAATCGAAACAGAGCTCCTTGTGTGGCCTCCACCGCAGTGGGGACTGAGGGGGAGGAGGACCAAATGGCCAGATCGTCAGCGTAAAGAGAGCAGCTGACGGAAGAAGGCAGAGAAGCCGGAAGATCATTGATGAAGAGGGAGAAAAGTACAGGGCCAAGAACGGATCCTTGCGGAACACCTCGACGGACTCGAAAGGAACGGCTTTTGTGATTTTGAAAAACCACAGAAGCGCGCCTGTCAGAAAGGAAAGATTGAGTCCAACGAGCAAAGCAAGGAGGGAGGCCAGCCGAAATAAGTTTGTGGAAAAGGGCGGGGTGCCAGACAGAGTCAAAAGCTTTAGAGAAATCGATAGTAGACAGGATCGTCCGAGAGCCCGGCCTGGGTTTGTTGAACCCATCCGAAATGGACTGAGAAAGGTAGAGAATTTGATCAAGTGTAGACCGTCCAGGGCGGAAACCGGCCTGGCGGGGAGAAAGAGTGGAATTAGATTCCAGAAAAAAGAGAAGACGGGATAGAATGATGCGTTCAAACAGCTTTGATACGCAGGAGGTGAGAGAGATAGGCCGGAAGGAAGCAGGAGAGTCGAGAGGTTTTCCCATCTTATGTATGGGAATAATAGAAGATGTCTTCCAGATGGAAGGAAAGGAATGTGAAGACCAAGAAAGATTGAAGATGTGAAGAAGAAAATCCATGCCAGAGCGAGGAAGATGCTTTAGCATGGGATAGGCAACTTTGTCTGGGCCAGTGGCAGTGGATAAGGAGAGGTTGGAGGCAGCCGCAAGAAATTCAGTGGGAGAGAAGGGAGAGCAAAAGGACGAGTGAGACTCCACAGAGCACGTAGCTCGGCGGAGCTCAGTGAGGTAGCCTCTGCTGCGCAGGGCCTTTGGCTGAGACACGGAAAAGTGAGACCTCAGGTAAGCGGCATAGACCGAAGCCGATTCCCTGGGAGAGGAACAGTTAGGAAAGTTAGGAGAGGAAGAAGACGAGGAAGGAGAGCCAGCAATAGAGCGAAGAAGAGAGTGCACAGATTTAGGATTAGATTTAGGTGAAAGAGAAGTGCAGGTCGTCTGCCATGCCTCAGCCTTGGCCTTGGCAATGACCGACGAGGCACGTCGAGAGGCGGAGATGTAAGCCTGGCGATCTTCATCACTTCTGTGAGCAGTAGCGAAAGCCTTGCGTCTTTCACCAACCGCTTCTTCCACCTCAGCAGACCACCAGGCTTTAGGAGGGCGTTTGATGCGGCCGAAAGGAATGGAAGATTTGGCCGCATTCATTGCCAGAGAGGTAAAGAGAGCAGCTGCAGAGGAAAAAGAAAGAGACGAGTATTCCTCTGCAGTAGGACAGTGAGAGTCAAAGTAGGAGGCAAAGTCATCCCAGCGAGCTTTCTGAAAATTGAAGGAAGGGGGGCGCTTGTTGGGGTGAAAGACCGGAGAAAGAGGGATAGATAGAAGAATTGGTAGGTGATCAGAACCCAGGTCCTGAAGCACCTCCCAGGAGCAAGAAAAAGCAAGAGTAGAAGGAGCAAAGGAGATGTCAGGAGAGGAGCGACTGCCGGAGGAGCGATGGAGAAGGGTGGGTGTGTCAGGGTCATTGAGGGGGAGGAGGTCTGAGGAGATGACCCAGTCGAATACTTCCTCCCCACGGGGGTCGGAAGTACCTCTTGAGTCCCAAAGCGGGTGATGGCAATTGAAGTCCCCCAGAATGAAGAGATTTCTGGAGGAGGGAAGAATTGAGGGAGAGAAGGAATCGGTTCTGCCATCCGTTGGGGAGGAGCGAATAAGGGGGGCATACACATTAAGAAATGACACCGAGGAGGATTTGTTTAGAGAGATGTTGACCCCTACATAATCAGAGTAGGGATCGAGCGAAGAAAGAGAGGTGGTAGAAAGTTCAGAAAAGGACAGGCCCTGTCTGACGAAAATGACAACGCCGCCACTGGCATGCGAGGCATCAGAAGAGAGAATGCCAGACCGGGAGTGAGTACGATCAGAACGCAGAACAGAGAATCCAGGAATCCGGAAAGAGGAAGAGGAGTTAAGATTGGATTCCTGAATGCAGATAAGATCGACAGGATGGGATGAAAGAAAGTGAAGTAGTTCAGTGCTCCTGGCTCGAAGACCTCCAGCATTCCATTGAAGAACCCTGAGAGAGTCAGGGGGAGGAGAGGAGGCAGGAGGTGCAGAAGTATAGCCAGGAGCAAGGGACGGTGGTGGAAGGGTAGGGGAAGGAGATATAAGATGGGCAGATGGGGGATAAGAAGTTTGGAGACGAGGGTGGGGCAAGAGTGCAGCATTAGCAGAGGGGGGCCAGATTTCACAGTGGAGGTATACTTGCCGGAGGAGTCCAAGGAGGGGGGAGTCACAGTGTTTCGGCAGGGGGGGGCAGCTCCAAGAGTGAGAGCTGCCAAGAGCTCTGAAGTTAGATAAAGAAAGTTGTGAGTACCTTAGATGGACCCATTTGGAGCAAGCGCAGCATTGCACCGACTTGCCCCGCCAGGTCACATTTCCAGCGCACACAGAGCAAGGAAAGATGGGGCCAGGGTTAGGATGAACGTTACCGCTTATCAGGAGAAGAAGAAGAATGAGGAGACGAAGGAGGGCAAGAGTAGGGCAGGAGAGAAGAAGAAGTAAGAACAGGCGACCGATTTTAAAGATGCTGTGTGCTGCCCTTCTGCGGTCGTTCAGGGGGCAGCATAGCGAAAAAATGAATGGGGAGTGCCCGGGGTAACTGGGACCCTCGGGAAGGCCAACAGCCATTTCGACCCAACCCAAACGGGGCCGGGGACCGCACCACCACGTTGAGGCGGCTGTTGATTGGTGCAGCATAGAAGGTCGGTAATGATAATTAGAGTTAAATTTAACTCAAAAGTCAGAGTTAGTTGAGGATAGAGAAGGAAAATCAACGCTATACGGTGTAATTTGTTGTTGTGACGACAGGTTATTGTCGAGAGCTGTAATATGTAATCATACGGTTTAGATCTGAGAAGCATTAATTCATTTCTTACCACTACATGTTCCAGTTGTCTATTTTTATTCAATTGCGCTGTATAAGACTAAACTGAACCGTTGATTTGATATACAAAAAATTATCTTTCTAGCTAAAAAGGTTTTTGAGATACACATATGTTCCCATATGGGAACATTGGCGGGTTGCAGCAAAAAAACTCAAAAATAAAAAAATTTTGTAAAATATTTTTTTTTACTTTTTATTCAAAATTACAAGCAGGATGCATCGTGGTACACGCCTCAACACATGCTTTTAGTCGCAACTCGTACTTTTATTTGAAGCTCGCTTTCTTTTTTTGGTTCTCTCGGTCAGAAAACCTATTTGATCCTCCTCTACATCAACTATATGTTCTTTCACTTTGAGCTCACCAGCAGGTTCAAAAGCCGTTTCAAAGCCTTGAGGAACTTCTTCATTATCACTTGCTTGATCACATTCATCGCCACCAGCAGGAGTGAGTAGAACTACACTTCTTGTTCTTTCTATTGTTTCTACTAGGTTTCTCACTTCTGACGTAGTAGTAGCATGAGTTACGCGTCGGTATGAAGACTTTTTAATAAAACACTTTCGCTAACTACCAAAAATGTTACCCGAGCGTGATATTGCCATGGAAACTGATCACGTGATTAAAGCTTATTTCACGACATTTTCCACCTTTAAAATTTCTCAAATAATGCAATAAACCACACCAAAAACTGTAGAAAGCTAAAGACAAATGTTTCCTTGTATCATTTTTGCTGCTTTTTAATGCTACAAAAATTCGTTATTTAAGAAAGAAACACGTGATTGATTATATGTTCCCACATGGTAACATTGGTAAGAAACGGGTTAAGTTAACTGTTGTAAAAGTAGTTGTAAGTAGTGAATGAACTTGTAATAACTGTCTATTTGTTGAAGTGTTTAATTATTTTTTTAATTGTAGTAAGAAAATATTTGATTTTCTCGCAAGCAATTTGTGATTTCTAAAATTTTGTTAGTGGGAGTTCCGTGACAAACGCGAAACTACATTAGCGGTTCCGCGATGACAAAAAGATTGAAAAGCACTGTTCTACATTCAACGCGTGTTCTGATATCTAAGAAAAACAAACACAGAGTAGTTCGAAACAATAAGCTTAAGCGAAGTAGGTAAAGTAATAGCAATAAATGAAGGTTTTGGTTTTCTCAAAATGATAACGTGTAGGAGAAGGCAGGCTACAGACCCACAAAAGTTAAAAAAAATTGTCAACGGTCGTTTTTTCGTTTTTTGTTGGTGGAAGCGGAAGCGGTGGAAGCGGAAGCGATAGGTGTGGAAGCGGAAGCGAAAGCGTTTGAACAATAACTGCTTCAACATCCCTAGTGTCAACTATCACAAATAATGGTTAGTTGATTCAAAGAGGCTTTGGTTTTTTTAATTACGGGCTATCAAGCTTATTTCTAGATCTATGAAGTGTAATACTAATAATAGCAGGGCTTAAGAAAGGGGTCCGACGGGCACATTGCTCTGGGGCTCGAGAACTACGGAGGGGCCAACACATTTGTTGAAATTTAATGCGCATTAGCAAGCCTCAATTGTTTTTAATTTTAAGTAATTTTCCTAGTATTGATGCTACGAATGGCCATTGCACGGCCTCGAAAAAATTTCTCTTGAAGGCCTTGAATAATTCAGTCTACAACAAGGCTCACCCTTCATTAATTTTTGTCGAGCAGGTTCATTAAGTATTGAGGTCTATTGATCACTTATCGGTTTCGATTTTGTTTAACTTTTTGCAGCTCCTGATTTTATGATGAATCACGGGTCATTAAAGAAAATTTCAGGGAGTCCGCTGTGTACAAATTTAAAAAGTGTGGAAACAATTGCTATATATTCAAAGTGTAGCGCGAAAATCGTAAAAAACTCTTATACAGCTTACTATGCTGTTTAAGTCTTAAACTGCATAGCAAAACACTTGTATTTGTACGTAACAAGGAAATAACAATGTGATAACAGGGTGTTTCTTGTAACTGCTCTTGATGTAAATTTTTTCAAAATAGTCCATAATACCATATGGTCTCAAAATCTAAGCAAAAATCTTTAAAAGCAGCAGTAATTACTCATGTTTACTTTCTTGGTTGCAACTTAAAATGAAATATTATCGGGCTTTTGGCACCTTTTCTTGCAATGGTTTTTAGTGCCAAAAGATAATTTTGTCACGGTTCATTTAATTTGGTTACATTGCATATTACGCGTGCATCACCCCTGCTTCTGTCAGCCGCGAATCTTTGGCTTTGGCACTAAAATATAGGTTTAATTAGAGCTATACTAACGTGTCAATTTAATGTTGCAGATATTTTATGCAAGCGTAAGCCCATGGCCATTCTATAGTTTTGCTCAGCAAAACGTTTGACGATGACTTTTAAAATTTCAGTTTATTTATTGCATTTTCATCCTGCAGACTTAGAGGAGGACGGACATAGTTATATTCAGAAATTATCTAAAAATGCCTATTCCAAGGATAGAACTCGGTCATTGCAGTGATTTCCATCGGCGCTTTATTCTATTTTACCATGCTGCCGACAAAATTTATGATCAAAAAATGGACAAACTTTACCTAAACCTAGGTTTAGCCTCCTTCTGAGCCGTCTTCAAAAGACCTTAAGCTAAAATTTGTGCTACTTGGCTTTCAAGGGGTAAAAACAAGGTTAGTGTAGTATCTGCCCAGATTTAACGGCATATTGACAGAAAGATGAGAGTTTTTATACCCTTAAGTTGGGTTTAACTTCTTGCATTTTATTTTGAATAGTGCTAGAATTGTGCTTTCAGAAAGACTTTTATAAATATTATCCTCAGAAATTGCGAAAACAAAAAATATTTGCCTGCATGTCACCTGCCATAGTAGCCGCCTTTTATCAGGAAAATAAAATGGCATTTACTGAAAATAAAATGGCATGCAACCCATTGATAAAGCGGCAATATCATCACGCACGCGACAAAGGCAAAACATTGTAATCAAAACTACAAGCAATTCTTGAATAATGCAGTACTCACAGGTAAGATATTGTGTTTTACAATTTTTCATCATTCGTTTGTTACAAATAGCTTGGCTTTCGCGACCAGTCAAGCCGCAGGTAAGCTAGTCACGTGACTTTTGTCGTTGAATACAACATTTTGCACGGTTTGTGCCTTTTTTGCCTGTGTCATGACGTACGCGGTTTGGTTGACTGGATATTGCATTTGAAAGTATTTTTCAAATATCAGAGATTGCTCTGACACAGTGCTATTTAACCACTGGTTATCGAAGCTCTTTCAGCAAAGCCGCAAACCATCTGAGCATGTGACGTTTGTTTGTTGTTTAACTTTAACCCATTTATGTCCAAGGTTTTATTTTTTGCATTTTTTTTGATAAAACTCATAAATTGTACTTCCACTTCTTCAAAAAACATAAACTAAAGAATTTTTTTTTGTTTATTTTTGTTATGTGAATTGCAAACAACTCCAAGAACGGAACACAGGGCAAAAGCACTACTACACATAATACATAGGATAAATTTTATGTTTGTGATGCTGGTGATTGTCTTTATTTAATGTGATATGTATCAGAATATTTCACATACAATGCAGCATCACCTTTTTGACACCGAAAGCCGTTGTTCTGTGACATGTAGGGCTGCAGGTATGTTTTTCCTGCTTGGCTATCATGTGATTCACGCCATCATAACGAGAGTCGACTTTGTGATTCTATCAAAGCCTCCTTTCTCGCCCAGGCTTTGCAAATTGATCATAAGTTTCCAAATAATGGCATGCTACGCGACGACGAAATTCAAGCAAATCTTGTGGTTTCTCATTATGTGCTTTATGTAATTGCCAAGCATTTTGCGAGATCAGTGCAAACAATACAACAGAGGGCGTGAATATCAATTTTTCCCACGGATTGATGAGCGATACTTGTCAATGATTCGTCTGCTCTGTCTACACCTCCCATAAAAATGTTATACACTTCGACAACAATTCGGCTGCTAAACTTAAATCTTTTTTTTCTTTTTCTGAGAGTAACGATGAACAAGAGTAAGAGGACTGACCCCAGCTGCAGATGATGCAACGGTGATAACTCTGTTATCGTGCCATTTGCTGACAATATTTTCTTTAACCATCACTTTAATAATCGAATGAGCTTCTTTTATTTTTTCTTAGAACACCATCTGGGTGTAATGGAGCTTTGCCGACACAATCTCTTCTTACTGTATCTGTTGCGTGATGTCCCACCGAACTCAGTTTATCAAGAAGTGGAAACTTTCGCGAAAAAGTTATCTAACACAAAATCTTATTCACCAGGGTGAGCCTCTGTAAGTACTTCAGTAAACTGAAGAACAACCGCCACTTCAACACTATAATTTCTCAAACGTCGCATTTAGATTTTTTCTTGGTATGACTGAAACCAACAAATGTAACCAAGTCGCGTTGCTTCACGCCAAAATGTGCTGCCAAATCGTATAGATTTTCTTATATATTGTTTGCATCCATGGCGTCTATAGTAAGGAATCATGGATTTGTCAATGCTGAAACACGTTTCATTTGAAACATCTTTCTTACATCTCGCGTTTAGGATGCTTGTGAGTGATCGAAGTTTGAAAAACTTGTCAAGTAGGTCCAAATTTGCATTGTTGGCAACATGCAAATGAGAAAATATGATTTCAAGGCAATTTCGTCTGGTGGCATTACTAACCAGCAGATTATGGACATCTGGTCTTTTCTTCCAAAGATTTACCGTCTAGAAACTGAAACAAAGCCACTCATAAAAATAATTGCGACGAAGCATTTAAATTCAAAAGAAGTCAGTCCCAGTGTTGCACCTCCCAAGCGAGTGCGGACGTCCTGTCCAAAAGATAGCGATATAATTCGCTTTCTCGTGAATGGAGGATAAATATGAACAACACAACAACAACAACCTTTACTGGTAGCATACAAGTTTGAGTGCATGACAATGAGCTCGATAACTTCGTCGTCAAAAAAAAGATCAAAAATTTTTTTTGGAGCTTTACTCATTTGCTGAAATATTCTTCCGGTATCTGACCAATTCTACCTGTAGTGGTTTGTATATTTAAATCTATTTTACACCACTGGGCTTAAGTTTTGCGATTTTCTTTTTTTTTGGCACAAGAAGGTTGCTCCTCAGTAGACTTTAATGTACCTATGCCAAGACATGGGCTTACGGCAAGATGAGGCTCCTCAGAAGACCTTGATGCTTTCAGGTTAGCAGGTAATTTTTGTTCAGATAAACATGGTGAATCCTCTATTACCGAATCAACATTTTGCTCTGAAAAAGCTTGTGCATGTAGCATGGAACAAGCCAAATTATTTATTAT
This sequence comes from Trididemnum clinides, assembly GCA_963675345.1. NCBI lineage: Eukaryota > Metazoa > Chordata > Ascidiacea > Aplousobranchia > Didemnidae > Trididemnum > Trididemnum clinides. Next base: position 14,617,225 of record OY776300.1, on the reverse strand, counting down.
TATGCTGTCTTACTCTTCTAAATCTTTATCAGAAACAGGCCCTATGGCATTTTTAGGAGATTGTATTGCTATTAAACTAGCTTCTGTGGAGTTATATTCTTCCAACATTTACAGAATTTCATGTAAACGTAAATAACTAGCCATTTTTAAAATCTTCTTCAGTTTTGCAAATGGATTGTAACCGTAAAAGATGAAAAAGACAGATTGCTTTTACCCAACGTTCCAAAAATGGAACAGGAAAATTTTAAAAGCAATAACTAATACAATAATCTAATTTACAATATTTTGTGTTTACGTTACAACAACCAAATAATTACAGAAATAGTATAAAAAAATTGTATAAATAGGACAAAATGTTTTTGAGTTATATTTCTTGGTTGTAGATGGTGGTCCAAAAATCTCATTAAAATCAATCCTCATTTTTTGCACTATATCTGGAGACAAGAATCGACAGAAATCACTTTCAGTATATAATATCTACAAACATATAACCTGAGGAAAATTATAGATTTGAAAAAAATTCTTGGTTACAATCTTAAATAGCAATAAATAAGTTAATACTACTGGCCTAATGTTGTAAAAACGGAACACTGGGCGTAAATGGGTTAAGGAAACGCTTAAGAAAAACTAGGTCGTTCCTTGAAAAAAATTTAGATAATGACATTTTGTTAGGAAATCGACAAATTGTGGGCAATCTTTTGTTTTTAACTAGTTTGGCCGCGAGCTGCGAAAATTTGCCGACGTTTAACAGCAAACCTATCTGTTATACAGGTGCTAATAAAAAACAAACCGTCATGAATTTTCTGTTTTTCATCGTTTCTTTCAGACGACAGCTTTCATGATAGTCATACAGTTACTCAACCCCGCTTTAATAAACAATAATTTTATTGTACTCATTGAAATCGTCTCTTTGTTTCTTATGATATCCGCTCTGCTACATCCAAGATGGAACTGAATGTACAAGGCCTCGTCAGACCAGTCCAGGAGCAAGTTTCGCACTGAATGCGAAATTACTTCACTTTGATTTCGTTGGGTTGTTTTTGCTAACCATCAAACATGGTGAACAAAACAATAGACGTAAATACGTTGGAACAATTTTAGGCTTTTTATATATTCATAGAGCACTTGGCCATAGGTGTAAGTGTCTCTGTAAGATGGCCACGAATCGTAAAAGGTTGATAAACACTGCCATACTCCTTCTCGAAACACGAATGAGCACAAACCGCTAAAGCAGTGGGCTCCAATTGAGTCTCACTCAAAACTTTGCCATTAAACGTGAAAAAAAAAATTTTTTTCCAGATCAGTTGAAAAAATACTGGCATATCAGTACGTAGCTCTTACAAAAGCAGTATCTGTCGTGAAGACAGATAAACGAAAACGAATATTTTATTGAAACACGGTTATTAAAAAAAAGGAGCATCTCAAAAAAGTTTATCGCTCTCCCCGGATTATTTTGGCTTGAGCACGTCCTTCCCTAGGAAAAACAAACGTTGCATTGATGCATTGGAAATCAATACGGTGTTTCTTTAACGTCGTATTGGAGACCAACCTAGACAATAGACATTGCATTGCTTTGAAACTGGTGGTTTTTATTGCGGAAGTCATCTAACAGCTTCACAGTGGTGCTTTCTTTTCATAACTTCTCCGCGTACGCTTTCTCAAAGACTTGTCGTCAGAAGATCACTATGGTAATTTGTGTTGAAAGCATTGGTTTGCTCTTGTTTCCGATTACACGACCCATCTTTTGCTGCAGCTTCGCGTGCACATCCGCATTATCCTCATATTCAAGTAAAGAGAACTCTATAGAATTTTCTAGGAAATTCGTTTTGTGATGTAACAATTGTGTTTTTGCAATAGTATAGCAATCATCTAATAGTCTTTCTTTATTTTATTAAAAATCGCTAAAATTATATTTTGAACCCTCTAGCACAGGGGTGGGCAAAGTGCGGCTCCCGAGAACATTTTGTGTGGCCCGCGAACACTTTTTGAAACTTGCATATATGTGAGTTAAGATGACATGAAGAGGAACATTTGCCGTATTGCAGAGCCAAAGACTTTGCAAGCTACCATTAAAAGAGCAACCGTTGGTTTGCACTGACGCATTTCCTGTCAAATCTAAGGGTGATGACTTTTTTTTTCTTTTTAGAGACACCGTCAATTTTATATCTTGAAATGCGACATTGTTAGGTGATAACGCAAAATTTGAAGCAAACGCAAGCTTTTGCTTTGCATACAGCTATTGCAAGATTTTAAGCACTGACCCTCGGCCACCTATGAATGGTCAATGTGGCCCTCGACCAACTCTTGAATCCTCAATGTGGCACTCCCAATGCGTTCGTTAAACAGTGCGGCCCTCAGCTAGCATCCGTGACCGCGATGCGGCTCGCAAGCCAAAACAATTGCCCACCCCTGTTCAAGAACTTAACTTTTTTGTGTATCGAACCTTGTTACGATTATTGATTATTATTTGAAATCGTAGATCCCATTGAGATTGTGTTACTCCAGGGGGGAGTTGTCTTATTTTAGACTGCAGATTGTAGTTTGGAATGAGATTCCAGTGGGATACTAGGATTGTGCTAAGAAAATAGCTTTGTTCGAGAGTATTTAGTTATCCCAAAAATGAGCCATTAACTACTGTCAGAACTCGGAAGTACTTAGTGCGGTACTGAGGTTATTTGGTGAATATTTTGATGATTACCTTGGTGAATTCGAGATTTTAGTCGGCGATTTTGGGATTTGGTGAGTTCAGCTGTGTTACCAGAGAATTACCAGAAAAGAATACCATCAGTGAGTATGATTGCATTGTTACAGTGGATTTATTGCCGTGGATTTATCGGCAACGGCAAATACTGTATTTGTGTAATATATTTTCGTTGAGAAGTGTTTAAAGTCTTCCTCAATGCATTTTTGTTTTGTTGCTCACCTTAGTGAAGAGTGAATATTTCTGAAAGTCAACGTAGGAACAAAACAGGTCTACGATAGTGCTCTTAACTATTTTGTTTGGCTTCGGGAAACCCCAGTTGTACTTTTACAAATGTCATGGAACCTCCATCACTGAAAGTTTATTGCAGTCGCATTGGCTCTAGTGTCTACGATAAAAACGTTATTTGAGGGATTTTCAAACTGGAGTACGCAAGAGAAATATTGGGAGTACTCTAGCAAGTTTCTCGTACAGCCTCCAGACACATCAAAGACTTTTGAAGGCAACGTATGCTTATTTGTTGCCTCCGCCTATTCTCTAATTTAAGATTTTTGTTGATTTATTTTTGGTTAGTAGATCAACTAGCAAAGTGTTTATTTTGTCCATTTTTGTCATGAAAAACAATGTATTTTCTGAAGCTTCGTTGCTTACACTCTTTCTAAACTTGAAGACATTCTTTTAGTAATCAACTTCATGAAATCGAATTCTGCCTATGCTGTATTCTTTTTTATGGATGCCACATATTTTGATTCAGCAAACAATTATAAAGCTAAAAAAATTTTGAGAATCTCTCTCTTTGTTCCTCACCAATTTTTAGTTAGAATCTATGCATCACAACTTGTTTCGCAAGTGAACAAGTTATATATTGTCAGTTTGTCCATGCCATCCTTATTTTGAAAGACTACATCCAAGAAAATAGTGTTGCCATTATTTCCAAAAAATGTTCTTATTTTTCATTTCCAGCAATTTGCTACTGATGGAGTCCATGTTGTAATTTTTTTTGTCTCATCCTTGATTGAGATTTACAATTAGACTATCAAACCAATGTGGCTGGCTGCTCTGAGATTTTAGGCAAACAAAATTGAAACCCTTTTAAAACTTGAAACATATTGAAAAAACTTGAAAATATTGAAACCCTATTGAAACTCTTCAAAAAAGATGTTCAAACCAATATGCACATATAAATTCTCATGTTTGACAAAAAATTCTGTGCGATCTTGAAAAAGTAATGGAAAAAGTTTTTGTTTTCAGTTGTCCCTGATTTTTGTTCCACGTTGATGGAAGCCCTGCGTATCGTATTTTGCCACCATTCGGCAAAATCCTACTTGCGTTTACACTAGAGTTGTTAGGTTTTGCCAAATTGTTCTCGAAAAAGTGACAAAGCATTACGTTTTTCCTAATAAACACAAAGGAGGAGGAATCCTTATGGAACCTCTTTGATTTTTTTGCGGAACCCCAATTGAAGAGCACTTGTATACAAGCTATTAATTGAAACTGTCAATCCAAGAATTCCAGTTTGGCTTCGCTTCACGCCGCCTGCGTATTATAAATGAAGTAGAAATTTTATTGTTTTTTCTTTCGCATGTTTTCCTAATTTATGTTTCAACTTTATTTAGATCAAAAGTATAATTTTTTTTACCAAAGCTGCTGCGGCGGTAAGTTATTGTGAAAACTGCACTAAAAGTTGTTTAAATGGATCGAGCGAGGAATTTTATTGGTAATAAGCACTTTCGTTATAGAGTTAGCACGGCTACTTGAACAGTAGAAGAATGTCAACACAAATTTAAGCCGAAAAGCGGCTCAGACACCCATACTACGCTTTTAGTTGGTCACTTGAAAAGAAAACATCCAAACCTCTCCACCGAAGCCGTCGAAGCAGAAGAGAAAATAAAAGCCCAAAGCGTCAAATACAACTTCTCATTTTAAATCGCAATCACAAGAAAAAGCAGTGCGACTGTTGGAAAACAACCTGCAACAATGGTTAAATTGCTATCACAAGCCAAAGTATCAAAGATATGGTAGTTGAAGCTATCACCACCAATGGTTTTCCTTTTTGCGCCTTTGAAAAATCCGGCATTGCAAAGGTGCTTGCTGAGCCGAAGGTCCGATGTTAGATGAATTGAGCCGAAAACTTACAGCTTCCCACGTACAAGCATGGATCATTGATGCTTATCAAAGAAAGATGATTGAAACCAAACGACACTTGCTGGTAAAATGGTTTCGGTTAAAGTAGGCTTGTGTACGCGAAGAAAGCATCATTTTATTGGAATAAATTTGCAAGGAGTGTGATGTTCGGTAATTTTCGAGTTATCACCGCAGCTGCAAACGAGTTACACAAACGAGTGACAGCTGCTACAGTACGTAAAAACATTGCTACATGGCCAAACGTGGTATTTTGGAGAAGCAAATTTACAGCCTCAGGACAGATAACCGATCCAGCGTTTTAAAAGTTGGGGAGCTGATAAGAAGTGATTTTGCTCTGCCCAAAAATTTTTCTAATCAAACCGACGAGGATGATTGTGATGTAACTGAGCTTCCCACAGTGAACTTTGGGAAAATTTAATAACTGCCAAAAATGGAGTGATTCTGTTCAGGTGTACTGTTCATAGATTACTGATTGTGCATAACTTCGTTAAAGCTAATTTTAAGGCCAAAAAAGTGGTGTTAAAAGTTAGAAATGTCACCAAAAATACGCACAAGCAGAATATCAGAGAGTTGTTCAAGCACAACCACAAACTTCTTCCTAGACTGGATTGTGATACCCGTTGGGGTTCAACGTTTTTATTTCTTGCAAGTATGTTGCTTATCAGTGATTTACTAGGCCAAATCGCTCTGGCGAATAAATCCCGCCTTTTGTCAGACTTTGATTGCTTTGCCGTACAGCAGCTTACTGAATGTCAAAACCTGTGTATGACACGACCACTGCAATTCAACTGAAGAAATTAACTGCTGGTGAGTTTTGCGGTGAGTGACTAAAGTGCATAGTCCAACTGCAGCGCTGGAGTTTAAACAATTCTTTGGCATTGGCTATGCTTCATGCCATGGAAGGTAGAGAAACAACTTTGTTATCTATCGCTGCTTTTTTGGCTGCAATTTATGTTGATCCAAGGTATCAGATACTTCTAAAATAATAGAAAAGGGTGGAGCATGAAAAGAAAAAAGTGGACTCCACGGTGAAGGAGGGCAGGTTCCAAGAAGGTGAGGGAGGACAAGCAAGAAAAGCCTCCCTAGAAGAAGTAGAAGGAAGCATGAGCGGGTGAGTGGATGCAAAAGCTCTTCAGGATAATCTGCAGAGTCTTGGTTTCACTCCATGTCTGGCCAAACCTGAAATGGGAAAGGAGGTTGGGATACGAAGAGCCTGCTCATAGAATAACAGAGCAAAATAAGTCAGGGTGACTCGTAGGGGAGGCAGAGAAACCTCAGAGAAAAGAAGTGGGATAAAAGAGGACGAGAGGCAGCCGGAGATGGTGCGATTAGCCGCTCGGTGAAGGCGTTCCAATTTGGTGGTATTGGTAACGCTTAGAAAAGGAAACCATGCAGGTAGAGGCATATGTGAAAAGGGGCCGAAGAAAAGCTTTGTACAAAAGAGAGAGAGGGGCTCTTTACAAAGACCCCATGAGGAAGCAGAGATACAGCGTACGGCCTTAAGACGAGGGAAAAACGTGGCTTTCAGCGAAGATACATGTTTAGAAAAGGAAAAAGTGCGATCGAAGGTGACCCCAAGAAAAGTTGGAGTGGGATTGAAACGGATGCGGGAGTCGAGTAAGAGGAGGTTGGGCTGGAGGTTAGCTTGGTGGGGATTCACTGAGAAGGAGGCCTTACATTTTGTCGGATTGAGAGGAAGACACCAGTACTTAAACCAGCGCTCCCATCTTTGTGTGGCCTCCACCCCATTTGGGACCGAGGGGGTGGAGGATCAAATGGCCGGATTGTCAGCGTAAAGAGAGCAGCTGACGGAAGAAGGCAGAGAAGCCGGAAGATCATTGATGAAGAGAAAGAAAAGTACAGGGCCAAGAACGGATCCTTGCGGAACACCTCGACAGACTCGAAAGGAACGACTTTGTGATTTTGATAAACCACACAAGCGTGCCTATCAGAAAAGAAAGATTGAGTTCAACGAACAAAGCAAGAAGATAGGCCAGCCGAAATGAATCTGTGGAAAAGAGCGGGGTGCCAGACAGAGTCAAAAGCTTTAGAGAAATCATTAGTGACGAGGATCATCCGAGAGCCCGGCCTGGGTTTGTTGAACCCATCCGAAATGGACTGAGAAAGGAACAGAATTTGATCTAAAGTAGATCGTCCTGGTCGGAAACCGTCCTGGCGGGGAGAGAGAATGGAACTAGACTTCAGAAAGAAGAATAGACGGGATAAAATGATGCGTTCAAAAAGCTTTGAGACGCAGGAGGTGAGAGAGATAGGCCGGAAGGAAGCAAAAGGGTCGAGAGGCTTTTTCATTTTATGGATGGGAATAATAGAAGATGTCTTCCAGATGAAAGGAAAGAAATGTGAAGACCAGAAAAGATTAAAGATGTGAAGAAGAAAATCCATACCAGCGGAGGAAGGTGCTTTGGCGTGGGATAGGCAACTTTGTTTTGGCAAGTGGCAGTGGACGAGGAGAGGTTGGAGGAAATCGCAAAAAATTCAGCGGGGAGAAGGGGGAGCAAAAGGATGAGTGAGACTCCTCCGGGCACGTAGCTCGACGAAGCTCGGAAAGGTAGCCTTTGACTCTGCTACGTAGGGCCTTTGGCTGGGAGACAGAAAAATGAGATCTCAAGTAATAATCGGTGAAGACCGAAGCCGACTTCCTGGATGAGGAACAGCTGGAAAGTTAGGAGTGGAGGAAGATGACGAAGGAGAGCCATCGACAGAACGTAGGATCACAAAGATTTAGGGTTAGATTTCGGCGAGAGAGAAGAACAAGTCGCCTGCCTTGGCCTGGCGATAACCGACGAAGCACGTCGGGAAGCGGAGATGTAAGCCTGGCGATCTTCCTCACTTCTGTGAGCGGCAGCGAAAGCCTTACGTCTTGCACTAACTGCTTCTACTTCAGCGGACCACCAGGCTTTAGGGTGGCATTTGATGCAGCCGAAAGGAATGGAAGATTTGGCCGCACTCAGTGTCAGAGTAGTAAAAAGAGCAGCAGCAGAGGAAAGAGAAAGAGACGAGTATTTTTCTGCAGAAGGACAGTGAGAGTCAATGTAATAGGCAAAGTCATTCCAGCGAGCTTTCTGAAAATTGAAGAAAGGGAGACGTTTGTCGGGGCAAAACACCGGAGAAAGAGGGATGGTTAATAGAATTGGTAGGTGACCAGAACCCAGGTTCTGAAGCACCTACCAGGAGCAAGAGAGGGCGAGAGAGGAGGGAGCAAAGGAGATATCCGGGGAGGGGCAACTATCAGAGGAGCAATGGAGAAGAGTAGGTATGTTAGGATCATTGAGGGGAGGAGGTCAGAAGAGATGATTCAATCAAACACTTCCTCCCCACGGGGATCGGAAGTACCTTTTCAGTACCAAAAGGGGTGATAGCAATTGAAATCCCACAGAATATAGAGATTTCTGGAGGAGGAAAGGATGGAGGGAGAAAAGGAGTCGGTTCTGCTATCCGTCTGTGAAAAGCGAATTGGGGGAGCATAAACATTAAGGAATGAGAGCGAGAAGGAGTTGTTGAAAGAGATGTTGACCCCTACACAATCAGTGAGGGGTCAAGCGAAGAAAGAGAGGATGTAGAAAGTTCAGAGAAGAACAAGCCCTACCTGACGAAAATGACGCCGCTGCTAGCGTGCGTGGCATCTGGAGAGAAAATGCCAGACCGGGAGTGGGTACGATCAGATCGCAGAGCATAGAATCCAGGGATCCTGGAAGAGGAAGATGAATTAAGGTTATATTTCTGGATACAAATAAGGTCAACGGGATGAGACGAAAGAGAGTGTAGAAGTTTAGTGCTCCTGGCTCTGAGACCGCCAGCATTCCATTGAAGAACCCTGAGGGAGTTAGGAGGGAAGAGGAAGCAGGAGGTGTAGAGAAACAGCCAGGAGCATAAGGCGGTGGTGAGGGTTTGAAGACGAGGATGGGGCGGGAATGCTGGATTAGCTGAGGGATGGCCAAATATAACAGTGGAAATATACGAGTTGGAGGAGTTCGAGGAGAAAGTCACAGTTTTTTTCCAGAAGAAGCAGGGATGCAGCAGGGGGGCAGCTTCAGGAGTGAGAGCTGCTAAGAGTGCTGAATTCACAGAAGTAGAGTAGTGAACACTTCAAATGGACCCATTTAGAGCAGGTGCAGCATTGCACTGACCTACCCACTCGGCCAGGTCATATTTCCAGCGTACACTGTAGAGAGAAAGATGGGCCAGGGTTAGGAAAAACGTTGCCGCTCATCGTGAAAAGGAGAAGAATGAGGAGACGAAGACGGGAAAGAGAAAGGCAGGAAAAGAGAGAAGACAAGCAACCGATTTTAAAGAGGCTACGTATTGCTTTTCTGTGATCTTTCAGGGAGCAGCACGGCGAAAAAATGGTTTGTGCGAGAGGAGTCTACAGGGAAACTGAAACCTTTGGGAAGGCCAACAGCCATTTCGACCCAACGCAAACGGGGTTGGGGACCGCACCACCGCGTTGACGCGGCTGTTAATTGGTGCAGAATTTGTTTGTTCGTTGCTGTTTTTCTTCTTGATGATGATAAAATGGTATCATCAATATCATTGCTGTTTTGATCGCTAAGTGTAAATTCAAGTGGTATATTATCGAGCTGATGTCTTTTACTATTGAATGTAGTAGTTGGGTGTAGGTTGGTTAAGTTACTCTGTTTTCTCTTGAGGAAGTAAAATTAGCGTAACCTCCCTCTTTTTGCTGATATTTATCTTAGCACATATTTGCTGTTGCGTAAGAACAAAAATTTAGCAAAATTATTGGTACGGAAAGGTAGGGTATTGCCTAAAGCAACGGTGTGCAACCTGCCGCCGTCAATAAAAGTTCGTGCGGCCGCGCACACACAATTAAAAATACACGACATAGCAGCAGATGCTGACGTATATCAACGCAAAACAGAAGAAATGCAAAAACACATTTGTCGACAGGATGTGTAAAAACCTGATTCGAGATGTCTGCCAGAAACGCAATTTAATTCTTAAAAATGATGACATTGGTCAATGGTCATGCTCCATTGAATCCAGCAGGTGATCGAATTTCAGTGAATTCTTGCTTTTATTTAAAATGAGTGATTGTTTTCAAGATAATGTTTGTGGTGTATGTCGGTGTGAACCTTTTTAACCATCAACTAACCTTGCATAACGTTATCTATTTAAAATGAGTTTGTGCTCCACGGTTCGGCAGCGAGGTCAATAAACAATTGTTTTTAGCTGTGCTTCTTCTAAATTACAGGCAATGTATAGTTTTTAGTACTGGTTGAGTGGGCGTTTATGCAAGTTGTCCAGTTATGGTAAAACTACGAATCAGGGTTGAAGCTTAATTTATGCTTGTTATTAACAAGATTTTCAAAAGTGTTAGATATTTTTTAGTAGGCATTTGTAATCGTTTTGTTTTTAATAGCTGAACTTTGAGTTTGGCATTCATCTACTTTTAAGATTGCGTTGTGTTGTGTTTTTTACAGCGATAGCGTATGGTCAACCGTAGAAATATTTTAAATACGATACAACCAAGATACAATATATTGTAAACAGTATATTGCATCTTGTCGTTGAAACGAAAAAGAACTGTAGGAGAGGAGGAAAGGATATTCAATTCCCAATGGGAGTTGGACTATTTCGTGATCGAGACACCAGCATACAACATGATGTGTCTAATATGCAGTCAAGTTGTTAAAATTGTTAAAGGAGATAATACAAAGCAACATTTTCGTCGTCATACGTACATCACACGCTCACGAGAAATTGAAAGGTGAGCCCAGAAAGATCTGTGAAGAAAATTTGAAGAAAAGTGTACGACAGCAGACATCTTGCATCTCTACTTTCACTAAGTCTGATAATAATCCCTGCGAAGCTTCTTACAGAGTGACATATCATCTTGGCGTAGCGAAGAAGCCTTATCCCGAGGAGGAACTTGTTAAGCGATGTCTCATCGACGTGGTAAAGTGCATTCATCCTGGTAAGGAAACTGACTATTCATCAATTGCTCTCTCGCGTTATACGATTCAATGCCGTCAAAATGATATTGCCAAACAGCTGACCCTTTCTCTGCAGACACAGGTTAACGAAGAAGCAAGTTTATTTTCCCTCGCTGTCGATGAATTAACTGACATCCAGGACTCAGCGCAACTACTAGTATTCACACGTTCTCTATCTCCACGTTTTGATCTGTGTGAGGATCTTCTTTCCATGGAAATACTCTCTTCTCGCACCCGTGGAGACCATATCTTTGTTGCAGTTAAAAGTATCTGTCTTCGCAATGGATTATTAAACTTGAAAAATCTTCGTGGCATTTGCACAGATGGCGCGCCTGCAATGACTGGTAACTTACAAGATTTTGTGGCAAGATTTTCAGAGTATGTATCAAAAGAATATAATAACAAACAGCTCACTAACCTTCATTGTATTATCCACCAAGAAACACTATGAGTCAAACCTGTTGCTTTAAATGCCACATTAAAAGAACTGAATCGCATTATTTTATACATTCGCTTAAATGCTCGTCATCACCGACAATTTCGGGAACTTTTGCAATTGAGGGAAACGTCTGCCGAGGATATTTTCTATCACACCGCAGTTCGTTGGCTGTCTCAGCGAGAAACATCTCGCCGTGTTCTGCAGTTGCGCAAAGAAATAGTGGAATACTATTCCGCAAAAAACAAAGGCTGTTCTTACTGAACAACGACTTTGTCATATCTTTGGCGTTTCTGGTGGATTTTCTGACCCACGTTAATAATCTGAATAAAAGTCTGCAAGGAAAAGGAACAACAGTTTATTTCATGCACAAGAAAGTACTACATTTTAAAGACAAATATCGTTTTCTCAAAAATCATCTTCAGCAGCATAATTTCTTCTATTTTCCACAATTGACGGCTCTGATTGTCAGCAATGAAATACAAGCTGACAAAGTTCCAATCGCTCTCTTTTGTGATGTTTTTGATGCAGTATTGCAAGATTTTTCTGACCGTTTTCAAGATTTTGAGAAAATTTCAAAAACTTTAAGACTTGTTGCTTTCTACATCTGGTGGAAACTGAAAGTGCTCCAATGAATCTCCAAATGGAACTGGTAGAGATAAAGAATGATGCAGCAGCTTGTACAAAAGTTTAAGGACGAAGAAAATTTGCTGGAAACCTGGAAAAGTGCAATGAAATATCCTATGCTACGAGAATCGGCAAGAGAAACACTTGCTCTTTTTGGAAGCACTTGTGTGTGCGAATCAGTATTTTCAAAGATAAACTATGTGAAGAACGAGTACCGAACCCGATTATTTGACAGCATTTTGGAGTCTGAACTAAGGTGATGGTATCCCACAAGACACCCGACTTTGCAAGCTTATCTACCCATATGCAAAACCAAGGGAGTCATTAATGTATATAAATCGCAAACTTTGTAATCAATAAATTCTTTGTATCAAATAAATTCATTAAAAGTTGTTTTACATTATGCTTTTAACTAACGCAACACAGAAGTTTTCAATTTACTGGCGGCCGTACTTTCTAGAAGAAACGTAATGCGGCCGGCAATAGCAAAAAGGTTGCACACCCCAGGCTTAAAGTATTTTAGTAAAGTAGGAAATTTTGGTACGATTTCTTTAGGAGTACGGCCACCATTCCGCACCGTACCCAAACCCCTGATGTCAGAAAGCGAACTTTTATAACCTTTGTAAAATTATAAAAAAAATAGGTCGTGAGCTACATTCTACAGTTTCTCAGCGTGCATTTTTACATACGCGGCTGATATAGCCAGAGATATTGATCACGATATTTTTTAGGATTTTTGAGCAATGGCCAAAATTATCCGACTGTCCAATATGTTGGGGAAGAGTATTTTCCTGTCATGAAAGACGCCACTTTTGCCTGCGAGATACATGCAGGTAAGTGAAGCCTATCTTGAAATAACTTTTTCGGTAATTTGTCACATATAATCAACCGTACATTTATAAGAAAAAATTGTGACAAAAAGCTTATATGACCTACAAGACATCGCTTACCTACTGCTTTAGCTCTATTTTGAAAAAGCTTGCCAAAAAATCCAGATTCCTTAAAAATGCATACTTTAATAAAATCATGTTGCCATGATCATAGATACAAGATCAAAAATTTTTAATTTTAATTGACTTTTATTCAAGATAACAAACAAAATAATACAGAACTAACAGAAGTAGTGGCAAACTTTTGATACATAATACCTTGACTAAACGAACTATTGAAGCAAAAATTTCCTACCTGGCCTTGAATTAAATTTTGCTTTGAAGTTAAGAACACAGAAAAGTTTTTCCACGAGCAATTACTTGGGGGTCAAAAAATCAGAGAAAATCTCGTTCTATTCTTTACTAAATCGATACGTTCTATTCTTTACTAATCTACAATGCCATATGTGCATAACATCTATATAAGATTTATTTATAAAGAGGAAAGCACGACATTTAATTAAAGTGGACTCTGTTTAAAGAACGGGGCTAAACTAAGTAAACAGGCTTAGAAAAATAATCCTTCGTTTACCATGGACGATAGATTATCTCTGGAGCAAAGAAGAGTGATTGCAAGCTTTGATAAAAATTGTTGGCTCATCAACAATAGTGTTAAATAAATGGGTTTCTGCATTTTTTGTTTTTGTTTGCCATATTTATCCTCCATTCACGAGAAAGCGAATGGTATCGCTATATTTTGAACGGGACGTCTGCACTCGCTTGGGAGTTGCCATTTCCGAGGTGTTTGCGTCACCTGTCTTCTACATATAGGCGGGGGTGTCCCGTTAAGTGTTTTGCCGAGGACACAACTAGCGAACTTGCCGGCTTGTTCTCCACAACATCCCCTAAATGCCGAGCGCCAAGCAGGAAAGTTATGGATACCATTTTTTAAAGTCTTTTGGTAAGACTCGATAAGGGGATTGAACCATGGGTCTACCGACTGCAAAGCGGACGCTCTAACCACTACGCCATCGCGTCGGTCTTAAAAATGCATAAATGATTTTCTTCTACAAAAGTGCTAATATAATTTGGAAACACCCTAGGATAGTTGTGAAAAGAGGTTTTATTTACAGTATGTAAACATCACTGGAAAAAATTTAGTTTCCATTTAATGAACATACTTTCCAAAAAATAATTTTTTCAACTCGTCACACAAAACAAGCACCAACGCACCTCCTGTGCTTCGGAAAATGCTTGAAAATGCTCCTTAACGGAAAGCATTTCCTCCTTCTTGTTTGTAGATCTTTCTCCAGCAGTCAATTGTGCACTTGTACATTCGATCTTCTTTGCTCCGGTCAGATTGCATCATCATTTGTCTTTGAACACTGCCAAACGGATAAGAAATGATTCCAGCACCAGCGGTGACAATTAGAGCGATGAGCCAGATAATGACAAATAGGAGTGTTTTTAGGATCAGGCAACATTAAGGCAACTTTTACAGATCTGCTCGAGCGCTGTGGCAGCAGATGCAGATTAGAAGTAAATTGGAGTTGTTAAAATGCAGATGAAAAGAATTGCTTTACTAAGTATTATAAAGAACTATAAATGCAAAATATTTGCGAAAGCAGCCTAATAATATATGGAAAAGGTGAATAAAATTTTTGGTCTTTTCCTCGTCATTTCGCTTATAACTTAAAGAAGCTGGTATTTATCCTTTGAAGCCCTCACGCACTGTTAAACAAGTCTTCAGTTCTTTTTTGATAGAGTTTATATTGAACACGCTAACACTGGAATTTCAAAAAACGCAATATCAACATCTGCATCTAGTGTTATATTTTAGAGACGGGAAGCATTTACATGCACTTTACTCTGTGATAAAAAGATGCCCTTTTTGTAGAAGAAAAAAATTTAGGCGTGATGGCGTAGTGGTTAGAGCGTCTGCTTCGCGGACGGTAGACTTGGGGTTCATTTCCCAAATCGAGTCATACCAAAAGACTTTGAAAAATGGTATTCACAGCTTCACTGCTTGGCGCTTAGCACAAAAGGGATAATGTGGAGAACAAGCCGGCAAGCTTGCTTGTTGTGTCCTTGGGCAGGACACTTAACTGGATGCCTTTGTCTTTATGTGGCAGACAGGTGGTGAATGCCCAGCAGTCTACCCGTCGAGGTGGCCCAGAATGACGAAAGGCTGCACACCAAGCATTAGCTCATACTCAAGAAGAACATATGTTTTTATAGAAAACACCTCGCCAATAATGTGGGCCTAAAATTAGAGTCGTTTCGATCAAGAGTCAAGTTGGTAGAGTTAGGTGTCTTGTTTGAAACAGGTATTGACGACTCTGGCCTTTAAATCTTTCATATAATTAGCAACATGAATTTGGTTGTTACGTCTTTTTCTGAGCATTTAAACTAGTTTTGCTTTAATTGTACGTTACATCCATGGATTAAAATTCTATGTAACATCGGCTTGACCATTATTGTTTCTTAGCGTTACAGCCAGCTCGCAAGTTGCATTCTGGGTTTCATCAACCTTGCACTTTGTTGGTTATTGCAATAAAACAATCAGCACACGCTTCTAAAACGCACACTCAAAATTTTGTCTATCGAATACTTATCAAGAACCACAGGCATGACGAATTGTTTCAAATATTTCATAACGAGAAATGCTGGACATCTTGATGACATCAAATCAGGAAAGCATTTTAGTGTAGGGTTACCATATCTAATGAGGCTAAATTCCGGACGCAGCCGTTCACTCTTTTTAAGTATTGGCAGCAGGGTTGGCAGAGCTGTAGCTTTGGTAAAAACTTGTTACCCTTTGCTGGCAAGTTTGAAATTGGGTTTTGCAACAACGCTAATGGTCGGAGATGTTGGTGGTCGTGTTGTTTGCCCCAAATAAAGGTGTCTCCAAAAAAAAAGGTCATCACTTGTCTCGCTGCCATTTGTTCTAGTCGCGGCAATGAAAGGCGGGCCACATTTGGTGACTATTGCATTTTAATATTGTGATTTTTTGTTAACTGCCTATTCTGTTGTTTGAGCTCCACCTATCCAGCTGCCGTAATACTCTGCGTTCCATCCATAATCCATTGAGCCGCGCGAATGCCTAGTTAGACAGGTCATTTAATAGTTTCCGCGCAGCAGGCACAAATAGGCGTTTACACTTCAGTCTCTCCTGGGGCAAATCCAGTAACCCAGCTAATTGACCTTGTAAAATATAATCTGAGTCCAGGGTGCCACGCTTAGCCAAAGAGAGATTTGCTCCCAAGCGGCGAAGCTCAGCTGGGTGGATGCCTGAAACAATTGGCAGGTGGTTTGTTGACGTAGAACGCAAGCCTTCAGTGACAATACCCAAAGCCTCATTTAAGACACTATCAATGAGACGGGTCTGTGCGCTGCGACACCAAGCTAGTGCGCAGTACTCAGCTGTAGCGTAAACCAAGGATACGGCGATAATCGTCGTCATCCTATGGAAACCATAGATCAGTGAAAAACCCTATGTAGCCTAATGAGCTTGATGTCACAACCTAGAAAAGATTCAACAATTTGTAACCGTGGGCAACAATTTGCAATTGCTATGATGCTAAGCAGCAGACAATAGAATAATGTAGATACAAATTATATGATTTAATTTTTTGATAGAAAAACACATGCAATCAGTTGACTCATAACGTTGAGTTACTAGTGAGATATCTGATATTCTCCCTACATAATACGGTATCTTTTAGAAGTTGATTTTCACAGAAATGGCTAAAATTTTTCTAATTGATTATATTTCAGCCGATGATACAAAGTTTATTGTGTTCTTTTGATGGGTCCAGCTTATTCACCAACGTTCCCCTTGATGAAACCATCAAAATCTGTTCAGAACCCCTTTATGACGAGTATAATTCACAACCAGTCATTCCAAAAAACGTGTTTGTTGAATTGATGAAGAGCGCTAAATCCTCAGTTGAGTTCAGCTTCAATAACACTATGTACAAGCAAACAGACGGAGTAGCTATGGGATCACCACTTGGTTCGGCTTTGGCTAACATCTTTGTTGGATATTATGAAGAAAAGTTATTTTCTCAAACGCAGAAGCCTCCAACATACTTCAGATATGTTGGCCACACGTTTGCCATCTTCGATCACAAAGCTGGAGCAGATAAATTCCTGACCCAACTCAACTGCCTTCATTCATCTCTCAAATTCACCTTTGAAAAAAAGAAAGGAAAATGTCTACCGTTTCTTGATGTTTACGTCGAAGGAACAGATGTTGGCTTTGAAACCAGCAGACATGGGCACTGCAAATTTAAACTCAATTCCGCAACCGCAAATCCGCAAGTTTGCGACAGGTTTGCGGTTACTTTTCGCACTTCCGCAAACTTAGACCGCAATATATACTGTCATTTTGCCTTCGTGATGACTTTATTTATCTTTGGAGGTCAAATAATTCTGCCGACGACCAGACGTTGATCTCCAAAAAAAAAAAGGTCATCAGCTCCCAGACGTTCACCTTGCACCCAGAAATTCAGAGCCTCCACATTTTCCAAACGGTGTTATCGCGGATCAGGCAACACTGCCTATTGATTTGTGGATTTGCGGTAAATTTCAGTTTTTTACCGCAAATCCGAAAATAGAAACTTGAGTCCGCAATTTGCGGATTTTCGGAAGTGCCCACCTGTGGAAACCAGTCTATACCGGAAACCCACTTTCACCGGCCAGTATTTACGTCGGGAGTCCTTTAGTCCTCTCAAACGTAAAATAAATCTAATATCTACATTAATCTAGCCCTAATGATTTGCACCAAGCGTACACTCAACAGAGAAATAGAACGGATCAAGGAAATATTACTGGACAATGGCTATTCTAAAAACGTCGTCAACGCTCAGACCGCCAAGAAAATTGCTTAGTTCTCCACCTTTAAACGATTTGGCTCAGAAAAGTGCCCTGTGTACTTGAGGGTCCCTTGGATAGGTAAGCCCTCTACAAGCTTGGAAAAAGAAGTCAAAACCGCCTGGAAAGCTGCTCTGGTTCCGTCAGCACACGTTTGGTTTTTCGTCAAAGCGCATGCTGCCTGTGGCCCGCAGGGATGTTCTATTTACCACTTAGATAAATTTTGTCATACATGAATATAAGTGCCACTGTGATAGTCGGTACGTAGGGCGAGCATCTCAACGACTACAGGATCGCATCAAGCAACATGGTCCGCAATGGTTAAGACAACAATTGACCCGTCAACACCGATCTCAACCACCCAGATCGTGCTAACGAAACGAGAACAAACCGGACTGTCGCTCTGCCATTGATCAGCATCTTTTAGAAAATGAACAATGTGCATTAAACTATGATGATAAGCGATTTTCAATCCTCGCCACAGCACGCTGCTCTTTCCACCTTAATCTCTTAGAGGCTGCTTATGTCAGGACTCAGCGCCCGATTTTATCCAGACGGAAAAATTTTGCTTACACTCTCAAACTCTTTCGATAATGGCGGCGTTCCTATTTGGCCCCTTGCTGCGCTTTCCCTAACTTTCGCTATTGCAAAATCTTTCTTTGGCGCGTTTTGCTATACTAGCGCTATCATTGGCCTGTCTTAATTGCCTGACGTCCAAATTAATCACATAAACCACTTACTCACTCTAGAAGTCTAGATCTTCTCTTTTGACGCGATACCGCCACTGATGAGAGCGTCATGAAACAGCTTTGTTCAAAACTATATTAAAATTCTGTACCTCCAACAAAATTTTTAAAAACAATTTGTTTTTTTTTCAGCTGAACCTGATACATACCAAATCAATTGGATTCGGTGGAACAACGAAATCGATATTACACTAGCAGAAGGCGATCAAATTTTTAATGATGACCTGAAAGGCAGATTTTCTGTGCAAATTGATGATGAATCCAAAAGTAGGTAAACGATCTCGAAATGAACCAAATAACAAGTTATGAGTTTTTTAGTCGAATCAACCTACCAATGTTTTCATCTTCGCTGTAGTAGCACTGAGAGAGTAGCCTAAAAAAGTGTGAATATTACTATTCGCTGATCGAGAGGTTCTAAACCTTTTTTCAAGGCGCCTCTTCTATGATTTTTTAACAATTGCTTACATTAAAGATAGGATAGAAATGAACAGTTGTCTGCGTGGTGTAGTGGTATCGTTACGGGCTTCAGAGCGAAAGGTCTGGAGTTCAAAACTCTATAGAAACACCATTGGTATTCGTCACGAAGGGCATCCTAAATTTGAAGTGCTACGTTGCTCCAGTGCACAGTCTGGTTCGAAAGCAAGTGTGCAGTTGTAGACATACATTGAATCAGCACGTCTAAACCAGCGAAACGTGGGAAAAATGACGTAAAACCGACTTTCTGGCAGATTTGTTGTCTAGCAGACTAAGAGATGATATCAAAGAACGTATGTCTTCACATCCGATAGAAATTGCAAATATCAGCGTTTAGCAGGCTTTAGGGGTGGTCTCAGAATGTGAAAAATTATGTACGTAATAGATATATAAAATGCTTTTCATGAAAATAAAGGCTTTTAGAAACGGCCAAAAAATACATATTACTGAAGTTCTGAGAATCAGTTTTTCCGCTCACTCAAAACCTAATTGACTTCTGCTCAGCCAGTGACGGTTTGCAGTAAAATAACGCGAAAAGTTGTTCTGGCTTACTAGACTGTAAGATCATTAAAATAGTCCAGACGTTTTTGACAAATTTTTTATTTTATGCAGGTGGCAATGTGCGGGCAACCATCAAAAATATCAAAATAAGCGATGAAGGCAGGTATGAATGCCGACTACAAACTCCTCACAAGGATGTGATACATACACAAGATTTTCGATTGAAAGTATACAGTAAGTATACGAAATGTCAAAGAGGTTGTAAGATTGTAGTTTTCCCCAATGCTGACATTCCTAGCAAACAAAAGCTATTGACTCCACTGCACTACGTTTCTCGACACGATAAATATTGAAACGCGCCGAGAAGAACAAATGTAATTGGCTATAAAAACTGATCGCTTATTGTGATGCAGGTGCAGATACAATCGTGGCATGATTCTTTGTATTGGGAAAAGCTTATGATCTTCCGTAAAAGTTTTCAACCAAGTTTTTACGTTCAGGAGTATTTAAAAACACAAAGAATACAAAATTTTTACAAAAAATGTGCTTTTCTTCATTAAATGATTTGAATTTTGAAAATTTACTTCTGCTATAATGTCATGATGCATAATCATCGAACTCTTTATAACACTCATGTCGATGCCATTCTTACCAGGTTTTATGTTTTTAAGTTTTGATGCCTCAAAAATCTAACGCATACGCTCACATACAAACAGCTGAATTAATTAGATTTTGCTTGTCTTTTTGAATTGATACTCATATCGTTTTAGAAAATCCGACTGTTGAAATTGAATTAACTAATCCTACTTGGACTTATTCACCTGCTGGAACTGACGAAACAAATCCCTCATCAAATGGTAAAAATTTAGTGTTGGTTTAACATATGATGAGCTAAGGGTTAGGGGAAAGGGGGCACTACCAAATCACCATAATTTATTCAAACCCCAAAAATATAGAATGTTAAAGCTTATGGTTTCAAAACAACTACCGTAAAAAAACTCGTTTATTTAACTTTGGCTTTATTCCAAAAATAATAGCCAATCAACTTGTCAAAAACATACTGCTAGCGTTATGTGAACATTTTTTGGTGTCAGTATGGCCTAGTTGTTTATCAACCTTTTTACTGTACATTATTTGCGTCAAAAATGGCACCAGTTGATGGCCGAAATCTTCGCAGCATGTTTCTGACCAGTTGTTTGGTTGTTATTTTTGGAATAAAGTTTTTTCCCAATTATAGCGTGTGATTTTAAGCTCCTACCACAGCCAGCAAAGCAGAGTTCTTTTATCTTCACTCATAATTGTGTTTTACTTTCTGGATTCACATGACGATGACAGTAGGCCCAGCATGATACAGTAGTCCAGACCTGCTTCTTGCTTAGGAGTATCATTATTTGGGCTTGAATGGCATGGTATTGCTATATATTTAATAAAATTGTTGCTTACTGTAATCTGCCAATCATTGAAAACAATTGCTAAGTGTCTTTTTTAGGACACTTCAACGATGTTGCTGCGAAGTTTAAACCCATGACCAATATGATCGTGTTATCATTGACTCAAAGCTTACCGTAGGATCAATGTCTGGAATTTTTTGTGCTCTTCTGCTACTTGGTTTTTCAGTGTCAAAAATTTTTGTTTCGTGACAAAGTAAATTTGGTTTTTGTATTTAAATCATTTTGTTCTTGTTGTCAAGCCCGATGCAGGAGATTTCAAACTCCCATTTTAAAGTCTTTGGTATGACTCGACAAGGGAATTGAACCGAGGGTTACCGACAACAAAACAGGCTTTTTTAAATCTTTAAACAAAGTGTTAAAATGGTTAAAAGAAAAGACCTAATTTCGACTTGAATACAGTCGTGAGAGTTGTGTTATTTTTACTTTCCGGCTAAGGGAAAATCTTTTGTTGGTTACGCAAGAAGTAACATTGTGTTCAATTCCGCTTCAAAGTCGCCGCTGCTACAGACACAATGTACATGTATTTGTATCGCAGACAGCGGAGCCGAGCAGGAAAAAAATTGTCTCGTAAGGACACATTGGTTGCCATCATAAGGTTTAAAAGCAAGACCACTCCTTTTATATACTGCAGTCCAGCCCACTGAACCACATCGCTGACATGTGATTGAATAGGGCTGTACCGGATATCCGGTAACTATCCGGTGTCCGGCAGTATCCGACGCTTTTTTAAATAACCGGCCCGATCGCAAGTGGTATCCGGCAAATATCCCGATTGCAATCTGGATACCGGATAGTAGCTGGTACGACTTCTTTTGGTTTGCATTTTAGATTTTTGGTCATAAGCACTTTGAGTTATAAACCAATAAATACGAGTATAGCCAATTTCCGCGTTTCGTACAAAATGTCAGCATCAAATGTTTCAACCCTATAGATCTATAGGTAACTCATTAACTATCAGTGGCATATTTTGGGGGGACAAAGTGCGATGACCCTACAGCTGTATGAAAGTAGCAAAAATGACAAAGGTTTTTATGTCTGTTGTAGAACCAAAAATGATTCTTGCGCCAGATTGTTGCCAATATTTGGCCAAATTCTCTGTTTCAAAAAGTTATTTTTCAATGTAAAAAGGTTTTCACCTTTATAAAATGCTCCCACCCTCCCCCAAAAAAAATTACTTTCTGAATACGCCACTCCTAATTATTTTCGGGTTTTTGCGTTGATAAAGCAGTAGCCCTAAAAGCTTTTTTATGCTTGCACTGTTCAAATTTTTATGCAAAGTTTTCTATGTTTTTTTAATTAAATGAAATGAAAACAAACGAAACCAAATCTAAATCAAAAGTGCTCATTAATTGTTAAACATTAAAAATTAAAAAACATAAAATGTACAACAATTTTTCGTGAAAGCAGTTAAACAAGGTCAAATTATTAGCAATTGATTTTAATCAAAAGGAAGAAAATTTTATAAAAAAGATTTTTTGGCACCAAAAAATTGCTTAACTTCTGAAAAATACGCTTTATACATTTCAGAAAAAAACGAAAGCTTACTAGCTAAATTTGGCCTTGCATTAGACAAGAGTAACGAACAAAGTGTTGAATGTAAAACTCTTTTAAATTTATTTTGACAAAAACTAATAACTGTATAATAAGTTTGTCTGACTGTAGGTTTCAACTATTCGAAGTTAAATCATACAAAAAGCGAAGTCTCAGTTAAACGTGGAAGCACACTAATAACGCGTCTGCTACTTGAATTTTAGATATTTTTGAAAATATATTGAGAATTATCCGGTTGCCGTATATCCGGCACCATACGGCGCCCCGGATATTTGGTATCCGACAAATTTGCTATCCATCACAGCCCTAGAATTGAATCAATGAGACTCATCAACGCCAATCCACTGTAATGTAGCAACTGTGCCAATTTCATTTCATCTTTCATTCTTCGCATTACTCGTGTTGCTGATCGTTGATCAGGAGGTCATTGATGACAATTTTTAAAGTCTTTGATATGTCTGGACAAATAAATTGAACCCAGATTTACCAACTAGAATCAAAAATATTTTGGTATGTCTTGTTACGAAGAGGACGCTCTGATTACTACAGTACCAAATAAGGTCAATTAGGCGTTACTATTAACATTGAACATGGATTACTGAAACTTAAAAAAGCACTGACGTCATTTACGTTATGCTCAAAGTCTGTAATCGTAATCTAGTATTACCAACATGTTGATTCAGTATTGAGAGCATTCGCGTTGTGGTAGGTGATCCTGAGTTCAATTCCCTTGTCGAGCCATACCGTCGATTTCAGCATGGATATTCCCAGATCTCCTGCTTGAAGCTCTGCAATAAGGACACCTATACATATAGGTGATTTAACAAAAACGGAATTACTTAACCATGATTAAAAACGTCGTGGTACTGGAAAGCCGTTGAAATTAAGCAGTGCCATAAAAACTGCATGGCATTTTCTATTTAGCTGGCTGGTTGGTCAGGACTACAATCCCTCACCAAATCTTGTTTTTTATAAATCGTTAAGGTTTGACTTCAACAAGTCAGTAGTTGTAACGCGTAGACTGATGATTTTTTTGCACCATGCCATTTACGACCGGCATTTCTTTTATTACTTTCCCCGCGCATCCTCAGAACAGCAAGAGAGGCGCTAGTTGTAGGAAAATTGTCTAAACATGCTTTGAAGTTTCAAAGCTTTTGTATTCGGCTTGAATTTGCTTGCTATGATTTTAAACGAATATACTGAATTTATTTTTATGATGTTTTAATAGATGATGGACCTGCTATAATTGCCAATTGCCTGGTCACTGGAGTGTATCCTGTTCCGAAATACGTTACCTTTGAAGATATTGAAGGTACTGTTCTGTTTAATAATTAATAAAGCTTCCTGGCCAACTTACGTTGAATTAAGGCCTTGACAAGTCACGAGGGCTAAGGCTCCTGAATTTTTTTATGTAGGACATTTTTCTTCAAGAAAATATGAAAAATTTTTCTATTGGCACTCAACAACTTTTTTACACATAGATCCATTTATAGAATTTTTTGCTCTCCTCCACCTCCAAAAATTCCAATTGCATCCCTGTCTTAGATAGTAATAACTCGATGAAGGTTTTGCATTTGCCGAGGCTTTTTCCACATCTTTATTTAACAAGATGAGAATCTATATATAGGAAGCAATGCAGCTTTGAAAAAGTCTGTTTGGCCAAAAGCTGTTCGTTACGGACTCATTGCCGCTGTATCGCATCAACTGAAAAGATGCAGGAAAGCGGTCGGCAAACTGTTGGTCCTGGCGCAAGCGTGGGCCCATTGATACTTTTTAGAGGGTTGTACATAGCTTGAAATTGTGAACAGCGTTCTATAAAGCAAAGATCGTCAACTTAAACCTTTAAACAATTTTTGAAATTTATCTCTAAAAGGAAAAAATCATCTTCTTTAAAAAGCAGTAAAAAACATCAATTTGAACAAAGTCTTGCAAAAATTCACTATGAAAGAATTCATCTCTAAAAAATATCTATAAGTCGTGGTCAATTTAAAAAGTTTGTCTTAATCAGCTTTTTACAAGGCTATTATAGTATTGCACAAAAATAGTTTTCCTGTGCAATATCGGCAAAACAAATAAAACGTCATGGCGTACTTTGGCGCTTTTTAGCTGCTGCGGTTTTATAGAGTTATAATTCTTTATTCTACGCATTACTCTTGCTGCAGTGCCTAAGTGGCAAATCTGCAAATATATGTAAAGTCAATCGTATGGCTCAATGAAGGAATTGAGCGCAGGTCTACAAACTGCAAAGCAAACGCCCGCAACCGCTATGTCACTAAGCCATTTAAATACGCACCGATCCACGCTGTTTCACCCACACAGGTAACTTGAGTAAAAAAAATATCAGAAATGCGCTCTTGTACTGTATTTTTGATTAGGGAACTGGGATTGAAGTTTTAGTCCTCAAAATGCGATGTTACCTGCGCTGCGGTGGGTGAGCTTTGTGCGTGAAGCTTGGTTTCAGCTGCTTGTCGAGTTAACATAAAGAACTTTATAACAAAATGGTCAGAGATCTTTCCGCTCGGCTCTCAGCAGCATCGAGGGACGGAATTATGAAACCGTACAAAACTTTTAAGTCAGAACTCAGTTGAAAAAGATGAAAATCAAATTTTTTAAAAATTCAATTAATACCATAGTAAAATAACAAAAATTTATTAACAAACCAAATTAGATAAAGATATGATTTCG
Source organism: Trididemnum clinides (assembly GCA_963675345.1). Classification (NCBI taxonomy): domain Eukaryota; kingdom Metazoa; phylum Chordata; class Ascidiacea; order Aplousobranchia; family Didemnidae; genus Trididemnum; species Trididemnum clinides. Next base: position 14,592,192 of record OY776300.1, on the reverse strand, counting down.
GAAAGAAATTATCGTATTACCAAAACTGGGCATTTTTATTTTTTGTTTTGTTCAGTTTTTCTGCTTTGCAATCGAAATGCTAAATTTCGTATAAATCTGATCTACAATTTGAATGAGAAGCAAATTTGTGGTTTGAAGCCCACCAGTGTCGGTCGGTGTTTCAATGTTAATTGTACTTCAAAATTTGCTTTCCTGCGAGTAGATCAGAATTGATTTCTAATATTTCGTGTCCATCTATACCAAGATTGTAAAATAGCACAATGTTCGCAGATCTTGTGTCAGACGCTCATCTGGCTCATGTCATTTAATTATGTGTCTAAGCTCATGCTCTGCTTGCAAATCTTTAGTTGAACTGGGTTACGGTGACAGGGAGATTGCCCATTCCCTCCTTCTGTCTGCCACATAAAGACGGAGAAATTCCTTTAAGTGCTTTACACGAGGACACAAAGGGTAAACTTTGTGTAAACCTGCATTTGTCTCCTCACGATCTATTTTATGGTGAGCACCAAGCAGGGAAGCTGTGATTACCATTTTCAAAGTCTTTTGTATGACTCGGCAAAGGAATTGAATCCGTGTTTGAAAACTGCGTAGCAAACGCTATAACCACAACCTCGGTTAGTAGCGGTAATGTAAAAAACAAATTCGCAGCAGCCCATAATTCACTCCTTAAGGCTCATACTGCTTTAGAAAAATCGTTACAGCTAATATTCACGTTAGACGCAAGACGGCGCGGGAAAGAAATTTTCCACGTGTTGACCAAGCGGGCATTTTTCGTGACTAGGGTTGTGGTTTTGCAGTATCGGCGTTAAAAACCATTACGCTTTGTCAAGTTGTCTGCTACGATTCGGTAAAATTCCCGTAACTTTATTGTCTTGGGCCAAAAATGACGTCATTTTTTTTAGGAACAGCTCGTTTTAAAGAGGTTCCGCATTCCAATATTGTAAGCTACTTTTCAAATCTTTATGTTGATTAAAATCGCCAACAAAGTAAAATCTAAAAGCATATCACTAATTTTTTAAATCATGGCAAAAGCGAAATGTAGAAGGCATCGGACATTTACGGATCCCTCTCCGTTACTTTTGATGATCTGTCTTACCCTGAGAACCAAGTCCCCCTGCTACAACGTAATACTATAAAAATTCTTTAAACTAGGAGGGAATATTTGCTGGTCACCTCATTCTTGTATCATGCGTTACTGCCAATTATATGCTGTTTTTTGAATCTCAAAATCTTAAACATGCTATTTTTTTTCAGGAAACGAATTTTCCAAAATTGATTCTTTTTATTTTAAAAATGGAGGTACCAACGAGGATGGATCACACAACTTTACAGCTTCTTTAAGACAGAAAATCTCGCCTAAGTTGAATGACGTTGAGTTGTCTTGTGCAGTTTACAGTGATATAGATGTTCCCGTTTTCTCAGATATTTCTGATTACATCAACATTTTATGTAAGGTTTTAATATTAATATGCAGAAGTGTTGACAGGAGGGTCCAGAAGGTACGTAAGAACACGAGCCTGGGACCGATCTAGAGGGCCTAAATCTGCTGATATTTCCCTCACAAAAAATGCTTGACCATAAGATTTTATAAAGTAAATTTACGACAAGATGTTTTTCAAAAAGTATCCAAAAAGATCAATTTACACAAAACATTTCTCGAAATGGAAAAAATTTACTTTCAAATGGTTGGTCTCCGAAAGAATAGGGCCTTTAACAAACAAATTGGTTGATTGTTGGAAGCTTCTTTAAAAAAAGAGCTCAAAATATCCACAAAAATTTCCTCAGGTTTGACACCGTTCTTGGGTCAGCCTCTTAACTCTCTTGGTTACCGTTAACTCATACGATTGACAGGGAGCCGGACACCCGGCCCCGGACTTTTTTACAGACCCCGCGGTGACTGCTGATGTGCCCCCAAAAATAAAGGGCACAAAATTCACAGATATGGAATTCAGTTGCACAGAAACAGAACAAAGCCTAAGTTGCCTCATGTATTGCATGGTTTTTACGTAAGCAAAAGCCAACTAAACACAATTTTTATTTTAGATCGAACAACAAATGTTTCGATAGACATTTGTCCTAACAGCCATGTCCTTCCAAATACAGAAGTTTCCATTTTTTGCTCTGCAAATGGAAACCCTCCCCCTCAAGTAAGAATTTTCTTTAAGTCCTTTTTTTACTCTTCTCAAAATCTATTAAAACGACTTCAAAAGTATTATCAGTTTTTAACAATTGTGTTGTACAATTTGTTTAATTTTTGCTTGCGATGAATGTAACGAAATGCACGAAACAAACTAATGATTTAATTATTTCCTCACTTTCGTTCTTCAGTGTCCCAAACCTTCCAACTGTATATGCCAAGTATTCCTTGATGTTGAGGTAGTGTAATTTTCTACAGGTATCTTATGTTGAAATTTTTTCTGTTTTGTTTTTGAACATAATCTACCCGTATTAAAAAGCAACATTGGCTTAAAGCTTTGAAACCATCACACATATTCTGCAATGAAAATGCCCAGCGTATAACCAAATTTTAATATTAAAAAATATGCCTCATTTTTCTTTATCGTATTCAGAAAATAACTCTCGTACATGATGGCCGTCAACGTGACGTCACTGATGAGGAATATTCATTCACAGCCAGCGCAGACAAGGCTGGTACATACACCTGCAACTTTTCAAATGCAAATTCTATCAGTAAAGAACTTGTCGTCGAGTGTAAGTTTTCTGTAAAATGTTGTTCTAACACTGCGGTTGTTTGAAAGCAGTTGAAGGAAATTCGAGGCATGTTGAGCGATTTTTTTTCTTTAAAAACCGCCTTGAAGTACCAGTGCTACCTAGCAGGCGACACCTTGAAGCCAATTGCACTCAACGTTGCAAGGATGACCAAGGGTATCAATCGACGTTTGCTGATTAATATGCATTAACATTTTTAGCTATGCTTAAACCAACCATCACTTGTGCGCCTGATGGTTGTTCTGTGGTTAAGAAAGGATCTGATTATAAACTAGCATGCAACGCTAGCAGCATCGAAGATGTCAGATACACCTGGTTGAAACAAGGTAAAATTTACTGAACTTTAGACTTTTAAGCATAGGTGTAACACTTTGTTTTATATGAGGAAGGGGGCTTGTGGCATAGGCGTGCATTTTGATAACCAGCAAAATTGTATATTTATAACGACTAGTGACGACGGTGCAGGAGCGGAGGGAGATGAAATGGTTGGACCGTCTTCAAAAAGAATCTTTAGAAAAAAGATTTTTAGGTGCTTGCGAAGAAATGAAATTTTCTAGATGAAGTGTTCTGTATTTTTCAGACAAAGACCAAGGATATTGTATGCATTATGACTATAAGCTGCCAGTAGTAATTAAAGTAGGCTATAGTTGCAATCAAGAATGTAGGTGGAAAGTTTTTTAGGGGAAAGCATAACAGTATAGGCTAGTTGAAAAATTTTCGGGCCAGTCAGAGTTTGTATGTTCAACGATTAGACAAAAATAAGCTTGAAAGCATTTTTGGTACCAATACACATTTTTGGGGAAATTAGCCCTTTTAAAGCAAGATTTTGTGTAATTTTAATCCAATTTTTACACTAAGACCTTTTTTGGAGGTCGATTTTTCAAGATCTTGTTGGCACATTCTACATCCACTTTACGTCGCTGGCGTCAGGTACCACACCCCTGTTTCAAATTTCATGGCCTCTCCTAACCGCCTTGCTGACGCCCTTGGTTTCAACATAATGCTTCGGGCTGAAGGACTTTTGTTTCAAAACAAAAGTGAAAACTTTCTCGTTTCAAGCGTAAATGAAAACCCATTAACAAAATACGGTCTTGCATTTGATCAGGTTTATGCAACCTTTACCACAACCTGGCCAAATACGCTTTTACGAATTAGACCATGAACAAAGTCCAAGAGAGTAATCAAAAAAATATTGGAAAGGACAAAATTTTTCCGAAATTTTTCAAATTATAAAAGAAAATTTCTAACAAAAACATGAAAATTAATTCAAGTTGTTTTTGAGTATTTTTGCATTGTGAATGGCATGAAATGTCTTTGGCTGCAACTTATAATTGATTTTCTTTTTATACAAATACAAGCAAATTAAATAATTTTGTTTCATATGATAATTATTTAAAGAAAAGTTAACGAAAATTTATAAATACAATATGTAGGAAAATCAAAAGAAAACACCCTTTTAGTCGATCGCAACCAAGGCGCAAATAAGTTCCGCTAACTGGTCACTTTGAAAATAGCTTAATATCGCGATCAAGCTAAGAAAGTCGGAGAAGAAAGTGCGGCTCATTTTACTCTGATCTTAACATTTCTACGCCTGTAAGTCGGACCTGCATTTTTCAATCTTTTATTGACCAATTCAACATATTTGTAGCGTTCATTTTTTACAATAATTACTTAAAAATTTTACGATCGCATTGACCCCTACATTATTTCTCAATCTGCTGCCACAATCGTCATCTTTGCTGTGCTTAGTATCGTCATTGCTCAATCGAAAAACAAATATTAGCTTGCCAAAAGTATTGTAATGAGTGCGAAACTTCAAACACTTTTATGGCAAAAGTAGAAAATGTTGTGAATAGAAGATATGTCTAAGCTGTCTATCACCGATTGCCGCAAAATAAACGAACTGCTTTCTTTGCAATTCATACTAATTTACAAAAATGGTTTTCAAAATTGTTTTGTCCAAGAGTTCATGTTGGCATAAAACTATTCCTCTCTGAATTCGTGTCACAACCTCACTTCATTAATAAACTACAGTATTCTACGTACCACAGAATATCGGTTTACAGGCTGCAGAATGCACGCATTCGCTTTAAACAAAACTATCGCATACAGAGTTAATTATAAGCTTGCCCTAGATCTTTAGTTGTATCTATTTCGCAATTTTTGATTACCAATAGCAGTAATTTTGCGTGGTAAAGACTCTGGGAATTTCTGTTATCGTTGACATAAAAGCAAGCGAACTAATTTTTTGCATAAAGGTCAATGAGCTCATGTCTTTGCTTTGTTGTCAAGGCCAAAAGGGAGGCGTGGAACAATGCTCAGAGCGCTGTTGTTTAAGAAACTGCAAAATGTCCAGCTGTCACCTAGCCGTGGCGTTGCGCTCTATGATGTAATTATTCCTTACATGCGCAGGAGCGCGAAATCAAATAAGCCTAACAGGGCAGGGAGAGATCTGGGGACACAGTCGCTTAGTCGTTATTTTGGTAAAGGTGTTTTTCTACAAGCAAATAACCATGATTCAAAGTCTCAGCGCCTCCAATTCAAGACTGCAACAAGCCGCTTCTGAATCAGCTTTATATTTTTCTGTAAAAATAGGGCTAGATCCCGTTCAAACTAAATTAGTTGTACAAAGATGATTAGCAGTTGATTGAGCTGCAATTAAGAAACTTACAAAACTTTTAAATCAAATATTTATTTAACTCCTGGCCTGTGTCATTCACATAAAAACAACAAAAAAACAAAGTATTCGCTAAAGTTGGAAACGCATTCGAAGCATTATATTTGATCAAATTGCAATGAAAAACGTATACGAGATGAATTATACGGGTGACAGTTATCTGTTTGCCGGCACTATTACACGTTTCTGGATATCCGCTTTGTGGCAGTAAAATTTTTCCTGACTCCCAGAATTCGTCAAATTTGCTACCTGGCCCAGTCCTAGGTAAAATGCTATCTCTCTTGTGATTTCAAAACAAACACTGCTTTCTCGTTTCAATATCAACTGGGTAGTCAAAAATTTGTGTTAAACTAGGGGTTCTCAAAGTGGTCGATGGGATTATCCAAGGGGTCGATAAACACCTGGGAGTCAAAAAGGGGTCGACCAGGAATTTTAAGTATATGAGGTCGTGCTTGACGTCAGCTTCACCGTAGACAGCGGAGATTACTACTACTACTTCTTCAGCTTTCGTTGATAAAGTCAATATGGATATCGCTATTGTTTAAAGGGGTAAGAAGATACAGATCAACAGTTTCACAGGACTTGGTATGCAGTTTCCCTTACTAATGTATATGAAAACGGCTTATCTATTTAGTTATCATTAATATTTATTTTTATGTACATGCCTGGGGGTCGATGAGAAATCAAGAATTCCATGAAGGGGTTGATGGTCTAGTTTGGGGACCCCTGTGTTAAACGATGGTTAATAAAAAGTTGTCGGGCCTGCTGGACTAGTAATTGGTACCAAAATACAGAGATAAGCTTATGTGTAAACGCTGGAGCCAAACCGTAGGCTGTTGCAAAAGCTGCTTAGAATTTAAACATGAGATGTAAGAACTGCTGGATCATGAGAAACATGAATAATGCAGTATCCTGGTAACCTAGTCAATACTGGTAAGAGGATATTCAATGCAGCATTCATAGTCCTGAAGCAAATAGTGTTGTGATTTATTTAGACTAGGGTAGCAATACGTCTGGATATTTTTCGGCGTGTTCATGTTTTTAACAATAAACGTTAGAAAATCCTAAACTTACTGTAGACTAATATCCGGGATTTCACCAATACCTTCAGAAAATTGTTTCAAAAATTGGGAACTAATGATGAAGAAGTTCTTAGATAAAGTCTATTTTCTTAGAGAAAAACAAGGGAACTGGATAAAATGGAAAAATATCACTACAATAATAGGTCGATACAAGTGAAATATTCAGGGTCAAGAGTAAAGACAGTTTGTTTAAATCGATTGATGTGGCTGTAAATTCATAGCACTTTAATATGAATTTTGACCAAACAAGTGACGAGTTTTTGCGTCAAAATACGAATAGCTTCAATCAGGTTTTGACGTAGCCTACATCACCGATAAACTTGTTTTGGTTGGTCTTTCACCGCTGCCCACTTTGTCTGTGTCACATAAATGTGTTATCTGGACTGGGTTGAGCGCATTAAAAAGTTTTTGTAGCAGTGTGTTAAAATTCTTTACGTTTTGTGCAAAAACCGCAAACACTTCTCATCCGCTGGTTGACAAAGTCCCATCCATATCACTGACTTCAGAGAGCTTTGACATTACACCCCGGGCAGTGTTTTTCAAAAAACCGGCGCCCCCATGTAGAAAATTCTGGCTGCGCCACTATATACATCGGCAGGCAATCCTGCAACGAACTGGTCAGACGTCTTTGGCGAGTGCATAAAAATCGACTTCTGCAGTATGCTGGGTGAGCACCTTCACCATTCTAACCCGGCGAAGCTCATCAAATTATCTTAATTTGTATGTGGTAGCGTGTACCATTATGACATCATTTTTTTTACTAACTCTGGTTGACGACGTGGTCTAACGGGATAGCTGCGCTTTTTACAGTGATCTTGACCATTTAAAAGAAAATATAGCCATTTTGCGGTTAAATATCAGGATGGCTATTTTTCCGTTTTGTTGGGAAAGGGTTGGAGCAAATACTACGATCCCTCTATTTGAATGGCTACTAGAAACGACTAAGCAGAACTTGGAAGCTGAAAGCAGGCTATGAAATCTCATAATATAGTCTCGAGAATATAATGCATTATTCTGTATGTAGTAACTGCTTCTGCTGTATTTTTCGGCGTTTAGCTTTATATTTTATAAATTGTTGGTTGGTTGGTTGGTTCTCCGACCGGTATTTAACAACACATGTTGCTAATTGACAACCTGGTTGTATTTCAAAATGACTGGGGAATTGATCTGGGCTTGAAACATTAAAAAGAAGGGTTGTTCAAGGCTTAATTACGATCAAATTTTAAAACGTGATTTTAAACTTTATTCTTTCCTAATATATCTTATCTTTCGGTCATATGTTAACCTTTATCCTGCAGTTGTGCACACAGCACCTTGCGTTCAAACATGCTTTGTAGTTGCTGGTACCATTGGCACACTGCGCTTTTATCTCAAGTCTCCAACTAAGCGGGTAAAACTGCCGCAAAGTGCCTTTCTCAAGGGCACAGTAACAAAAATCTCGTGAGAACATTGAACTCGCAACCTCACAAATACTAGCCATCGCTTTACAGCAGTGAGCTGAGCTGCCGAGAAAACCGTTTGATTTGCTTGGAGAGCTCACTTCCCTCACTGCTGGTAAAATTGACATTCAATACCATCTAGTGGTGTAGCAGGAAAAAGGGTAGTGAGTTGCTGTTGCCTCTCTCCAATTCTTTTTTAATTTAAAATGAACAACTAAATGAATCATTGCCTGAAGGAAAGCACATCGGATCAGGAGAAACTCTTTTCTTGAAAAATGTCACCACAAAACATTCTGGGGATTATGTTTGCAAAGCGACGTCTAACAATACAACCCTCAACTCAACATACAAACTCGACATTAAGTACGGCTGCAAACTTGATTTTGAAAAAGAGGTAAATACTTGGTAGAATTTTTGATTCTGCATAATTGTAAGTTTGTCCTAAACACCTATGAGAAAACGCTTTTTAAGTGGAAGAGGCATCAGTGCCCCTGAGAGGGAAAGTCACTTTTAATGAAAAAACAGTGCTTTATACGTGCTCTTTTACATCCAAAGAGTGGGAACAAGATTCTAATGAGATTGGGGTGGATTGATTTCCAGTAGCTATTGATGTTCCTCAGAAAAGTGCTTGTGTTTTAAATATATGGGGATCTTGTAGAAAGGTTTTAAGTAGATGGGGAAATATTTTCCAGCATTACCTGTGATTACAACACCGCTTGAAATATTGGACCTCATTAATGTTGACGCATTTCAGAATGAAAATAAATTCTCGTTTTAATCTTTAATAAAAGTCCTTACTATCTAAAAGACGTTTTTAGCTTTTAATTTGCATCAAAGCAGATCGTAAATTTTTCTCTGATTCAATGATTTATTAGATATTTACCAACGCAGTACGATAATTACACAATTATTGTTCCCTACATGTAGTAATTTACGACTACTCACCCTCTTTCAAGTTGGGCGTAGATTGAGGAAATTGCATTCCTCTTAAATGTATTTTTCAAATAAGGCCTCAAGTCCAAAGACTGAGAAGTTTGGGGATCCGATTAATGCATGGTTTGGGTTTATTTTTAAGCTGTTGTTTCAATTTGTTGATGGTACAAAACTTCAATTTAACAATTACGTTAAAATTTTGCAAGTAAACAGGGTAGTTATGTCAGCGTAAAAATATACCCAAACTGCACATTGGTCAGATCCACAAAGTACTAAATTTTAGTTGGATTACCTCATTCAAAAGGGTCATTTAAACAGTAGGTATTATTATCAGTCTGCTTGAAACAAGATGACTAGGCGTAAACTACTAGACGTAAGTAAATTGTAAAATTATCATGCTGTATTGGCAAAAATATGGGTAAATTTCTTTTTAAAACAGGTAATCAATAGTCCTGGAGAAGCCGGAAACGTTGACGTTACGATCATGTGCCATGCTACAGGCAACCCAGACTGTAGAAGTAAGAAATGATTTATACTAAGATATTGGTTGAATAGAACTACTTGCAGAACTAAATCATAACCTTGTTTTCCTGTATTTCAACGGCTGGTGGAGTTAATATCAATAAAGTATTGCACATAAAAGCGACTTTTCATTTACTTTACTTTATTCTCCAAACTCTCTACTTATGTTGTGTTGGATTGGTTAAATCTGTTTATTTGTTTTAGTCATCTGTGTTGTATATTTTAGTGAACTTGACGTCATCAATAAATGGTAGAGTAAATGCAAAGCCTAATTACGCGGAGATGAAGCTTTTCAATCTCAAGAAACCAGATGAGTCGAACGTAAGTGTAATCTTTGCATAAAAGACAAAGCCATGTTTGTATTACTAGCATGAGTTTTTGTGACCAAATCAAAGGGAAAATCTCGACAGTCTTACATTTGCTCTGAAAGAAATCTTGCGTTGCAATGATTTTTGGAATATTTTGACCAAAAACTGAGTAGTATTTTTATCTTTAGGTCGCAGGAAAATATTTGCAAACTGACTTGAGGTAGATTTGTTTTGAAACTTCCAAAACTAAGCTTTTTTACACACAGGTCACTTTTAATAGCTCGATGTCATGCTTTTCGAGCAGCAAAATTCAATACAATATGAAAGAGCTGTCAAGCAGGAAATGTAGGAAATAAAAAAGATTTTTACACACGAAATATATTTTAAACAAAATAACACTGCTGATGTTTATCAAAACTTTTTTCAGAGATAGTGCTTTTTTTATCTTAATGATGGCTCACATTTGCACTGAACAAAGACAATCAGTTGCATCAGCCAGAAACGCCATACTAGTTTGCCTTAAATCAATTGAAAAAAGTTATACTTTTGGATTTGTTCTATGGCTATAGAAAAATCTTTTGTCAGTTACGTTAGACCAATGCTTCTTAACCTTTTTCCAACTTTTTACAACTTACCTAATTCAAATTACTGCATTTACCCACAAAACATTCAATTTTTAGCATTTTTTTTTATTTTGTTGGCAAATTAAAAAAAATAAAACAAAAAACGTTTCCTGAAAATCAAAACAAATTTATAACTGCATTAATTTACCCTAGGTTAATTGTAGGTTAAGTGTTGAACTAGGCCATAGTTATTTTCGAATCCACTTTAGACGAAACCAAGAATGTGTTGAGCAATTTTTATCTTATTTTTTAAATGAAACATTGTAATAAGAACAAGTGCATGCACAAGTTCAAGGTCACACATAAATATTTTTCGCGTTGCGAATGTGTTTTTACAAGAAGAGTTAAAAACATGCAAAGCAAATTTTGTCAAATTAATATTTTTTGTTGAAAGTAAGTTCTCAAAACTCCGAATACAAACCAAATCATTGATTAATTAACTCACAATCAAGCGTTTGCGGGTCAGCGCTTTATTAATCTTATCTACTGTACGCTACCCAAAATTGTCTATGCTCACGGTTGGCGTCTAATTGGCGGTCCGGCGTGTCCGCAAAATAAGTATACAATAAATGAATACGATCACTGCGAAGTGTAGCATTTAAAATGATTTCTGAATGTTTGCTATTCCCATTAAAGTGGCCAAGTGAGTCCTCAAGCAGTAATTTTGCATTTTTGAAAACAGAAAAAGATTTTTACACATTGCCTGGCGGACCTCTGCTTTGTGTGTTTTTGTCAGACTGAACACTTTAGGTGCTAAAAAGTTTTCAAATCAACTTAGTTTAAAACGAATAAAAGGGGAACTGAGGGGCATGCATAGGCGACCGACTTTCTTCAGGACCTTCGTCTATGAAAGAAAGTAGAGCATTCATTCTCGAAGCTTTTTGTCTGACACTTCTCAAGAGAATCCGTCAGAAATAGAGTGAAAAAGATGAAGTGAGTCACTTATATAGAGACACAGTTGACGAAAAAGAAAAAAAGGAAAAAGCTCCGTCATGATTGGTGGAAGGAGCGGAAACTAAGGTGTGATTTTTAGACCATACACGAATTCCTTTTGTCTGCATAAATTTGGTTTGGATGTTTTGATGTAAGTGGCTTCAAGAGTGGAAAGATGAAAAGAAATACGGCCACGGGCAAGAATGGAAAATTTGTTATCATTATATTCACGTGCTCATGTAGGATTTTGTAAGAGATGTTGTCCTACGGCAGAAAAAGAAGTTCCAGCTTTAAAGCTTCTGATTGGCTTGGAAGAGCGGGCCAATGTGCTTTGGTCCTAAGAAATATGTCCCTCAAGAATGGTTTTAGGCACGTGCTGCTTGATCCTCTGTTGTAGCCTTTGAGAAGTACGACCCACGTACCGACTATCGCAGTGGCACAGGAATTGATAAATAATGTTGCTTTGATGTAAACCGGGTAGTACGTCGTTTTTGGCTGCAAGCAGAAGTTGTCTGGTGGAGTAGACAATGTATGGCTCAACTGCAAAGTAACAGCGCTTGACAGCTGTTTCAATTTACATTTCGTACCTCATCGAAACATTGCCCAGCCATGGCAAGTAAAGATAAACTGGGCATTTCTTCGGACCTAATTCCGTTGGTCCGCGAAACTGATTGATTTTTTTGGTTATAACTGAGTTGACCAAAGCACATTGGCCCGCTCTTCCAAGCCAATCAGAAGCTTTAAAGCTGGAACTTCTTTTTCTGCCGTAGAACAACATCTCTTACAAAATCCTACATGAGCACGTGAATATAATGATAACAAATTTTCCATTCTTGCCCGTGGCCGTATTTCTTTTCATTTTTCCACTCTTGAAGCCACTTACATCAAAACATCCAAACCAAATTTATGCAAACAAAAGGAATTCGTGTATGGTCTAAAAATCACACCTTAGTTTCCGCTCCTTCCACCAATCATGACGGAGCTTTTTCCTTTTTTTCTTTTTCGTCAACTGTGTCTCTATATAAGTGACTCACTTCATCTTTTTCACTCTATTTCTGACGGATTCTCTTGAGAAGTGTCAGACAAAAAGCTTCGAGAATGAATGCTCTACTTTCTGCAATTTTCAAATTCTATAACCACGAATCAACTCTTCCATGGTATGAAGGGCAGTAACATATGATACCGCTTGGTATTTTGACTGAATAATCAAATGGACAATCATGTATTGCTGTTTAGTCAACTAACCTTATCATTTCAGTTCAGTTGCACTGCTACCAACCTTCTTTCCACTAATGTACTCACCGCGAAGTATGTTGACATTCGTCGTTCAGAAACAAGTGAACCGTCCACTAATCACACGATTATAATTGCTATAATCGTCGGTGCTGCAGCTTTTGCGATCCTAACTTTTGCGATCGTGATATCAATCTGGTGTTGCAGAAAACGTAAGTAGTGAAGTTGATTTTGAAAAAAATTTCCTATATCAAAGGAAAAGGTAAAAATTTGCCAGCAGATTGTACCTATTCCTGAATAATGACGGCATTAGCTTTGAAAGTAGTCTTGAAAGTACCAGTAAGCTACCTTACTGAATAAGAGTGATCGTTTTATCAACCGAGCACACTGAAATTTACCTAGAATAACGTAGGCTAACTGTTCTTCCAGAAGAGGAAAAACGAAGAATTAGAGCCAAAAGCTATAGCTTGTATTTATTTTTAACGTTTTATTCGGCCGGTTACGCCAAGCATCTTCAGAAAAGAATATGGAGAAGTAAGTAAATTGCACCTCCATAATTTAGAACATAAAAACAGCACAACTCGACATAACAACCTGTACCGAAACTAAAGTGAAACATTTTAACTTTTTGTCTATCAGTGACGCACGACTGTTAAGTCGTAGCTGTAAACATATTTGATCACATGTCTAATTATTTTATGAGAACTCGCATTTAATATTTTTCTTTAGTGACAAAACTAATTCGGGTAAAAACAAGGTGGTTAAAATAAAGATTATGGTAATTCAAACGATTTGAATAAGAGTGCGATATACTTCTGGCAAACTTTGACCATCAGAACGGTTTATAACCTGGAAGTGAATAAACCAGCTCTCGGGTGTCAATCTTCGGAGGTAATCGCTCTTAAATTTCAGGATGATAGAACCACTCCAATTGACTGTGAGATCGAACTCCATCAGGTTCTCGAGCAAGGCCGACTTTTCGGGTCTCTCAAATTAAATGGCTCATCTGTGTTCCGCTATACGAGATTTTAAATCACGTTTAGATTGTCTGGCATAAACGCATTCTTAATCTGCAAAGAAATCTTATTTATAATCTTCTTATAAATCCTATAAAGCTTAATCAAAGTTAATGGGAGCATTTACAGACTCCCTGAAACCCTCTCACGGACCCCCAAGAAGTCCGCAGTCCCCTGGTCGGTAACCATTGGTAACCAATGATCTCTTATAAAATATCCAAGAAAAAAAGTTTAACTAACAAAAGTTGACAGAAAAAAATATTTTTAGGTAGAGACAATACGACAAAGAGATCCACTTCCAACGAGTAAGTAAGCTATTCATTTTGTTACCTTTTCAATACCGTCGACAAAACCGTAAGCAGCTATTACTACTCTGTGATCTTGCTTCTAAGCCGGCCTCGCCCCCATGGGCCTTTCCCATTCTCAGTGACGTCGGGAATTGAGAGTATTGATTCAGCCAATTACATCTGAGGAGCATTAGTTAGAAAAGCAATAAAAAGTTGATGTTTGTCGACGAAGCGGATTCCCGTTCCAAATCCAAGAGTCCTTTTGAAAAGAATCGTTTTCGAAAACGCAAAGAAAGGATATTTGGTGGTTGGCCTGTTGACTTAGAGCGCTTCTTTTTGTAATTACATTTGTGACCTCCGATCCCTAGCTTTGTTTTGCCCTTCATTTTTCACATCTGCAGGTAGGCAAGAGGCTCAAGGATGCACGAATTTTTTCAAATGCGTAGCCCCGATTTGGGTTGGTTTTTATGAAGTTATTTTTTAGACAAAAGCAAAACATTGTTAGTTATGACGTCCTCGTGACGTTTTTAACCGCCGTACGATCACACTCACCCTGCGTTAAGGATCAATCGCGCCAAGTATTATGTTTGTATGCTAAGTAACTTCGGAGCAGTTAAAGCGAACATGCCCGCTCATGTACAAAAATGAACTCTACTTTGGTTGAAAAAATTAAAAGAATCTTTTTCTTTTCAACTTTTAAAAATACATGAAAATTTTGATGTGAGTTGTGCTCTGCTCAAGTTGCGAAAAATGCGTATGAGATGAAACACGGAGGCAATTTTAAGTGGTGCGTTTTTTGCAAGTAAAGTACTGGTGCTCAAATTAACCTTTAGCACTGTAAATATGCTAATGTTACGGATATTTCTTTCAGGCCAGCTGTTCCAGGTGAAAGAGATCAACTAAATCCATCAGAGAAAGTGAGTTTGCGAGCCGATATTTAAAGAAGTTTGAAGCGCATTCAAACTGTTAACTGCAGCTGCAATTGTAGCAAAGCTATAGCAAAGCAAGCACTAAAAGATGATTATTTTCGTTGAAGTTTACCGGCTGGGTTAGGTTTGCTTAAGGCATAAACGTTCACGAAGCATTTGTCTTATTTTGGGTAAATGCTAATGCTAGGGCGCTGTCTTCAAGTATAATCAGGAAGTCTTCGCCAGTCTTTTTAAGTGCACAAAAAACTTGAATATGTACAGTACGTTTGTACTATGCATATTCATATTTTGTCAGCACCAACCAGTGAACTGGAAGGAATACACAAAATACAAAATCATACTTCAATTGTCAACTACTTATTCATCAAAAGCGATGGCCGCTAGATGTAATTTCTTACCTTCTCTAAACTCCATATTAATTTTCGGGTAGACCCGATAGTCCCGCTATGCCTCAAGGACTCCTACTGGAGTGTCAAAGTGTCGCTGTTGCAATAGTATAATCGATTAGAAAAAGCGTTTTTTTTTCTAGTTGATACATTTATAAAGTAGTACAAAATTAAATTGAGTGGTAAAATCACCTGAACTATGTAGCAGTTCTCAATACATGAAATTGATCTGCGAAATACCGGTGGAGCTTAATTTACATATTGTTGGTGGTGCACAGCACCTTCATTACAATCAAATTGCAAATTTTTACACTATTACATTCACTAATTGAATAGTTGAAGACCCTACTGCAGCAAAAAGTCGGTGTAGAAACTTGCACGTCAATTTTTAAATATCAAATAGACTGTGAGCAGCAAATGGCTTGAATAAAATAAATCAGATGCTTTCATAATATTTTGTCTAATTTATTTTCTTTTCACCGCTTGTACGCAGGCATGCGAACGCTTGAAGTCATCAGCACGTCATAATGACGTCATCACCGTCACTCTCTTGTCTGCTCATACTTTAACTTAGTTTGAGTGATAACTAAGATTATATGAAATGAAAAATATGAATCGGCGCAGAAAAAATAAACTCTTGTTCAAAAAAATTCAATTACTTTGCTGGACTCGAAAAATAAGATTTAAAGAATCAAAGGCAATTGGTCGCGAACACGGAACTCACGAAACGAATACCAGAAATAAAAAAGAGATCATCAACACCACTATTTGGGAGCAAACTCAAGGCAAAAGCTAAAAAAAGTTCCAACTCCCGTATTTGGGATGAGCCTATTAAAATTATGCCGTACATAAACTGTGTGTTTGAAACGCGGCACGTGATATTGAACTCACTACTGCACTTTGTGCTACCTTTCGGCTACGAACTCTACTTTGAATAAAAATTAATCAAGTTTGGATCACTTATTGTCAAAAACAGTTTTGTTCTTAATGATTTTTTTTTCAATAGATTGAAATGCACCAGCACGGTTAGATGGAAATGGACGAAAGAACCAACAGATTCTGCAAGTCGGTTTTCCAATGAAGCCACCAGTTTCTCCAAAGCATTGCTTCAGAAGCGTCACGATATCGATATACACAATGCTTTCTAATTTTTTTTTTTTTGATTAAGAAGTTTTTTTTTCCAACAAGTTTTAACTTTAGCAAGTTCTTTTTAATTTTAACAATCACGTTACATCAGGGCATATATTAGTCATGACTGGATGAATTCTGATCCGTGTTTCATAGGCCATATTTACCCTTATTGCTAAGCGCCAACCAGAAGCATGATTTTTAGAACATTATTGGTGGACATTGGCTTCTCGTTTGAGTTTGGTTTCTGAGTGCAATTACCATGGTGTTTGCTTCGCAAGCCAAAGATATGCGTTCAATTTCTTTGTCAAGTTCTATCAAAACTTTTAAAATTAAGCTCACTTACTTCCTCCTTCTTGACGCTTAGTATGGTTTCCAATCTATTTGCTGACGCTAACAAGCAGGTAGTATTTGCCAAGCTTGCGCAAAAGCAATTACATGTCCATTCACAACAAATATATAACTATTATTGAAGTGACGTCATATATGAGAAAATAACCTAAACTTTAGTCGTACAAGCAGGTGTAGGCTACCGATAACAAATTTGAATGTCCAGTCTTCCTATCCAACGACTTTGCATTCATGGTTTTGCCTTACTTGGAAAAGTTATAGCGGGGGTCCAAGCAATTTCCTGCTCTTCTGTAAACCTGTTTTTAACCACCCATCTGTTGGTTGTTGCGGATTGTCTGATAGTTTTCTCTTGAGTTGCTGCCGAGTCAACAACCGTAGCTGCTAGACACATCATAATACATACAGAAAAAAAAGAGTGAACTTGGCAAGGTCTGATAAAATGACAAGATGATTATTATGTTACTTTAAAGCGCAAACGAATTTTACGAGAAGGGGGTGATAGCAATTTTTTGGGTGAATTGTGCAATCACAATGCTGCAAACTACTAGTCATTTTGATTTGTGCCAGCAAAAATGCGCAAATAACACTGTTCCAAATTAGTGGAAATAGTCTGTGAACGGGAGCAGGCGGTCTGGTGGATAAGATAGTCGGTGAACGGGAACATATTTTCAATTAGAGATAGAGGAAACATATTCCCCTCTACTCTTGGATAATGAGAAGCTAAAAGCGAGAAAATGAGTTAGAGAAATAGACATCGTTTTTGGGTAACCAAAAGACAGTATTTTACTCAAGGTTTTTGTGCAAGCTGAATTATCGTGAACATTTAATTTACAGTATGTCAGCATTTTGTGATTAGGCAAATTTCGTAAAGTACATGTATTGTATTAATAGAATTCTAAATTTTTTCCCAGTTTTCTAGCAAACCAGATCCCTGTCTGCTGATAAATATTTCTCGCACTAGCGCAACAAAGACTTGAAAACAGCCTCTGCTTATTTGTTGCTTCAACCGATTTTCAACTTGAAGAAATTTTTGTAAATTCTTTTTGGAGATCAACTTAACTGAAACAATAATGTTGCCCAATTTTGTCAAGAAAATTCTTGCTTTTTAATAATTTCTAATGTTTTCTAAATGTTTTCAAATGTTGTTGCTTTTTCTCAACTTACGACTTTTTTTGGAAATAAACTTTGAGAAATCGAATTTTGCCTATGCTATAGTCTTTTTTTAGCAATGGGCCAAATATTTACCTTCAGTTAACAGTATGTAGCTAAAAAACTTTTGAGATCCTCTGCCTTTGTTCGATGCCATTTTTAAGTTATATTACGCACATCGCAACAAGTCGCACTAGTAAACTGCAAGTATTAATGCTTCGCTTTCTATCCCGTCCTTATTTTAAAGGACTACCACTTAGAAAATAATGTTTTTATTTCAAATAAATGTTCTTATTTTTAACTAGGCTGCCTTATCTTTTTGATTTTCAGCAATGTGCAGCTACTGAATTCCATTTTATTGTAAACTTTTTTCATCTCCTTCTACATCAACGTTTACAATTAGATTTTATCCAACCAATTCAACTGACCGCCCTGAGATCTCTGGCAAAATATTTTGAAACACCAAAAAAGGTATTTAATCCAATGAGCATACACAAATGCTCATATCTAACGAAAAATTTTGATCGATCTTAAAAACAAAGTAGTAAAAACATAGTTTTTTCAGCTGCCTTAATTTTGATTGCAGGTTGACGGTAGCACTGCGTATCGCTTTTCCGCTACCATTTCTGAAAATTCAACCACTGCTTTCCAAATTTTGCTGGGAAATCAACTTTCTACTTTGTGTATTTATTACGCAATGATATTGAAGTGAAATTGTTGCGCTTAAAATCAAACAAAATGCTCATTTAAAAAAATTTGCTCAAAAATGATCACCAACATCATACCCTACCATACAGCAATCTATTACATCATGTCAATAACCCGCGACCGGTTTCGACCTCATTGGGTCTCATCAGGCAGGTGTAAGAAACACTCAATAATAAAGATGCTGAAAAAAACAAATTTGCCATTGGGTGCAAAAAAAAGATGCAATACAAAATATCATACAGCAATACCTATATCATGGGGGTCTCGTTTAAAGACACACACATGGACAACAAGGAGGACGAACCCATGCATGCTTTGTATGACGTAGTTTTTAAAAGACTAGAATTTATTCGCCAATACTACAAACAAACAGCACAATGCAAAGCAATCAGAACCAAAGTAGAAGCAGAATTTTCAAATAGTTGCTAGCTCCAATCCTATCAACCACGTTTCTGAAATCTCGCGCATTAATGAGTGACAGAAGCAGCAATCAGACAAACAAGAAAACGATTACAGATTTTAAAGGGCCATAAATTCATAACATGTTGTAAACAATTTGTTCTGCTTCCAATTTCTTTTTTTTTTTTGTTGATTGTTGCTTTACAATATTTCATAAAGGTTTCCCAGAAACAGCGTGCCGGTAGGTGTAGGTATAAGTATCCTTTTGAGTCGCAAGCTGATAATGGTTCGAAAGCACCGATTAAAGTGAAGAGTTGAGATCAATCTCATGCGACTGACAGCTTGCTCCCAAAAAATATATAATGCAGTGTTTCTCAACCTTTTCCGTTGTTACCCACTAGCTTGAAAATGAATCTGTATGTCCTGCAATACCAATCCGCTATGAATGATTTTTTCTAGTTCCACTTTGTATTTAACCCATACATAGCAAAAGCAAAGCCCTGCCTATGTTGACCTCTGAAAAGAAAAAAAGGCGAGGTTGTCAAAATCAGAAATGGTCACAAAAAAGCTCTCTAAAACATATTGAGCTCCAAAGAAAAGTTCTCAAGCCAACCCAGGATGAATTTCGAAAACGAAACACCAATAATTTAAGCTTGGAGCGCCTCATTTAAGAACTCTCCTTTTTAGAAAATTCGTAATTTCGCACCTGCAACCCTTGCTATTTACCGCGAGTCAAAATTTCTTAATGGCATCCGAGCTTTGAAATGGCATAGCCAATTAAATTTTATAAAAGTAAAGACACTTTCATTAAATGAACCGCAAACATTTAAGACTTTTCGTAAATTTGTTTTGTTCCAACGTGTGCTGGGGGGTTTGCGGTGTAGCGGGTTGCTAGTAACTAGCCAACTAATAAAATTTGCGGTGCATTTTGCCGGCCAACTTTGCATTGCTCGCAGTTTTTCATGCCCGCATATGGAGTTCAAACACAAAAATCTAGATTGACTTCTGAGCTAAGAAATCTGAATTCAATGCTTCGTTACTTAGCGTTATCACGCCGACTGTAAAGCAAACATACCTGATAGTGGAACGTCTAAACCAGTGGTTCCCAGACTTTTTCAAGTCACGATCGACCCACTTTTCGAAGAAAATCACTTAAAATTTAAAAAAAACTTTCGTTTACTGAGCGAGAGGTGCCTGTGGCGATTTTTCGAGCTTAGCTCGTCACATTCGTTGACACACGCCAACCTTAGCACTCAAACGAACAGCGAATTATTTGAGACAAAGGATACACTAATTTAAATTTTGAGTGATTTCGCGACTCACTGCATTTCGGTCCACAATCCATAGTTTGGGAACAGCTCGTATACACTATTGTCCTAGCAATTGGCTCCTTATATCAGCTTGGGTTTATAAACCAATACGGAAATTTCTTTCACCTGTAATCGGTCTGCTTAGGCCAAGGGTCGGCAATCTTTTACAAGCGAAGTGCCATTCGAGCCCGATTTCCACAAAAAAGAGAAAAACCAGAGCCGCAAATAAATGTATTCAGGTGAATAAGTAAGATACAGCCCATCGACTCAAACGTAATCTCTAAAATATAAAAAAAACTCTTTACCTTCAATTAGTGGCAAAGAACCGAATTTCAAGGCGCGCACCTGGTTTACACATTCTTTAAGAAAAGTGTTGTAAAAACTGTCAAAAGAGCCGCAAGTTGCCGACCCCTGGCTGAGGCCAAAGAAGCGATGGCTCCGGTGAAACGTATTGTTACAGAGGCTAGCTTGTGCCATCATAATTGGAGCTGAGCGCGGGATCAAATCTTGCACACAGGTTTTTACCTGTTTTTGATAAAATGGCTTTATGTTTGCTTTTATCAGTCTCTTAATATAAAAGAGTTGAAGAGGATAAAAACGAATTGCGCGGCAAAACCAAATTTGAGCGCTCTTCCGTTTGTCCATCGAAGACAGCGTTCTGTGCTCATTTGACTTCAAAGATTTAATCAATAACTTTGCCGAGCTAAAAGCAAGAAAACAGCCTTTTAGGATCATATTGCTCTTTGAAATGTGCGTGGTGAAAAACTAAACCCAAACGTGCTGCCTGGGCCGGTTTCAAGCTTATTTGGCCAATTTTATTGAATTGATTCTCACATCTTTAGGGGATCCCCTGCCAGCGGCGACAGATTTACCGTTTGAAGACTTCTCTGTAATCTAAGAGGAACAAAATACTTCTAAAATGTGAACTTAGGAATGAGAAATTCTTATTCGTTGCCTAGTTATTTATTAGGCCTATACATACTATACCAACAAAAAATTGTCGTTATGTCACTTCTTTTACCATTAACAACCAAAGGGGTATACATGTCTTTCAACTAAAAGGGTACCAAAATTGTGCGTTCGTATGTGTTTAAATTAATCTGTGATAAAGACATGTTTTCTCTCATTTTTTGATAAGTGTCTCACTTTCAGTTTATTTCATATTGTTCAAAGACTGTTTTCTTTATGTGAATAGTGAGTATCATTGCTCTTTAGATATATTATGTTTTGTGACGTAAGGATATATCGTGCTGTAACAACATAATTCTACAAAACATTCGTGTGTAGGAAAAAAACGAAACAGCAAGAGTAAACTAATTTCCACACATGATAGTATGAATATTGTGCAGCGCGTCTTCGAAAGACGGGGTAACGGTTGGCGAGTAATTATCTGGTTCAGAATATGCCGATTATTTATTGTGTTCCATGGATATTTATACACATTTTGTGCATGATAATGACATGACTGTGTTAGGAAGCGTTTGGGACATCATAGAGAAATACTACATAAGAACAATACAAAATTAGCCTTGCAAATAGAAATATGCGATGTATGTCTAGTCTACGATCAACTGTCGTGAATGAAGACAATGTATCAAAAATGGCTTAAGGGTGAAACAGCTGATTCTAAATATATTGATTTATGATTATTTTTCGTGTTCCATTTTCATGGATACTCATACAAATTAGTTTTTACTTTTGAGGAACGCACCCAGTCACTGTTGATAAATAAACAACCCTGAGATATAGAAATACGTCTTTATGGTCCCCAGATTTGAGGCGTACACACTGTATTGGCCATAAAATTCAAGCAAAACTTACAATAAAAGATGCTGTTCTCATCAGGTCAGAAAATCAAATTTATCTAAAATCTTAAAAAGCTTATTTATCTTAGCGCTTTGCATATGTGATTTTATTTGTTTTTTCCAATTTTAACTAATTAGATAAAATATTTAATCGTCAATTTGCATTGATAAGTAGGAAAACAATGCAGTGTGATAATCACTATGACCTACCAATAAACCTTTGTATCGTCTTCCAAATTTTTAGAATATCGAATACTTAGTGTGTTTTTTTTTGTTAATGATTTGTTTTAGACCAACTTGTGTTGGGAGCACTTTCTTTTTCCTGTGTTATAGCAAGGCCCAAAAAGAGGGCCACGGCTGAAGCTCCCATCTAAATATGCTATTGCACTTGAGTTAACAGCTTTGATTAAAAAATAAATTTTCTGTATTAATGTGGATCTACCACAACCTTTAGAAAACTAAATTACGGTGCACAGCTTATTTGCCTTAATTAAGAAATTAGTTTTTGAATCCGCAAGGTGGCATGTTTGATCTCGATATTGATGTGTTTTATTTGAAAGAAAAAAATTTAAACTACAACGTCAGAAACAAGCAGGTTGATTTATAGTAGTTTACTGTAACTAAGGCAGTTTCTGTTAGTCTACGCAAACATATCTCATTGAGCACTTTTAAACCACAAGACCGAAAGAGTATGCCAAAGCTGTTACTACAATTTGGGTGAGTCATGCAAAAAATTAATTTCAAAAATAAATCTGTATTGCAGTCGGTAGATCAGTTTATTTCTCTGACAAAAAAGTCTTACCAATGTTTTACCAAAAACTTTAAAACTGGGGTTTACATATCTTCTGTTCGGCACTCAGCAATAGGAATAACGTGAAGAATCAATACGAAACTACAAAATGTAGGCTTTCCAATTACCAAGAAAATATGTCTTAACGCTAAAAAAACTTTTTGAGTGAAAAAGCGCGAAAAAAAGCACAGTACTTTTTTGAGTATCTATACCATAAAGCGAAATTCTGGTGTTTGTGCATGTGGTTTAACTTCGCCGAAACTGCTGGACGTACAAACACGAGAGTGTTATAAGACATAAGTGAGTTAGTGGCATCATGATGACGTCACAAACAAAGATCATTTTTAAAATTCGCATTCTTTGACGGTGAAAAGCAGTTTTTCTCTTAAGCAAAACCCAGCACCCAAATTAGCGACTCCAAGAAATTTCACTTTTGTAAGAAGTCAATTGACGTCATAATCAAAGATCGATTAAAAAATTTGTTTTCTTTATTTTCTCAAAAAATACTGATCTTAGCAACGTAGCTGAAAGCTTTGGGAGGATATTATCTAGGTGCTTCCGATAATACTAATTTTTTAGCAATGTTAGTTTCATCGTCAACCCAACAAGCGATTGGGCAAAACGTTTTTTTGCATGCTTTCTCCTCTTTTTCTTGACCGCTACGAAAAAGTCGTGTTTCGTTATAATCTGGTACCACTTCAGTGAAAACAGCGACATTTAGCGGCTGCGCATATCATCCACCATCATTTGCAAGCAAACGCTCTGCAAATAGAAAAGTCCGTCAGTAATATGCGGCCTTAAAGTGAAATGATATATTGCAGCTCTAGTAAAGCTATTCTAGTTTAGTTTCTTAATTGCACAATGGCAAGTGCGATAATTGCAATTACTCTACGTAGACGGACTCCACGTTGAAATATCTTTGTGATATCTTCACGTCGTTCGCCTGAATAATCATAACTCCCATGACATTCTATCGTGTGTAGCAAAGCGTGACAAAATGCTGAATTTAACCTAAAATCTTGCAGGATTCAAAAAAAAAATTGTTCTCTTCTTCAGCACAAAAAGCTGGTCAATAAGTTATCAACTTAAGCCATTTTCTAACTAATTGTAATAACTGAAGTTTAGATGCTGGACTCTGAGATCCGGGTCAGTTCGCCCTCCTCTGGCTACGTTATGCCGGGAGAAAGTTACACATGCGCTACCAGAGGCTTTAATTTTGTAATTAGGGTAAAATTTCGAAAAAGTTGTTAATAGCAGGTCAATTACAGCATAGTCTAATTTTTGTAAATACGCCAATTACTTCAGCGTCATTCTTCAATTTTGAATTCATGCACGTAGTTAAATGAACGCAAGAAACTTGTAAAATTGTATGTTGTTTGTAGTGAAGTACAGTATTAATACATCAGTAAAGGAGGTCGGCATTATGGGCATAGTTTATGAAATTCAAAGTTTGAGGGAAAATCAACAGAAAAAATAGGTCAGTAGGTCTACACTACTGTGAGAAATTATTAAATTATCATCAAATATCCAATAATACCGATTGAGGACATTTTTTTCTTACAAAAGAATTGTTTGACCGACTGGTTGTTCCAATGTAATACATTTGCGTAACTCAACCCTTTTTGCTCCATTCCGGGTTCAAGGCACACAGATTAGAGGTTCGCACAAAGGTGTAAAATAAGCCTACCTCCAAACAACGTATTTCTGTAATTGTACAACAAAAGCCATTTCGACGCCCACCCGGAATTTTGACTTTGTGCCTTCAAGCTTATTAAAAGAAACAAATAGAATTTGAAAAATGATAGAGAGTTTGTGAGCAAAGCCAAGCGCACTTAATTCAAAGTACCGGTACGACGATCGCGATGAAGGGCATAGGGGCGATCCCCATTTGTTACCAACTTTTTTTACCACTCTCAGTAATATCATTTGGGTGAAGGCGGCTAAACCAATATTTTAAACCCGACATAACTAATTGACAGCCCAGCCGGGCGATGTAGGCATTACCGGCTTGTTGTCTTATATGGTAACACAACAGCAAATGTGCAAATATTTCAAAAATATGCCTCAAGCATAAAACTATGCCATAGACTTAGACACTGTCAATTAAAATTCGACGTTTTTTCAATAAACATCACATATTACTTGTATTTATCAACATTTTTCAAATAAGTTCGCAGCAAGCATTTAAATAAATTACTTCCAAAGATTTTTGCCAATCAAAATAGTCGGCATGGTCTATAAAGGAACCGTTTTCAGATAATGGAAAAGGGGTTAAATCTCTGATACATCAAGTATGAAGCAATAAAAAAATGTACGCATTACTGAATAGCATGGTGTGGGCCATAATCAGCTGCGAAATAGTTTTATCCAAAAATATTTTTCCCATTTTTTTTATCATCATTATGTAGTTTGTACTGTGTCGATGATGAAAATCAAATTTGTGTATTTCGTTTTGCCAAATCTACTAATTTCAAAACCAGGTGGCGATACGATCTCAATTTGTCTGTTCTCCTCTAAATTATAAGCAGCCGCAAAAATAATGCTATTGGTAGTTCATTTATATTTTGTCATTTTCAGAGTTATCTTGATATGGCTAAGATTCTTAAAGTACAGTTAAATTTTATTCCAAATAGCATGAATTTTCTTTGACGGTAACTTAAGACTGATTTCCATTATGCGTAAATCGCTGGCGTAGTACTCCGCACATCAAACTAAGTACAGAAAGAAAGAATTTTTCACGCTACGCCTGCAATCAAAGTCTAATGGAAACTGGCCTTAATGCTTGATTTTATGTGATCTGAATTTTGATTTAATCTTCCAGCAGCACTGAAAATGCTGGCTCGCAAAGCCATGTTGATGGAAATAACAACAATTCTTAAATAGAAGGTTCAGCAATAAGTCAGCTTGAATTACGCATCGATACCCAAATATCACACAAATACTGCAGTGGTTAGACCGTTAGAGCATCTGCGTCGCAGTCGGTAGACTTGGGGATCATTCCCTAAGTCGAGTCATACCAAAGGACTTTACAAAATGGTATCCTGAGTTTCCCTGCTTGGCGCTCGGCATTTAGGCGAGGTTGTGGAGAACAAGCCGGCAAGGTCACTTGTTGTGTCCTTGGGCAAGGCACTTAACGGGACGCCTCCACCTTTATGTAGAAGACAGGTGGCCCAAATACTACGAAAATGGTAACTCCCAAGCGAATGCGCACGTCCCGTCCAAAATATAGCTATACAATTCGCTTTCTCGAGAATGGAGGATAAACATGGACAATACAATACAAAAAAATTGTTCTCGGAGCACACAGCACGTGCAGCATCATCATCATTTTGAAGTTCAAGCAGATTCTCTGGCACACCTGGCCTAGCTTGCAGCACCTGGATGTTTGCAGTAAAAGGATTTCTAAGAGGCTCGAAATCAACCTCACCAAGATTTGAAGATTAAGTAAATAACCATCAGTTTCTTCTTCTAACTTCACAAGATGTTCAATGATCAATTTCGTGAAGTTTCTGATCTTCAATTGAGGGTTTTGATGCAGAAATTCTGTCACAGTGCTAAACATAGACAAGCTATTAGACTAATTACTTCCCTTCCGCTGCCGAAGTTTTGCAGGAGATGCTTTAATTTTATCTATAAAGTCGCACACTCTTACCTCTCTTTCATGAAGTCTGTGGTTGAGCATATTCAAAGCATCAAAAAAATCAACGGAGTAAGCAAGGCAAGAAGAATCCCAAAAAGAAGTGACAAAATTTTCTCACTTGTTCGATTGATGGAAAAACTCCCGCATTTTCCACAACGCTCGTAGGCACGTTTTCTGACATTTCCTCAAGGAAGCCTGTATATATTGGTATAGAAAAAAGTACACTATGATTGGCACCAAAATCTTCACTTAGGAGTTCAAACGACCGGCTGTTCAGAGCACCCCCTTTTACATGTTTACCATCTTAACCACCAGTGATAATACGCCGGATAGTTCCACAGAAAGGATTTTACAAAACAGTGCATACCGGTAAATAATGCAATGCCTAATCGTCATATGCGGAGCTACTTTTATGACACGAGGTCTAAATTCAGACCATCGTCCCAACATAGCTGGTGCTTCATCAGTTGTGCAGCCTCTTAGATTTTACCACCCTGAGCTATGTTGCTTGAAAATGAATTTACCATTTAAAAGATGTCATCCTATAATTGTTGCTTCTAGTGTGGTATCAAGAACTATTCTTGGATGACTTCGTTTCCAACAAACCGGAAAAATATTAGTAACTGAGCTCACATTGCCACATCTGTGGACTCATCAAATCGAATTGCAAACCCACATTCGGACCTACACGTCTCACTAATCACTTGCTGGAAAATGTTTAACGACATTTCTTCGATTCGTTGTTAAACTGCATTGTTTGATGAGAAGATAGATTTAAACTTTTTTACTGACTCATCTCCGAAGACAGAAAGTGCCATTACTTTAGCAGCAGGAAGAACAAGGTTTTCCCCGATATTGCGAGCTTTCTTTGGTTGGGCAGTCATTAAAAATACTTTAATAAGATGCCTTCATTGCTGCACTGGTTTGTGGGAAAAACATGTCACTTTTATCCTATGGTTGTCGCTTAGCTTCTTATAGGCTTGAAAAAGTCAAGATCTTTGTCATTAGGTTTCGGATGAGTTCTGTTTGGATTTCTAGTGAAAACACTTGGTTTCATCGATTCATTCTCAGAGATTTTTGACAAAGTACACACACTAGAAAATCCAAACGATTGCTTACTGTAAGCGTAAACCTGCATTGTAAGTAAGAAGCTCAATACTTTCTTGACTTGGTCATCCCTTTTTACGGTTTGGTAATTGTATTCAAATAGAAATAACATGCAAAACAAAATCAAACGTGAGAAGGCATTTTCAAAAAAGCCCCCAAAAACCGCAATATTTTATGTTGGTTTGACAACCCCGTTTAAACACAATCGCTCATCTTACAATCAGTTGTTACATACCAACAAGTATGTAACATTCTGTTCACCATTTTGCTGGTCAGGGAGTTCCAAGGGTTTTGAGTTTTCAAAAAACAATATACAGGGTACGGCAGAAGTTACGCCCTTTTTGTTATATGAGTTTTTTAGTTTCTGCTTCATTTCCTCTTTATTTTAGAAATACACCGTTTTTATATCTGAATTTTCTGATCAATAACTGTTTCTTTTTTAGTTTAAAAATTGTTTTTTTTATATACAAATAATTTCATACTTAAGAAATACAAAAATGGCTTTACTTTTGCCGCACCCTGTATAACTTAAAACCTCTGACTGGCTGTGCTTATGGTCCTTGGTACCGGCCTAAAACTCGGTAGTTCGTTAGTCTTTGCTACACGTTATCAAAATGTCTTTGCATTTAAGAGTACTCAGGCCTACCACATGACTGCACTATCAAGGTATTTTAAAAAGAATTTACTTGCAGAGTAGTTATTATAATTTTCCTAGTTGTCATTATTATACAGTGTGCGGCAAAAGTAAAACCATTTTTTGTATTTCTTAAGTAAGAAATTATTCATTTATAAATAAAGGCATCAAGGCAAATTATTCATTTATAAATAAATAATTTCTAAACTAAAAAAGAAACAATTATCAAATAAAAACTCAGACAGAAAAATCGAGTATGTCTAAGATAAAGAGGAAATCGGCCAGAAACTAGAAAACTCAAATAACAAAAAGGTCGTTACTTGTGCCGCACCCGGTATGTACAATAGACTTAGCAGTTTGTTTCATCCAACTCTATGAACAGTGCGCCAGGCTAGAAAAAAAAGAGGAGAGAAAAGTTTGAACCTCTGATGGTCATCAACTATCGCAATTTTTTCTTTCGTAGTAGTTTTTGTGTGAGACGTAATGCACCCCTTGAAAATTTCAAATATACCACCGGGGGTACATGTACCCCGTTGGGAACCCCTGGTCTAATCCTTTATTTGAATTTCTTCATAATCGCTAGATGACAGCAGTGCCACAAAGAATTAAACTTGTTACTTGAACCTGCTTCGGAGTTAGACTAACTCGTTCTATTTTCTCTCAATAAGTTTGCTACTTGTTGGAATTGTCATGATTACCCCTCCTCTTCCTCGGGATGGAGGTGCGACACAAATGGTAATTTAGAGTCATGTCGTCAACCTAATTGAAATTAGGCTAAGAGAAAGATGGCAGCCCATTTCAAACCAGTTATGAGTGACTGGTAGCCCCACCAATAACAAGGCGGACTGAAAAGTCGCCTTTTACAACATGCTGGGTTAGCAACTTCGCAATTGTAATCCGGTGAAGTACGGATAGACCACCTGTCTGCCACATAAAGATGGGGGCGTCCTGTTAAGTACCTTGCCCAAGGACACAACAAGCAAGATTGCGGGCTTGTTTTCCACACTATTACTTTTTTTATGCCGAGTGCCAAGCAGGGAAGCTGTGAATACCATTTTATAAAGTATTTTGGTATGACCCGACTTGGGAAATGAACCCAACGTTTACCGACTGCGAAGCGGACGCTCTAACCACTACACCATCGCGCCGGTATTAGTTGGAATTTGCCGACGCTGTTGAGTCATATCAAAATCTGTAAATAGTATTCACATACACGTATCTCTTGCCAATTTTGGGAAGTATTTTATATTTTAAAATACTAATACGTATTTAAAATACAAAAAACAATATTTTACATTGAAATACAGTGGCTGAGTGTGTATTTTGTATTTGCATTTGAGGACTTTTTTGACAATGCAAGTTGCATTATAAAAGATACGGCACTTCGTTATCCGATAAATGCAAGTTACAATGTTTGGTAATTATTTTTTTCTTTTATTGTAGATGCAAAGACAAGAACGCAAAACAAAAACAGAAAATAAAGCATTAATACAAAGTCTAAATTAAATTAGATTATTTTTTGAAATTGCAGTTTGTTATGTTCCCTAACAATATAGTGTTCTGATTTTTTTTGTTGATTTAATAGTGCAAAAGTACTGCAACTGATTGGGTATTGTTTTCGAATATTTACACCAGTAAATCAAGAATCTTGCCGATAAGAGCTTCATGTTGACTATTTGATTATTAATTTGTTGAGCATGAAACCCAAACAGTTTATGAAAATTATTCAAAAAGATATAAATGCAAAATCTTGCTAAATTCCAATCAAATACATCCTTCCAGAAAGCGTCAAACAATTTTGCTATCACAAAGTAAACGGATCAAAGTGTCCAGTTCTTCACGACAAAATGAGCATAAATTATTACAAGCAATATCAAGAACGTACGAGCGTACAGTTGTACGTTAGTAACAATCAATCTTAAATTTAATCTGATTTGAAATGATCGTAGTTTAGTTTTATTTGTAGCATAGTAGTTATTTTCATGAGTAATTGACCAATCAATTGCATCGGATGGAAGTTGCAATACATCACACCATTTTAGTTGTTGTTTAACAGGTAGTACATCAACTTTGTCGTTTAAAAATTGATATGCAGTCTTGCTGGAGCTACCCAGAGCAGCAATTTGTTGTTTCACAGTTTGCTTAAAGTCAGAAAAGACGTAAGAAGGTTCCTGAGAGTTAATATTTATAGTTGTAATCCAGGCCATTGGAATAGCCAAAATGAGTTTAATGTATTTGATAAAGCTAGTGTTATTTGGGATCATGTGAAATGCTGACGCCACTTTATTGCATGAGTATAATTCACAGTCCGAGTAAAGCAGCTGAAAAAAATCAAAAATCCCGGCTTTGCAAAATTTCTTAACAAACATTGGTTTATTTCGGTGTTTAAGCGCATTATTTAACCATAAATACTTAGAATCATTGTCGACATTAGTAAATTGTTTTAAAGTTCTTATGGTAGTAAGGGTAAAGCGTAAAAAAGCCGCGCTACCAAAAAGCTTGCTATTCAGCTTCATGTAAGAATGCAAAATGCAGAAAAGGCTATTCTCATCAATACATCGATTTTCAAGCAATGTCCAACTGGATTGGTAATTGTTATCAAAAAGTTAAAAAATGAAGTTAAACCTGAGAGAAAGTACATACTGATTGATGTCGAATTGTCGATCCTTTTACTACCTTCTTTTTTCATATCACAGCACAATTGAGAACGACCTATCTTTTCCCATTTGGAGCCCTAAATGAATTTATACATAATTAGATTGAGTTCTTTTATGAACGTTGGTGGCAAGGTTATTGGTAAATGAGTGGCTTTATACACAATTTTGGGAATAGCTAGAGTTTTGTAATTTATCCTAACAACGTGAGATGACCAAAGTTTTAAAAGTGTTTGCACTTCTAGCGTTATACTTGGAAAATTTTCGCTGAAGAGTATTGTTGTCAAAGTTGTTAATCGGTATATTAACACCCAGGTCTTTGACAAGATTTTGAGGCCAAGATAAGCCGTAAACGAAAAAGGGTTGAGACACAGAGCCCTTACTAAATCCAACATAAAAAGCATTGGATTTGTTCATATTGATTTCGCAGCCTGATTTTTGCCCGAATGCGTTTAAAATGTCAAAGGCGTAGTTAAATTGCAAAGTACTTCCATTCAAAAAAATTGCAACATCGTCTGCTAACAAAGATATTTTAAAGGTCAATTTATTCAACGTAATGCCTTCATATTGCCTGCACTGATGCAACATGATCGCTAAACACTTTGTACATAAAATAAAAATAGTTGGAGAGAGGGGTCTCCTTGCCTTACCCCCTTCTTGACCTCGAAAAAAAAGGTTTAGAAAATTATTGTTTACAACACAGCATTTTGGGTTTTTGTGTAGAACTCTTATCCAGTTAATCAAAGAATTTCCAAAACCATAACACTTTAACATAACAAAAATAAAAGACCAGTTTGAAAAATCAAACAGCTTGTGTAAATCTACTGTACTAATAATACAGCGCCTGGCATCTTTTTGTGGTTTGCGTAATCAATAATATCAAATGGTAAACAAATGTTATCTCCAATGTTTCTGGCTTTTATAAAGCCATTTTGTTCTTTTTTTACAAGGTCATTCAAAAAAGGGTCTATTCTGTTGGTAATAACTTTGGATATTATTTTATAATCACAATTCAACAATGTGATTGGCCTGTAATTGGAGGCAGACAATTTGTCTTTTTCGGGTTTAGGCAATAACGTTATTACACCTTCATACTGGGAATCACTCAATTGATTGGTAAGTTTGGAAAAATCAACGCATTCCATACAGAGACTCTTAATTTCAATTCAGAAAGTTTTGTAAAATTCAACGGAAAAGCCATCAAGACCTTGAGATTAAATGTTCGCTAGTTGAATAATGGCTTTCTGGCATTCGTTACCAGTTATACGTTTTTCACATTAGGACAATTTTACCTTAATAATACATGGCAGCGACAGCGTTCGTATGAAATCGCAACTAACTTTTTCACAGCATTGTTGGTTTTCAGATTATAAGGATTCATAAAAGGTTACAAGTTCTTTTAAAATATCTTCTCGGTTATCAATCAATCTACCTTGAGCATTGCGTAAGAATTTAATGGATTTTTTTCTGCATGCCGATTTTCAAAGGGAGAAAATACTTTGTATTTTTTTTCCCCGGACTTCATCTAACGGGTTTTACTTCTTGTAGCAGCGTCTTTAGTTTTGATTTCTATCAGCTTGTTGAGATCATTTTGAGTGTGATTTATATTATTTCAGATTTCTTCTTTTTGCTTTTAATTACACGATAATAAGTTTGATTCCTTGACATCAAGTTTTGATTCTAGTACTGACTGTTTTTTGTTGGAGGTTTTTTTGGTGAAGAGCAGTACTTGATAGTTTTTCCTCTAATTACACATTTAAGAGTTTCCCACCTGATATGGGGTATAACATGTCCTTTGGATTATTGTTTTCGAAATCACTGGTTAGATTTTTCATGAGCGCTATATAATCATTAATCATCATTTAGCAAAATAAAATTATTGATTTTCCAGTATCCTTTGTCCCGTTCCTTCAATCCCACTTTAATCGCTAAAAAGGCAATTTTATGATCTGACTTAATGCTTTGGCAGATGTTGGCTGATTGTATGTGCTGGTGCAGCCCATTTAAAGTAAGAAAAAATCCAGCCTTGTGGCAGTGTATGGTCGTGACTGATATTTCGTAAAGCTTTTCGTAAAAAGATTAAGCTCTCTGAAAACGTCACATAGATCAAAAACATTGGGATATGATTTCATTTTTTCTTTGGATAATTGGTTTGAGAGAATTGAACCTCCATCTTTATTTGCTTTATTGTCAAGTACTACATTCCAATCCCCACCTAAAACCGAGTCATGTTTTGAAAAATTTACAACTGTTAAAAAAAAGCGTCAAAGAAAGTTGGTTCATCCTTTGTGGGTGCATGAACATTGCCGATGACAAAAACCTTGTCGTTAAATTTAATTTTAATAAGCAGTATATCTCCTTCCATTTACTATTCCACAGCTTTTCATCTGCGTGAAAAAGTCAAATTTCTTGTTTTTAAGAAAATAAAATATCGTGTTACGTTTAAGGTTATTCCTCAACCCATTAACAATAAAGTTTACAATTGTTAACAGCACTGTCAGTATAGTGAAATCGGAAAATGCAATGCGAATTCTGTTTAATTAGTTTTACCTTTAAGGTTTATATCATATCCGCAAAAGCTTTTAAGCTCTTGGAAGTTATTCTACCACAATTGCAGTGTACTGTGAAATGTGAACAATTGAAATTAGTGCATTTGAAGTTTATTGTCTTAGGGGGGTAGCATGTTCACATTTTGGCACACACAAATGATGGAATATTTTGCGCACTTTAAGAACTCAAACAAATTATTGTCAAGCTGCTGAATGGGTTGAAATAAATTGCAGCACGGAAGTGGCATCATGTCTGATTTGCAGACACAGCATTTTGTATAGCGTTCATTCATCTTGATGGAAAAGCGTTGATTTGAATCTTTATCGCAGAAAGGACTTACCACATATTGTTCCTCGCCCCAATCGTCACAAGTAGTTTCAGCAGAGGTTTCTTCGGTTAGAACTTGGGCGTTACACGAAATGCAGGCAATCTGGCATGAAGCCTGCCACCAATCCTGAGATAATGTGGATGACTGAATTTGACAATCATTTTGGTTGTTTTCTTTAGGTTCATGTTTTGTTGTTGGCGGTATTTTAGAAGGTAAATGCAGGTCGTTGTCGAATTCAATATTATTAATTCTTTTGCTTTGATTTTCCACCTGATCAGTTTCAAGATGGTGCGAAGTGTTGTTAAGTTGTTTTCGTATTTTAATTGAGCTAGTAGTCGATACTGAATCCGTTACGTCCAATTCTGATTGTAAAATTTTTCTTTTCTGTGACAAGTCAACTGGTTCAGGATATGCATTTGTTTCAAGCACACAGCTGTGCTTGATTCACGTGGTTTGCTACGTGTTATTGCAGGAAAATCAGTTGCCCGCTGGTGGCATTCTGATTGCATGTGGCCTGCATTACCATAGTATTTACAAGTGATTACTTGCCCTTGGTAAGTAACAAATATTTCGCAACCACTAACTTGAATGTAACTTGAAATAAGGTTGATTTAAAGATCAGATTTTTTCTTTGTGACAATTCTCTTGCCTGAACGGAAACCATTACTGGGCTTTTATCTGTAATTTTTAGAATAGAACCAAAATTAGCTTCCAATTCTTTTTTTGTTGCCTCGTTGAGCATGGGGATGGATGCCCACCCCAATAATACGTTTATGTCGATGGTCTTATAAAGAACCAGGTTGTAAATGAATTCGATGTCTTTGAGTTTTGCATAAAATTCTAGAAGATTCTTCGTGGTTTTGCATGTTATGTCGATGCTTATGTTTCTCATTTCTGCAACTCCGATTAAGTTTCCAGTTTCAAAGTTTATTTCTCATAACATTTGCAATATTTCACTCTTCTTAAGTTCGTCTTTGTTTTAAAATTCAGACATGTTGGTCTAGCTAAGTTGACAGCTGTATTGCCTCGTACGGTTTGGGCAAAATATGACTTGTAGTTGCCAGCCATGCTTTCTCGCTCAACGCTAGTAATTATTACCCTCGATTCTATTTACGGTAAGAAAAATTTACAGATACCGTATCTGCTCGTGTTTTGTTTACACCGCACCGTAGCGCCACCACAACAATCAGTCTCTTCCCGCGTGTGGATGTTATTACCACGACGCGTAGTGACGCACAGTGACGCATCGTTGAAGATGGAAAGGGCTTAAATCCCTATTGTCCCTTAGCTTCGGTAGGGACATCATCTAATACAGGGGTGGGTAGTTGTTTTGACTTGCGGGCCGCATCGCGGTTACGGAAGCTAGCTGAGGGCCGCACTTTTTAACGAACGCATTGATATATTATTCTAATTGATTTGCATTTTTAATTTGGCATAACATCAAAAACCAACAATTATTAGACAAATGAATCAAAGTAGTTTTATTCAATGAAAAATGCAAGCACATATAATTTTCAAAGTCTATCAATGAGAAAAATGCAACCAATCACGTTCTTCTACATTAATTAATTTTTTTTAATTATTTGCTAGAGGCTTTCTAGAGCCGCAGTTTGCCCACCCCTAATCTAATACAATTCGTGGCGAGTGAAAGGCAAATAAAAACATTTTCTAATTATTTCTTTTACGCAGTACTTTACATTTTTTATAGGACTATTTTCATGTCTGTAGGGGTGACTTTTGACGTGATGGAACACATCCCTTTAACTATAAGCCCTAGCCTTAATAAACAAGGCTATGCAAGTGGAGCTTCTTTTTTGCTAAACATATATTGGAAGAATTTTACAACAACTTTACTTACTGCACGTAATCGTAACATGACATTTCATATTGGATTTTTGCATAATTTTGGGAATCTTGCCATTTTTGGAAGACTTTAATCCTGGTTTCGATGAGCTTAAAAGTTTTTGCATCCGATCTCTCCCAGCTGTTATTTATTTTAAAGTTGGCTACGCTTTTACTGCCGTTAGAAGTACTATATCTTCATAATGTGTATTATTTGAAATTATCGTTGATTATTTTAATTTATTACGTCACATTTACAGATTTAATTCTTGAAAAGGGCTTTATGAAAGTCGAAAACGTTCGAATTTAAGATGTTATACGAATTAAAATGACTTTTAATTTATTAAAGTTATAATGAGTTCGGTATCCGGTAATTTCGATTCACGGTAAGGTTTTCAGGAATGCATATTTACCGTATGACGAGGACACATTGTACTTCTTTCTTTAGAAGTGGCCAACTTTAATGGGTTTCTGCTATTTTACTGCACACCGCCGGTCAAACTCGAGAATCAGTCTTTCAAATATAGTGCGTCGTTTGTCATGGTTGCATTGCCAAGAATGCACAAGAATACTTCCGCTTTTTCTTGGTCAAGACCAGTCAAACTTGAGAATTAGCCTTTAAAATATAGTGCGCCCTTTGTCATGGTTGCATGGCCAAGAATGCACAAGAATACTTTCGTTTTTTTCTTGGTCAAGACATTGCAGTGGTGAAAAATGCTCTTTTGGCTACAATTTCACTTGATACTTTCAAAATGAAAACAATTTTAACCCTGCAAGGAGGGAGCCGTCTAGTTGGCCGGTAAGCAATTTTATAATTTGAGTATTTTTCTCAACATAAGGTATCACGACTTTAACTGCTATGTAATTCTACAACTATACTAAGTTGTTATGCCGCTTACCTCAACTATTCAAAAAGTTGCCGGTTTAAGGAGGAAAATGCAAATATATCTAGAAGGACGAAACCGGTCAATTAACCGGTAAGGCGGTTATATACAAAAAAGTTAGTCAAACATTTTTTAGTTGTAAAAAAATTTGTCGTCAAAACTCGCAAAAAACACTACAATATGAGCCTGTATTCCTTTCCCATTGTGTGTATCAGTAGAGGTGGATGAAAGGTATATTGTTGTGTCGTATCAAGCTTTTATTGCTTTTGAAAAAGAAGCTTTAAAAGTATTGCTTTTGTGTTCACTCGTTCAGACGCAAAATTGATCTTTACTTTCTATCAAACTGGTCCAATTTACACGACATGCGTGCAAAGCTGACCCTTTGATAAAAAGTCAAAATGTAAGAATCGTAGTTTGCCTTAAAACAGTTCAACAAGCTGCAATGTTATGTAAGATTGAAATTTATTATTTAGTGATGAAATAGTACATATTCTGGTTAGGAGTTCCTATCTGTACTGTGGCTCTAGCTGAGTAAAATGTCTGTAAACTGGTCATGCAAAGAAAATTACTGGAATTTATTCATAGCAATAGCATGAGACGTAAAACAAAAAAAAACGATATGCACAAACATTTCCATCGGCTCTTTTGCTCTTGGTGCACCTCGAGTCGATATTTAAACAGCAATAATTAAACAATATTGCAGTCACGTGCAAATGTGCAAAATACAACAAAAAATTAAAGCCATGTTTGTGTTCAGTGCTACATAAAGTATGTGCAACATAAGAAAATGCCCAGACCTTTTTATTATTAGGTGAGATGAATGCCTTCCACTGTTTAAATTGGACCCCAGGTCCATTTTACACGAGTTGTTGGAGTCCATTTCATACTAACATAGTGTGACCCCTTTTTACCCACTTTTCATCATTCCTCAACCTAGCACTCAAACTTGGTTCTGGCGGAGTGTACAGAAATGTTTACACGTATGAGTAACGTTTTAGTTGAATTCATATCGTTCTCAGCCTTTCTATTTTATGTCAATAACATTGGACCTAAAATAAGATCAAACCCCCTTTATTTATTTCTTGTAAATGATCGCCTATTTCCTCAATACTTTGCCAACAAACATGGAAGCTTTTTCTTAAACCTTGCCAAGATGTTTCAAATCGCGTGACCATTTCCACATCAAACGATGAAACTACAATCACAAAAAAGCAGTCCACCAATTTACACGAAGATCGAATTTACACTAATTCCCTCTATTTGTTCCAGGCCTTCCTTTTCTATTCCTTTTTTGGCAACCAAAAGCATATTTAGAAGCAAAATTTGAAAGGGCTAGAGCATCAATTAAGCTCAATACTATTTTCAAGCATTCCTATAAAAATTTTTTTGGAAAAAGGGAGGTTTGCAGCATATTGCTTTTGGATATCTTGGTTTCCTACATAAAGACCATTTTTCGAAGATCAACTTTTTGAAAGTAAAAGTTTCGTCCTATTTGTTCTCCAATAAAATATGATGATCTTTTGTGCGTTTTGAAAATGAACTTTTGAAATCGAGCATTTTGCCTCCAAAAAAATTTTACTTTTACATTTTTTGCTTCTCTCATACTGTTTGAAAAGATGGGGCATCGCCCTTTATAAATATGCAATCGCTTACAACCATTATTGATTCGGTCTTTTGTGTCATCATCACATGCATTAAGGGTGCTTTTCGCTTGATCCCCTTCTTGCATAAAATTTTTGCAGCCGCTTCGTAATATGCAGAAGGTAAGCAAAGTGTTTGCTTTGCAGAGGGTGGCACTGGATTCAACTCCTTTTCGAGCGGTGCCAAAAACTTGGAAAATGTTATTTACATCTTTCATGTTTTACGCTTTAAACAAAAGAACAGTGTGAAGATAAACTGACAAGTTTGCTGGTTGAGTTCCAGGGTACCAGGGTTCTAGGCCCTTAACAAAATGCCTCCATCTTTATGTGGCAGACAGATGGTGGGGTTGAGCAGTTTACCCATCACGGTAGCCAAGTCTACCCGAAGACTTGCAAACAGAGCGTAAGCTCATATAAATAGGCCCAAAGAAAGATTTAGGTTTATTGCTCGGTAGTTACTATATTCAGCTGCAATTAGCTGCACTTCTGTTGGTACTGAGTTATTATATCTAAAAAGAAATTTTTAGATGTTCAGCCTCTAAGTGTTGCCTACCGCGTAGAGTCAGTTAGCTTCATCTTCATCAAAAATGTATTGCTGTGGAATATTAATGGAAGGCAAATATTTCCAAAAGATAATTTTGTTTGTGAAAGGTGGTCAGCTGAGGAAATACGAGAATTTATTGGCTATTAGTGGTCATTTAATGATAATTCTAATACACGCTATTTTATTTTAAAGTAGATTGTGCGTCAAAGAATACTATTTATCACAAACTTTGAATTACAAGATACCAGCAGAAAATAACTATGCATTTCGTTTTGCTAATAAGTGATAAAGATAGTTAACGCTACCTACAAGATACTTTGCAATGATTTATGCTAAGCTAAAGAAGCCTGTGGAAAATCTTAAGAGCTATTGCCCTATATCACTGCTTTGTGTCCCCTACAAGATCCTCGAAAGGCTTATCCACACCCGTGCGAAACCAACTATCGATCCACCGCTCCTCGATCCACCGCTGGATTTCAACACGGGAGGTCAACCGTGGATCAAACTGTTTGGTTCACGCAACACTCTTTTGAGGCTAAGAAGAAGGCCAATTCCATGTTTGTCGACCTGACAGCGGTTTATGACGCTGTTTGGCACCGCGGCCTTACCTCTAAGCTGCTGAGACTTCTGCCGGATTAGCACATGGTTCGGATGATCTTGGAGCTTACCCAAAGTGAAAGCTTCATTCTCATTACTGATGATAGCAAGCGAAGCAGGCTTCGACGTCTGAGAAACGGCGTCTCTCAGGGATCGGTCTTGGGCCCCTTCCTTTTTAATATCTATACATACGATCTTCCCTTCTCAACCTCTAGAAAGTATGCTTATGCCGATAATCTGGATTTATTGCGTTCTTGGAGGGACCGGAAAGGCTTGGAGGAAACTTTAAGCCAAGACATTGCTACACTCTAAGTCTAGCCTATCTCAGAATTTGGAAGCTGAAAGCTGGGTCACCAGATGTGCCCCAGAAAAGACTGAGGTATAGACGCCTATTTGTGCCTGCTGCGCGAAAACTATTAAATGACCTATTCGAACCAGGCATGCCCGTGGACAAATTAATAGCTGAAGCGCGGAGTATTCCAAAATCACATCCGTACTCCATGTTTCATTCGTTGAGCCAGCACTAGGACCCTTGGAATGGGCTTGCCCAGAACATCTTGGGTTAAGCTTAAAGCTCAATCTGCAAACTGGCGTTGGGCGTTTTCATTAGTTCAAGTACAAATGGAGTCTCGCTCCCTCGTTGAATTGCAAGTGTGGCACCACCGAAAAAACCGCAAACCATGTTGCCTCAGCGTGCCCCATACATCAGGCACCTCGAGGAGTGACTAGTCTGATGGTTTTGGATGACGATACTCGATGCTGGCTTATTACCACTACAGCCAGCATCTGATCCCATCGGTAAATGGATGCCCCTCCACACAAAGAAAATACTTGGGTGGTTGGGGAGTGGTGGGAAGATCAATGTTTTTGAGCCGGGAGACTATGATAAACTAACTATAACAAGGATGCAGTTTGGAGAATAAATTATGAAATCTTAATATGATGCATTCATATAGAATAAAATGTCGAGGTGTTTTAGGGGCACTAGAAAACGTAGTGGTGTTATTCAGATTTTGGCTGAGTAAATGCAGTTTCATGCTTTATCCTCCAAATTGCTTCTGTTGCGCAACGCCAAGCAATAAATCTGAATCCAAGTTTTCTACAAATTACGCAAAGTTAAACAATGTTGTGCTATTCTGAAAAAGAATGTTGTCTTTAAATCCTTCTAGCTGTGAGCAAGCATCAGCCAGGAAGTTCAGCTTGGGTCAAATAGGTTTATAAACGTCCATTGTAATATCACAGAATCTCAGCTTAGAGCAAATGAAAATTGAATTTAAATATATTCCTGAAGCATAAGCACTGTCGTGATGAAAGGCCTTAAGACAAACAGGCATCAACCGGTATGGCTGCGTTTATACCAAGTAATAAGGCGGTTGCAGTGTATTAATTGTTGATTTGAATATGCATCGTTTTCACCAAATGCAATCATATATGTTTTGGAATGCTGTAGATTGCTCTTTGGGATGCTAGCACAAGAGTTTAGCTACTTTGCAAAGAAAGCAGCGGACTAGCTAATATGGCAAAGTTGGTGTAATAATGGTTGACAGGAACGTTTTTTTGTTTTTGTTAATATCGCTGTGTGGCGTGCTGCCAAGCTAAGACATTAAGCTTATTACCCTAATTATTGACGTAGCCATTTGTTTTTCTATTGGAAAGAGAGAGGTTTAAAGACATTTTTGTTTCAAAACAATGGTGAAGATTTTTTGTTTGAAAAACAGGTTTGACTGAGGGAGTTTTTTGTTATTTCAAGCTCCAAACTAAGGTAAATACGGTTTTCATTAAAGACCAAGTGTTTCAGCGCGAGTACTTTGTTATTTTGAGCTCCAAAATAAGGTGAAGATCTTTCTTTGAGATTATCTTTTACAAATCCCCATTTTCCAATTTCTGAAAGTTTCGTTTTTCAAATTTTTCCTTACTTATATGCTTATCTTGACCTCTGTAAATATTCAATTCAGTTACCATATTGTATATGTCTAAATTGAAACTATTTATTACATATATTTCACAGTTACTGTATAGGGATGTTTAAGCTTACTAAGAATGTTACAGCTGGTTTCTTCTTATTGGTATTATTTCATGAAAAAGAACAACAGCAATCACGAAATCCTTTATTTGACTTGAAATTTAAGACTAAAAGTGAGGTTCGGGTATTTTTAGGGCTCCTCGAAAAACTCTAAAGCGATCCACAAAAAGCGCAAACAACTTTGACAACAAGCTGAATTTCGGATTTTGTTTACAGCAAATTTCTATTTCAGAAAAGTAACTTAATATCGAGAATAATGTCCAAAAGAAAGAAGCACTACGAAGATTTCTTTGTGCTTACGCTTGGTTTTGGTTTTACTTTTGTTACAAAACGCCTCAGAGACTATGTCTTCCCCCTCAAATTTCTCTAGCCCCATCGAAGAACAAAAATATTTTTAGGTTCAACTGCTACAAAAAATCGATCGAAAAGTTATCAAATAGATTTGAGATACAAATTGACGAAATTGAGGATTAAAAAATTGATCTTCAAAAAAGCCATTTTAAAACATTGAGGAACTTTCTATGTGCGCTGATGTAGAAGTAATGCAGAACTTAATGTATTGAAGAGGTTCGTAGCCAGAACCTTACTAATAAGATGAGAAAGTTGAAAAGTGAAGACCATTGCAAAAAGTCTTTTAAAAGAATTTCCAAGGGAATAAATGGAAGTTGCGTTCTGTTAATATTTTTAGAGAAGACATGTAATTTTGGGATACATGTGGCTGGCGATCGTCGTTTTTACAGGGCAATTCCCGAGGTTTAGTGCCTCCTTTTTAACCTTATGAAATACCGCTCTTGACAAATTTTAACAGTTTCAAATTTTAAGAGTATTAAAACAAATGACGTCATTCAGGAGAATTGCCGACGGCTAAACTAAAGTGAATGTCGCCACTGCTCAAGCGTTTGCGCTAACCAAGTTAATATATTTTAAGCAATTTTCTTAAAATTGTTTTAGCTTAGAACGAAACGGGCAGTGACGTTTTTGGGAGGGATACAAACGGCAATAGCCCTACAAACGATTAAGCAGGGGCAAAAATGCATTCAAGATCAGTATCTTAAGTTTAAAACATGGGTTTTCAACATTGTTTCGAAAATAGAATTGGCAAAATAACCGCTTTCAAAAGATTGATTTTCAACAAGTCTTATGGAGGCAAAAGAGAGTAATGCAACTTCAATAAACAATATACCAAAAAATTTGTGGCTGAAGGTCACACGTTTGTATTGATCTCACGCTCAGATAAGCTCCGCCCCTTTGCACCTAATAAGCATTTCTAAATGTGCCAGTGCATACAGGAAACAGTTCAACATAATAACAGCAGCTCACGGTAGAAGGCAACTTTCTTCAAACGGCAGCATTGCAGTAAAATTCAACGGTTTTCCAAATTAGGAGGAATAGAGAAAGCTTGCGAACATGCGTTTTGAACAAAGTTGTGTTTACGTGTTTGTGAAATCTGCTTACTATATCTTGGAGTTCAATCTACGATGTGAACTTGTACTATGTTACGCATGAACAGTCACGCGACTCAGAATGCTCGTCGCTGTCTACAAGAGTTGTTTTTGTGACCAACGCAAGGCTACCGATAAGTCTCATCTATCTATTCAGCCAGTTGATTTGCTTACGGTGATGAATACAAGAGCTGCAAGGCGAAAAGAAGAAATGACAAAAACTAGACTTGTTTTAAAAACTGTAGGTAATAGAAAAAGTAACGAAGCGTACCGTTTCGCGCTTCGAATAAAGTTTTGAGTTGAAGAAAGGTTCGAGAGAATGCACTAAGAAACATAGTTTTGGTGAATGATCGAAGTACATGTAGAGTAGATTAGCGAGATCTGTACAGTATCGTAAAAAGTGCCTCGGGCGCCGAAGTAAGCTGTGCTTAATACTCGCTAGCAGAAATGACATTTGCTGGTAAGCCTCAGCTTAACAGCACTCAAAAGCTGCGGAGTGCACCAGTGTGTTTTAATGTTCATTTGTGATAGGAGATATTAAGAAACTGCTTGGCTGAAGTCTATAGTTTCAATGAGAGCACATATGTTGCGTTACAAGCGCAATTTCCGAGTTTTTGTTAAAAATATTCCAAGTTTAGATAAATAGTTTATTGCCAGATAGCCAGTGACAAATTTATTGGAAGCCGAATAAAAGGCGATGCCTACCCGAAAAAGCTATAATAAAAGCAAAAGGTGTAAAAGAAAAATCTTTTTGGGACATAAAAGTATGAATTTCAAAAAGTTGATTTCCAAACACGGTCATTATCATGTTGCTTTGGAAATTTGATTGAGCAAAAATCTAGATTTGAAAAAATTTTTTCATTAATACTCTGACTTCCCTCAAAGAAGATAAAACCCACTTAACTTATAAGGTTGTTTAATGATAAGGTTGTACCTGAAGCGCAACGGCAGGCATCTGACAGTAGTCCGGGTTAAAATGAGTGCACCCCGATGGGCTATTAGTCACTTCTATCACGATAGCTAGTGGACGAGATGGCATTCCGTATATACAGTATATAAAGCCAAGTGTTGTTGGTGACTTTCTATTTGT
This sequence comes from Trididemnum clinides, assembly GCA_963675345.1. Classification (NCBI taxonomy): domain Eukaryota; kingdom Metazoa; phylum Chordata; class Ascidiacea; order Aplousobranchia; family Didemnidae; genus Trididemnum; species Trididemnum clinides. The sequence goes on along the minus strand of OY776300.1, from coordinate 14,548,479 downwards.
GGTTTGTAGTTGAAATTGCTGAGGTTGCAACATGCCTATTATATGTTTTGCCCCTCCCAACAACTGTTTTAGGTAAAATTAAAGTTTACGTACGTAAATTATTTAAGCTGAAAGGGCAGTGTACACTGTAGGGCCAGGCCCGGTATGTAAATGTACGGAGCAGTGTACACTGGAAGGGAGTGTACAGGGTGGGAGAGTACACACCGAGGGTGCAAAATTATACTCCCTTCCAGTGTACACTGCCCCGTACATTTACATACCGGGCCTGGCCCTACAGTGTACACTGCCCTTTCAGCTTAAATAATTTACGTACGTAAACTTTAATTTTACCCTGTTTTAAAATACGCCAATGCTTGTCGCCTACTTTCCGGTATCCTAGAAAATTTTGAGAAATTTTTCATACGTAGTGTGCTATCATCATACAAGTTACGTTTCTGATTCGGCCTAAGTTAATGTTGTACAATTTTCTATTTGCATTTAGAGGGAACTGCGGAATTCTTGAGCGCCGTCGTGGTTCTCGTTTTTTTGGTGTAAAATGTCATATTTCAAGCTTTTGCTGTGTCGCTCGCCACCCGCTATTAGAATTCCGCGCAAGACGTTACCAATCCTAAAACAAACAGCGGGAAATTTTTGTGCTGGACGTGGGCAACAATTTCAACTGAAGCCTTATCTCCTTCGCTCTGTGATTTTAGGTTTGGCAGTACGTTGGCTGCATGCGCTTTATTAGTCAGCATAAACACATTTACGGTGCCCACTTCGTATCGATTTAGGAGAAATTTTAAATTCTTGCTAGTAATGGTGGTGAAGTTATAGTCATGTGCAAGACAAATTCTACTACAGGTGCGAGAACTAGCATAATTAAAACTCAGACCGTTCGGTCGCTTCATGATAACTGACAAGGTGATTTGTGCGACTGTGATTTATTACAGGACTTACGGGAAAAAGTAGCTTAAAGCTTTGCCCAGTACAATTTTGTCTTGCGACTAGATGTAAAGCTATGTATCTGCTTTAGGAAATCAGTTACACTTGAATGTAAATTCCAAGAATCATCGCAAACGGGAAGAGAGTCTTTTCTCGTTCATTGGCGAGTAAAGCTTTTTCAGTTTTTGCAAATCTGCTAACATTCTAGACGCAGCCTGCTGATTGATTGTCAGCATTTGGCTAGTCCTATCTTCGACCAGCAAAGAGAAGCAGCAGACTTCATGTTCGTATGGTGCTATGCTGTTTGTCGCTTATGCAATATGCGCTTACAGAATGATGCGGAACTGATTAAGCAACACGCTGGTTATGAATAATGAATTTGAAGTTGCAACTAAAAAAAAAACAATTCTTCATAGCGCCAAACTTTTAACAAAATTGCTACATTTTGCAAATGCACATCTAATGACCAAATGATTGACGCAAACGAGTGATCTGGTTGGTGGAATAATTAGAAAGTAAGGCCTCTCTGCTTACCGAAGCATATACCTGAAAGCCCCTCTAACTTGAAACAGTTCAATACAGTTTCAGAGCATTATTCAGTGGCTGCCTTGAATACACTACTCGTGCGCTTTAGTTATTGCAGAGGTCTTCACCCCTGGATCAGGTAGCTGTGAGCGCAGACCTGTTAAAGCAGGCCTATTCAGTTGTAGCGCTGATTTATGTATGTAGCTGTATTTAGCCTACAAAGACTGTCAGCAGCCACCTGATTTACGAAAGGGAAGCATTTACGTGTTCTGTTTGGACTTGCAACAGACCATAAAATAGCTGCAGAGCTTTTTCTTTAATATTTTAAATTGGCTACAGTTAGTTCGATGTGGAGGCTGTGAAGTAGAGCATCATGCGTCCTCCTTTTTTTCAAGAAAAGATATTTCGACGGCATTTCAAAATTACAAAGTGTTGTCTTCAACACTGTATGCTAAACTCTTAAGAAAGTTTATATAAAGCTTCCTAATAACAATCAGTAGCATCATGACTCATGAGGGAGGAAGTTGCACTCTCTCTCTAGGTGAGATTTTTTTGAAAACATCTTATTCCATTTTGTTGATAACGTTTAACGCTTCAAAGAAATGTAAGTAAACTTGTGCTGAAGACTTTTTTTCGGTAAATTTTTTGAAACTTGGAAAAGTTGTTATTTTTTTTAATACCGCCCCGTATAACGCTCTTTTTTGCGGGGATACTTTTTGAACCCCTCCGGTTTTCACAAAGTGTAGTGAGATCACCGTTAGCATTATATCTTTTGGAAACTTTATGTGGGAATCTTTATTCGCCGGTGAATTCTGGTTGAATGAACATATTCTTTTTTGCGGTGCTGAAAATATAGGCCCTGGGTAATAATTTTGGAGCCTATAAGTCACCTTATACCGTTGTGATATGGCAAAACTACCAACGTCATCTTTCTGTAAATATTGACTTTGTTGTCACTTACTACAGTTCAACAAGGCGACTGCTAATCCATTATTTTCAGTTTTGCCTTGAAGCTGTGAACTGTACGAACCTAAATTCTTTTTTTGCGTTTGCTGATCAGTAGCTTCACGTAGACGAAAAGATGTTAAGGCTGTTCAGGGTATTTGATGTGTAGTTGTTAGGCTTTTGCATATCACGGCATTATGTCTCTACGTCGACAACCAAACTTGGAAATGAGAAGATATTTTTACTACTGGGTTACTTAATAATGACATGTCTAAAAATCCAAGAAAGGGGATTTTCCTAACCTTTTTAAGTTTTGTACTTCCAACGAAAACATTTTGCACATTTATGTGAGAAATGCAAGCTCTCCACGCACATACTAATTTTAAAAGCTTGTATACTCCCCATTAAAAATTTGTTACGTCATATACAGACTAGCCGGCGTCTCCTGGAAGGCCTGTGGCCTGTGGGGTTAAAAATTTTAGCTCAGCAGATTTGCAATCACCCTAATAACATTTTTTAGAGCTCTTACGAAAAGATAGGGTCTTGTTTGAAATTCGGACTGCTCCGGAGTTAGGGTTAGGGTTAGGGTTAGGGGCCTCCAAAAACCCACTGCTCAGGAAGTTGGCGACCGCGATTGTATTTCCAGTCCGAATTTCAAACAAGATCCAAAAGATATTAAATAGTAAAATGTAGCCCCTGTGCCCTAAAATGGAAAGCATCATAGTCCATGTGCCCCAAGAAGGTATTACTTATTGAATGCAAAGGTGCGTAGATAAGCGTATCCAAGGTATCTGCAGCGTCACAAATGACTCGTTGAAACTGCACAAAAGCGGATTTTGACTTCATATACGTAACGATACATTTTTGTTTGAAAACAAAATGCAGGTGTTTAAACAACTATGAAGATTGCTCGACTAACTACCAACCAAGATCCAGCGAAGTAAAAACTATTGCACGATTCAAAAGGGTAGAGAGATTACCCCTTGGAGGTTTTTGGCAAGTCAACATTAGGGTCGATCATCGCTTTGATGATAACAAACATTAAATATGTAGTGGTAGACTAATTGATGACTTGATGCGCCGTCTTTTGTGATTGTATTTGTGACATCGAAGCCCTAGGATGCGCTGGTCCCGGGAATGCGAGATAAAGGTCATGCCTTACCGTAAATGTTTTGGGCCCAATCGCAGTGTGCCTAACCTCTTGTCTTGCAACAATATTTCTTCTAGGATCAATTTTACGTTGGTTGGCCATTGTTTTAATTTGATTTTCTTTCAAATTACAGGCTTAGGTAGAGGGAGACAAATGGGCCGTGCTGCCAAATGTCTGGAACCTGATTAAAGAAAAAAGTATTTCGAAGTATAACAGCTAAAAAACGTCAATTTCCAAAAACAAATTGAGAGAATGAAAGCTTAGCTTAATCAAAGATCTTCAGTCTAAATTGAGAAACAGGACGCCCAAAAAATTTTATTTGCTCTTCCAAGAACTAGCTAGAAATTGCTTCTTGCTGCGCTGTCGCCTCAGAATCATAACATGTAACTATACACATATCCCGACATCCCTGTTTGTAAATCGAGACTTTCTTATGTACAAACTGGCTTTCATGTGACAAATATTCGTTTATATTTTTTTCAAAATACGGAAAGGGGAAGCCGATGCAAAGATTTTAGTGGGGTCCAAACTTCTCTTAATCCATTCATTGGTTTTATTGACAAAAAGCGTATTGTTTGCATAATTTTAATTTACCATTCTCTAAATGGGGGAAGGTGACTCAAATTCCAGTTTGGGATAAGCGTAAAGGGATTGTGTGATCGTAAATATTAACTGGTATGTCATGTCATGTTGCGACTTAGATAGGCCAGCTGCGTGTTTTATGTGAGAACAAGCTGTCAATCAATTTGACTGAATTTTCAGAGAGCAAAATCGTGATCATCAATCAGTTTTGCTGAAAAATTGTTTTGTATTCTTTTGAAATAGACTACTTACGTGCTTAGTGCGTAGAAAATGTGACGTCTCTTTTAGTTACTGAAAAAAACTGATATTTTTATGCTTTGACGTTTTAGTAGAGGCACCTTTTTTAGTGAAGTAAAAATTTATCAGGGTATACTTTAATATATTTTCGATTTTAAATATGCTTCTGGCCGAGTAACACATTTGCAAGGTAGTGTTGCAACTAACGTCCTCTTCCCTTTCCTTACCATCAAGCGTAATGAATCTGTTGACTGCATTAAGAAAACAGGGTGGTCGACCATTACGTAAGATGCTATTTATTTTCTAAACAAAAAAAAAGATCCCAAAAAACTATCTAGAAAAATACCAGAGTTCTGCAGCTTTGTTGACAGAAGAGAACTAAGGTCTTTCATGGTTGTTCTTCCATTAAAGGAAAACTACTTGGACATTTGACATTTAGATTGCAATACAAGACTTTGCTAACTAAAATAACCTGTGTCTTTTATAGCTAAGTGATTAGTATTTTGATTCTTTTGTTTCTTTTATATCGTGTTTGGTTTGGGAATCATATTTCACGCTGAGATAAGTAGGAAGTTTGGAAACTTGGCCAATTTTGTATCATTTTACCCCTAAATTGGATTGTTACTCTATCAAACAATGGATTTTATGAGATTCATTCTTTTGGTTTGCTTGAATGGTGAGTAATTTTTTGCGTTTACGTTTGTGTTTAAAATACAAATATGATGAAGTATGCTTTCTATCTTCCGGACAAAAGAATGACAGCTTCAGAACAAATTGTTTCCTGTTACATACACATCAGTGGAGGTATGCTTTACACAAAGAGTCAGTGTAAGCGTGAAAACCTGTACAATGAAACATAGAACAACTTGCGTTTGGGCCTACGACGGACCGAGGACCTTCGAAACGGGGATTTTTCTACTGGCTAAATTTCTACGGACAGTAATATCAGCAGACACCGCGGCAAAGCAAATAAAAAAAGAGGAATGCACAGTGCACACACTGAAACACAAGTTCGAACGAAACGTCAGACATGAATTTCAGAAGCTCTATCATGGATTCCCTGATGCTAACCCCCTCCTGACAGCCTCAGCAGGGACAAACGAAATAAAACGAGCAATAAATAAAATCAAACAAGGAAAATTCGCAGGGACTGACGGCACCTATCCGGAAATGATAAAAAATCTCGGGGACAAAGTTCTCGCCTGGCTGGCTGCAGCAATGTCTGACATAATCAAAACTTCTAGATACTCGGAATCAGGGAAACATAGGAAGATGATTGCAATACTAAAGCCGAAGAAACCAGCTGACAACCCCTGTAACTACAGACCCCTCTTTTTGCTCAGTTGCCTATACAAACTCTTTGAACGTATAATCCTCTTTCGTATTGGCCCGATAATTGACCAAATGCTATTAATGGAACAGGCAGGCAATAGGCATCAGACCCGGCAGAGATCCTACTGAACAACTCTTGGCGCTAACTTCTTTCATAGAAGCTGGCTTTGAAAAACGACTTAAAACAGGCACCGTTTTCTTTGATCTGTCTGCTGCCTATGACACTGTATGGCACAATGGACTAATGCTCAATCCAATTAAAATTATCAAATGCGAAAAGACCATAAAACTGCTTAAACGCATCACTGGATAAGAAATTTTACTGTGCTACTCGGAGGTGACGTAAGCAAGACGAGAACAATCAAAAACGGCATTTCACTGGGATCGGTTCTTCACCTACATTCTTTAATGTATACACTTGAGACCTACCAGACACAATCTCTCGAAAATTCACCTATGCTGACGATCTTGCTGTGGCAACCAGGCTCGGGATACAATGAAAATTGAGGAAGTACTGGAATCTAATTGCCAGACAATATATAACTACTTCAATAGATGATACCTGGAATTGAACACCACAAAAACAGTAATCAATTTCTTCCATCCAAACAATCATGAAGCTGATAAAACCCTTAATGTCAAAATAAACGATTCGAAGCTACTGTGATGACAAAACCCGTAAATAGCTCGGAGTGTACTTGGACAGAACCTTGACCTTCTGGAAACATCTGGAAGAAAGTGCTAATAAACTGAAAAAGAGAAACTTCTTTATTCGAAAACTAACTGGAACAATTTGGGTCGCCTCGCCATCTGTACTAAAAATTTCCGCTTTGGCACTCTGTTATAGCGTGGCTGAATACTGTGCCCCTGTGTCTGGGATCGCAGTTCACACACACCAAAAATCGACATCAACTACGCCACGCAATGAGAATCATAACGGGTACTCTGAAATCCACTCCACTTCCTTGGCTAACAACTCTAAGCTGCATTGCACAACCACATCTCAGAAGAGAACTGGCGACTCAGAGACAGCATAATCGGCGAGACTGCACCGAAATTGAGACCCCATTGAAACAAATAATGAAGGAAGCCCCGACCACCACCAGAGTAAAATCGAGACGACCCTTCTACTCTACACAGACAAGCGATTTCAACCTCCAAGAGAAATGGAAAGGATAATGACAAGAAAACATCCCCACTGGAGGAGACCTTGTTGAGGATCCAATCAATCCATAACTCGACTTTCACTCACTAACAAGAAAACAGTGGACAACAGCCAACAGAATCCGAACACGGTATGGCAGAAGACCCGCAAACCTGCATAAATGGGGCTATTGGAATTTTCCCACATGCCCAAAACGCCCCGCCGCTCCGCAAGACATGGACCATATAGTACTCTACTGCCCATTCACATCTTTACCAAGAGGGCATGCAGCAATTCACGAGGCAAAAGAAGATTTCATCAGCTGGTTAGACGACACTGATTTGAAGGTGTAAAGGAAGATCTGCCTTGCGATACTACTACTACTTCTACTGGCTATTTTAGTTGATTTTTCCAGCAGGTAATACGCAACTAAAACTGATTTTTTTGTTATATCACTAAAGCGTCACCGAATTTTCATGGTTGCTGGGACCTTTTTTAGTGATTAATTGGTGGCTGGAACCCTTTTTCTCAGAATAGGCTCTTTGTCTTGGCCTAAATAGACATGTTGAGATCTATCAGGGATTGTGGAACAATGCATTCAGACAGTGATTTAGGCCTGCGTTTTGTAGCTAGTTACTACAATTGGCCTTAAGGGAGTGATAAATTTTTAAAAAAGTTTCCAAAATCGTTGTTTTGGCGAATAAAACCATAGAACAGGCATTTAAGAAAATAACGTGAAGTACCGGTAGTCCAAAATATATAACTTTTCCTTGTTCACCACAAAGTATCCCAATGCCCACAGTAGCTTTCTTGTTCTGAAGTTACATCAGCATATTTGGTATCAAGTCTACAGTAACTTATTTGCTTTAGGACGAAATTTTATTTTGTTGCCCAATAGCTCATGTTCCTCTACACCGTTTTTAAAGTAAGAATAGTCATGTTAACGGGAACGTATTGTTCTCGTTTGATGTTTAACCGTAATTAGGTAAATGTAAAATTTCAACGGGATTAACATTTTCCAATTTAACTCTATCCACAGGCTGCTGTAATAGACAATTGGTATTCTGATAAAATAGTTTTATTTTATGTATTTAGTCTCTGACTAAACTTTACCAGGCCTACTCATATTAGAAATTTCCAGTACTTTATGAATGAAACTGAATAGCAGAACGTATTAGCAATTGGTCAAATGATGATTTATCACAAGTTGACACACTCTACATTGAGGTTTACGATCGATTTCCAGTAAATATTTAAATTTCATATAAATGTTGGTTTCACTCTATGCAGAGTGTACATCTTATTCAAAATATTTAGTATCTTAGATAGTACGTCGAATTACGTTGTATGGTGTGCTGTACTTATTTACATGCACTTATTTGTAAAGCTAGTAACAGTTTGTTGAACAGATTGTACTGGAAATAAATTTACAATAAACGCTATTTGAATACATTATTGATACCAGAAATAGGTCTACATGCTCGTATTTTTTCAAGGTTAATCTTTGAATTTAGTCAAAAAATTTAGAACTTACGTTAGCAAACGAGACCACCTAAACTCATTGTCTTCTCATGGTATCCAAAACCAAAACTAGATTAACCTACAATGGGTTCTGTGGCAGTTTCAAAATGGGGTTTTTGAAACATACTTTTGGAGCATTTTTACATGTAGATAAAAATTACCTTCAATTGGACAAGCGTGAAGCGCGAATTCCTGTAAGGCCCGCCAAATGATATTTATCAGTTACCGCTGACACGTTCCCAGTCGCGAGAAAAGCAATGTAAATTTTTACGACATGCTCAACTGTTACGATTTTGTAATGATGTACGGCAGCGCTTTTTAAACTTTTTTATGTTGTGGCGCACTAGTACGCTCTGAATTTGACTGCGGCACACATACTTATTAAAATCGAAAACCTACTTTTCACAAACCTTGCAACGAGAGTTACTTATTTAAAACACTACGAGTTTACATACCAAATAACATCAACATTTAATGCATAACAACAGTAATATTTAATGGGAAGGATGTGATTGCAATACGTGCACAAATTGTTGTGATACGGGATTGAATGTCTGACAAGCAAACCCTTGGTTCGTGCTCCACACTTTTCAGTCCAGATCTTTGTTTGTTTTTGATCGAAATCTGAGAAGAAAAACTCGATTCACAAAGGTACGTCGTGACGAAGGGCAATAAGACGTGAATGGCTTGTTGAAAAAGTTGGGGAAACTCATGCCGAACGCTAATCCAGAAATTGCCAAGGTCCATTTCATTGTGTTTTAGTTATAAGGAGCGATCCATGCTTAATTCGAGTAGTTGTTCTTGTGCTAACAAGTCAACAATGTTGGCAGCTTTTATCGCACACTGATTGAACGGATTTCTCACTCAATCATAGTGAGAAACATCGAGATCAGGAAAGTAATGAGAAAGCCTTTGTTGAAGAATGTGCAGGTGGTTGCAGATAGACTCTTTCGAAACAGCCAAATCATCAATTTCAGCAATTGCTGTTTCTGTAAGAGGAAACATTTTTAAAACCACTTTCTCAGCTTTTTTACGCCAAAGATTCAACTTTAGCTAAAATGCACCAAGCTTGTCTGTTGCGGTCAACACCGATTCATTTTTATCCTGCATCTTGGTATTCAGCATGTTCAAATGACCAAATACATCTGCTAAATATGTTAGCTTGCTCCACTAGTGTTCGCTTACAAGGTGGTGCTTGAAGTCAGCCTTCTGATCAGCGAGAAAAAGCATTATTTACTCTCTGAGCTCGTAGATGGGTAAGAGAATTCTACCCCGACTCAACCACCGCACTTTAGTATGTAGAAGCAAGTCCTTGTGGTCTGCTCCCATCTCTTTGCATAGAATTTCAAACAGTTGTGACTTTAAAGAGCTGATTTTAATGAAGTTGACTAATTTTACTGCTGTGTCAAGTACTTATTTAAGCTCATCAGGCAAAGTGTTTGCCATCAGTGTTTCACGATGCAAAAAGCAGCGAGTAATTCGAACATCAGGATTTGTCTGTTTAACTTTGGAAACAAATCCTTAATGCTCTTTTTCATCATCCAAGCTGCACCATCGGTGCAGACGTTTACACAGTTCTTCCACTACAACATTTCTTCTTCCAAAAATTTTGCTATTGTATTGTATATTTCAGCTCCAGTTGACGAGCTGGAAGTTCTCGGCAAAAAAGAAGACTTTCCTGTGTGGAATCACTTCCAATAAATTTACGTTAGTTAGGAGTTGGGCATTTTCCTTATATATCAGTCGACTCATCCAACTGAATAGAAAAAAACTTACTTTCTAACAATTTATCTCGAAGCTGCTCCAATATGTGAGCCGCCATGTCGTTTATGCGCCGGCTCACTGTGTTGTCAGAAAGTTGAATTTTTTGAATTTCTTTGCAGCATTTTCACCTAGCATACTCCGTACTGTTTCCCGACAGCACGGGGCAAGCAAACTCTCTGCGATGGTATGAGGTTGCTTGTATTGTGCAATTAGTTGAGAAACAAGGCAGCTAGCTTCCATGCCTTTATAAGAAATAGATGTGCAATCACTCATCAACCGTGTTTGCTTTGCGTGTTGGTTCAGCAAACGCGAAAAAAACGCCGTCAATTTTTCTTTTAGAGTAAAGTGCTGGTTGTCGAGATGCCTTTTCAGCTTGCTAGGTACCATCGCTTCGTTTGCTAACTTAGTGCCACACACAAGTGGTAGCGGAAGAGTAGCATCTCCTGCCCAAGTGAAAAAATATTGCAAATAGTTGTCATCGTATTGTCGACTGCTTGTTTTTTTAGATTTTTTAGCGGGTACTCTCTCTTCGCTTACGCTTGCTTCCTTTCGTTTGCTTATGAGATGGATATATTTATCCATTGCGTTTTAAAAGCTGAATTTTAACTCGTTCAATATATTTTCAAAACAATGCAGTAGTAACTACGGAGTACTGAGCTGCAGTAGCTGCTTAGTAACTAAACGTTAATACAGGATGTTCCAAAAGTAACAGTGCACTGAGCACTTTCATAAGTATACATCATAATATTATGATGTCACAATACAGAGTTCCATGGTAACCTAAATAACGCTAATATGAAAAACAATCCCCACACAATTGGAAACTCACATCAAGTATTCTGAAGTTTCAAGGACCCTTTGAAAATGGTTCTTACTTTACAAGAAAAGATATTTATTGTTGAAAATGTTTTCAGAAAAGGTGGCAAATACACAAAAGAAGTGCAAGAGTTATTCCAAGAAAAATTTGGTGCAGAACGTTTGCCGCATCGAAATTGTGTTTCCGCTTTGTTGCATAAGTTCAGTGTGGTCTACAGTAAATCTATCTCTAGAGTGTGGTCTACAGTAAATCCCCATGCTCTGTTTTAGAAGCCACTCCACGATCAGAAAGTTGGTGTTTGGAGTGCTTTGTCAAGGGGGCGTATAATTGGACCTATCTTTTTTGAAAACACCATCACATCTGAGCGTTACATTCATAACATCCAGGAGCCATTTTTTGATCAACTGACGGAGCAAGAAAAGCAACAAGGCTGGTTCCAGCAAGATGGTGCAATTGCACATACGGCTCGTGTTAGTATGGCTGCAGTTGGTGAAGTCTTTGGGGATCGTGTGATCTCTCGTGGTTTGTGGCCACTTCGATCACCGGATTTAACGCTTCCTGATTATTATTTGTGGGGCAAATTGAAAGACTCGGTGTATGCAGACAATCCTCGAACCACGGATGAACTGAAGCAGAAAATAACAAGTGTTATTCAAAACATCCAACCTGATGTACTTGAGCGTGTTTTTCAAAACACGCAGCGTCGCGCTCGGTTATGTCTGCAGGTGAATGGCGCACACTTCCAGCAGTTATTGTAGATCATATCTTACTGCACGAGTCAAGCCTCAATCGCACTTTTGTTGAATTGATAAGGTATTGGATATGTGAATATTTGCAATAAATAGTATGTTTCTGTGAGTTTTGTTTCTTTGGATTATTAGCACATTTCTACTGCACTGTTTCTTTTGGAACACCCTGTACTATTGTGATGTCGCATAGAAAAATTTTACAAAAATTTTGCCCATTGTGTAATTGTGAAGTCACTATAGCTGTTTTAGGATGTTAGGTTTTTTTGTTATTGAAAAGTGCGTGAGCAATAGTGAAACAAATAACCTAAGTTAAGATGAAAAGTTAAAACCCAAAGCAATGCAACGCGGACCAAAAAGATTCACAGCATAAGGTTTTGTCAAAGTGTAAAACTTTCGCGGTACACTTCAGCCTCTTCCACGGCACACAGTTTGGGAAACACTGGTGTACGGAAACAGTTCGGTTTGAAAACCGCATGTGGTAAGTCTACATAACTCGGTTTCAGGAGGAACCTATGCTGGACGCCTGTTTCTAAATCTAGTGTTCTTATGCTTATGGGGTCACCAGTCCCATTGAAATTTTGTAAAAAGCTGTGAACTTTCAAATATTGTATCGCAATCAGGTGAAGTTATTTCATCATCTTAACTAAATTTTAGTTTGGGATTCCTATAAACATCAACGATTTCTTGACTTGAACTGTTTTATTGTGTTAAAGTATTATTCACCTTGATTCTTTTTCAGGGTTATTGATTCATGGGGAGGAAAGGTTGAAAATAGGATATAATGGACCAGCTTACTTTCCAGTCATGGAAAGCGCCACCTTTACATGTGTGATATCTCCTCAATGTAAGTATAAGAGTGAGTGAAATTGCGGTGTGCACTGTGCTGTCATGCTTGCAGCAGTATCGATGAAATTGATAACGGCATTAAATTTCCGATCACACTTTAAGATTCTAATTTAACAAAACGCTTTGTGATCTCGTGAGCACAGGCAAGTGATTTCAATTAGATCGCACTCAGAGTCACCTCAAGAAGTGATGCCCGAAATTTCAAAAACATGCTTTCAGCAGTCATTAACTAAAGAGAAGACCTTTGCTTTGATTGCCACCTCCCTAAAATAGTACTCTCAGTACGTCAGTGCAAAAATGCGTGTAACTGTTGCGTTAGTCCAGAACAGTACTTGCTGTAATTTTACTGCTTTGTGATTCAGTTTGCCGCGCCCAAAATTCTTTTCACACTACCTTTCTGCGCGTCCGCGGCACGTTAAGTTGAAGGTAGGTTCTGTGGAGTAGGTGGAATTCAAACAGTGGAATGCATGAAAAATGACTGATTGAACTTTGAACCAAAGGTAGAAGAAAATTTCATCGATTTTCACATCGGTGGGAACTCTGACTTTTTTAGATGACGGCCGCGAAACGTATTAGGCAAGACGAATGCTGCACATTTAACTACAGCTTCGTTACCAAGATGCTGGATATAAAAATCGTTTCTTGTAATTTAGGTACGGTTGTAGTGTATTAAATTGGCTTAACTTGCATTTAAAATTTGAAATACGATAAAAATATTTTCATCGTATATAGAGCTTTTAATGCAAGTCAAGCCAATTTACCATCAACTCAATCGTGCTTTGCTGAGCTCTTGGAAACAACCATGTAATCGCTCAAACATGTCGGAGTTGAATTGGTTCCGTGCCACTTGCCATTGCCAAATTCAACTTTACTACTCGTGCTTGCCAAATTCAACTTTACTACTCGTGATACCCTATTTAGGGTTAAGGCGCGCAGTCTCGACAAACGAAAAAATGCCTGCTACAGGTTAATAGAAAAGTTGAACAGAACTGAATAAATTCTTTTCCCTTGGTTTTTAAAGTAAAACATGACAAAGGATTGCATGCAAACGCCATACCAGTGTTCGATAGCATGTTTCATAGTTTGTATGATCGCGGTTGCTATAAACTTAGTTACGCTGTTTGCAATAATTGTTGGTGTTTGATAATACAGGTTATGTTGATATTTTTGTGTTCAACAGTTTGTATGTAACACTGGCAGCCAGTGGCGACTCCGGCACTCTGGCTGCTCGGGCTAAGCCTGAGTTACGAAATGAGGAAAGATTTTGTTAAATTTAAATTCTGCGAAACAAGTTCAAAATTTTTTAACTTAATTTATATTAAGTCCAAAGAAGAAGCCCGACTTCGTATAAAACCACCAGTGTTTGTGGTGGCAGTTGCTTTTTGTGCTCAACGTTTTGTTTAGCTCGGGCTCAAGGAAAATAATCAGACACGTTGTGCAGAGAAATAACGAGAGAGAAACGATTTTCAAGCATTTTTTTGAATCAAATCAAACTCGGACTTGATTGCAGTTGTCCGAGCTCTAACAATGCGAGCTTTTATTGCATTGTTTCAGACACTTTTTTGCTTAATTTTTGGTTGAAATCTGGTACAGTTGATAAAAGCAGGCGTTTTGTTATAACTGCGTACATAAAGGCGTTTTACAATAATCAAACGACTGGATAAATTGTTGCTATTTTTTGTCTTCTCGCTAGTTTTATTGCTTTATTTACTGTTTTTGCAATATTTTGCGACACTGTCAGTGACGAATCCGAGTAGCCATAAAAAGCTGGAGTCGCCACTGCTGGCAACAACATCTACGCTATTCTAAAAAAGCTCCTCGGATACTTATGGGAGCGAAACGTCAAGTTTATCAATAAAAACTGTATCTCTAGCAATATATCTTATCAAGATTTTTAATCAATAGCGACAATTTATTGTCGCTATTGATTAAAAATGTTTATGATATTTTATGATTTTTATGATAGTTTATGATATTTTTTATGATATTATATATTTTATGATAGTTTATGATAAAATGTTTATGATATTTTATATTACCGTTAACGCTGTTTCGGACACATTTGAAAACTAACGTAATTTCCGATTTGGAGAACCATTAATAGTTATGTACTTATTTGAACAAGTACAGCAATTACAAAAGCGCGGCAGGATGTTATATAAATATATTACCTTGTAGATTCTATTGAGGTTTTTATATTAAAGGGAAAGCTAATTAGAGATGTGTGGAAACTTGATGCATGCACTGACATTTCTTAACGAGTTCAGGCTTCATTTCGGGTTCTGTTTCCAATACCGATTTTTCCTATTTGCTCATATGCTTTAGGTTTGCAGGTTTGTTAAAATTATGATTTAGCGCCTCAGTAGCCCTGAAATCTCAGTTGCGCAATGCGCTTTTGTTTCGCGATTTTGTTAGATCAAAAACAGTCACGCTGCGCTTTCAATTGCTCTCATTAGGCCGTTTATTAAATGGTGCAATAGCAGATTTATATTAGCACCCCTCTAATGTTAGTTAGTACTCTGTCGAATATGAGCAATGTATAATCCGTAATACTTGAGTCGCACACAGCGCATTGTTGTAACTGGACCCTGTATTTTAGGCCCGAACCCGGCCTGAACCCAACCGGAGCCGCCGAAAATTGTTTGAAGATAGAATTAGGCCCGCAAGTTTAATTTACCAAATGAACCGATCTGGCCGGCAGGACTTGCTTCTAGTGCTGGGTTCAAGTAATCTTGAAAAAATACTTAAGTAACAAGTAGTTTTTGAAATATGATTTAGTAACTCAGTAATTCAAATAATTTTTAAAAATCTTTTAGAGTTAACATACCGTATTTTAATCACTTTATTTATTACACATCCATAAAGATGATTTATTTGCGCACACAGTAGCTGCGTGCAAAACACAAAGAGTCGATTATTGATCACTCAACGATGACCTCAACTTTGAAATAAACAGTCCAGCAGCACTGAAACACCTTTCTGCTTTAACAGAAGAGGGTTGAAGTGAGTTTAGACAAGACTTCACGCTCTTCAAGACTTTGAGACATTCCTTTCTTGCTTCTTGAAAATGTTATTTCTTTCTTCATGTGTGTCAAGACATTTTCTTAAACACAATCCAAATGTTGATCTTCTACCTGGCATAATATGTCATTGAGCTCTTCTGCTTTGGATTTTTTCAAAGAGGGATCCCTACAGTGATGTCAAATTTAAGAACTTCAGCACTCTCAATAATAGGGCAATGGGGAAAAAGTCGTGAAAAAACATCTCCTGCCACTTTCACAAGCTCTCGTTTTTTTGGATAGCTTAAGAGGGAAGACTTTACCACTTGCTCATAAATGTTTGGAGCCTCTAGATACACAAGGCAAGGCCAAAAATCCCTTTATTTCTCCTTGATTCAATTCTATCAGTGACAGCTGTCAACAATTCCTGCGAAAGGGCTTCTGTTTCTCATATCAGCTTTTTGAGAACATATCCAAAATCTTCTCACTTTTTAAAACTCTATGACATCACGTCTACGAAGAGCAGTTCCACTTACCTCAATTTTTTCTACACTTTCTGCCAAGTCTTTCACCTCTGCAAACTCATCCTCTGTCGAGCATTTTGATCCTAGCTCGAGCTCTTTCAATTTATTTTAAATAGGTGCCCTGGCTTCCAAGAATCGTGTGAGCATCTTGAGCAATGAGTTTCATCTAGTTTTGGTATTCAAGAGCAGAGAAAGTGTTTTCCCCAATTCCTTTTCACAGTTCTTTTGCAAGCAATTATTTTTTAGTGAGCTTTTTCTGAACAACTCAACAATTGCTTTAGCTTTTGAAATAGTGTCACTCATAGCGTCAATAAAATCTGCATTGCAATCATCTGTCAATGTTACTTGCCAGGGTTTGTCATTGTCTTCATTATCAGAGCTCTCAACAATGTCATACTCATCAGCTTTTGCTGCTTCATTAGTGTCCTCTTAACTAATTACTTACTTGAGTAAAAAATTTTATGTAAGTAATTAGTAAAAATTTTACTTAAGTACTTACTTACTTGAACCCAGGTCTATTTGCTTCAAGCAGATAAGCTAAATCAGTCGGTCAAGCGAATTACCTTATTACATATAAGTGACCGCAATTACTCGTATCACCTTTTACTGTATTGGGAGTAATAATAAAAATTACATCTATCTCTAGATGTTATGATTTTCAGCGTGGGTAAAACAATGTTGAGAGTGGGATTTGAACCCATGTTCCTTCTTTTTAACAGCAATATGGTTGACTGGGTAAAAGCGCCGTTGTATAGCGACAATCTCCGAATGGTCTTGCATTCAAACCTCTCATTGACTGTGTTGTACCCTTAAAAAAAAGCAAATTGTCATGGTTTGTTTTTCTTATGCTAACAAGCTGATTAATTTATTAGAATATCAGGAAATTCACGCAGAATGTGGCTGCACGTAATTTCCGCAACAGGTCTGGGCAATTGACCAATATTTTGTGGCGCTGTTGCCACCCTGCGAGTGTTGAGAATAAATATAAGCAGAAATAATTGAATGTGGCTTGAAAACTGCCACTGTGAAAAGCTATGACTCGCAAATGCTGTGAGCTACTAAACTGGGGTGTGGGACTAATGACTACTTCTTGCTGCTGGAAAGCTTAACTCTGGGAATCAAGCTTAGCATTCATCTATATCGTCACTTAATTACGAAAAGCTATAATAGATCCGGTTGAATTCGAACCATTGTCCGCATTACCTTGCGGATTCTCTATCAGTTGACCTGAGAAAAAAGGCTTTTTTGTCTTTCCCATACAACTTAAACGCGAAGCTTCGCTAAAAATTTATAGCATTTTCATTTTCTTGCATAGATTGCAAGCTTTGTGGCATATGTACCCGCTTTCTTTTTATTATGTTGCTGATAAGACTTGATTTTTTAGCGGCCAATCCTGAAAACTGGAAAGTTAGCTGGTACAAAACTTCATCATCATCCGATGCTGTTAAACTGGGAGTAAGTGGTCTCCTGCAATCTGACAATATTGTATATAACGATTTGGATGGCAGATTTTCTATGTCAGCAGATCATTTTTCAGGTACGGTAGGCAATAGTAAAAGTAGGACTAATGTGGAAACTAAAATTTACAAAACCTTTTTTCCTTTCTGGCGTAATTCCCACTTGTATGTTGGTCGCTAGGGGCCTAATACCTCATTTGGGGTCGCCACAGCAGTAATCTGCATTTCCTGGCATTTTCTTTTTGTGGTCAGATGCTCTTCCTGCCACCAACTCTCTTTTTGGAGGGAAAACTATACCACCTGTCTTCCACATAAAGGTGGGGGCGTCCTGTTAGGTACCTTGTCCAAGGACACAACAAGCGAACTAGCCGACTTGTTTTCCACAACCTTCCTTAAATGCCAAGCGCCAAGCAGAGAAGCTGTGGATACCATTTTAAAGTCTTTTGGTACGAGTCGACCAAGGGAATAAACCCCAGGTCTACCGACTGCGAAGCGGACGCTCTAACCACTGCACCATCGCGACGGTTCTTCCGTTGATTTAAAATGTTACCTGACAGAAAAACGAGTTCCAGATGAAAAAAAACGCCGCTGCAAAACATAATATCAATAGTAAGCAATACTGTATATTGCATAACCAAGTTAACCATTAAAATGTTTTCTTATAAACATTTTAATGCAACGGAAATAGGAGTTTGACAACATGTTTTGAAGCGCAATGAAAAAGCAATTTTCTTGTTTTTTTTTCGTATTCAAAGAAGTGAACATCAAATAAGCGAAATGATCACTAAAATATTTGGTCTATTCAAGTTAATTCTGTCAATTGGTTTTTATTTTGAACTCAACGCGCAAACAATTTTTAGTTTGATTGAACGATTTCAGTCGCAAAGTAAACCAAAAGATTTTGTTCGACTGATTCAGCCTTAATTTTTTGGTTTTTGGAAAAGGGATGAGTAAAGGGCCACAAGAGTATTATCCCTGAAAGTTGAGAAAATTCTCTAGAAAATATCCGGTGTTTCAGAACTATTGTGTTATTATGTGTCTTATGACCAGCTATTACGTTTCAATGGTGTAGCCGCGAGCATAACAATGACATCATTTTTGATGAGCAAAAAGAAAATTATAATTGTGACCAATCAGTGATGAAACACGTCGGATCGGTAGCAAAACCAAATATGGCTAGTTATCTTTGTCCGTCTCAGCAACTGTAAACATGTAAATGATGCATCTTTTTTGATCATGAGTTCATTGCTCACATGATTAGATCAAGTGATGAAGTCAATAATTACATAAAAAGACATTTCATGACCATTTTCCTTTTATGGTTGCAATGATTGTGGCAGAACTTTTTACTCGCAAATTAGTGCAAAAGAGCACCAATTAAAAGTCAAGTATTTAAGAACTGACTACAATTTATTTGTTACATATATGCAATGGCATGAAGTTTACTGCGTTTCGAATGGGCGAGGTGTCGTTGTGGTTAAGGCGTCCGCCTCGCGGTCGTAGACCTTGGTTCAATTCGCTTGCGAAGTCGTACAAAAGTCTTTATAATGGCTTTCACTGCTTACTTGGCACTCTGTAATAGAAGTGGTGCGTAGGATGAAATATAAAATGAATATACTCTGTCACTATTACAATGGGTTCTGGCGCTATGAAACCGTTGCAGTTAATAGAACGCCAAATATATTCATTTTTTCACCAGCACAAACTCGGCCACTGTTGTTCATTCAAATAAGAATTTTCGTTGACACTGAGTGGGCTGAATACTGCCACCGAATAGTTTCTGTGAAGATCTAAGGGTAAAGGTAGTGTCGTACCCAATTCCGAGCTTTGGGGATAGGGAGGTTAAAGCTCTCGTTCTGGACCCACCGCGCTGGTGAAAGTAGCCAATGGGGCCTTTATTTTTTTTCGGCAGCCTTTTCCACCACACAAACATCTACCAATGCTCTTGCAACCTGGGTGCGAGTGGCGAGCTGTTATCGAAGCATCCGGCATCGAACTATGGTCTTTTGCGGCGCAAGTGCCTCAACCTCTACACCTCTTATTTCCACAAAAGTGTAGATAACTGAGCACAGACAAAAACCTGTATTATTCCCAAACGATTGATAATTGTAATTAACAGTCAACTATCGCTTTGCTGTCAGTAGACCTGTGCTCAATTACCTTGTCGCTTTATATCAAAAATTAAAAAATGACTTTTGCTCATTTCTTGCTTGGCGTTCAGATTGGAAAGAAGAAATTGGTGTCAAAACGGGCAGACTTTGCTCAGGCATTGCTGTATACCTGTACTAGCTCTAAAACAGTACCATTATCTGCATCTTAGTGAAGGGTATGGTAAAACTAAACAGTTTTTAATTATGGATTTGCAACTTGTTTAAACAAATAAGGTGTTATCACAAGATCCAAGTGCTGAGAAAGTTTCTCTAAGGGATCTTAAGCATTTTGGCAATTTCAATTTTCGATCCTTTGCCATGCACTTTTGCATTTATTTACTATCACCACAAACTGGTTGATGACTACTAAACCTAGAACAATGCAGTGCCTAGCAAAAATTTAAGACCACCTTGTAATTTTTGCAAAAAACTGAATAACTTTGTTTTTCAAACATTTTAATCACAAACCATTTACATTAATTTCGCAATTCATGCACCAACACATTACAAACAGCTCTAAAATAACATATTATGCTCAAATTTCGTTGACTATTGGTATTTGGTGTGTCCCTCTTTGTTTTTAATCACAGGCTGTAACCGTCGTGGCATGCTGTGTGTCAGGGTTTGACAATATTTGGCCGTTATTTCAATGACCCAAACTTTTTTTATCACATCCACAAGTTGTATGACAGATGATGGTTGCTTTTCTGCGACTTTATCTTTAAGAATTTCTACAGGATTTAAGTCTGGGCTGTTTCCAGGTTATTGCAAAACTTCTACTTTCTGGTTTTGCAACAAATCACGCACAATTCTTGACCTGCGGCATGGGCCACCATCATGCTTAAAAATCCCTATACTGATAAATGTCCATATGAATTTTCAGCTTATCTTTTAGTAGTTCCAAGTACTTTTTGCCCTTTATGGTTGTACCAGGGGGCAAAAAGTACAAACCAGCTGACTAGTTGCATGACATGGCCCCCCAGATCATTTGACTTGGGAGTGTTTTTATGCATGACATGGCCCCCGGATCATTTGACTTGGGAGTGTTTTTAGTTGAAATTGTTTATTTCTCATTGTATCTCTTTCCTTTTGGTCTACGAACGTTTTGCTTCCTTACCGCAAATTTCTAAATGGTTGATTCATCCATGAACAATACTTTACTCCAATGTTCAGTGGTCCAATGTTGATGTGCTTTAGCAAATGCCGAACGCTTGGGTTTCAGATTTAGTTAATAATTGTTTCTTGTCGGGTTTTCGCGATTTTAATCCGAAATCATATGTCAATTGGCGAGAAACAGTCATATCACTCACTTTGACGCCCTTTGCCAATAATGCAGGTTGTACTTTCTTTATCAAGGATCGAGCAACCATCTTTTTCACTAAATGATCATCTCTCACAGTGGTTTTCTTTGGTATACCACTTCTCTTTAACTCACTGTAACTCCCCTTTAGTCTCCAATTGACTATTACTGTGTGAACTGCTGTTTTGCTGACATTACATTTCGCATTAATTTTGCGTTCTGAGTAGTCTTTGTATAATGTTACAATTTCAGCACGTTGAACTTGACTGAGAGATGTTTTTTTTGCCTATTTTTGCTGCTAAAACTGATCACAAAAATAACTCAAATCTGTCTCTTTAAGCAACAAAAAGCAAATAAAATTTAATTTACTGATTTCAAAGAACACCACGGTGCAACAATCACACAAGAGAATACTAGAATAGAGACTATGATGTAAAAAGTGGATTAATATGACAAAATAATTAAAAAATACAATTTTTTCAAAAGCAGTCTTAAACTTTTGGTAGGCATTGCAAGCTAAAATAAGCTTACGGTGGCACTCTTAAGGCTAACTAGTATATTATTACACCAGTAAGCACCAGCTTTCACGGATGGAACTACCGCTTTCTCAGAGATGCTTATTCAAATAGGATGCAGCTTTTCATGCTTCAATTATTATACTTTGCATGCTTCCAGTGCTTCAGTTATTTAAATAAAATTCGTCTGGTGCTTATTCAAATTGTTTAAATCGATTGTATTTGAATAAGCACTTGACGAAGCGACAGTTCTAACCGCAAAAGCCCGTGTTTGTTTGCGTAGTAATATACTAGTTAGCCTTAAGAGTGCCACCGTGAGCTTATTTTGGATTTTTTGTGCAGGGTGCACCATAATGATAGGACACATTTTAAATGCTATTTTCTCAGATTATAAAAGCGACAGAGTACTAAATATATTTTTTACATAACTGATACCCAAGAGTTTTACATTTAGATCGGCGGAAGTAAAATACCGAGCTGTTTTTAGAAATTGCAAATCATTTCTTATCGCGATTTCTATTTATATCAAAATTTTTGGCCGTGGTAACAAAATGAATAAACAGACTCCATTTGTAAGCAAATGGATGAACTTAATCAGCGGGGAGATGTCCCCCGGTAAAAATTTCCGCGAGAGCGGCGCACCCCGTACTCGGCGCCGCTGTTTAACACCGTCTTTGCGTGGCGCTCAGCATGATTGATGTATATGACAAATTTGCCTGTTGTGTCTTCAGGAAAATTTCTAATAAAATTCACCCATCTTTATGTGGGATGCAGCTTGTGGAGCCGAGCAGCATAAGCCTACTAGTCGCTGTGGCGTAGTTTGACTGCAAAGTGGCTATCAGAACGATAGCTCAAATGCATAAGCAATACACAACAAGCACGTTTGAAGACGAACGACAATGTAGCCACGCTCTGTGATAGTTAGTTTAAATTTACCGTATCAGTACAGCCGTAACTTACGCAGAGGCCAATTATAGGGCTTTTTCTATAAAACATATGTTTTGTATTGCTATGTCTGCACAATAGCTGCGTTATGCCGTTAACAGACAATTATCCACGTGTAGAAACTACGTTGCCTTGGCTCAACATCACACTAACTTGATTATTTGTTCAAATAATAGGTATACTTTTATAGGCAGTAATACATTATTGGAATTTAACTTTCGAATATGGCAAAACACATGGGTGCAACCAAGGAGGGTGAGCACGTTGCGATGCCCCCCTTTTGTCTCATCCAGTATTATGCACGAACCAACAAACAATTGCACGAAAATTAGCTGGGAGTTGTTCAGTTGGACTTTGTGCCTGAGTTTGATATCTGACCTTCATGCGTTCAACAGTTTTCCTAATACAAGGGAATATCGATGTACCTATTAACCTATAGCTTAGTCACGGCTACCTATTTGTCTTAAGGTAGTTGTACATCGTATACTTTTTGTCTCTAGTTTTTGTACGTTTTTCTCTCATGTAGTTTTGTACCAAAATTTTCATTCATTAGGATAGTTATATGATTCTTCACACTATGTCTTGTCCGAATATCCGATTTTGTCCGCAAAGTATGTGCCAAAAGGGTATGCGTTTATGCGGAAAAAAATTCACAAAAATCTGGTGCGCACTTGCAGACAAAACTGGGTGTTCACCCAACAAGCTATACGCTGTGAAACCATGTATATATCGAAGGGGATGAAAATTTCTGTACAAAAATGCTTGAGAGCAAAAAACATACAAAAACGTATACAATGCGCGTTCTACCTTTAGAAAATATTTACATGTTTATTTTCAAGAAACAGGCTTATTTTTGAGTTATGTGCATAGTATGTCTAAGCAGCCGTTGTGGTCTTAAAATTTATTGCTGATATCCAACTCTTAGAAGGATTTCATTGCGTTAAGTTTATCTCCGAGAAAAAGTGTTCGATTTGAGAGATTTGTTTTACAATGGTCCACTGACCAAATGCAGTGGGAACAACCTTGTTAGTTTTAGTGAGTAGACATTGGATGCAGGATTTAGATTAGGGTAGTGATTTGTTTAGACCGTGATTCTCAGCCTTCTTTTGACCCAGTGACCACTTTTTGTTCAAAACAAGACCAAAATGGACCACTTTCCATGCCCAGATCTCAAGAACGCCACTAGTCGAAACCGTGTTGCGCATAAACGGGTGAACTCAAAGGGCATGTTCAGTTTCAGCCCTTCGCCAAATGATAATTAATAAACTAATTAAGCAATCCCCTCTCAATTTGCACACTCAACCCAGCGAAACTCTCTGTGGACAACGTTGACTGGTTTGGACTAGGGCTGTCATACGTCCAGCTTACAGTAGTTGGAACATTTTTACGGATTGCACATCTGAGCATTGGTGTAAAAATAAAATTAAACCTATAGCATAAAAGCGAAATGTCGTTTTAATTTTTTTTCTGTAAAAAGCACATCTGAAAACTCAATTGAAATCGAAAATATACCGGGCTATATCATGAATAGTAGAGTCTTGTGTAGACCTGACTGGGCCATTTTATGAGGAAAATTGTCGGGATGATAACTTCATGCTATTAAGAAATGCGCTGCTCCGATGAACGTAGTTCAGCGTAGAGTCTTAGTGTGTTTTGTATACGGACGTTGCATACGGATTCGTGCGTCTGGCTATGGTACGCTGCGTTGCTTTAACTAAGTTTGAAGGTACAAAACCGGTAAACTTGGCTCACCTCTTCCGATCAATTTGTGTTTTATATACGAACGTTACAATCGGCTTTGTGCGTCCGGTTTTGGTACGCTGCGTTGCTTAAACTAAGTTTTGACGAACAAAATCGGTAAACTCATCTCACCTCTCACCTCATCCACTCAAATGTGTTGTCTGCAGTTTTGTAAGTGCAGGAAATTTTTGTGCAAGTTCCTTGAATTTTCTTTAAAAAAAAAACTGCAAATGTCGCTCATTGCCTGAGGCTAGACCCCTATGCCTCGTTATCACACGCTCCAGAGGGCTTTTCCGCTACACCCTGCAATGTTGTTTAAAAACTTTTTCCCCCTCCAGGAAATTCCCGCAGCGTAACTGGTGGAACATAACAATTTTAAGAACGTAGGCCTTCATCACTTTTGGAGGTGTGCTGATGAAATATTTAAATTATGATTCTGTGTACAAGAATTGGGTTTAATTAGAAACCTTATTCTGAGCTTTTTGGTAGGCCTAGGCTAACTGTCGCTGAAATCAATCAATGCTTTTGAAAGAAGTTATCATCTGCATTTGTCTTTATTTTCGATTTTTTAAGTTTTAAAGGTAACTAATCAACTAAAGGTTTAGTAGCAACTTCACTCAGTATGGGGAGATTTGTTAGGGTTAAAAAAGTAATGCAGTTGAAACTTCGTATATTGTGTTTACACTGTACTAGGATAAACAGCGTAATAAATTTACATCGAAAATAATGGCTAATGGGCTTAGAATTAAGTAAAATTGAGCTAAGATCAAAAGCACTTTAACGTCTTACTACTTGAATTAATAGTTTCTAAAAGCCAGTGTGCTTCGAAGAAAGCTTTAGTGTAGTTTCATAACAAGCTGTTGGCTGTAGATCTTCCAACTTTACAATTCCATTAATATTTTAAACGCTCTGTTGCTCATACCTCTTAGTATTCTGAAAGAGCCTTAATAAACAAGGGTTGATTTACCAGCAGAAATATTTGCTTCAGTCGCAATTGAAAAGATGTGAATCCAACGCTCACTTTCTGCGTTAAAAATCTTATTTGAAACTGTGAGCTTCTATGATGCTAGTAATGCAAAGGGCGCCAGTTTCATAACACTTCTGAATTATCAGTTTCACCGTTTACCTTTAATTTTTTATCATTATTTATGAAATTCTAAGCTCGTTGATGGTAAGTGCTATTTTGGAAACTGGCCTGCCGGCGAGTATTGAGGTGCCCCTTGGCTTGAGGTTAATATTGCTTTTTGGAAAATGTTATGTACTAAAGTGCTAACGTAGAATTGCACTGAATCAGAGAAATTTCTTGACAACTGCTAAACAGATCTGAACGCAAGCGCTTTATATTTAGGAACCGTTAAAGCTTTGTGCGACGCGATAATAACTCAACTTATATTGTGTTTATACCTCATATTGCATCAAGTCGTTAATGCATCTGCTTTTTTTGAAGCTGCACTTCACCAGCAGAAGCGTAGGTTTCGTTAGATAAAGAGAATTACACTTCACATATTTTATGCTTGATTTCTAAAAACAATCATACACATCACTGAATTCAACACTACTGTCATTTAAACTGCGCGTTAGTGTTAATTTATCGTACCACGCAATGTCGGTAACTTTACTAATTCCAAAATAGGAATTCAAAATTCTTAAGTTTCAACTTTCTACTTGAGCACTTAATAGACAAATACTTTTTAATGGATGTAATATTTTTTGTGTTTGTGGTTTGTAACAATTTTTGCTTGATGCGCTTCTTGGAAGTAATATTCAGTATTGTTTGTTGCAAATGCTGGGCAGAGCAATTCAACACTTTTAAAAGCAAAATTTAGTATTTTAGGTTGTTTTATTATTACGTAATGTATGAACTGATGTTAAAATGCACCAAGAGCTTGCTTTCTGAATGTATATATTGGCTGGTAATCACTGACATAATGTTATTAACTTATTTGGAATCGAAATTACGCAGCTGTGCCTCTAAAATTCAGTCATCCAAATTAATGATACGTCAAAACCGACAAACGGCTCTCTACCGCTTAAAAGTGTGAACGTGATTACCGTAAATGTGCCAGAAGTTTGTGCCTCTTTTGATATGGAAACCCAAATCTATAGGTAGCAGTGTCGGCATGCGGTCTGCAAAAAATTTATTTGTGTCCGCCAGCGTTGCAGACCAAAATTACTTATATTGTAATTGTGTTTGCTGTTTAAGCCACCGCTTGAATGACTTTATGAATACTGCATCAATAGCATATGCAAAAGTGATTCAATGCTCATGCACTTAAATTTGAAGCGAAACAATTGCTCTATCGGAAATAAAAATCAAATTTAAACATGAACTTTTTTACCTTTCATTCGAATCTGCTATTTTGGAAAATTGGCTATTGTTAGGTACTGTAATAGGTGATGTAACGTAAATTGTTATTTGGCAAGGAAAAACAATGTATCTTGAAATAGACGCAGGAGAAAAATACAATATGTCTTTTACTTTAACTTATTCAAACACAGGCTACTTAGAACTTAAAGCAGGGGTTTTTAGCTGGGGGTATATTTACTGAATCATAAAGTGAAGCAAACTTCATTTTTCAGTATTGAAAAAGTGATAGTGTTCTATATATTTGAATAATAATCCAGTGCAAGTAAGTTCTCGTCTTTTTATTTTATCTCTACGCAAGTGTACTACAATTTTCATTTCAGCAGCGTAAGTGTGCTACATTTTTACTGTTCTCAGCCTAATTTGGATTTTGATCACAAAGTAGATTACAAATGTGCTAAGATTGAAACTTCCTTTATTTCTCAATAAATTGCATTGTTTTCACAATGGTCAGACCGTGGTGTTACGCCATTTGTCTCCTCTATGTGTATGCTGGCGAGTTAAAAGGGGAGTTCTTGATGTGCGAAAGTTTAGAGACGACTACCAAAGCGGTTGTTCAGGAAAAAATGGATAATTTCTTTCAACAAAAAAATGTATCCTGAAATCATGTGGGTTCACTTTGCACAGACGGTGCTCCTCTATGCTCGGTGCTAAGCCAGGCTTTACAACTTTGGTGAAAAAACAAGCACCGCACATTATATCTACTCATTGTGCCCTTCATCGACATGCACTGGCAAGTGAAACCCTTCCATAATACTTGAAAGCAGTATTGAAGCATGTGATTAAATGTGTGAATTTTATCAGGGCACGTGCTCTTCATCATCGTCTTTTTGAAGTGGTTTGTAATCAGATGGGATCCGAACACACTGTTCTCCTTTATCACACCGAAGTTCGGTGGCTTTTTAGGGGTTTCGTTTTGTCTCGAATTTTCGAACTATGTGGTGAAATCGAGACTTTTCTTTGAGAACACAAATGCCCGTTGAATAAGCACTTTGACGACAACAAATTTATTGGTGGATTGGCTTACTTGATAAACATTTTTTCAAGTTTGAACCAGCTCAATATGCAGATGCAAGGAAAAAGTGTTACCATTATAGATTTACGTGATAAAATTCAAGGCTTTCAGACAAAATTAGATCTGTGGAGTAGAAGAGTTCAAAAAGGAATTTACGCAAATTTTCCAACATTTGATAATCGGAATATCAATAGAAGTCGTAACGAGATTTCTGACCTCGGAAGTCGAAATATGCCAGCACCTTGCCGCCTCAAAAAGCAACTTTGACGGTTACTTTGAAGGTACAATTTAAACAGTACTGCTCCTTGGACAACTCATCCCTTCGAAGCCAAATTAGAAAGTATTACTGACGATGATTTCTGCAAATATGAGTTAATTGATCATCAATGTTCAACGACGCTTCATTCCAAATTTATGTCGTGCAATGGTGACTTTTCCAAGCTTTGGTGTGGATTGCTCGAAGAGTTTCCTATGCTGACTAAGCGTGTATTTGAAGTTATTATACCTTTTGCAACTACTTATCGATATGGATCTAAAGCGAATGGAAATAATTATGCTCCACAAGTAAAGCCAGATTTCTTTCCTGACCAGTCCCAGCTTTTCTAATTAAAGACGACCCATCGTAGTCTGAAAAAAATATCACAGGATAGAATGGCTTAAAAGTACGAAGGACATAATTTTTTTCAACTCTTGGTGGTTTTACCAAAAAAGGTGAAAAAGCACTAAGTCTTTTTCTGAGAGTTTGAGGCAAATGCCCCTGTTCCTCTGAAATACGCCACCTTTTTGATGATAGAATATTTGTTGGTAACGTTGTGAGAAAAAATTGACTCTGGGCGAAGTAGAATTTTTTGTTGTCTTAATCACGTCATCATACAATAATAACTTGTCCAAATTTAGCGGAGGTGGTGGTCGCTCCTCTTAACACTAATTGTCAGCTAAGTAGGTGACCCACATTATCAGTGAGCTCTCGGAAAAGACGTCAAGCCTCCTGTGTGATTGCAGTGCTTGTAGCAGTCCTGTTGGTTACTTTAAAACTGATCTGAGCACAAACTGCTGTGTATAAGCGTGAAAGATCTTACGAATCATACTGTAGTCTCAACTCATTTTAGTTGTAAGCTTACAGCTCTTTATTTTTTTTAAGATGTACTATCTAAAATGATGATAACGGCCACTGTGATTAGGCTATTTTATTAATATTTTGTGGATGTTGATGCTCCCAATCATTGGATTATTTTTAAAATAGTATGCTGCAAGCTTGTGATGAGGTATGTGGAAAGAAAAAAGGTAGAAAAAAACCGTGGGGATATATGGTGATGAAATGAGAAAAGCAATACAACGAAAGAAAGTGGCATATAAGAGATGTGCAAAAATCAATCGAAAGAAAACAAGGCTAGATATCAGAATATCAAAAATCGAACAAAGAAAATGGTTGCTAATTCTATGAGGAAAGAAGCTGAGAAAGAATTAACAAAATTGAACAAAAAAACAAATAACATTTTTACACTGGTGGAATTCATAAAAAAAGATGGAAAAGATGTTGAAGGAGGTAGATGCATGAGAGGAAAAGATGGAAGGTTAGGCTTCAGTGAAAAAGACAGAAAAAAATATAGAAAAATCACATGGAGGAGATCATGAATAAAGAGAATAATTGGGACCACGTCACAGAAGCTAGTATGGTAGAGGGACCTATTACAAATGTTACCCAAGAAGAAATGGCGATAGCAATAAAAGTGATGAAACCAGGAAAGGCAGTTGGACTCTCTGAAGTATGTGCAGAGATGATATTTGTTAGTGGAGAAGTAGGGGTTAGTGTGATGGTGGAACTTGGATGGGAAAAGAATGCCAGATAAATGGCAAACAAGTGTGCTGGTACCAATTTTCAAGGGAAAGGGAGATGTAAGAAACTGCAATACTTACAGAGGAGTAAAGCTATTAGAGCACGCCATGAAGATCGTTGAAAAAGTGCTGGAGAGAAGAATTCGAGAATTAGTAAATATTGATTCAATGCAGCTTGGTTTTATGACTGGAAGAGAAACGACAGACGCATTGTTTGTAGTGCAAAGAATGCAAGAGCAATATAGGGATAAGAAGAAAAAGTTGTACATGTGTTTTGTGGATATTGAGAAGGCATTTGATAGAGTTCCAAAAAGGTGATTGCGTGGGCGATGAGAAAGAAGGGTTTGCCCGAAGTAATCGTAAGAGCGATGATGAGTATCTGTCATGGAGCAAAAACGAAAGTTCAACTGGGATCTGAGTTATCTGAAGAATTCTTGGTACAAGTTGGTGTACATCAAGGATCTGTGTTGTCGCCACTGCTTTTTGCGATAGCACTGAATGTAATCTCGGAGAATGCAAGAGGAGGATTGACAATTGAATGTTTGTATGCGGATGATTTTGTTTTAATAAGTGAAAGTATAGAGAATTTAAAAAAGAAGTTTTTAAAATGGAAAGAGGCCTTTGAAAGCAAGGTACTGAAGGTGAGCCTCAAGAAAACAATAGTATTGGGGAGTGGTTCAAAAGGTAAGGTCCTCAAGAGTAAAGTTGATCCATGTGCCAAGTGCGGCAAGAGGGTGATGTGCACAAAGTGTGGTAAATGGATACATGGTAGATGCGCAAAATGAAGAGGGTGACTTCAACTCTGGCAGAAGTTTTTTATTTGTGAACTATGTGTTTATACAAAGGAAGGAATTGTGGAACCAGATGAAGAATTATCATTTTTTGACCAGGTTGACTTTGTGAAGAGTTTTGTTATATGGGGGACAGGTTGAACGCCAGCAGTGGAAGTGAAGCAGCGGTAACAGCAAGAACGAGAATTGGATGGATAAAGTTTAGAGAATGTGGGAAGTTACTATATGGGAGAAAGTTTTCGCTAAAAATGAAAGAAAGGACCAATCCGAGTTGTGTAAGATCAGCAATGCTGTATGGGAGCGAGACATAGTGTCTAAGGGAGAAGGAGATGGCAATTTTGAGAACAACTGAAAAAGCAATGATGAGAGCAATGTGTGGAGTTAAGGTCATTGAGAAAAGAAGGAGCCAAGAACTTATGAGTTTGCTGGGTTCAAAGGATACTTTTAATGGACTAGCTAGAATGCGATGGTATGGAAATGTTTTGAGAAGAGTGTTGGATTTTGAAGTGGTGAGAAGAAGAGGGCGTGGGCGACCAAATATGACAAGGAAGAGACAAGTGGATGTCAAGAAGTACGAGGTGAATCCGGCCACCTGCGTTAACGCATTCAAAACCGGAGTTAAAAAACTGGATCTCTCTGTTTTGTGAGATTACAGTTGCACTTTTGAGCTTTTGGATGTTTTGTAAGCCCTGACAGCTCTAGAAGCTCCCAATATTAATTTTTGTAAAAGATTTGTCTTGTTTTCATGAGCGAAACCATGCAAGACTTGGAGGTCAACATCAGAAAAACAAAAGTGATGGTGAACGGGTCGGAAGAACTATTCAAAAGCAAGCCAGATCCATTTGGAGTGTCGGGGAGGAGAGTAACGACCAATTTAATGTTGTGCACGAAATGTGGAAAATAGTTTCATGGCAGATGGGCAAAAATGAAGAGAGTGACCCCTAGGTTGTCTGCGAGTTTTGTTTGCTCGAGATGTTGAGTAATAATGGAAGAAGCAGTGGATTTAATCGGGCAGTTGTGCGATGAAGTAGAGACAGTTAATGGATTTTGTTAGTTGTGAAACTGACTAAGTTCTAGTGGTGGTTGTGAAGCGGCAGTCACAGCAAAAGTAAAAATTGGTTTGGTAAAATTCAGTCAATGTGGAGAGTTGTTACTTGAAAATAGGTTTTTTCTGAAGATAAACGGAAAAGTTTGTAGTTGTTGCGTAAGATCAGCAATACTGTATGGAAGCAAGACATGACGTTTAGAAGAAAGTGAAAAAGAAGTTTTAAGGAGAACGGAGAAAGCAATGGTGAGAGCAGTGTGCGGCCATAAAGTTGTAGACAGAAAGACAACTGAAGAGCAGATGGACAGGGAAAGGATGCACAACTCAGGGAACCGTTTGACAACACTGGATAATTGTTAAAGAAAATTGAATGTGACCGGTGGCGAAATGACATGGCCTTTCTTCATCATTTAATATCATGTTACAAATTCTTCAAAACTTCTCAAGCCTTTCCAAAGGTGAATGTTCAATCCCTTCCTGCTCTCAATAATGCAAGGTGAAACTCCATGGCGATTTATACTTTGCTTGCATTCATTTTGATGCCAGAGTTCCGGCAGAAAGCTGAAGCAGCATGTGACTTCATCAGTGGCACATGGAGTGATATCTGGTTCTTAGCTCAGTTTTTCAATCCTGCTGACTTTGACTATCTATCAGAAGCTTGCCAAGAGCATCCAAAAGCTTTGAAGTCTCTGAGGAAGTTTTGGTCCAGAGAGCCAACACAGCGATCGAATATCTGTGCTGAGCGAGCAATTAAAGTAATGCAAAACTTGCTCCCACTCTCCAGATCGACTGAAAGACTAAATATTCAATTTCTTATAACAAATACACAGTAGTGGAGTATTAATTTCGCCTATTGTTCATTGTAAATAATAAATCTGCACAATTTTCCAAGGAATCATGAGTTAAGTAGATGGCTAACAGTTTTATCAGTTGGAGGGTGAAGTTTTCTTAAGCAAAATCGAAAAGATCCATATTTTCTTGATTTGTAGATAAAAACTCCACAGAATATCATATGGGGACATAGGGTTAAAATTTGTCATACCCCTAATGAACAGTTAAAATCCATTGTGACATGCTTGTTAGTGTTTCTTTTAAGGCTATGAACTTCCCCATGTAACTGTTTGCTACAAAGGCTGTGTTTTTCAAATGATGGACCGATACAATTCTTTGTAGTTTTTTATGATGTTGAACATTGCACGTTTACGATATAGCATGCTTTATTCATTCGTGAATTAATTTGTTTTCAGTGTAAATGATCCATATTGGTCTGACGTGAATGATTACTGAGCCAAACTTTGCCTGTTTTGGCTCAGTAATCATTCATGTCAGACCAATATGGATCATTTACACTGAAAACAAATTTTATTCTTTGACCAGCCTTGTATAAATATCCATTTGAAAGTATCCCTAATTACGGTAAAAAATCAATAAGAAATTCAAAATATCTCAAAAACTAGAGCCAATCTGCAAAAAATAACGTCATTTTCGAACTTAGCGCCCCCATTCTACCCTTTGATCGCTTTCACCTTATGTGCCCAAAATTTTTTGGTGGCCTGTGTAATCGATACTTCTGCAGCTGGGAATGATTTTTTAGTAGTAACGTTTCTTTAATAGCTTTCTACTGTAATTTATTCACGAATACGTTATCACTCCAATGCAAAAATTCTGAAAGTGGTTTGCATTTGTTCGTAATAATAGTTTAGATAATGTTTGATACACATGAGTGAAAGGTGCTAGTGCTTTATCTACCATTGTAGAATCCACCTGTAAGTAAACCAAGTAACTAGTGGCCTATGCTCACTACTTCAAAAATGAATAGAATGGAATGGCAACAGTAAATAGCGTGGGCGTTTGTTTTGAAAAAAAACCGATGTTTTTAAATGTTGTTACAGTGTATCAAAGAAATGATACAACAACCCATGATGAGCGTTGCTTTGCTGACAAAAGATAGATACAATACGCTTTTTTGTCGGTGTACTGTTACAATATTTTGGACAATTATTTAGCGAGTCGCCTGTCACGCTGAACCATAAGTTTTCAAACCTTGCGGATCGTAACCTCGTCGCTAGCTCTCAAAATATGCTAATTGGTCTAGAAATGTGTTTTACGCTATGTGCCGCGCGATTTCTAAATATATTTTTTTCATTATTGTGTTTTGTAGGCTGCGCAGTACTCATTCAATCAGCTTTAGAAACTTTATCTTTTTATGTTCCATAAAACATCAATTTACTTATTTTTGAAGTTTAAAAATTGCTGATATCGATTCGATGCGTTTGTTGCAAAATCTTAAAATGCAGTTCAAGCTACAAACCGATTTCAAACAAGCGTGGGGTCATAGACCAAACTCGGTTCGAAAATCATTCTCAGCAGAGCTAATTTACATTATTTCGAAATAAGCGCTGTCAATTTTGACTGGACAGTTGAGTTGACTGCGTTTATTTTTTATCTTGCGGTGGCGAAAAAGCTATTTGACGACGGTTATGCTTGACTGGAGGTTTTCAAATACTTTTTGACACGACCCCCAAAAAATAGTCCTTGTAGTCTCCCGATCCGAACATTACCGAGCACAGTTTTACGAAAAGCATTTTCCCAATAATTAACAGATTACTCCTCACTGTGGTGTTGATTTCTAAAAAAATGTCCTCACCCAAATTTTTTTCGCAACCCAATGTACAAGGTGTTGCGACTCACTCTTTGAGAACTCCTGTTTCAAGTAACGCTGTTTCACAAGTGGGCCACAAAGCATAGATGATGCTTCCTTTTTTCGGAGAACATTGTAGCACGTAGAGTAAATGTTTCACAATATCTCTTAGTGGTCCATCAAAAACAACATAAGTAAATTGGGGCGTGAGTGGAGAAAAGGCTGAGAAGCTCAGTTTTAGAACAGCGTGGTCCAACTGCAGATCCGCGAACTATTTTTTTTGGCCTGCGAATAATTGCGGTGATTAGCATAATTACGATGGGATTGCCATGCGTCCCGAAAATTTGCTCAAATTTAGGATGTAGGTAATGATCTTTTTTTTTGGAGAACACCTTTATTTGGGGTAACACAACCCTAATTGAAACCACGGCCCGCGGAATAAATTTTCTGTTTCTGATGGCCTGCTATAAGATAAGTTGGACCACACTGTTCTAGAGCGTCGTTGCACTCACACCCGCTCCATAGTTATTAATATTAGTGGCACAGGCTTATTTTTATAGCAAGTAATGGAACTAAGTTTGGAAAATTACCATAGCCAACAGCGCCTTTTCCAAGAACAAAAGGTAGCCATCATAGGTTTGAATGCGTAACTATAGCTGCCATAACCAGCAGTCCAGCCTGTTTGAACACATTCCGCACTACTGCTATGTGACTGAGTTACATAAACGATCTGCTGGATCAAGAGCCAAGTGCGATGGTAAATGCTACTCCGTAGTTCTCAACCTGTGGCACATTTATCTCTATTTTACGCCAGGCTTTTTAGGTGCTTATTTGCGTCCTACCGATACATGAAGTTTCATGTCAAAATGCTTGCTGTGGTTTTTAGCTATCGCAAATAACAATGCTCTTTGTCTTTGCATGCCATAATGATGTTTCTCAATTATGCAACTTTTGTTTGGAACTAAACTAGGGTAGTTAGCCGCCGTTGTTGCTCACTCATGTACATTTAAGCAAATCAAGTTTTGCTCAGAACAAATTTTACGTAGCGTCATTAAAAAACTTCGTATACAACCACTTATCTAGCAATAGAAAAGGTTTAGATCTTTATCGTGCTGTTTTAGCGACTCTTTTGAAAAGTAAAAGTGAGTAGAGAAAAAGCGTACAAAACGTGTACTGTGTATATCAGTCATCCACCGCTGGAAAGACTGGGGTTGGCTTCACTTATTAAAAATTTTTGGCAAACGACTAGATTTCAGGGGTAATGTGTGCAGCGGGATTATAGCATGGCATTCTGACTGTTAAGGTCGGTGTACACTGTTTACACTTGTCCAATTTTGTACGTTTTTCGTTCTCATGCATGTTAATAACCAAAATTTTCAACCGCTTAAGTTTTTATGTGATGCTACACATTTACATGTTGTTGTATGAATATCCGATTTTGTCGGCAAGTATGTACCAATGGTATATTCGTGTTTACGAATAAAGAGATTTTGTTGACAAAACCGGTTGTTTACACAGCAAGATATGCCACATGACACCATATCAATATCGATGCGAATGAAAATTTCCATTCTAAAGTGCTAGAGAGCAATGACGTTCAAAACCGTATTAAGAGCGCGCAAAAACTTACACTTTACGGCGTACTCATTCCCCAGGGTTGCCAGATCCCAGTGATTAAACAAAGCCAAGCCAAAAAACAAACAAGCCAAACAATTTTACTACCTACAAAATTGAAATTTTATTTAGAAAATGTACTTATATCACATAAAAACTTCTTCGAAAAGTTTGTTCTCTTGTTGATAGATTCAATGGAGGATTTCTTAGAATATAATATGACAGCTTTGAATCCATTCAACATTTTGGTTGAAGGAACAAATTCCTTACAGCATTTATTTGAAGATGGGAGTTCTGCTCTAATTCTAATGATAGCCTCCAACTGAAGTCTATTTCTTGCTTTAGTTTTTATGCAAGTTATCCAGCGGCTACTTGATGAAGGGCTCAAAAGTAAGAAGTAATTATTAAATGGCAGAACTAGAACGTACACCTGACGCTATACAGTCAACACTGACATTTGTATAAAAAATCTACAAAAATCAAAAACTAAATAAAAAGAAATATTAAGCGAACGGCAATATTTTACAATCCACTATACATTACAATCTGTCTCTGTCACACCGACTCTGTAATGATAACTAAAGGGTCAAGCGTCTGGAAACCTGCAGCTCTGCCGCGGTGCTGTCCTCAGTTTGGTTACAAGTCACAACAGAATACGTACAGTACGAGTCGTAAGTATAATAGCTAAGCAATATCGTTACAGACTAAATATTGTTGTTCATATAATTATAAAAAATGGAAACTAGAATAGAAATCTAAAAAAGCCAAAACGCCAAACTGAAATTCTGGCGCCCAACGTGTTTCAAAAAAAGCCAGATTTGTCAAATTTGGCGTTAAAAAAGCCAATATGGCAACCCTGTCATTCCCACGTTCTCAACAGCAAGGCGCGGTTTCATCGTATTCGTTACGCTTCATAGGCGTTGGCTATCTCGAGCGTACAGCACATGCCATTGATTATTTTCAACGTCTTTAAAACTGGTCATAGAAATTTGGATGGTATTCTAACTTTTTGTGTATTTACCGGGATCACCAAATTGGGCTACTTTTTAAAAGCATTTGCGCCGAAATTTTGCGTTGGGCGCTGAAAATAAAGAAGCGCCCGATTGAGCTGCTTTTTATCAACTTGGTGACATTTTAACTATCTCCTAAAGTTTAGTGGTCTTCCAGGTTCAGGTTTCATGATTTTTAAAATTTTTTTGTAAAAAACTGATGAAAGTTTGTGAATGCAGTTATGCATTATTAGGTCAAGCTGATTTTTTAATTGCTGGCTAAAAAAATTTGGATGAGTAGGATTTTTTATACCAGTCAGCTTGTATTCTGATCACGCTTTTACAAGGTCAAGTTAGTTTTAGCAGCATCAGAGTATTAGTGGGTTATTTGTTGGTGATTTGCATTTTTTGATATAACAGGGACAACACTAAAATACGGAAATTCGTATTAAATTATGGGTTACTGAATCACGAAATCATATTTGTCAAACATAAATTTACCGAATTTGATTTAAAAAAAAAATTACGGACTTACAAGGAAATCGCAGAAATATGAAAATATATGGAAGTTGATAAAAACTAAAAGTATAGCCATTCACTTTGGTAAAATGTGATATCTGAGTGGAGTTGCACTAAGCATTTACATAAATTTTGGTATTGGCCACTTCAGTGAGAGAAATTCATGCGATTTTGGGGTTTCAACACTTATAAATAATTCTGCAATGTGCAGAGAAATGAATTAATCAACGACATAGGCAAAGGCCAAGTAGATGGAAAATTATAGTATGTTTCGTCAACACACTCCCTTACGTCGGCAGTTTGCAGAAAATTAATCAGCAAATAGTTTATAGCCCTTCTGTAACTCCAATACATTGCACTTATCCCAATATTTTGAATAAGGAAGCAATGGATAAAATGAATTTTTCGGAAACGTTGAAAAATGTTTGGTGAAAGAAATTTCGATAATCTAATTTGAAATGCTTTGCCTCAACTGTTGGTATTTCAGAAAACGTCTTGCGTCCGCTAAAATTGAGAGAAAGGGAAATTCTTTCTGTTTGGCTGAAATTACATGTATGTTTCCGATTACAGTGGACGCCGCTTAATGTAATGACGGATAATGTTTTCAATCGGTTAATATCATCAAAATTCCTGATCCCCGCCTGAACGTACAAAATACATTACAAATAGGCTACTTATTGTAATCAGCACATCCGTTATTGTGATCAGGAAGTTTCCAAACTAGCCTAACTAGGGGACATTTTTGTCTACTTCTAAAAGCATGTTTCGGAAGAAGCAATTCAAAACTTTTTAAGAAAGATGGTCTTTTGTGTGTCTCTACAACCGCAACAGTAATCAGCATTGTTGTTGAAAAACCAAGTGACATGACGCAAACAGACTTTGAGGAATAGATGGCAGTGGACAATAACCTCCAGGTGGCTGCAAAGTTAACGGAGGCCGACGTCTGGGTTGCTGTTACACGGGCTGGTGAGAAGAAATTAAATAGTGACGATGAAGCAAAGGAAGATCAACTAGCAGTGCACATTCCAACGAATGGGGAAATGAGGAAAGCTCTTCGTGTGTTACGACTTGGGAGTACAAAATAGGTTTTTTATATTTGAATTGCATTATGCATACGAGGCCTTTATAAAATGACTTGGTACGAAAATACATGAAACAGACAAAGCTGGACGATTTTCTTAGTAAATAGAGTACTACACTACATCTGTGATAAGTTATTTGTTCAGCTACAGTATTTGAGATAAGTTTTTTGTCTTTGTACACGTGCAGCTTTTCGTTCATGATGCAGTGGAAACGGCAATTTTGTTTTTTCTGTTAATGATATCAATTGGTTATTGTTATCACTAAAAGATGTTCCCAAAGTGATCACATTACGCGGCGTCCACTGTATTAAGATAGTCTTATGTTTTAATAGTTTTACAAAATCAGTCGTCCTGGGTTCAATGAAATGGCTTTGAATGCAATTTTACGCTGGTTGATGCATTGGCAACATGAATTCTTGCAAAGTCAACGATATCTAAAATTTATGAGAAAATATCACGTCATGCTTGTTTTCTTACCTGAGCACAGTAGCAGTTCGGTTTAGACACCTCTACCCCCCAAATAGCTCAATTTCGGGACTGGATTAAATACATTTTTGAGGTGTAGGCATTGTCTTCTGCCCTCTGGTTATGCTTTTGGTTGGAAGGGGGGGAGAATGGGAAATGCTGTCGCTCTGCATCTGGCTTCAACTAATATTTATCAGTCATTCGTATTATTCTGCCATTACTTCTCAGTTAATGTTGAATAAATGCAGTTGTTCAGTAATTTTGTGACGAAAATTATCAATATTTGTTTGCATTTATCATTTTTTCTGTGGGAAAATACGAAAGTTTATACCGTATTGTTCAATCACGATAATACGGAAGTTAGTATTAAACACAACATTATAGTAAGTGATTTTAAAAAAAGGAATTACTGACTTACAGAAATATGGAAATTTGCGGAAGTTGATAGCAACTAAAAGTATAACCAACCAATTAAGTATAATTATATAATTAAGTGGAGATAAACTAATTATTTGCGTATTTCTGCAATTATGCAAAAAAAGCGCATTATTTCTGTGATGTAATTTTTATTGTTGAGCACATTTTTCAGCTAGAAGAAAAATATTGCGGAGCAAATTTTCCATTGGTTTAAGCGGTTTTTATAATTTTTGTCTGGCAACCCTGGTACTTACTCGACTAAATGGTTTTTCTTGAACTGTCAATTGGACCAGTATTTCTAAATCTTTTGATATCGCCACCCCTGAGAAGAATCTGATGGATTTCAGTTACCCCCTTTTCAGAAAATATTAAATTGCAGCTTAATGTCTACGAATAATAAAACACATAAATAGTTTACATTCAAATGCCCATTAGAAATATAGTTGATCGAAAAACTGATTCTGTTTTTTTGCCGTCGAGCGGTCAAACTTAGGCAGAGTGGAGAATAGACTGCATGTCGTATCATCACCAATCACAATCTTCTTACCATATTTCGTTGTTATAGATGCCATTGCAGAAGATCCTGCTTCACAGCAATAAAGTAAAATCGATTAAATCAAAAAACTCTTTGCTTTTGTATGAAATTTGGAATATTTATTTTTTAGGCCAACCCAAAAATTTCCAATATCTCTCTTCGGAAAGTTGATTGAGGTTTGAATTTTCACACAGTTCAAGAACCTATTTTCGCTGCCATATTGTCATTACTAGTAGAGCTTTTTTCGATCGAAAATAGCTTGTTAATCCAGAATTGTTTTCCGTGTGTAACAAAAGAACTCTAAAATCACCTTTTAACTTCTTCACGAAGAGCTGTAAATATCCTTGATGTTGTTGCATTTGCATAACTATGAATAATAGTTTTTACTCCATTTTGTGGCAGTTTTTGAAGTCTAACGTAGTAGAGTTTTCATTACTAAAGCCGGGCGATGGATCAAGCAATGACCGAATGATACATGACATGCAATATTGTTGACTAATCTTGTGAAACCAGACCGGTAACCTATCGTAAATGGACCGCTATTATGCAGATACCAACCTGTTATTTCAATCAAGTACGTGTTTTTAAAAAAAATCTTCCACAATTTCGAAGATAACTTCTTTTTTCCATGTGATTGGAAGCGGTCTGAAAAATAAATCTTGCTCGTTCATATTGTTTTCAGAGATCAAGCCAGCATAAATTAATAACTGGGCACTGGAAGAAACGTCAGTGGATTCGTCTAATTGTAGGCAAACTACTGGGCTTGATCTTAAGTCTTCCACTACTTGCAGCATTATATCATTATTCATTTCAGAAATGCGATTTTTCATTTTGTTTGAAAGCGAAATTTCTTTTTACTTGTTAGACTGCTACTTTTCCTATGCCACTGGTTCCCAAACTCTGTGGTACGCGAGAACCTTCGAGGTAGTACGTAAGCAAGTCCATTCTCAACCTTTTTTTGTACATTTTTGAGATTTTCTGGATAGAAGTGGTACGCGAACACTATGTGAAACCTCCAAATAGTGCGCGAGTGCAAAAAGTTTGATAATGACTGCCAGATTCAAAAGTAGTTGATTCAATGAGGCAGGGCTTTTGATTAAGCAATGCGGAGGAAAATGCGATACTACGCATCTTTGGCTGCATTACTTTGCCGTGCCCACATTGCTCTAGATTAGAATCAAGACGAAAATTTGTTCAATTCTCAGATTTTCATGCTTTCTGTACTTATGAAATCACACAAAGTAGTTTTACACTAGAATTGTCAACAACACTTGAAAAACTGCACTTTACAAAGCATCTTTACAGCTTCGTTTTTATTCGGAGACATCTTAATAGTCTTTAGCTTACGGTAGATTAGACTGTACTACTGCCACAAACTGCTACTACAATATGCATTTTCCCCTTGCTTGGTCGGTTCTACACACAACGCACGCCTGCAGCGCGCAGACATTATACGTGCACACATACGCTCATTTTTACGTTGCTGCTTACACCTGCGGCACACTTAATGCAATTAAACGTACAAAACGTCAACACTTTTGCAACTGGTTTTTGGAAAAATGCAAAATCACCGAAATTGGAATTTGGTGCATGTACGCTCATGGGATCTTGGAGCTGATAAATTGCGGTATATATGAACGTTGTGTGGGCACTTATGTGAGTTTAATGCGCAGCTTAATTGCTCCATTGAAGGATCTGTAGAAGCACTCATTCAAGGTGGTGAAAACATGAGACATAAATGTAGCACACGGTTTGCGATTTGTTCCTAGGTATTTCACTTGAACTTCGCAGATGTCTAATAAGTACCAATACTTACTGTACTAAACAATACAAGTAGCTGAATACATAGAACTTCCTTCGACTTATAGGAAGCATATCTTCCCAAAAGCTGTTATTTTTTCGTCTGTTCACGGATTGTCGAGTCCCAATGCAAATCTGTTTGCGATTTACAAAACATGTAGCTACAATGCGAGTGATCCCAAATGTAGCTTGGTGTATTTATTTCTCAATTTTGTGTTTGTAGAGGGGCGAGCGACTGCTGTTCTTCAAGACATCAAGATAAGCGATGAGGCGGAATATAAATGTCAAGTAGAAGACGATTCTATTCCCGATAATGCTAACGATAATTTCAACGTGCACGTCTACAGTAAGTACTATAACGTAAAAACTAAAACATACGGAATTCGTATACGTGGTTGTTGTTGTTGTTACCCTACCCCCATTTTGTAGAGATGGGGCATGGCGAAAGGCCATGGAGACCCAGGTTATACGCGGTCGATAGAAGGGTCGAGAGAATTAAAGCGTCGTTTTTCAGGGCAGCGATTGATCGATTGGTTTTGCGCTTTAACTTGTGAATGAAATACACTTTGCGATGATTTTTTCCTCTGCTTGGCAAATTTTAACAAGCAGTTCATTTAATAAAGTTGGTGCCTGGCATTTTTGCCGTATGCTGAAGCTTGAAACTTTGAAGCAGCTCTCAATTGTTAGGTTCTTCTTTGCGTCTTTGTCTCACCTTTCCGCGAATTTGGTGATAAAAGTGGTATCATTAAAAAAATGTGAGGGTTAATAAGGAGTTTTTCATTTAAAATTTGGAAATATTTCTATGAGAGATGTAACGGTGTATTGTATGTGCAAAGTTCTTTTTATTTCGAAAATGACTACCTGATTTGAATGCTAACATTTAGAATAAATGTTTGAAACTATGGTAAACAGCACTATATTCAAACTAGCTATGATAAACAGTGGGATCAAGCTTTCTGCAAATTTCCTTGATTCAAAACGCATTGTAATGATTCTCTCAGATAAGTAATTGATAATTAATGCCGCCCCCGAATGTGGGCCTCTGAAAATCTTTTTTTGAGCTGCTGTTGTGTTGTTTTTCCCCGAGCCCTTCCGAGGGATGGGGGCATGGCGGAAGACCATGGAGCCCCAGAAGCCGGGCAACTCCCCAGGACCTTGACCAAAAGTCGTAAAGATTCAGGGAGTCGTCAAAAAGCGAGCGGCGCAAAGAATCTGTAGCTGGAGTGCAAAATGAGATGAGAGGTGTCCTGGGACAAGTGTCCGCAAGCGCTTCAGAAAGGATTCTCGATTCTGTCAATCTTGGAGAGGTAAGAGCTTAACAGTAAGCTGTATCCGTTGCAGAGAAGAGAGAGAACACAGCAAATATGATGAGGGAGCGCAAGTTCCTCGGTGGAAATCGAGGAAACCTGTGTGTCAAAGAATTTCGATGAGACAGTACGCCTCCAGTCCGAGAAAAGAGAAGAGTGGATACAAGGGATAAGAGGAGAGAAACTACAAGGAATTGCATAGGGTGCAAGTAGCGCTCCCCGTCTGGCCAGCTCATCAGCTGTGTTGTTCCCCGGGAGAAACGAGTGTTCGGAGACCCGTTGTAGCTGATAGAACAGGAGGAGAGAGAAGAATGTTTCTGCCGGTTCTGTCAAAGATATTGAGGTAAAAGAAAAGATGGAGGAGAGGACTAGGTGGTGAGGACAGAGCGAGAGTCACATAGGAGGATAAGAGAAGTGGCAGACTTGTTGGTGCTGCCGAGACCAGCAAAGAGCTTGCCGAATAGCGCAGGATTCAAAAGAAAAACTTAAGCATACTGGGCCTGCTGAAAAGGAAAGAGTGGCCCCAGGGCCACAGAGAGAGCAGTTGGCAAGTATGCCAGAGCCGCCCTTGCCAAAAGTTTTAAAAGAACAGAGGAACAGAGCCGTCAGTCCAGAGCACCAGATCGTGAAAGGGGAGAGAGTCAAGGTGAGCGAGAGCTCCACCTTGGCGAGAAAGAGGGAGATTAGAGCGGGAGCAGGGAGAGGAGAGGGTGGACTCTACAGTGAAGGAAGGCAGATTACAAGAAGGATAGGGAGGGCAAGCAAAAAGAGCCTCTTTAGGAGAAGTAGAAGGAAGCATGAGCGGGTGAGTGGACGCAAAAGCTCTCCAGGACGATCTGCGAAGTCTTGGTTTCACTCCATGTCTGGCCAAACGTGAAATGGGAAAGAAGGTTGAGAGACTAAGAGCTCGCTCATAAGATAACGGAGCAAAATGAGTCAGGGTGACTCATAGGGAAGGTGAAGAAGCCTCTGAGAGAAGAAGAGGCATAGGGGAGAACGAGAGGCAGCCAGAGATGGCGTGACTAGCCGCTCGGTGAAGGCGTTCCAATTTGGTGGTATTGGTAACGCTTAGAAAAGGAAACCATCTGGGTGAGGCATATGTGAGAAGGGGCCGAAGAAAAGCTTTATACAGAAGAGAGAAGGACTCTTTAGAAAGGCCCCATGAGGAAGC
Organism: Trididemnum clinides; assembly: GCA_963675345.1. NCBI lineage: Eukaryota > Metazoa > Chordata > Ascidiacea > Aplousobranchia > Didemnidae > Trididemnum > Trididemnum clinides. Next base: position 14,504,724 of record OY776300.1, on the reverse strand, counting down.
AGAGATACAGCGTAAAGCCTTGAGACGAGGGAAAAACTTGGCATTCAGCGAAGATACATGTTTAGAAAAGGAAAGAGTGCGGTCGAAGGTGATCCCAAGGGAGGTTGGAGTGGGATTGAAACGAAGGCGGGAGCCGAGTAAGAGGAGGTTGGACTGGAGGTTAGCTTGGTGGGGATCCACTGAAAAGAAGGAGGCCTCACATTTTGTCGGATTGAGAGGAAGACACCAGTACTCAGATCAGCGCTCCAATCGAAACAGAGCTCCTTGTGTGGCCTCCACCACAGTAGGGACCGAGGGGGAGGAGGACCAAATGGCCAGATTGTCAGCGTAAAGAGAGCAGCTGACGGAAGAAGGCAGAGAAGCCAAAAGATCATTAATGAAGAGAAAGAAAAGTACAAGGAAAAGAACTTTTTTCAAAATTTTGTGATTTGAAAAACCACGCAAGCGCACCTATCAGAAAGGAAAGGTTGAGTCCAACGAGCAAAGCAAAGAAAAAGGCCAGCCAAAATGAATTTATGGAAAAGGGCGGGATGCCAAAAGAGTCGAAAGCTTTAGAGAAATCAATAGAAGAGAGGATCGTCCCAGAGCTCGGGCTGGGTTTGTTAAACCCATCCGTGATGGACTGAGAAAGATAAAAGAATTTGATGTAGATCGACCAGGGTGGAAACCGGCCTGGCGGGGAGAGAGAATGGAAGAAAGAAGAGTGGACGCGATAGAATGATGCGTTCAAAAAGCTTTGATATACAGGAGGTGAAAGAGATAAGCAGCAAGGAAGCAGGAGAGTTGAGAGGCTTTTGGATGGAAATAATAGAAGATGTCTTCCAGATGGAAGGAAACAAATGCAAAGTTCAGGAAAGATTGAAAATAAGAAGAAAATCCATGCCAGAGCAAAGAAGATGCTTTAGCACGGGATAGGCAACTTTGTCTGGGCCAGTGGCAGTGGACGAAGAGAGGTTGGAGGCAGCTGCAAGAAATTCAGCGGGAGAGAAAGGAGAGCAGAAGGACGAGTGAGACTCTTCAAGGCATGTGGCTTATCGGAGCTCAAAACGGTAGCCTCTGGCTCTGCTGCGCAGGGCCTTTAGTGGAGTGATAGAAAAGTGGAATCTCAAGTAATCGGTGAAGACCGAAGCCGACTTTCTGGGAGAGGAACAGTTGGGTAAGTCAGGAGAGGACGAAGGTAAGGGAGAAGAGCCAGCAACAGAGCGAAGAAGATAGTGTACTGATTTAGGGTAAGTTTTGGGCCAGACTGAAGAGCAAGTCATCTGCCATGCCTCAGCCTTGGCCTTGGCGATGACCGACGAAGCACGTCGGGAAGTGGAGATGTAAATCTGGCGATCTTCATCACTTCTGTGAGCGGCAGCGAAAGCCTTACGTCTTTCACTAACTGCTTTTTCCACGTAAGCGGACCGCCAAGCTGTAGGATGGCGTTTGGTGCGACCGAAAGGAATGGAAGATTTGGCCGCATTCAGTGCCAGAGAAGAAAAGAGAGCAGCAGCAGAGGAAAGGGAAAGAGACGAGTATTCCTCTACAGAAGGACAGTGAGAGTCAAAGTAGAAGGCAAAGTCATCCCAGCGAGCTTTCTGAAAATTGAAGGGAATGGGGACGCTCATTGGGGTGAAAGACCGGCGAGAGGGACAGATTGAAGAGTTGGTAGGTGATCAGAACCCAGGTCCTGAAGCACCTCCCAGGAGCAAGAGAGGGCGAGAGAGGAGGGAGCAAAGGAACTGTCAGGGGAGAAGCAACTGCCATAGAAGCGATGGAGAAGAGTTAGTGTATCAGGGTCATTGAGGGGGAGGAGGTCAGAGGAGATGACCCAATCGAATACTTCCTCTCCACGGGGGTTGGGAGTATCTCTTGAGTCCCAAAGGGGGTGATAGCAATTGAAGTCCCCCAGAATGAAGAGATTTGTGGAGGAGGAAAGACTGGAGTGGGAAAAGAAGTCGGTTCTGCCATCCGTCGGAGAAAAGCAAATAAGGGGAGCATAAACATTAAGAAATGAGAGCAAGGAGGAGTTGCTTAGAGAGATGTTGATCCCTACATAATCAGAGTAGGAGTCAAGCGAAGAAAGAGAGGATGTAGGAAGTTGCGAGAAAGATAAGCCCTGCCTGACGAAAATAATGATGCCATCGCTAGCATGCAAGGTATCAGGAGAGAGAGTGACAAACCGGGAGTGGGTGCAATCAGATCGCAGAGTAGAGAATCCAGGGATGCGGAAAGAGGAAGATGAGTTAAGATTGGATTCCTAGATACAGATAAGGACAACTGGATGGGACGAAAGAAATTGTAGTAGTTTAGTGCTTCTAGCTTGGAGACCGCCAGCATTCCAATGAAGAACCCTGAGGGAGTCATGGAAGAAGAGGAAGCAGGAGGCGTAGAAGGACAGCCAGGAGCAAGAGGCGGTGGTGAGGGAGCAGAGGGAGAAGATGCAAAGTGGGAAGAAGGGGGATAAGAGGTTTGAAGTCAAGGGTGGGGCGAGAGTGCAGCATTAGCAGAGGGGGGCCAGGTTGAACAGTAGAGGTATACAGGGGGAGGAGTCCGAGTAGGAAGTCACAATGTTACAAGCAGGGACGCAGCATGGGCAGTGTTCCCTTTAAACGCAAAAAAGTGCGAATTTGTGAAATTATGTCCGGCGGATTCGCAGTTAAAATTCAACAGTGCGTAAAAAATGTCCGGCGGTTTTTGGTAACTCTTTCACTTTGTTAAAATTTTTGCAATTTTCTAATCAAAATCTTTACCAACTGTTAAATGCATGGGAGACAGTGAAAAGAAATCCAAGTTAGGACAGACCCTTTTTCAAAGCAGTGCAACGTCTCACGCAAACATCGCGCAGCTGTGACGCAACAGCGAGTGACGGCGACTTAACATATCGCGCGCGCAATTGCCACTTTTTTGTCTAACAAATTATCTCTCCAGCAATTAACCTAAAGTGAAATCAATTTTTTTTGTTTACTTTTTCGCAGCCGATTGCAATCGTAGCTAAAGAGCAGTAATAGCAAGCAGTTCTCAAACTTCAGTTTTAACACAAGACATCATTTTTCAAGGGAAGTTTGAAACAAAACTTGCTTAAACTCTTTGTTTTCTTTACGTTTCAACGTTAACTTCAATCGTGCTTGTAAAGATAAAAAAGCACATAGCTCTCGCTTTCAGTTTCGTACAAAAAACACCATTTTTCGAGGGAATGGTTCAGTTTTTGTTCGTTAAAAATAAAAAAGAATATGACTTCTAACCAATTTTGGTTTTGAATTCTTTTCAAATACTTTCCGATTTGAGATCGAAAGTTTGCTTGCATTTGCAAAAACCTGTTGTTTAATTGAATACGATAGAGAAATTATTTATTGTAATCAAGCAACAATTAAAGTTTGCAAGTAATTTTTGTTTTGTCATAGTAATAACCTATCTTACATCACATTAGTTTATAAAAGTTCTGTTTCTCATGCTCATGTCGGGCGTCGGCAAAGGGCTAATTTTATTTACGTTCATTGTTAACCTGTCATTCCAAAGTGCTTACGATACACTGTTGCAAAGGCTGTAAAGTTTGAGACCAAATTTAACCACAATTAACTTACTGAAGAAAAATAGCCAGGTATTTCGCCGCCGCCTTATAATAACCGATAGGATACCGGTTTGTGAACATTTTGGAGCTGACAGTCGCGCTAATTATTACGTCACCGAAGCGCATTGTCACAGTTTTGACTTTCCTTTTCCTGCAAATTTGTCCGGCGGTTTTCGTACATTTGCTAGCAATTTCGCACTTGTGCCGGCGGTTACGCACTTACTAAAATCTTAGAGGGAACACTGAGCATGGGAGGCAGCTTCAGGAGTGAGTGCTGCCAAGAGTTCTGAATTTGGAGAAATAGAGTAGTGAGCACCTTAAATGGACCCATTTGGAGCGGGTGCAGCATTGCACTGACTAGCCCCGTCATGCCATTTCCATCGCACACTGAACAGGGAAAGAATGGTCCAGGGTTGGGATAAACGTTACCGCTCATCAAGAGAAGGAGAAGAATGAGGAGACGTGCAAGAGAAAGGCAGGAGAAAGAAGATGACAGGAGACCGATTTTAAAAGATCTGTGTGCTGCGCTTCTGTGGTCGTTCAGGGAGCAGCACAGTGAAAAAATGGAGGGCACTTCTAAGGGTAACTGTGATTTTTGCGAAGGCCAGCAGCCATTTCGACCCAACCCAAACGGGGTCGGGGACCGCACCACCACGTTGAGGCAGCTGTTGATTGGTGCAGAGCTGCTGTTATAGCCGAATGCGGTGGGGAGTTCTTTCGCCCCCCTGCCGATTTTGTCAACTGTTGATCTAAAATTGTATCCAAAAGTAAAATTCTGTACCTTGTATAAACTTACGTCAAGCACAATAAACAGTGAGTAAGACACATCAAAATGATGTTGGAATTTTCGAATTAGCAGTTACCCGTACGTGTTGTAGCGTTCTTCGTTCGCTGCAGTTTGAACTCAACTCGTAAGTTTCTTCAAAGCCTAGTTCTAAATTAAAACCTTTGTCATTTGGAATCGCGCAAATGGGTTTAGAGTAGACCTATGTATGTTTTCTAATCAAACTTTTATTTTTAGGGACACCAACGGTTCAAATCGAAAATATCAACATTGATCTGGATATTCGGCCTACTGGAAATGAGCAGAGCAATTCCTCATCAAATGGTACAAAAACTAATTGCTACATTTTTTAATTCATACGAATTAGTGGTAGAACTTTGAGCACTTACGAAGTGAGCTTGTCCATAGCGATAGGCTGTGCCTACCATTAGTTAGATTATGATTATCATATTAAATACTAATGAATCTAGAAAGCTTAGTCAATTCGTTTCTCGATATCAAATTCTCGATCTTTGACAGATTTCAAATGTTAAAATCTAAAGAAAGATACTTTGTATTAATTTACTTGATGCAATAGCTTATCGGTAACTGTTGATGAGATCTGAGGTTACTATCTCATTTAAGTAAAGGGTGACCGTTACGCTTAACTGATGCAAAAACGATGTAAGATTAAACATCACTTATTTGGTTTCAACTGCGGCTTGCCGTATTCCGCAATAGTTTAAACTTACTTTCGTTCAAGTCAGACTACTTTCTCATAGCCTACTTGCGAATTGCCGGTCACCATCTGTACTCATGAGACCTTTGATTAGTGTGCGGTGTCTGCAGTTACTTTGACAGATAGGCAAATGATATCAGGTTGTGTAGCATTATAATCAAGGCATAGGACCTCAAAATTAACGATTTTCATTGAATCATACACGCTGTTTTGGCGTTCTACGGACTTGGCTTGACGCTGAATCTTATCTACTCTATTTGTTTTTATGATCATGAAAGAGGCCTTTTACGTTCGCGGCGATCTCTCTTCATTGATTAGCTAGAGTTCTTTTTGTTAGTAACGTACTGTTTCACCTGTACTGGTTGCTCTGAAACGAATTTGAATACTGGTTATTTTCTCTATTATTTTATGCGTAACCATACAGCAATAAACTAATAGATTTAATTTTAACAGATACCACGCCAGTAACTACTAATGATGATGGAAGTGTTACGATTGTTAAGTGCAACATCATTGGAGCGTATCCTCGTCCCACTGATGTGACATTTGAATCGGACAAAGGTACTGTAGTTTTGCTTCGACCTTAAACCACGGAGTTTTGGCTATTGATCCCTGTTGCGATGCCTATGCAATGGTGTCTTCTCATTCCTTTTTTTGGCAAACATTTAAAATGCCAAAATCTTAGTTTCAATAACTCTGCAACTAAACGTTTATTTAGAATCATCTGAGAACAAGAACCTAACAGTTGATGCTCCAGTGCCTTAGGGTTGCTGTTTCTGGTGCAAAGTGCAGTTAGTTTTAAATAACATTTCATGAAAAAAAACGTCCATTAGGTAATGCAAGTTAGAAAAAGAAGCTGGTTTTTTCATTATACAACTCTGCAATTGCCAAATGGTCGCTTGATCATGTCACATGCAACGTTACGTCCAAGCGCTAAACTCGTGATTGTTTGACTGAAGAAAGCTGGGTACGTTTTTTCCGTATACAGCCATCTTAAGTCAAACAATGTACGTTTTTCTTCATGTATTTTTGAAGGAAACTTTCATTCACTTAAACTCACATGATGCTTTACTATATGTGTTAATATTTAAACGTACAATTTTGTGTGCTGACAAAAAGGTACAAAATTTTCCCTTACGTACTTTGCGGACAAAACCTGATGTTCACACCACAACCGATGCTGTTTAACGTATAAACATCCAAAGGGATGAAAATTTCGTCACAAAAATGATAAAGTGTAAGACAAGTATCAAACCGGACAAAAAACGAACAAAAACGCAAATTGTGTTCATTTAACTTCAGCTTGATCTTTTGTTCGTCGCCCACCAACAATACCGATGCAAATCTGGCTTTTTGATAATGTAGTGGAAGCTGTGAAAATTATGATAACCGAACTGGTGGTGGACCCAACGTCAGAATACCTTTGTAGTACTATCATTGCGCGTCTGAATACTTTTTAACCCCTTGGACGTCTTGATGCGAGTGGCAAAGTGAAACAAAATGCAGAGTTTAAATAAAAAATTCTGCTGGATTCAGATGAAATTATCCTTTCTTCTGCTCAAAAAACTGGCCGGTAGGTTATCCACTGAAGTCATTTTCAGGCTTATCTTAAAAACTGAATCGTTGATGCTGGACTTTAGGCTTCGGGTTAATTTGTTAACCTCTGAGTGTTTTTATGTGGGAGCAAGTTGCATGCACGCAACCAGTGGCTTTTAAGTTTTAGTACTAGGCCTACAACAAACATGTGCAATCGGCTGCCCGCATGCTGTTATGTGTGGTCCGCGTAGTACTCAGTACTGCAGTAAATCGTAAAGAATTTTGAGTAACCCAACCTAATCTTTTATGTGGTTCACAACTACACGTCAAAGTGAGTGTAAATTTTTACGCTCGGTAATAATAAAGAGAAGAAGATAGAAATCGAATATTTCAAATCTGGTTTAGGTTCCGTGACGGTGGTTGCCGGATTTACCTTATGATTTTTGAAAGTTTATTTACAGCATCACGCCACTTCGGTCTGTCAATGGTATCTTTCTCTTTTTGTTAAATCTCTTTCAATCTGTTTAACCACTTGCCCTCTCTGAGTTATCATCGGTCATCCACACCCTCTTCTTCGAACCACTTCAAAATTCTATGCTCTGTAATGGATCTTCATTATCCTTCCTTGAAACATGCCCATTCCATCGCAATCCATTCGCTTTGCCTTAGTCTGTCGAAAGTTTTTTCCAGGCCCAGCGAATCCACAAGTTCTTGACTACTCCTTTTCTCTATCAATTTTACCCCACACATTGCTCTTATTGCTTTTTCAGCTCTTTTCAAGATTGCCGTTTCATTCTCCCGCATATACCATGTCTCGCTCCCGCACAACATTGCGGAGTTTACGCAATTCCGATGAATTCGTCCTTTCATTTTCAACGAAAGCTTTCTTCTGTTTTTTCTTTAATAAATGAAGGCAGTATATTTTTTATATTATTTGTTTAGATTTTGATGTCTGCTTTATTCTCTCCTTCAACTGTTGATTTTATGTAGGCTTTATGATTCGATTACCTGTTATTTAATTGCTGATATTAACTGGCACAGTAGGCTACATCATATTTTCTGCATTATTTCGTAATATTTGAGCAGTAATTTTTCATTTTTATTATAACAGTTATCCTAGCAGCATGATTTTAAAGTAACAGTTTAATTTTAAAGGTTTAAAGAGTAAGTTAGCTACGTGTTTTTTTGTCGTTTTGCAGAACGCACTGACGAAGCTGCCAGTAGGCAGCGAAAGCTTTGCAGAATTTAGTTTTTTGCGATAAAGTTGAGCAATAGTATTTAGATTTGATTGGCTTGTTTATTATTGATATGCCAACATCCTCTGTATGCTTTATTACAAAGTAAATAATAGGAAAAGAACGTGATATGATTTTACTCTTATTTACTTTTAAATATGTTAATTGTTTTTTCGGTCAGATTTGTTAATTTTTTTTAGCTTCTTTTCGCATACAATAAGCAACCTTTGTTAGATTTTTCATATTTGTATACCTGGTCTTGTTTTCCTCAGATTGAGTCACGCGCATCGTTAAATATGTCACTGTTCGTTAGTTGTAATGCTTTTTTCACTTCCTCATTGCACCACCATGTATCACCACGATTCCTTCTGCCATTTTTCTTTCCACACACTTCATCACAAGCCTTTAAAATACCATTTGTAAAAGGTTGCTTCAACATCGACCAACTCCTTAACTGTTTTTTGAAATCTTGTTTTCATGTTCTTTTATTTCATCAACTTCCAAACCCTTCTAATGGTTTGTTTATTCTTCACTACTTTCTTCTACTTTTTTTGTCTGCATCTGTTTCCACAAACCGGCATTGCAATTCCCAGGAAATTACTTTCACGTCTTCCAAATACTTTTTGTTGCTTTTGCGTACTAATACAAAATCAATCTCAGTTTTATTTCCACATGTGCTGTATGTTGTTTTCCTCTTCCCCTTTCCAAACCATGTGTTTGCCACACACAACTTCTTTTTATCGTGAAACTCTAGCAGTGCTCTTCCCTCCAAATTTTTTTGCCGATTTTGTAGCCAACCATGTACATTTTCGAAACTATCAATCCGTCTCTCAACATGCCGGTTAAAGTCATCCAGACCAAAAACCATTTCACCAAGGTTTTGTAAATCCCACTTACACGACATTTCATTATAAAATCGATCCTTCTCGCTGTTTGGTCTTCCAGACTGGGGTCCATAGGCACGTATCACTCTCTTAATTTCCTTCTCGAAAATCAGCACCACTAACATCACTCTGACACTTTTTCTTTGGACTTCTACAATCTTCTCTCATAGCTCTTTTACTAAAATACCAACACCTCCTATTCCATCATTATTTTCAGACCACCACAGCTTATATCTCCTACTCTAAAACACCAACCAATCGAGCTCCTTGTCCTCTCCATCGCACTTCTAGACAACATACATCCACTTTTCTCTTTCTTAATTGCTCGCACACTTTCTGTATCTTTTCCACAAAACTTCCAACATTCCAACTTTCAAATCATGCAAAGGTTTTGCTCGAACAATATCTGGATTACAAAACCTCAAGGTTTGGTAACCCGGAGATTGTTCGAACCCCCTGCTCATTTAAGAACTGCCGGGAGAACTTGGAGCCAACTCATTCACACACTGTTTCGTGAGATAAGGCTTGGAAGCATTGTTTTCTTTTACGGAGCCTATTCCCTTGCTTACCTCCAATCTGAGTTTTTAGACGTGAGGGGTGCACAAACTTAGTTTAAAACATAGGCTGGTACCCAAAAGTCGCCTCTTACGACATGCTGGGTGGACAGCTTCACTATTCTAACCCGGAGAAGTACGGGAGTTGAAATCTTGATGATGCCTTGGCATTTCACAATCCGAGGTTAGCACTTATTACAAGCTGTGTGAAACTGTAGGCCTGCAGTGCCGTAGCTGGTAGTTGATAGAGAGTTGTTGGTGCCCAATAGGTACTCGCACATTTATTTCTACGCAAGTAGTTGACATCATTCGATAGTTTTTTTTACATATTTTGTTAATTGTGAGTGTTAATTTTAACTTTACAGTAGAAGAAAGCAATTATTTTAAACTTTTCATTTAGTTTTTGTTCGATACAAATTTATGATAAGTAGAAAGCGAAAAATTAATAACGAAGGGCGGATATGTTATGACGAATTGTTGGAAAAATATTTTGTTACCTAACCGAACGAAAAAGCCATCAGTCTTAGTTGCCATACCAAGATTGTTTGTTTAAAAGAATTTAACATCGAGCGACACTACAGCTCCCTTCCTTTAGTACTGTATGATGAAATTTTATGCCTAACTGCAAGTAAATTGGAAGAAATTACTGCAAGGACAACAAAAAATGAATTTAATTTATAAAGATGACTCTGAAACATACCGAAAGGCTTACAAATGCAAAAATCATATTGACCTGTGATTAAATTCGCTCGACTGAATTACTTTCTTTATCTTTCAACGATTTATTCTCAGATTTTTATTAAATTGTCGAACAAATGTGTCGTGGATTGCAGCGAAGTAAATGATACTATATTTGTTTTAAAAAATTGATGTGGCCCGCGTTCTCACGCCAGTAAAAATGGTTGCACATGCCTGGCCCACAAAAAAGTTGTGAGCAGTTGGCTTAGCGTCCTTTCACAAGTTTAAATTTATGCCTGTATGCACTTAGACAAAAGCATACAAGTTTGTGAAATTATTTGCTGTTAGTAAGTAATTAATTTATTTCTAAGGGGGTCGGTAGTAATGGCATAGTTCATGAAATCGAAAGTTTAAGTAGAAATCAATAGAAAAATTGGTCAGTAGGTCTACACCACTTTGTGAAATCATAGTCAATGGATATACGATCTCACCTGTCGAGGAAAGTATTTTCTTGAACATGGGTTTTTACACCGACCGGGTGATCAATTGGTAGAGGTAAAGCAGTGTCGGGTCTAGAAAGCCGGTGAGAGATTGAAAAGTAATTTCAGGTGTCATTATTGGAAGTGAAGAACTTCTTTTTAGTAAAATTATGTAAAGAAAATTGATTTACGACTCGAATACAAATAAATAGTTTAACGAAACCAAGATTAAGAATGGCTGGTAATAGGAATGGGTCCCCCATATCCCCTTCAGGATCTGCTACTGAAATGTACCCTTTTTTCTCTATATCGGTACCAAGACACAATGGTGCCGTTTAGAAAATTGAAGTCACAGATGTCAATACAAGGGGAGTTGCACAAAGTTGTGCAATAAGCGTACCACCAGAAAACTTGTTTATATAAACCTAAAACAAATGCGGCGTTCACCCCCAACAATGTTTTCTGTTCCTATTTTTTATTGGGGTAGGAACGGATAGAATTTGTGAAATGGTAGAAAGTTTTGTGAGTAAGACCAGTCTCAATTTAAAGTACCGTTACAATGATGGGAAATAGGGGCATAGAGTTGATGCCCCTATTTGAACCAATTTGACGTTGCTGCTCTCAGAAATTTATTGGAGAAAAACTTACGTAGTCGGCTGAACCGATATTGGTAGCCGGAAATAACTGACTGGTAGCCCTGCTGTGCGATTCCGGCGGAGTTGGCTAGTTCGAAAAAAGATGATCACGTGTGAACTGTAAAGCATCGCCACGTCACTACAAGAATTTTAAGTTCGCTGCTTCGTTGTCGCTTTTTGTGATCTGGTAAAGACCAATAAGAGCAAGGTTTCTCAGCTACACTGTTGGGCAGGATAATGCTCAACGTGTGGTGACCCCTGACAGAGAGTTCTGATATCAGGTTCTTCTGGTTCAAGTGTCAGTTTCTACGATATCAGTTGAATTTTCCATTTTTTTAGCTAACTCTGCACTAGGATGTACAACCCTAGGAAACTTGTTTTGTTGTTGTGCTTACACCTCGTCTTTGGATGGAGGTATGGCATGAAAAGGCGTTTCAGATTTACACCCCAAACCTAATTAAATCAAGCTAGTGGAAAGCTGCAGTCTGTTTCGAACCAGTCATAAATGCAAATTACAGATTGGCAGCTGCAACTTCAAGTCGGCGAACTGCCATTGATGGATGGGTACCCAAAAGTCGCCTCTTACAGCATAATGAGAGAGCAGCTTCTTCATTCCAACCCGTTTAACCATGGAAAACTGTTAACTTTGCTGATAATACCGCAACAACAGTCCAGTTTTACACTTGTTTCAATTTTTTTTCGTCCAGCCTGATAGCAGATTATTAACCTTTCGACATTACTTGTTGCGCATGCCTCAAAAGATATGCTATATTCCCCCGTAAAAAACTATTCATAAAAAGCAAATACTCATGACTGGCATTATATCTTAGTCACTTTTTGTTGCCACAGGCTTTGAACAACGTTTTGCTTTTGAAAAAACCGTCCGTTCCAAACTTTCTCAAAGTTGTGGAATGGTGATGTTAGGTCTCCCCTCAACACCAAAGAGAGTATTAGTTTAATAGTTCTAAGTTGTAAGCTACTATTTGTCGTTGTCAGTAAAAGATTCGACACCACAGTAAATTTTTGTTAATTTTATGCCGGTCTGAATTTAGTACAGAGCTTAGGCCTAGTTGTGGTGCTTTAGAAAGCGCTCGACTACAAATTCATCACTTTTCCGGCTCTAGTAATCGTTAGATAATCGTGTCAGATGACTTAACGAACAATAGTTGTTGTTGTTAATACATCGCAAGGCGACAGCAATTTGGTCTTTGCCATTGAGTTCACCCAAATTATTAACTGTAGCAAATAAATGTTACGCGTTTATTTTCATCCTTCGGTCTTTGGAAAACCCTTGCGGTTATGACGCATAGAAAGTTTTGAGTTCACGCCTGCTTCAAAGTTGCCGGCACTGCTGACAGAATGTGCTTCTACCGCACAACTGCAACCAAGCGCGGTAAATTGCCCTTCTTGAGAACGCAATTTGACCATCGTGAGGTTCAAATGATTATTGTTGCCATGGGCGCTTTTACTCGATTACGATTCCGACAATGTTTACATACAACCTGATAACTGGAAGCGTAGTTGGCCGAGACCTGACGTTTAACAATTCTTTTGTTATAGCTGCATTTCCTCCGAAAATATGCGTGCCCAAATTAGTGTGCAGAGCTATCTGTAACTCCCCAGCCCACGCAGATAATGGCCCTGTTTGGTGACTATCGTGTAACAAGGCTTTAAAATATTTACTTTTCTGTAGAGTCTGAGTGGATCATTCGTTCTTCAGATTTTGAAGAAGTTTGGATCAACGTAGACGGTTCATTTGATGTTTCAATTCCGCTGCGAATCGAACCAACGTTCGAGTTGGATGGCGCCACTATATCGTGCATATCGAGTGATGGAGTTGCTTCCCCTGTTACTTCCAACTCTTCAAGTGTCATTACTGTTAAACGTTAGTGCTTCAATATCTTGTATATGACGCGTAATCTAAAGAGGATGACGTGGGGCATGCCGTATGGCAACAAGTTAACCTTGGTTTAGATTTTGAGAGCTGAAATTATCACCGTTTACGGTAGTGCTACCAGTTTTGTTGCAACATTTGTGGTAGAAATGCGGTGTTGAACTCGCACCAGGGGCGGGTGTAAGGGTGAAATTTGGAGGATAGCGTTTTTCCCCAACTCTTTTCAAAGTCATGGTTAATTAGTAGCCTAGTTAATTGTGCTGTTAGCTCTCTAGTAATTTATGCAATCTGGATCCATAACCCCCTAACTACAATGTTAGGTCCGACCCTGCATGCTGTTATTCTAGGTAGGCTTATTATATCACTAAAAGTTTTCCTATAAACGGAAGATAAAGTAAATTAGATCAACCAACCAACTAAATTGGTAAAATGCTTTTCAGATCATGCATCACAAGTTTTTGTCAATCTTGAGCCCGATAATTATGTTAACGCAAATGATGAAGTTACAATTTCCTGCATATCAAATGGAAACCCACCACCGCAAGTAAGATTTACGATTTTGATTTGGCAAATGCAGGCTGATGAATTGCTCTTAGTGTCAAGTAAAACTAAAGAAACTTTCTTGAAAATTTTTCCTAACAGCTCAATCAAACAAAACCACATTGAAATTATACGACACATAGACTATGTACAGGTGTAAGATAAACTGACCTATGTTTTAGCTATATGCAGTGCTTTCACAGATAATTTTTCTATTTCTTCACTTCAGGAAATTATTTCTTCATTTTAAAAGCAAATTTCTTTCCTAATTTCCTCATCCACTTTTTTCTGAAATTTTTTTTTGTATTTTTCTAAAAAACTTGCATGGTAACATAGCTTCAGCAACTTAACGCTTATGAACAACTCAACATCAGAAATAGAAAATAACATCACTAACTCTTCACAGCAGTATTAAATCTTGCAATTATAAACGAAATAACCATTACTAAAAACAGTTAACACCTCGTGCACTCTACATAGTATGCATATTTGAAAAATACAGGTATCTAAGTTAAGAGTTTTTGTGCACTTAATAAACAGACAAGCTCAGTGCGTTAATTGCATAACTTATGTACTTCCATAAGCATGTAGTACTTTTATGGTTGATTTTCGTTTGGTTCTGCTTGAACATACCAACAATCCTAACCTATCAAACAAAAGTAACTTACTAGACCATAAGCTACCTTATTCGGTAGCCATGAAAAAAATAATCATAAATTACTGATAGAGCAGTAAAACTCTTTTTTTTCGGAAAATTTATGGGTATAGTTGCCAACTTAAAATTTGTAGAAATCTAAAACAGGTCCAAAAAATTTCCAAACATGGTTCTTGTTGCGAAAAAAATCCCAAGGTTCCAATATTTGATGACGTAATATAAATTACAAATCCATATTGAAATCGCATATCAAAGTTGAGCAGTTGAAGTCCAAAAAAAAAAAAGCAAAAGAAGCAGTCTTCACCTTTACCTTAGCTAAATTTCCGATAATTTCGATTGTATTTTCTAAAAAACTATAAAGATAAGTCTTTACCAAAAATTTTTCAAAAATATGCAGCATTTGAAATAAAAGGGTGTCCCATTAAGACGGATCGAAATTAGCTGTAAATAAAACAGTGTTATCGGTGAAAATTTATTGATTTCTCTATTGGATCATGTCGTCTGATTCTTGGCGATTATGTATGAAATACAATATCGCCCAAATGTCCGCCAAGGCTTCGGCGGCACACCTCCACTCGATGGTCAAAGTTTTTGATGACGTCTCTGCATAGTTCGTCCGTGATCTCACCAATATGCCTTCTTATCTCATCCTTAAGCTGTTGAACTGTTGTTGGCTTGTTGGCATAGACCTTACTTTTAAGGTGACCCCACAGGAAGAAATCTAAAGGCGTCAAATCGCACGATCGTGGTGGCCAATTGACTTCGCTGTTGCGAGAGATGATGCGACCTGGGAACTTCTCATTCAAGAAAGCCATTGTTGCATTGGCTGAGTGGCCTGTGGCGCCGTCCTGTTGAAACCACACATCTTCAACATCCATACCATTCAATTCAGGCCATAGAAAGTTGGTTATCATGGCACGGTATCGCTCGCGTGTCACCGTAACAGAATTCCCGGCTTCATTTTCGAAGAAATACGGCCCAATGATTCCGTTAGCGGAAAATGCACACTTCCCTATTGCACTCTCGGTTGGTCGATTATGTTGACCAAAAAACTCACGAAGTACGCGAAATGCATTTTTGTTTGAACGTCCATTTTCGTAATAGGCTTCAACAACTTTAACACGTTGTTCGATTGTTAATCTTTGCATGGTTGAAATTGCCAAAGACTGAAATTGTTAAATCTGAAACAAACGAAAGAAATTCAATTGACACTTAGACATAATTCACATTAAAAATCTGTCCAAGTTATTGGGACACCAAAGCTTTGACCATCGAGTGGAGGTGTGCCGCCGAAGCCTTGGCGGACATTTGGGCGATATTGTATTTCATACATAATCGCCAAGAATCAGACGACATGATCCAATAGAGAAATCAATAAATTTTCACCGATAACACTGTTTTATTTACTGCTAATTTCGATCCGTCTTAATGGGACACTCTATACAATTCTCAAAAAATTTTGGATTTGGTGTAACAACACACTAAAATATTGCATGCTTTTCCCAACCCCTTTTGCGAAAAAACATCTCAAGTGACCTGAAAAATTTGGAAGATTAACCACTTTGATTCTGATGACAAAAGAGTAAGAGCTTTTATTTTCAGTATTGCCGCACTTTTTAAATAACTAGCTGGAAGTTTTACTTCTATAACTATTTTTTTGTATTTTCTTTTTCCTCCAGATTTCCTCATCAAGCCGTAGTTTGAAATTGAAATGTGTAAGCAAACAGTGATTTTGTTCGACCGAGCCGCGTAAATCATATTCTCAGCCAGCGCAGGTTGTCAACCTCTTTCAATGCATTCCTCAGCCTCTTTCATTGCCCGTTTTTGAAATATTTCCTTCCCTTTTTAAGATAAAATATGAAAAGACAGGAGTTTGGTTTTTTGCATCTTATGCTTTTTGAACAACTGAGCAAATGAAGCAGAGCGTTCAAGTATGCGTAATGAAATTTTTACTTGCTCCGCGCGCGTGTGCGTTTGTGTGCAAGGATACCAAAACGAAAGAGAGGCAGTAGTGTTCTTTGAAAATGATGGATTTTAAAGTACCTGTAGTTGCTATAAAAATTTTGTAAATTGTCGAAAATTTCGCAAAATTTTGTGGTAAAATTCTGGTAGGGTTGCTTTTTTATCTTTGATTAGTTGAAGACCGTTTTTTTTGGTGGTCTCCGAAAATTCTCATCTAAAAGTATGTAAAGTAAATGTGCTCTTTCAAAACATGTCTTTTTCAAAGCTTGTCTCTTGCCTTTGCTTCGTTACTACACTCCTGTGTACGAGAATGCATTTGTGGCGTAACATTGCTTGACAATTAAACAAAGCAAACACATGGAATAATCTTGAAAAATTATTGCTCTATCTCAGGGGTTCTTAACCGGGGTACCTGTACCCCTCGGGGGTACGAAGCACCAAAGCAGGGGGATACGAGATGAAGCATCAGAATAATGGTTGTCTTAAACTATTTGCTAAAAATTTATTTTCGATGTTATTTGAAATAAGAAAACGTTTTCCGAAGCCTTTTTTAACATCTGCATTTCTGAATGATTTTTTGTCATAAGAAAGAGTTACTGTGACGTAATAAATAGCTTCTTGTTTGTTCCGACAGAATTGGTTTTGTTGTGAACACGCTACATTGTGTGTTATTTCATTGTTAGATTGTATATTTACCGGTAATTTTGTAGGTGTTTGTTCGATAGGTCTAGGGGTACAAAAACATTTCCAAAATTTAAGGGGTACGAGCGCCAAAAAGTTTAAGAAACACTGCTCTATCAGATGCGATAAAATCGAATAGTGTAAAGCTCGCAAGAACCTTTTGAAATGTGAAAATTCCTCCCCTGTAAGGTTAAAATTCCTCACAGGAGAGGAATTTCTCTCCGGTGGGGATCACTGTTCTAAGCATAGACCTTTGGCTGTGTTAAACATTCAATCTATTGCGCGGCGTAGTCGACTTCGCCAAAATAGGTTAATTATCTACGTTCGATCCTTATAAGGAGTTCTTAGTAGTTTTGTAATCTTTATTTTACAGAAAACTCTTGAACTTCCAGATGGCTCAAAAGTAGACGTCACAGGGCAAGATTATTCGTTCAAAGCTGATTTAAGCAGTAGTGGTATTTACAAATGCATTATTATGGACAATATTGACGACAAAGAAGAACTTATTGTCTCATGTAAGATATTATTTCAGTGCCGTATATAGCGACGCATTCAAAACATTTGATTGGATGAGTACAGTTTTGTATTGACGCTTTTCCTACATAGCTGAAACGGAAATAACGATATGTGGCCTATCCCTACCAAAAGTGTTCACCCTTTAATGTGCCTCTGGGACTGGTACAAGTAAGAATGAGTACAAAGAAGAGCCCTTCCAGTCCCTAAAGTTCCTGCAACGTGAATCTCTTTCACCCTTTTAAGGTCTGTTGCGTGTGTCATTTTTATAGGATTACTTATCTTGACATTTTTGTATCAAGATCTCTAGCCTCAGTGCGATTTTTGATTGGCACTAGCTTCTTTTTACAATCTAATACTGAAACTGCGCAGAGCGTAACTGAGGACAACGCACTCTGTTTCGACCCATCAAGCTGCATCAGAGTTGGAAACGGGTCCAATTGTAAGGCCCGAACTCGAAAATACAAGCCCGAACCCGACATTTATTTTATAGCCCGACTTATGCCCCAAATTTATATTCCCCGAAATAAATCCTTACTCTTAATAAGCCTACTGTGAAAAAATTTTGCACGCGGGCTCGAAATCGGCCCGAAAATTTTTTAGAACTTAAGCCCGAACCAGACCCGAAAAGCTCGGCTCGTTTCCAACTCTAGGCTGCATCACTGCAGTTGGTTACCGCCTGCTTTGTCAAAACAGTTTACCTTCTCCGCCATTATGCTTGCAGCGAATTGCTGGCCTTTTAAGATGAACAACACCACTCTATTGCTTATCGTACAAAAAATTGCAAAATGGCGTTGTTTTAAAATACTGTATTTGCTGTAACAAATAGTAAGAACTAATTGGAAAAAACCAAACTGGTACGGGAACCCTATGTATTATTGCCCCTTCAACCAGTTGTTTTTTTAAGGTTCGACATTTGTTAGCGTTTTGTTTTAAAAACGCTTTAGAAGCGACTCGTTGTTCCTGCCCAATAGTACCGGTCAGCATATAACAAAAGAATCGTTTTGTGTGATCTTTTATTAGCCTTATGTTCTCCTATTAATTTTGGTTTCCAACAATCAACTACCGACTATGGTTGAAATTAGTCAAAATGTTGAGTGTCGATAGCCAATGAAATGTTTCAAGCGGATTTGATGCTGAGTAGCTTTGTGGTTTAACCTTTTTAAGTGTTTTATTTATTATGGAAAAGTGAAACTTATTCAGTGTATTGAAGGCTTAAAAAATGAGGCCTGTGCTTTATAGACATCGTTTCCGTAACTCCTTTTAGTTTTACGATTTGTCCGTGTTTCAAAGGATACATCTTAATACTTAATTTTGTTCTTCTTTTTAAGAAATGTCCTTGTGTTTTGACTTATTTTCTGCAACATGCAAAAATTTGTAATGCAAACTTCTTTCATCTCATTTTCAATGCAGATTGAAGATTAAAATTTAGTTTTTCAGTTCGGCTAGTTGCCCCGAAAATGTTGGCAAATTTTTTAATATCAGTGAGCGCCCATATTTGATTGAAAATTCTGCATGATTTTCAAGAGAAAAAGTGGAAAACATTTTACAGTTGTCATGTTTGGTTTCAGGTTGATGTAAGCCTTGTACATAGACGGTAGTATAATTCAATTTTGACAAAACCTTTTAACACACTTGTAACCTGATGCTATGTTCACTTTAAACGTTTTCTTTGTTTATCTGTTAGCTTAATTTTTGTGAACTTAGGGTGTTAGAATCTATTTCTTTTCTAATTTCACAAATTACCAAGTTTCTTAGCTCTAAGTCCGCATTAATTTGGTAAATGAATCAGTAGTTTAATAGTGAGCTACGGCCAGTTTATTGTTAAAGTAGGCTAGAAAAACCAGCAACCCAATTAAAATTTCAAGCATAGAGCACTTTGAAATTACCATTGGTGACGTTGTTTATTTGACTAGCTTACATTTGCGCTCTATTGACAAATAATGGCATACTGAAAGTTTGCTATCATTTGACTTTAATGGGAAGTCTACCGTGTAAGTAAGCGATAAAAGTTAAAGCGCTTTGCAGAACTCTGAAAAAATGGTGAGGTTCAGCCTCATCCATCTTACCCTACCCTAAAACGCAAGAGATTGTTGCCGCCTAGGCCAATATTAATCAAACAAAATATCATTGATTAAGCTCAGTTTAAACCAAGTTTTAACACACAAAAGAAACCGACTTCATGTTTATCCAACATATATTTTTTGTTTTTTAGTTTTTACAAAGAGTCACGATCCGAACAACGTTAGTATGGCAAAATAGGCCGGACAATCCCTCAAATACGAGTAATAAAGAGGCATTGTCATCACTAGGTCTCATACCAAATGTAAGATACTTTACGTGGCTCCTGGCTAGCCCAATACCATATATAGGACTGTGTACGAAACAAACTCAAACAATCCAACACAAAGCACAACACTTACGTAACGTTTACTTTGAATCAGGTTCCTTTTGACGTTACTGCTAACCGTGCAACTATAAGCTAAAACTGATATGCTTACATGAAATTGATTACATAAAAGGTAATTAGGCAAAGAAAAACCTTCCAAAGATTATACACTAAGTGTGGTGCTTTAAGGCGTACTTGGCAGTGCGTGATTACCTGACGGCAAGCCTCGGCATGGGCGGAAGAGTAGCTCGAAAGACGCGGGTTGGAATCTCACAGGAACTGGACACGACGCAACACACCTCCGGGCCAAAATTAGTTTTACGAAGGGTCACGATCCGAACAACGTTAGTATAGGCGGGACCATCCGTGGACCCAGCTTTCGGCCTTTTATCCTCATTAGCAAGGACTCATCCCACCCAACGCAACGCCCTCAGAGAGGACGTTGTGCGCATAGAATTAAAGATCAGCGTTTCCCCTGCATTGCAGGTGCACGCGATGCGTGACTAGAGAATGAATAGTTGCGGTTTTGGGGTTAAGCAATGAGGTATCACGAACCATAACAACGCGAGCGAGCACTGCACCAATCAATAGCCGCCTCAACGTGGTGGTGCGGTCCCCGGCCCCGTTTAGGTTGGGTCGAAATGGCTGTTGGCCTTTCCGAGGGTCCCAGTTACCCCGGGCACTCTCCTTTATTTTTTCGCTATGCTGCTCCCTGAACGACCGCAGAAGGGCAGCACACAGCTTCTTTAAAATCGGTCGCTTGTTTTCTCTTTTCTCCTGCCAGTCTCTTGCCCTTCTTCGTCTCCTCATTCTCCTCCTTCTGTTGATGAGCGGGAACCTTCATCCCAACCCTGGCCCCATCTTTCCTTGCTCTGTGTGTACTGGAAATGTGACCTGGCGGGGCAAGTTAGTGCAATGCTACGCTTGCTCCAAATGGGTCTATCTGAGGTGCTCACAACTTTCCTTATCCCAATTTAGAGCTCTTGGCAGCTCTCACACTTGAAGCTGCTCCCCCCCCCTGCCGAATCACTGTGACTCCCTCCTCGGACTCTTCCGATTATGCCCCCATCCCTCGGAAGGGGTCGAGTAAACAACAATAACAACAGCTTTCCGCGCACAAAACTAGAGAAACAAAAAATTTTTCACGCTACGCCTAATGAAAAGCAGCCGTTATAGTATCGCTCGAATAATTAAGTCTATCTGCAACTTAATAGCTAGGGGTACTTATGGGTTATCTGTCACCACTTTTTTTTAATTTAATAAACCTAACCCTGTACACTCCCTTCCAGTGTACACTGCCCCATACATTTACATACCGGGCCTGCCCCTTCAGTGTACACTGCCTTCCAAACTCATTTTAGGCTTAAACATTATATATACAGTTAAATAATAGTAATTTAATACCTGGTGAAAAAAAGTGGTGACAGATAACCCACAAGTACCTAGCTAGGAAAAGATTGGCTCTACAAAAACATTTTGAACCACGTCAAGAACAGAATAATGTATTCACAGAAATAATACTTCACGACTTCAAGCTTCTTCGCTCGACGAGCTCAGAACTAATCACTTTAATATATCAATCAAGAAACAGCCAAAACTAACTCCGTAAAATAACCGTTCAATACTCGTCACGTTAATAGAATCCACAATAAATTATCACAGAACAACAGGCCTTTTTCTACTCCGTCAATCAACCTCTCTCTCTTCCCACTACAACAGGGGTGTCAAACTTGCGGTCCGCGCAGCCTTGCAATGTGTCCCGCGAGACGATCACCACTTCTCCGGGCAGCGATCTCTGTAATATAGCCCGCAGCGAGGTCGATCTTCAAAAAAGAAAAGGTTATCACCTATTCAGGCATCCAGAACTCGATTTCTTATTAACAATGCCTGAAGAAGGGCGATGGTGTGGAGAGGTAATCACCTTTTTGTTTTTGAAGATCTACCTCGCTGCGTGCTACATTGCAGAGACCGTTGCCCGGAGAAGTGGTGATCTCCAAATCGAAAAACATCATACGCCCTCGGCACACTTGCCAACATGCAGTGTGGCCCCCAGAAGCCCACGAGTTTGACACCCCTGCACTACAACACTCCTACTAAATCATAACAATCTCGTTCGCCTAACATATATCGAAAAAAATAATCCAGAAAACGCTAGAGCAACATCACGTGGATAGAAGAAAAAAAGCACCGCTAATAAGTTACGTAACCGGTAAACAAAAATCTTCCAAGAAACTTGATTTACTAGATCAATCTGGAACTTATTACGTCATAAATGATTGTGACGTAATAAAAGGCGTGTTTGTAGTAGATATAAAATGCAAAGGGAAAAAAGTCTTTTTTTCGATCAACAGCTGAGCGAACAAAATAATACGGCAGGACAAAGCGATAAAATTACAACAACTATCATATATGAAAACCATTCTTACAAAGCAAATTTCTTTATTCGTAACAAATACCCATCATAAATAGTTCACAATGTATGGTCAATGCCAATTTACCCCTTTTTGTTTGTTTTTGGTTTTGCCCTCAAAAAAAATTTAGTTTTTGTTTGCCCAATTGAACTTAAAAAAATTTGATCTCTAATAAAAAAAAGGTCTTCACCTTCAATTCGTCAACTCCGAGTTTCGTGATTTCCAAAAGATAAAGTTTTAGCCTTCAATTCAAAGGCGACGTCAATCTCTCAGTGATTTTGCCCTGTCGGGTATGGCAACCCTAACTTATACCACCTAAACCCTCAAATGATTTTTTGCGACCCTTCCAGATTTCAGGTCAGTAAAATGTGGCTCGACTCGTAGAAACTTCACGCCAGATCTAATAGTAAATGCAGGGATAATCCAAGCATTCACTTCGACGTTGCTTGGCACTTTTCCACACCACTGCCGCACAGCACAATAATGTTAAACTCAGTTTAATGCTACACATTACACTGGGTAGCAAAAATATATGACACTAATGGGCTGGTAGACATTTGGTATTGTTTACATTTGCATTATTTTTCAGTCTTGCACGAACCGTCTATCACTCGTCGTCCTGGTGTTGATGACGTTATCGTGGGATCCAACGTTGAACTAAAATGCTTTGCTGATAGCAACGAGGAAGTAACGTACTTGTGGAAAAAAGACGGTAAAATTGGCTAGACTACGCTTTGTACAATAACACACGCAATATGACGTGACGAGAATGTATTGCCCTGCTACTGGAGTTTCATGGTTTTTCGATATCTATCTATATCACGAAGAAGGGAGTAGTCACAGCAACAAAAACCAACCACAGCTTTTATCTAAGTCAGGGGTACCCACGTTTTTTGATTTGGGCGACATTTTACTAATATGAAGTCTTAACGGGTCGCAAAAGGGCTATTTTTTGGGATCAATTGGGCTAATTAAGGTTGCCATATCTGAAAACGCAAAATCAGCGTTCCGAACACGAATTTTGTTGTTTACAGTTGTCACGAGACTAGTTGCGAGCCGCACTTTGTGTATCCCTGATCTAAGTAGATGCACTGTATGTCTACCTTGGCTTTGCGTAACAATAGGTCGTGGAGCTGAGCAGTCTACCCGTTACCGTTGCCCAGTCTGACTGAAGACTAGAAAATAGAATCTGAGCTTACACGCATGAGTGGATATAGATTATGCAGCAGTACGTAATATGGCAGTATTTATTAGTTATGTTTAAAATATTTTTGAGCTGCAATCGCACGAATATATTGATCTTCTACTCGCTTTGTTTTCCTGGTTATTCCTTGCACCGTTTACTATTACTACAAGCTCTAGGGCTAAGGAGGAAATATTTTCGCGAATTGCCGTTTTTCAAGACGTAACAATATCATCATCGCGAGCTTTGAGCGCATGACCATGTAATCATTGCCACAATATAACGGCACTCCAACCCATTCGATGACGTCGTCTAAATGTTTGTCATTATCGTCGGGTGCACAGTGCGTTCGATTTAGTTAAAAGCGTCTTTTTAAAGTGACTATTGAACATGCGTTTAAACCTCACGTCGACCTCATAGCTTTGCCTTTGAAAAAAGCATTTTACGTGGATTTCCTCTTGGCGGGTTTTAACAAGTAGCAAATTTATGAAAAGCAACAATCTACGACGCAATTTACGCAAAACATCAAAACTTGGAAACTCTCAAACAGGTCTGGACAATTCTCTTTTGCTTTGCACAACTGTCGTCGCACTACTTGTGTTGACTGAAGATGCAATAACTAAACAATAAATCGTAAAATGCGATAAATAAAAAATAGTATTAAATAAAAAATTAGTATTAAATGGATTAGAGGTCTTTTTCAATGGTGGCAAGATTCGCTCGTTTAGTTTTGTTCGTGGTTGAGTATATCCGGTTGTAAGATAAGCGGTATCTTGCATTTTTGGTATCAAGCAGATTTCTTGTCCGGCACGATCCAAAAATATACTGTTGCTTTAAGGAAT
The DNA here is from genome assembly GCA_963675345.1 of Trididemnum clinides. Lineage (NCBI taxonomy): Eukaryota > Metazoa > Chordata > Ascidiacea > Aplousobranchia > Didemnidae > Trididemnum > Trididemnum clinides. Next base: position 14,480,598 of record OY776300.1, on the reverse strand, counting down.
TGACGTTGGGTCCGGGGAAGAGCTCGCTTTTTCCAATATTACCAAAGCAGACTCTGGGAGTTATGCTTGCCTAGCTACAGGATGGACATCCTCAAGAACGATGGAATCAGCATATAAACTCGACGTTAAAGAAGGCTGTCAGCCTGATTTCTCAAATTTGAAGGTAAGTACTTAAGAGGCTGTTTCGGTGATTTTATGCGTTTTCGTTTTCGAAGCTTCATCTAACATGTCGCGGAGTTCTTTATGTACGTAGGTGCGTGTGCTTTCAGTTTTCGAAAACAACTTGATGTACAAACAAAAACGTGGCCTGATTAATTACTGACACAAGATGAGTGTCAGAGGGAAGTGCTGATAATGACGTCATAACATTTTTTTTATATGCATTTCTTGATGGCGGAAAGCGTTTTTTTTTTGCTCAAACGATAGCCAGGACCCGACCAACCAACTTACCAATTAGCAAAATTTTTACCCTCGTGGAGGGTAAGATGACGTCACAGTTAATGATTGATTGAAGAATTTGTTCATTTAATTTTCCAAAAACATATTGACCGTGTAAACGCGATTAAATGTTTTTTTGGGAGATATCAACAAGTTACGTTCAGTTGACAAAAATTTGAGCTTTTTTAAGATTTTTAAGGTTTTTTTAATAAGCATCTTTATTTTATTATTTTTCTTGAACACCTTAAAGAAAAGTTCTGTTACGTTCTATGGATGTTTGCTACGATTTTAGCAAAAGCAGCAGTAGGAAACAGCTGTTCTCATTAACCACGAAAAGCAAACATTGCTGATAATCGGTCTGTTCAAGTAAAATGATATATTGTGGCGATATATATGGCGTTTTAATGATGCAATGGTAAGAGCGAAAATTATTAAAACCAAACTGCAAATGAATTTCAGATTCGAAAATTTTTGTGCAGTCGTGTGGCTTGCCTGACTAATCCTAACTCTTAAGGCAGGCCTGCACAACTCAAAAATTGTTCGGGCCACATTGACTACAGAAAATTTGCCGAGGGCCGCATGAATATTATCTCTGCATTAAATTACTAGTTATAACGCAATTAGGCATACCAAAAATTTATTAGAAACTTATGCACACATTAATCACAGACACTAATGCGAAACATTACACCGCTTTCCGGCAACAAGTTCGTCATAATCTGGATGCATATGAGAAATGGATATTTTTAGGATGTCCTCCAGACTTTCATTAGACAAAGAAGAGCGCTGCTTATTCTTGTTCATGTTCATAAGCGAAAAAGTTTGCTCACATATATAAGTGCTGCCAAAAATACTCAGCGTTTTCTTTGCAAGTCCGATAAGATTTTTATATCTATCACTGTTCAGACTTCTGTAGAAGTTCAGCAGGCTGCTTTCTCTGTGTTTAATCTTGTACACTGACGAGGTTTGTCAGTCGATTACCTCCATCTGCAGTTGTATGGGCACTTCTTCTGGATTTACAGAAAATGGGTCTTCAACCAGTTTAAATAGGAGGTTATCTTCCTGAGAGAAAGTGAGTCGTCGGTCAAACTCTTGAAACAGTATCTCAATTTGCTGTGCGTATTTTTCTCCTTGCTCAACATATTGGGATTGGGGAATATATTGTGCACATGTAGGGAAGTGACTCATTTCACCTTTTAGGAGCTGACTTTTGAAAAGATGTAGTTTCATTTTGAAAGCTTTCACTGCTCCTACCAACTGAAATATTATTAGTTCTTTTCCCTGAAGCTGCATGTTGAGATCGTTCAGATGAGCAGTAATATCACAAAGGAAGAATAAATCGTGATTCCAGGGTTCACTTTCAAGCTCTTCGAATTTTTTTGAATCATTTTTAAGGAACAGTGAAATTTCTTCTTTCAAAGCAACAAAACGTTGTAGCACTCTTCCTCGGCTCAACCATCTTACTTCTGTATGGTATACTAGGTCTTCATATTTGGCATCCACCTCTTCCAGAAATGCTCGAAAGGTTCTATGTTTCAGAGCGCGAGCGCGAAGGTAGTTTACAATTGAAACTACCACAGACATTACGTGTCCAAATTTTAAAACCTTACCACACAAGGCCTGCTGGTGTATAATGCAGTGGTGTGTGATTATGCGCCTTCCAATGAATTCCTGAATGAGAGAAACTGCTCCAGTATGTTTTCCACACATAGCTGGAGCACCGTCGGTACAAATGGCCACTAAGTTAGTAAACCTGTATGCCAACTTGTTGTTTACACAGTTAATTAATTCAGTACAGATGTCTTTCCCGGTAGTACGGCCCTTCATTGATTGCATGCCAGCAAGTTCTTCAGTAATATTAAAGTTCTTGTCAACGCCTCGAATATATATGAGAAGCTGAGCTGTATCGCGACAATCTGTACTTTCATCCATAGCTAATGAATAAAAGCAAAATTCATTCACTTTCTGCTTTAACTGATTCATGAAGTTGGCAGCTATGTCACTTACCCTCCTTTGTACGGTCATGCGTGAGAGACTGATGTTTTGAAACATTCGCAGCTTTTCTGGACAAAGCTCAGATACAGCAAGCAACATACACTTTTTCACAAACTCCCCTTCTGTAAAACACTTACCAGAAACAGCAATTTCCCTTGAAATCTTGAAGCTTAAATCCGTACCTTTTGCACTTTCGCTGCCGAGTACTTTGAAAAATTGCTGTTCCTTGCCAAGACTTTTCATGAGGCTTGCTGCTTTAAGGCTCTTTTCATTTTGATCTAATATAGCAATAGCAGGATGCTGTGTTTCCAAATGTCGTCTCAAATTATATTCTTTGGGAACTGATATCCTTTCTCGGCACACCAGGCAGATTATTTTGTCTTCATAGGTTACAAACAAGTACTTGTTCGTCCACTCAGAGTTAAACGCTCTGTGCTCGCTGTCTATTTTTCTTTTCTTGCCTTCAGACATGGTTAAGTACGGTACTAAAAAACAAAATTTAACTGCAGGCTACAACTAAAAACACAACACAGGCTACTACCAAGCAATAAACAACACTAAAGCTATAACTGTAAAAAAAAGCAAATGCGCATGTTGAACTTTTGTATGATTAGCTCTCTTTAGTTTGTACACGTATCTGATACTTCTTTCTTTGCCTGCGCAATCGCCTAGTAAAAAATTCCAAAATTTTCTGTTCTTAATGCTTTTTTCTGAATCATCGAGGTTAAGATCGTTAGCTATAAACCTACAACAAATTCTAACAAACGTAGGATTATGCGCTATAGCACCAATAACTGTTAAGTAACAATTGAAGGAAAAGATTTATTCAAAGTGCTTTCTATTACACACAACACACGGAATACAGAGGGCAGACATACTTCGTTTGTTGATCGACTTTGAAATGCTTTCGCGGGCCGCACAAAATGCATTCGCGGGCCGCATGCGGCCCGCGGGCCGTATGTTGTGCAGGCCTGTCTTAAGGTATTTTAATCACGTGTAGCAAAGTCGCACTAACGACCAAGTTTTGATGTGAAATCATGCTTAATTCCGAAAAAAATATCCGGTTTTTGGCACAGAAATGTCGGTTTGATCCACGTAGCGTTTAAGTATCAAGTGAACTGTGGGTAGTGAACTGCGGGTCAGTTCGCTCTCCTTTAGTTGCATTTTGTCCGGGGCCGAGAAACATGCACGTAGCCGCAGATTGATGATGCAACTAGGCCAACAAAACGAAGAAGTCGATAAGTATTTGGTAGGTTCGTGTTGCAAACCCATCAAATACTTTGGCGTTCTCTCACAACATTACATTTTTGTCATCATGCTCATAAATAAACGGATAAAAGTTTATGATTACGTTTTTGCTTAAGTACATTGAATTAAAGAGTAGGGAGGTCGGTGTGAAAGAGATAGTTTATAAAATCCAAAGTTTGAGGAAAATTCAATTGCAAAATAGGCCATTAGTTCCGTATCTCTGAGAAATCGCATCTCCAGAAGGAACATTTTGCTTGAAAATAGGCGAATAGGCTTACCGGGATTGCATGCCAGATGTTTTAATGGAAGCTGTTGGGCCTCTTTTTTCCTGTACCTGGAGCAGTACACGTAGGTGCAGGCAAGGAACTTGACGTTACGAATAATATTACTAGCGGCATTACTAGTCGCAAGATAGATCTACCAACAAATTACATATTCTGTGATTGTAAAACAGCTCGCATTACAAGCGCTCGCCTTCAATTTGGCTTTGTGCCTCTGTATTTCTTGCAAGGACGAAAATTTGTGAGGTGATTGGGCGTTGGTAAGTAAGAACAAGGAAGATCTTACGATGCCCATAGTTCATAAAATCTTACGTTTGCGGAAAAATCGAAAGAAAGCTGTTGGTGTATTCCTGGGAGTGGGTAAATGCATTTATGCACTGGGGACTTTTTTGCTTGAAAATTGTTTAATAGGCTTACCGGGATCAGAAAAAAAGTAAAAGCAAGGCGTGAGTCCCTTGGCGCTTCTTCCTATGCCTTTGCTGGAAACAGGACAAATAAAGCTCGGTCAGTGATTTGAAATCATTTGCATGTACTGTATATATTGAAAGAAAACAGCACTCTTGTGTGCATTCGCACTGCGTGTAGGAAAACATTTTTCCTATTTTTGTGGAAAATATCTTAATAGGATTAAACATTTGGGACAAAGCGTGGCCATTTTTGGTTTTCCTGGGTACGTGTATACTGGCAACAAAGCTTGCCAGGGACTTCAAAAAAGTTTGGTTAAGTTAAAAAAAATAACACTCTTGTGTAAAATTGCATTTCATGCCGGGAAACATTTTTGCTATTTTGGTTGAAAATAGCCTAGTAATACTGCCTGAATAGGGCAAAATTTGAAGTTGAGACATAGCTTCCAGAGCGCTTCTGGCTGTGCCTGTGCAAGTAACAGAGTTGCCGATATAATTACGAAGTAGAGCGCACCAAGTAGAGAAACAGGCATGCTACGTGATATTTTACTTTTGTATGGTGAAAACTACATGGAGCTTTCCTTTGCGTTCACTGTGCGCCCCATTATTTGAACCAGCATGGTACAACTACAGGCCCGCGGGTCAATTTTGGCCCGCAAACTAGTTTTTTGGCCCGCGAATAATTAAGGTGATTAGGATGATTCAGGTGTTCTGTCCGGAGTTAATATGGCTGTCCGAAAATTTTCTCAAATGAAGATGATGATCTTTTTTTTTGTGGAGAACACCTTTATTTAAAGTAACACATTCCTGGTTGAAACTGCGGCCTGCGGAATAGATTTTCAGTTTCTGATGGCCCGCTATAAAATTAAGTTGGACCACACTGATTTAAAAGAACAGTGGAGGAATCAGAGTAGTAGAGCGCAATTCTGTCTGTCTGTCTTGTCTGTTGTAACTCCTCAAACTATTGGACGTACCAGCATTAAACTGCACGATTGATTACCACCACCCATAAGTGAGTGTAATTGAGGGGTTTACGACGTTATGATGATGCCACTATTGAAAATTATTTTTTAATTTGAATTTCTTGAAGGCGGAAAGCGATTTTTTTGCTTTAACAAACTCCAGCAACCAAATTACCAATTTAAGAAATTTTGCCCCTTTAGGACTTAGATGACGTCATAATTAACAATTAAATATATTTTTCATTTTCTCAAAAGTACTGACTGTAGAAACGCAGTTGCAAGATTTTTCGGGAAATATTAAATAGGTGCTTTCGGTTAAATTGATTTGCCCCCACAATTTGAGCTTTACTGATGACGCAACATGCGATTAAGCATATAAGCGTATTGTTTAGCATGCTTTTCTTTTTTCTTAAAGGGTTCAAAATAGCGGTTTCATCTTTATGTTTAGTGACGTCATTACGCTATCTGATACCATTTCTGTGAAATCAGCAGCAGGCAGCAGCTGTACTTTTACTCACTTTCATTTTAAATGCAAACGTAAATTGTAAAACCTATATAATTGAATGTTGCCTGTTAAAATATAATAATGTGTTACAGCATAAACATGCCAGTTGAATTCTGTTGTTTAGGTGATGTAGTGACAAATACGAAAATAATAACTGAACTGTAGTTGGATTCAACGTTGAAACATCTTTGTAGTTCAGTCATGTCGCGTGCCTGAATATTCTAACCCCTTGAACACTTTTATCACGTGTGGCCAAAGGTATCAAATTGCCGATTTTTAATGTGAAATCTTGCCGGGCTTAACTAAAAATTATCCTTTTATTTAGTACAAAAAGCTGGTTGCTGGGTTATTCGCCTAAGCCTTAACTTATTGTAATCACTAAACTGCACATGCTGGACTTGGAGCTACGGGTCACTTATTCTCACTTGCCTGGCTAAATTTGTGCCAGGAGCAAGGAACAGCAACTCAACCATGGCGATTAAGTTTTGTAACTAAGCCTATAATTAAGAAAAAGTTGTAAGAAGTACGCCTATTTCTTCATAACTTGATTTCTATACATACATCTATCACTTCAGCGTGGTTCCATAACTTTGGATTTGTGCCCATATGCGCTTAGTAAGTGAAAGCATGCAAGTTGCACAGTTAGTTGCTGTTAGTAGGTAATTACAGTCTTAATTTATCAGTAGGAAGATCAGTACTATGGGCATAATTTATGAAATCCCAAGTTTGAGGGGAAAGCAAAAGGAACAAAACATCACTGTGTGATGTTTTATATCATAATTACCAAAGATACAAATGGCCTATGGAAAGACATTTTTTCTGTGCTGATTAAAACTGTCACCTTATCAAAAACATTTATTGAGTGTAAACAGCACCCACCACAGCATAAAGCAAACACGTCGGTTTGTGATATTCAAACATATTCTATTGTGTGGTTGTACTGCGACATGTTAGAGCGCAACAATTTTTGATATTTATGAATTTGTAGCTTCCGAATATTAAGATTAAGAACCGATTAACCTAGACAACAAAGCACAATGTCTTTGTGTGTGTCAGTGTTTTCCCTTTCAAAGCTACCGGTGATACGAGCATGAAGATTAATACGATTGATCATTTTCGGGTGAGTGTCATAAACAGTTGGTTACCTCCTGATGACAAAATAAACTACCTTACCTATAAGGGAAATATCTTTTTGAAAATCAGGCCAACCGAGTAGTAGAATAGATAACATTGCAGGGGAGGTAGGGCGGGAAATATCTTTTTGAAAATCAGGCCAACTGAGTAGTAGAATAGATAACATTGCAGGGGAGGTAGGGCCCTCTTGCTCTATTTCGCGACCAAGACGTATAAATGCAGTGGCAACATAGCCTACCACCAATTAACTACTTATTTCTGTAATTGGAAAACAAAAACCATTACGGCGCCCACCCCAACTTTTGACTTCGTGCCCTGTGCTTATTTGATGAAACAAATAGAATTTGTAAATCTACGATTGGTAAAACTAAATCAGCTCAAAATATAGAAAGTAAAAATACAACAAAACAAATGCATTTAGCTAAAAGTAGCATCATAATTGCTGTAAAAGTACTAGACTTTGTGGAATATGAGTTTGTGTGTGAGATCTGTCATAATTCAAAGTACGACGAATGGAATTAGGAGCGTAGGGGTGATGTTCTATTTATGCCTACTTTTCGTTATTGCTCTCATAAATATGATTCAGGTGAAGCGAGCCCAGTCGGACGAAAAGATATTTCGAACTACACTTCAGGTGTTTGAGAGTCTGCCATTTAGAAAGATTACTTCCAGAAACCTGGCATCTAAAAAATAGCATGTAGCTTTCTGAAAATTTAAGCTGTTATTTTTTTTTCAAGAGAAGGCATTCATTTTTACATGTGTCTTTAATTTGGTTTTTGTGAATTACTATTACAGATTTTAAACAGCCTTGTAATGCAATAGACTAAGTGATTTGATCTACACCAGATGGTCCATACGGATCTTACGTATTTCTGTTGGGCAAAAAATGTGGTAATCTTATGTTTTAAATAGATCACTGAAAACGGAGAAAATGAAACCTTCGACCTCATAGTGACTTGCACTGCAGCTGGGAACCCGGAATGCAAAAGTATGATACTTTATTCTTGACCTTGTTTTAAAAACAGGCTTTTGTGTTGACCTTTATTCTTTTGATTAAAGCACTTAGTATTTTCGGTTTATTTCTTAAATCTAATAAAGTTCATCTCTTCCTCGGGATTGAGGCACAGTGTATTTTCGGTTCATATAGTAAACCAAATAAAGATCAAGCTAGCTTCGGGGAAAAGCAACGTTTTATCTTAGCTGGTCATGAATAGAAACTTCAAACTGGTAACACCATGACTATCTGCGATTACTGGGTGCTAAAAGGTTGTTTTTGTTACCTGTTGGTCATGCAGCATCGCTCTTCCACCTCGACAGAGCTCAAGCTGAGAATAGAGCAGTTAGTTTTTAGCTGAAGGGTTTTGAGCTGAGATTGGTGTAAGCAAAGAACACCTTCCTTGGAGAAGTAAGAGCCAGCATGAGCGAGTGAGTCGACGCAAAAGCTCTCGAGGATGATCTGGAGAGCCTTGGTTTCACTCCAAGTCTGACCAAACTTGAAATGGGAAAAAAGGTTGGGAGACGACGAGTTTACTTATGAGAAGACAAGGCGAAACGAGTCAGGGTGATTCGTATGTGAGGTGAAGATGTCTCAGAGAGAAGAAGTGGGATAGGGGAGGACGAGAAGCAGCCGGTGATAGCACGACTAGCCGCTCCGTGAAGGCGTTCCAATTTGGAAGTGTTGGTAACGCTAAGAAAAGGAAACCATCCAGGTGAAGGATAGGTGAGAAGTGGCCGAAAAAAACTTTATACAGAAGAGAGAAGGACTCTTTACAGGGGCCCTATGAGGAATCAGAGACACAGCGTACAGGCTTTGAGACGAAGAAAGAACTCGGCCTTCAGCGAGATACATGTTTAGAAAAGGAAAGAGTGTGGTCGAAGGTGATCCCAAGGGAGGTTGGAGTGGGATTGAAACGGAGGCGGGAGTTGAGTAAGAGGAGGTTGGGCTGGAGGTTGGCTTGGTGGAGATCGACTGAGAAAAAGGAGGCCTCACATTTTGTCGCATTGAGAGGAAGACACCCGTACTCCGACCTGTGCTCCAATCGAAACAGAGCTCCTTGTGTGGGCTCCACCGCACTGGGGACCGAGGAGGAGGAGGACCAAATGGCCAGGTCGTCAGCGTAAAGAGAGCAGCTGACGGAGGAAGGCAGAGAGGAAGGAATACCAGGAATGATTGAGAATGTGTAGGAGAAAATCATTGCCAGAGCGAGGAAGATGCTTTAGTATGGGATAGACAACTTTATTTGGGCCAGTGGCAGTGGACTAGGAGAGGTTTGTGGTAGCAGCAAGAAATTTACGTGGTGGTGTGGTCCGCGACCCTGTTTGTGAGAAAGGGAAAGAGAGAGAGATTCACTTTTTTAAATCGAAATTTGTCTGCGTTAACGCAGGTGGCCGGATTCACCTCCTGTTTCTTGAAAGTTTGTAAATACCATCACGCCACTTCGTTCTGTCAATGGCGTCTTCCTTTTTCAGTCCAATTTGATCGATATGTTCTTCAACTTGTCTTTTCGAAGTCATATATGGTCGCCCACGCCCTTTTCTCGCCACTTCAAAATCCAACGCTCTTCTCAAAACATCACCGTTATTCCTTCTCAAAACATTCCCTTACCATTGTACTCCACTTGCCCTGGCTAGTCCGTTCAAAGTGTCCTTTGAACCCAGCAAACTCATAAGTTCTTGGCTCCTTCTTTTCTCAATCAACTTAACTCCACACATTGCTCTCATCATTGCTTTTTCAGTTGTTCTCAAAATTGCCATCTCCTTCTCCCTTAGACACCATGTCTCGCTCCCATACAGCATTGCTGATCTTACCCAACTCGGATTAATCCTTTCTTTCATTTTTAGCGAAAACTTTCTCCCATATAGTAACTTCCCACATTCTCTAAACTTTATCCATCCGATTCTCGTTCTTGCTGTTACCGCTGCTTCACTTCCACCACTGGCGTTCAACCTGTCCCCCATATAACAAAACTCTTCACAAAGTCAACCTGGTCAAAAAATGATAATTCTTCATCTGGTTCCACAATTCCTTCCTTTGTATAAACACATAGTTCACAAATAAAAAACTTCTGCCAGAGTTGAAGTCACCCTCTTCACTTTCGCGCATCTACCATGTACCCATTTACCACACTTTGTGCACATCACCGAATTTGCCATCACCCTCTTGCTGCACTTGGCACATGGATCAACTTTACTCTTGAGTACTTTACCTTTCAAACCACTCCCCATTACTATTGTTTTCTTGAGGCTCACCTTCAGTACCTTGCTTTCAAAGGCCTCTTTCCATTTTAAAAACTTCTTTTTTAAATTCTCTATACTTTCACTCATTAAAACAAAATCATCCGCATACAAACATTCAATTGTCAATCCTCCTCTTGCATTCTCCGAGATTACATTCAGTGCTATCGCAAAAAGCAGTGGCGACAACACAGATCCTTGATGTACACCAACTTGTACCAAGAATTCCTGAGATAACTCAGATCCCAGACGAACTTTCGTTTTTGCTCCGTGACAGAGGTTCTTACGATTACTTCAGGTAAACCTTTCTTTCTTATCGCCCACGTCATCACCTTTCTTGGAACTCTATCAAATGCCTTCTCAATATCCACAAAACACATGTACAACTTTTTCTTCTTATCCCTATATTGCTCTTGCATTCTTCGCACTACAAACAATGCGTCTGTCGTTTCTCTTCCAGGCATAACACCAAGCTGCATTGAATCAATATTTACTAATTCTCGAATTCTTCTCTCCAGCACTTTTTCAACGATCTTCATGGCGTGCTCTAACAGCTTTACTTCTGTAAGTATTGCAGTTTCTTACATCTCCCTTTCCCATGAAAATTGGTACCAGCACACTTGTTTGCCATTTATCTGGCATTCTTTTCCCATCCAAGTTCCACCATCACACTAACCCCTACTTCTCCACTAACAAATATCATCTCTGCACATACTTCAGAGAGTCCAGCTGCCTTTCCTGGTTTCATCACTTTTATTGCTATCGCCATTTCTTCTTGGGTAACATTTTTAATAGGTCCCTCTACCATACTAGCTTCTGTGACGTGGTCCCAATTATTCTCTTTATTCATGATCTCCTCCATGTGATTTTTCTATATTTTTTTCTGTCTTTTTCACTGAAGCCTAATCTTCCGTCTTTTCTTCTCATGCATCTACCTCCAATATCTTTCCCATCTTTTTTTATGAACTTCACCAGTGTAAAAATGTTATTTATTTTTTTGTTCAATTTTGCTAACTCTTTCTCAGCTTCTTTCCTCATATAATTAGTAACCACTTTCTTGGTTCAATTTTTGATATTCTGATATCTAGCCTTGTTTTCTTTCGATCGATATATGCACATCTTCTTACATGCCACTTTCTTTTGTTGTATTGCTTCCTTCACTTTTTCATTGCACCGCCATGTATCCCCATAGTTTTCTTCTACCTTATTCTTTCTACATACCTCATCACAAGCAAGTAACATACTATTTTTAAAAGTATTCTATGGTTTTATCGATCATTGTTGTTGAAATTTTTCATCTCATCACCGCGTTTGTGTTGCGTCAAAATGGGTGTTGGCCTTCCCAAGGGTCTTAGTTATCCCGAGCACTCCCCGCAATACCTAACTTAACCCTAGTTTTTGTGTTCATTTTTAAAATAGAAGCTTAAAAACTTAGTATGGAAGAAACTTATTTATTCTAAGCTTCATTTATTACTTTCTACTTCATTTACACATTTTCAAACTTCTGTGCAGTATATGTTTTTTTCAAGATGAGTCTTCGTAATAGGCTGTTGTATGTTGTATGTTAATTAAGAATGCAGAGAAGTTTGAAGTTGCTGTGGCACTGGAATTTCACATGAAAAACTATTGATATATGCTTTTTGGTAGAAATTTTATTGCTTTTGACAAATATATGAAATAGAATGCCAGTCTTAATTTGTGGTTGAAGTTTTGGTTTCCCGGTTGTTTGTGAAATCTGGGAAAATCTAACGCGATTTCAAGGTCCCAAAAGAGATCTGGAATTTCAATCACTACACACTATTATAAAACTCTAAAATCAACAAGGCATAATCCACTAATGCTTGTTTTCCTTTATTTTATACAAATAGCTGCGAATAAAACTCAGAACATTAACAGATTAGTTGCTTAACCGTGAACGAATTTTGGTGGTGAACAAGCCCGCAGCAGAAAAAGCTAGTTCTGTTTCAACTGAGGTTGCTGAAATATTCTGTAAAGCTTCTTTGTCTTTGTAATGTGAAGAGTGAAATAAAATAATGATTGCTTACCATCGGGAAAATACCGGAAATTTGTTGGTAAAACCGGAAAACGGCAAATACAAAAAGATATCAATTTCCATCAGTTGCGGAAACCGGAACCCCGGTTTTTAAACCCTATTCTATACCAATGTGCATCTAACTGTGGTATAACTTTGTAACACGTATTGTCTTTTTCAGTGACTTTGACGTCTTCTTATGCAGTAAACGCAGTTAATTCGGCCAATCATGCTGAGATGAAAATTTCCAATCTTAAAATGCAAGAAAAGCCGTTGAATGTAAGTAAAACCTTTTATTAAGTTTAAATGGCGTGTTCGAATCCCTTGCTGGCTTTTCTATTTTATGAAAAAAGTAACAAAAGCTGTGAACGTGAAACAAGATAGTGCAGGAATTCTCAACCTTTTTGAGCGGATGGACCACTAAAAGATAATTTTCACCGCCTTGGACCACTATTTCCAAACTTCCCACTAGGGATGGGCAATTCAGAACACCGAATCCGAAGGATTCGAATCTCAAACTATCCGAATCCAAAATACCAATTTAAACCGAATAATAGGTTTCGTTTTGTATCCTGCATACAAGCTTAATCACAAGCTTTTCGTGACGCTCTCATCAGTGGCGGTATCGCGTCAAAAGGGAAGATCTAGAGTGAATGAGTCTTTTATGTGAATAATTTGGATGTTACGTAATCAAGACAGGCCAATGATTGCGTTTGTATTGCAAAGCGCGCGAAAGAAAGATTTCGCAAGTGCGAAAGTTAAAGAAGGCGCGGCAGGAGGCCAAATGCTACGATTATCGAAAGAGTTTGAGAGTGTAAACAAACTCTTTCTGTCTGCATAACACCGGGCGTCGGGTCTTGATATAAGTAGCCTCTAAAAGATTGAGATGGAAAGAGCTACGCGCTGCGGCAAGGATTGAAAACCGCTTATCATCATAGTTTAATGCGCATCGATCATTATCTAAAAGATGCTGACCAATGGCGGAGTCACAATCCGGTTTGGTGTCGGTTCGTTTGCACGATCTGTGTGGTTGAGATCGGCGTGGACGAGTCAATTGCTGTCTTAACCATTGCGGAACATGTTGCTTGATGCGATCCTGTAGTCGTTGAGATGTTCGCCCTACGTACCGACTATCACAGTGGCACTTGTATTCATATATGACAAAGCTTTTCTGAATGGCAGGTAGAACATCCTTGCGGGCCACAGGCAGCATGCGCTTAGACGTAAAGACCAGGCGGGTGCTGACGGAACCATAGCAGCTTTCCACGGCGGTTTTGACTTCTTTTTCTAAGTTTGAAGATGGCTTACCTATCCAAGGGACCCTCAAGTACACAGGACACTTTTCAGGGCCAAATCGCTTAAGGGTGGAGAACTGAGCGATTTTCTTGGTGATCTGAGTGTTGATGATGTTTTTAGGATAGCCATTGTCCAGTAATATCTTCTTAATCCGTTCTATTTCTTCATTGAGTCTACGCTTGGTGCAAATCATTAGAGCTCGATGCACCAATGTAGATATTAGACTTATTTTGCGTTTGAGAGGACTAAAGGACTCCCAACGCAAATACTGGTCAGTGAAAGTGGGGACTTTCACTGACCAGTATTTGCGTTGGGAGTCCTTTAGTCCTCTCAAACGCAAAATAAGTCTAATATCTACATTGGTGCATCGAGCTCTAATGATTTGCACCAAGCGTAGACTCAATGAAGAAATAGAACGGATTAAGAAGATATTACTGGACAATGGCTATCCTAAAAACATCATCAACACTCAGATCACCAAGAAAATCGCTCAGTTCTCCACCCTTAAGCGATTTGGCCCTGAAAAGTGTCCTGTGTACTTGAGGGTCCCTTGGATAGGTAAGCCATCTTCAAACTTAGAAAAAGAAGTCAAAACCGCCGTGGAAAGCTGCTATGGTTCCGTCAGCACCCGCCTGGTCTTTACGTCTAAGCGCATGCTGCCTGTGGCCCGCAAGGATGTTCTACCTGCCATTCAGAAAAGCTTTGTCATATATGAATACAAGTGCCACTGTGATAGTCGGTACGTAGGGCGAACATCTCAACGACTACAGGATCGCATCAAGCAACATGTTCCGCAATGGTTAAGACAGCAATTGACTCGTCCACGCCGATCTCAACCACACAGATCGTGCAAACGAACCGACACCAAACCGGATTGTGACTCCGCCATTGGTCAGCATCTTTTAGATAATGATCGATGCGCATTAAACTATGATGATAAGCGGTTTTCAATCCTTGCCGCAGCGCGTAGCTCTTTCCATCTCAATCTTTTAGAGGCTACTTATATCAAGACCCGACGCCCGGTGTTATGCAGACAGAAAGAGTTTGTTTACACTCTCAAACTCTTTCGATAATCGTAGCATTTGGCCTCCTGCCGCGCCTTCTTTAACTTTCGCACTTGCGAAATCTTTCTTTCGCGCGCTTTGCAATACAAACGCAATCATTGGCCTGTCTTGATTACGTAACATCCAAATTATTCACATAAAAGACTCATTCACTCTAGATCTTCCCTTTTGACGCGATACCGCCACTGATGAGAGCGTCACGAAAAGCTTATGGCTAAAACAGCTTTTTTCAAAGCTATATTAAAATTTTGTACCACCAACAAGATTTTTGTAAGCTTAATCACGTTACTTGGTCACAGATTCTCTTTTTCTAAAAGCATCAATTGCATGCAATGATTCAAAAACTAACTCACCCACACAGGCAAACATGTAGAAAGCTTAAATATATTACACTGCAATAAACTTGTTCTCTGATTGTGTTTCTATTGTTGTAAACTTGTAATAAATGCTTTCATGTTGATTGTGCTAATTGCAAAAAAAAGGATTTGGTATAACTATTCTAGAATAGTATATTATTCTGAATTGCCCATCCCTACTTCCCACATATATTAACCTGTAGCACTTAAAAAAATCAATGAAATTTGAGTCGCTAATTCAGTTTGGACTGCAGCGCCCACCAAGATTTTGATATTCAATAAGAATTCTTGGCTATATGTATAAAACCAGATAGCAATAGGCATTAGTATTATAATTTAATCGATGCTGACAACCGTTACAAGCAGCCTAATTTATAAACTCTGAGGCAAACTAGCAGCCAGCCTTGACTGTGTGACGGTATTGTATCAAAAACACAAGCAGTAATGCCTGTGGTTGAAAATGGCTGAAAGACTCACGTAGATCTGTAGAATAAGCATTTTGTGGTAAATATTTCTTTTTCACGGAAGGACCTCTCGGTGGACCACTTGAAAAGCTGCATGGACCACTTGGTGATCCATGGACGACCGGATAGGAATCACTGAGATTGTATATTATCGTTTTAGCATTTCACAGTACTTCATGTTAAGTAATAATTGTAGGCATTAATATATTCAATTGATAATTGTTGCATGAAGCTAACTGTAAGTTTTTACAAAAAGTTATCTTTTATCGTGCGCAAAGTTATCATGATCCTTGTGACGTAGTTCTACCCCATTTCTGTGTGCAACACAAAATCCCAAACTCTGATTAATTTGTATTATCTCAGGAAATTAGCCCAATTTGTCTTTATGCTTTCATTTCAAAAATCTACGGAATGCAAGTGGTTGTGTTTTCGATCTATTTCTTATTACTACATCGTTACGTCTGACTTTAGCTTTTGTAGGTTCCAGCTTATTAAAATTAAGCCTGTGAATAAGATTCAAATGCATATCCATATCAACTGGGCTTATCAGAAAAAAGTGTAGAGCAGGGGTGGGGAACCGGCGGCCATATGGCCGCATGCGGCCATTTTACAGTTAATGTGCGGCCATACTTAGCTTCGTAAATAAATACATTGCGTTAATTTCTAAATGTATAATGAGTCCTGTATCAAGTAATTGATTAAATGAACAAAATAATAGAAAAACCTTAACTATGTTGCTTTTTTTCATAACGAGAAAATCGTTTCAAAACGTTTTTAAACAACACTTTTTCAGCTGTGGCTTGAGTTACAAAATACCTAATGTCAAAAGCTTACTTGTTTCACTGTGTGATGTCATAATGCTGCTACTATTCTTTTTGCAACTGTTCGTTTTATCCTCTTCACTTAGTTTTCATTTGTAAGCAGGTTTCTATATTAGTAGAATTAGCTGGTCTAAATAGATTAATTTTAGTATCACAGTTATTTCTTTTAAGCTCATTATTTAGGTTAGACGCAGAAAAGAAAACATTAAACTAGAGCAAATTTGTTGCGACTTAGCCTAATCAGCTCTCCTTATCTTGAGTTGATAAACTAGCCAAGTGGTTTGTGTTTTATAGGCTCAATAATAGTAATTATTATTTGATTTTATTAATGTGGATTACCCCAATAATGACTCCAAAGCGAAAACGAACATTAGACGAAGAAGGAAGAGTATTTAACGAGGAGTGGGGAATACAATACTTTGTTGTGCTTAATAAAGACAAAATGTGTTGCCTACTATGTGACGCCATGATTTCTTGTATGAAAAAGTACAATGCTAAGCTTCACTATGAGACACATGAAAAACACAAACTTTTTCAGTTGGAAGGAGAACAACGTAAGGTTGCTTTTGAAAAATTGAAGACTCAAAAAGAGCTTCAGCAGCAAATGTTAAAAAAAATATCTTATCAAAAAAATGCTGCCATTGAAGCCACCTACCGAGTAGCACTTTTGCTCGGAAAAAAAGGGAAGCTATTTAGTGATGTAGATATCATAAAAAAATCAATCATTGAAGTTGTCAGTTGCATAGATCCCAAGAATATTAGCCAATATAAAGAACTTCCTCTTTCTCGAACAACAATAACAAGTCGTCAACATGAATTAGCATCCAACTTAAAACAACAACTCAATTCAAAATTTCAAAAAGAAGTGTTTTATTCAATAGCTATAGATGAGTCTATTGATAATACCGATAATGCACAGGTCTTAGTTTTTATTCGTGCAATAACAGAGGATTTTCACTGTTTTGAAGAATTGCTTTGTTTATGTACCTTGAAAGATAGAACTCGTGGAATTGATATTTTTAATGCTTTTAAAGAGAAATGCAATGAAGCAAAGCTAAGTTTTGCTAACTTGATAAGTGTATGCACTGATGGTGCTCCTGCTATGAAAGGCGTCCGAGAAGGATTTATTGGCTTACTTAAAAAAGAATTACCTGACCCAGAATCATTAATTGCTTTTCATTGCATTTTACACCAACAAAATCTTGCTGCTAAATCTACTACTGTAGGAAACACATTTAACAAAGTTATAGAAATAGTTCACTTTCTCAGAATCAATACAACTCGTCACCGTCAGTTTCGTGAGCTGCTAACAAATGATGATGAAACTGAAATTGTAGACATGTCGTTTTACTGCCAAGTCCGCTGGTTATCTCGAGGAAGTATTCTTAGCAAAATTTTCAAGTTAAAGAAACAGATAGTCAGTTTTTATGAGCAACAAAAGAAACATTGTTATTTATCAGATTTTGACTTCGTTTGGAATGCTGCATTTTTGTCTGATTTAATGTCTAAACAAAATGAATTGAATGTTTTTCTTCAAGGTAAAAGCAAATGTATTTATGACATGTGGAGCAAAATTCAAGCATTTAGAAAGAAATTGGAATTTTTGAAGAATATCCTTGCTAAGTTTGAATTGCCAGAAGCGAAAGAACATTTTCCTCAATTGGCAGAAGTTCAAAAAGAACATGAACGACCAAATGAATCATTTGAGGAATTTATATCTGTCCTTGATTCTCTGATTCAGAATTATAATGAAAGATTTAAAGATTTTGAAAAACATTAGAATACTTTAAAGTTGACTTTCATGCCTCATTTAGTAGACATTTCTTCAGCACCTGCTAATTTGCAGATGGAATTGATAGAACTTAATGAAGATAACATCATGAAATCTTTATTTAATTCTAAAAATGATCCATTCGAAATTTGGAAAAACGCAATTGATTACCCACGTCTACGTCATCATGCTCATAAAATGCTTTCCTGTTTTCCCACCACTTACTGCTGCGAGTCAACTTTCTCATACATGACACAAATCAAAACAAAGTAAAGAACTCAGCTCACTGATGTGCATCTGGAAGACCAACTTAGACTGCGAACTACTATGCTAGAACCAAATATTGAACTTCTTGTGAAAAATAAGCAATATCAAAAGAGCCATTAATGATGGATTATTAATTTGGTATTTCATTACTGTAAGAAATAAATTTGTTAAAACACAATATATATACCACCAAACGTGTCAGGCTGGAACAAACTTATCTGCTTAGTGTACCACCATTATACGTTCAAGCGCGCTGATTCTTGGATTTGCTATAAATATTATTATTTTATGCATAAACCGTAAACGAACTTGCTCCAATTTAAGTTAAAATATTTTTTATTTTGCGGCCATATAATTAAACATAATTTCAAATATGGCCATCTCAGCATAAAAGGTTCCCCACCCCTGGTGTAGAGCATAGCTTGTCAGGAGCATTGCCATACCACTTCGGTTATCTCAGCTTGCAGTTTGGTGGTGATTTGCTAATTGAGCTATTAGAATTAAAGGGGTGTAATACTGGGCAACTATGACCTGCATCGATTGGTTAGAATAGAGGAGCTGCTCACCTAATATGTTGTAAGATGCGACTTTTTGGTGCCCACCAATGGATGTCAGCCTTGTTGGTAATGTGGCTACCAGTCTGTAATTTGCATCCACGACTGTTTCGAAATCGACTGCCGCTTTCCCCCAGCCTACCCTTGATTAGGTATATGGTGTGAATCTGAATTACCGCTTCATGCCTGCCTCCATCCGAAGTAGGGGAGGGCAAACGCACACGCACGCACGCGCACACACACACACACACACACACACACACACGCACGCACGCACGCACGCACGCACATTAGATGGATGACTGCTGGCTCGAAGATTGATGATCACTTTGCATTTTTCCAAATTTTTTGCTCCTCATGTGCTCGATGAATTAATAAGTTTTGGATTGTCATGTTGCCATGGTGTTATTATTTTAGTTCACCTGTACTGCTGCTAATTCCATTTCAACTAATTCGCTCAACTCAACCGTTAAAGACGAACGAATTTGCTGTTCCTCTGGCACATCCAAACCTGTCAACAACTCGGCTGTTGTGACAATCGTTGTCGTCATTGTTGCCATTTTAGTCCTTGTGGCAGTTGCAGTGGCTTGTTACTTTATAAGTAAGTGATAAAATTAATTTCGGTGCAGAAAAACAATGGTTTCTGTGGAATTCTTCATTAAAAATGACACCAAATTTTATGACAAGCACGGAATAGGGTGACGCATTAAAAACAGTAAAAATTAAATTGTTTATTATCTAAATCTACCAATGGATAATTATTTATTACATGGGAAACGTTTCAATTTTTTGTACCGATTTGTGGTACATGTGTGTTCTTTGCCACAACCGTCATCTTGAATGATTAATCTTGCATCGCGTTTCTACCAAGAAAATAAGTAAATTGTAGGGTTGGGTGTCTGTGAAAAATTATTTGGTTTTGGTATTGAAAATCGAAATGTAGATGTTGGATATTATACCTTCACAAAGTTCGAATTTTAAGACTTTTGTCAACATCGAGCTAATGTTTTCA
Organism: Trididemnum clinides; assembly: GCA_963675345.1. Lineage (NCBI taxonomy): Eukaryota > Metazoa > Chordata > Ascidiacea > Aplousobranchia > Didemnidae > Trididemnum > Trididemnum clinides. Next base: position 14,460,760 of record OY776300.1, on the reverse strand, counting down.
ACTTTTTTGCCTTACGAGATTTCAGCTGTGTTGGATAAGCCAGGGAACAAAAATAACCCAAATAAAGAATCAAGCAAGAAATTCTTTTGAGCAGCATCAATTGAAAAAGATTGCCACGTTGTTAGGACCTTTAAGATAATTGTTTCATTTTTTATTTTAAATTCGCTTGATGTCATTAAAGACCAAAGTTTTTAAGTTAATACAAAACGCCAGCGATTCACTTTCGAGGGTTAAGACAGTGCACCAAGTGTCATCAATGCACACAAACGACAAACTGTTAATTACCTTCTGCACTGATGAGTCGTATATTGATGACGCCGTGTAATACTGTGTGCAGGTAGGTTTTAATGCAAATTTTTGCGCTCTACTTCAAGCGTACACCAGATATTTTTGTTTTCTTATTTTGCCAAAAGCGCTAATGATCGTAAGTGCATCAACCAAATAGAAGTGAATACTGCTCTAGCTTATACTCTGTGAAATACATGAGCGGGGACTCTTACATTACGCCAGTGAAAACATGCTGAATTTAATTTGAATTTAGAAAATCGGAAATCAGCTAAAGCAACCATCTCAAAAGAGTAAGTATTTGTATTTTGTAACTTTTGCAACGCCTTGTCTGGGAATTGACTTTAACAAACTCTTTAACTAAGTGAGGAGATAGTTTCGAAAGTACGACGTTCAGTTTATTCATTTCCCGAAGCTTTTTGTCTGACTCTTTTCAAGAAAACACGTTAGAAAGAAAAGGCGAGAGCTTTTACAGCAAAAACGAAGAAATAGGCAAGACCATCGCTAGCGATTGTTAGAAAGGTGACTAATGGAAAATGAGCAAATAGTGAGAAAGTTTGAGGCGATAGACGAATTCTTTATGTTTGCACAAATCTGGTTTAGATGTTTATATATAAGTGGCTTCAACAGCGAATAGATGAAAGGCAGTGCGTCCTTGGGCGAGGATTGAAAATTAGTCTTCAGTGTATTTATGCTCACAAGAAGGATTTTGCAAATGGTGATGTCCTATTGCTGAGAATGAGGTTTCAAGTTGACTGCTGTTGGATTTGCAAGAGCCAGAAGGATAGCTGTGGACGTGTGGAGTGTGTTCTAGCAGGTTGGGTTTGGAAATGTGACGTGCTGACTGGATTTGGGAATGGATTTGGGAATATATTGTGTGAGGTAGATTTCATATTGTATTCCCGAATCCATCCTGCTAGATCACCCTCCACACGTCCACAGCTATCCTTTTGGCTCTTGCAAATCCAACAGCAGTCAACTTCAAACCTCATTCTCAGCATTAGGACATCACCATTTGCAAAATCCTTCTTGTGAGCATAAATACACTGAAGACCAATTTTCAATCCTCGCCCAAGGACGCACTGCCTTTCATCTATTCGCTGTTGAAGCCACTTATATATAAACATCTAAACCAGATTTGTGCAAACATAAAGAATTCGTCTATCGCCTCAAACTTTCTCACTATTTGCTCATTTTCCATTAGTCACCTTTCTAACAATCGCTAGCGATGGTCTTGCCTATTTCTTCGTTTTTGCTGTAAAAGCTCTCGCCTTTTCTTTCTAACGTGTTTTCTTGAAAAGAGTCAGACAAAAAGCTTCGGGAAATGAATGTACTACTCTGCCAATTTCAAGTTCTGTACCACCAACCAACTTTTCAGACATTAGGTTATTAAATTAAAAACTTTTAAAAATGTAGACTTTCACAAATTTAGAGAAGAAAGTGAAGCATTTTTCAAAAAAATACGTTATTGTCTGTAAATTAACGCTTTAAGGAAATGGTTGGTCTCTAATATCAAAAATTTCTTATTTTTTTAAGACGTTTTGAAGATCTGAAATTATCTTTGTTGAATATACTGTCGACTTCTTTTCTGAAATAAAAAGAACATATTTGTCAAATCTAACACTGGCGTTTACCACCGTATTATATATTAACAAAAGCAATAGGTATGGTTGATTTTATTCAAAATATATCAAGAATTCTATAAAAACGAAATGAGTTCAGGTTGAAGAGTAAGTACTGGGATCAGAAGACTTGGTGGGGTCACTTTCGCAATCGCGGCGTGGTCTGAAAGCTCATGTTATTTCGTGTGGCCTTTTAACTTGCTTGGAAGATTTGTAAATGATCTCTCTTAGGCAACTCCTATAAGGGAATAATCTCTCATGCTTGTCGAATAATCAAACTCTATTCTTGATAGCATCTTGATTATCTTTGCCATGCAATCTATTGCTGTTGAAACTGAACTAGCTATCTCTGCTTGCTTGCAGTATATAATGGTACAACTGTTCCTCTTTCGAAACTTGAAGGTATCATAGCGCTAGCAATGTTTTTTAGAAGCCATGTCGACGTGGAAGTTGAAAAACTGAATGCTCAAGGAGAAGAGGTGAGATTGAGTGACTTCATAACTAACGATGTGTGCTGTGCCGCCATCTAAAGCATTAAAAGATTTAAGCTGCAGTGCTTTTCTCTTTCATACAAATGGCAATTTAATTGTATTTTAAGCAAGAAAAGGGCTATATAGCGCCAGTTTTAGAGGTTGCTCCATTTATATTGATTTCAGAACTTTTTTTACTTCCGCGGACACCATTTTTTAGTACGCCCCTAATTACCTGATTGCAACTGCAGTAATTTCAATATTTAACTTTATTGCGTCGGCGAGATAAATGGTTGTCATCCCAATCAAGCACTTTTTGTGACCGATGATATTTTGAAGATAAAATGCAGTGTTTGACACTTTTATGACTGCAACCGTTTTTGACGCCAGACCATATTTTTAATCATGGCTGAGTAAATTCCGATTCGTGTTTCGTTCTCCACATTGCTTCTATTGCTCAGCTACAAGTTATTGTTTGGCTAGTTGCTGAGGTCCAAGCCAGTGTTTGGTAAAGTTATAAATTTTTTTTTCCAAGACTTTGGTACGACTCGGCAGGGGAATTGACCTTACCCGTCTACCGACTGTGAACGTGGTGCTGTAACCACTATTAACGGTAAAGCTCCTAATTAAGCCTCGAGTGCCAGCTTAATGGTGATGAGCTTGGCAATATTAAAGTGGTTACCGTTTCCCACATATTACTGGATCTTCTTCTGTTGTTTAAATTTTCCACTGTTTGAAACGACACCATTGGGATTTGAACGTATATCCTTAGCAATCAGTCAAACAATTGCAATTGATTGGCGTCGTTCCATAAAGTTATATTCGTTTATTCCTACTTTTATAACGTTGCTCATTTGGTTGAGATAGAAGTGGGTTCAAATCCCATAACGAGCTTACATTTGAAAGCTGACGCAGCTAGATAATTCTGTTGATGCATCAATGTGATGTGTAATTTGTTTAACCACTTCTGTGGGTGCTTGCTCTTAAAATTTGTCTGGGCTGTGGTGGCTACACCGTATGGATCCAAAATACCATTTTTTTTGTACTTACTATTTCTTAACTAACTTGATAACATTTAAGTTTGTTTTAATTTGCATTTTTATTTTTTTTACTATTGATAATATGTTACCTGCGCCGTTAGCATGCTTGTCATGCTGTTGCTCCTAAATTTTAATTTCAAATTTCGGCCACCTCGTTGCTTGTTGTCATCTGGAATCTTTAATTTTCTATTCATGTTGAGTAAAGTGATTGGCTAGTTGCGGTCTAGGGTGTGTAGCAAGAATGTTTATTAATAGCCTTTGTATTCGTTGGCTTGTTTTCACAAAATCCTGTGAGTAAGAATTCCACCACCAGTTACTTATAGATCGTGTTATTCAGCGGACCAAATACCAATGGGGGATGGTCAATTGCTGATGGGGTTAAATCCATTCATTTGAGTCCGTGGTTTCTGGACCCCCAAACTGTTGATATTTGGTATTCCACTCCAACTTTAAAACAGCTTTGTTTAATTTTTCTATCAGTAAAGATGGCATTGAGTAGCCTCTTTCTCCTTTATGAGGTCATGTCAGCGTTTTGCTGAAATTGAAAAATTTATTTTATGCATTGATATAAATCAAAAACATGTGCAAGTATTAGGCAGGAATCGAACCTACGTCCAGAAATACCAATAGTGATAAAACTGAAATGTGTTTCTTAACAGTACGAAAACGTAGCTGTGAAAAGTCAGTTATCGGTCATTTGACAAGGGGCAATTGCAAGGAGCACCTCGCTTATATCAAGTTTACGTGTCAATTAGCTGTCTAGTAATATTTTACCGTATTTGCGTACTTATGATGTAAGTTTTTATCACTTTTTCAGCTTTCTTTTCTACCTGAACCCCAGCATGATGATTTTCGTTTAAGTAATCAAAAACCCATGCGAACGTTTTCCCAAAGGCAAAAGGAAAACTAAGAAACTGGTAATCAGCACGGCGTTCACTGCGTAGAACTTGATTGTGCATCCTGCATTAGTTGCCTTGTCTCACTGCACTTCTTTTTCTATTACTAGCAGCTCTACTAATAACTTGGTTTTTCGGATTGTTACATAAAAGTCGGGAAAACTTGCCATGGGCGGCTTTTGAGGCAACGTTTATGGGTCGCTATAGCTTCTCAGAAGTAGGATTTGGGGTTGAGTTTTTTTTTTTTGAATCAATCTTGTATAAGGGAAAAAAGGGATTTTAACTTAAATTTGGAGAGAATACTGCTTCCCCACCCAAAAAAGAAAATTTTAGTTTTTGTTTTGAAAAGTGTTCAACAACTTTTTTGGGGGATATAACTTAGAGGTTTATTATTGATCAAAAATACCAATTAACTTACTAATTAATTTAGTTGTAAGATATGTCTTGAAGAAGACTTGTATCCGAAAAGCTGTATTGTGTTTTGTCCAATTAAAATTTGCTTACGTCAGAAAAAGTATTCCTGCGGTCGTCGGCCTCTGATAAAATTTGACGATGTTGGCGACCGCCTTAAAAAGGGTTGATGTTTTAAAGCAGTGTGTGGAAATTGCTGATTGAGCTCGCTATATTACTTACTGTTAGCTTTTATCAGCGCCTACCAGTCAATTTATAGCGTGATCAAATAATTAATTAATTAGCTGTTGATTTATTGGTGAAAAAAATCAGTTTGGTGACCGGCATGTTGTTTTACTAATACAGAACGAATCATGATCGCGCATGCGCCTGACATCTTGCATACAATCAGGTATTGTTTACTCTTATACAGTTTGCTTTTTTCGCACTTTTACTGTTTGCGCGCACGCATGCGTTTTTAACGCGCTGCGTGACATCATGATTACGTCATGATGACGTTGAGATGACGCGTTAGTGCCTGCTCATGCTCAAAATTAATTTTGTGTGATAGCTTTAGTATAGTAGTATGTGCTATAGATTTAGCTGTTTGCTAAATCGTTTATTCAACAGATTGAAGTGACTGAACTCTCGTAGAATTATGCAAATTTTTCTCCTTCCTGTTCCTGCTCTAATCACTATTTTTTGGATGTGGAGACAGAAAGTTATAAGCTACCCTGGATCTTGAGTTATTGTTAGCTTCATTTTGTAATTCGTTTTATAGTGTGGCTCTTGTTGATTGTTTGTAGACGTGATATAGTCGACAAAAACTTCGACAATCAAGACCTGATTTATGCTTTGCTTTTGACGACAAAGTGAGAAAATCCTCTGACAGTCTGTGAATGTGGAAAGTTTTTGCCTTAAGTATTTTTAATCGCACATCTGAAGCATTTGCCAGCCTGACACATACTTTCAACTCAAATTATCTGTTTCTTAAATGTCCACATAATGAAGATAAATTTAAATTGTTTTGCTCTTCATTCTCATGTAGCATATATTCTGCACTGATACCACTAACTAAGGTCTAGGTTTACGTATCCTTGTATAAATGCATTGGGTTAATAAATGAATTTTGCAAAGGTCTACAATTGTATCCAATGATTTTATGTAAAAATATCTGATCCAGTTGGCATCCAGCGCCTTGCGGTTTTGAAACCACAATTGGTTTATGGGGCCGCGGCACTTTAAAGTAATTCAATGCTTTTCATTTTAACCATACGTGATCTACGTTTGAGCTGCAGGTTTTAAAAAGTCAGCAAACTTTTTGAAATGTAAAATTGGTCACAATTAAATACTTGGAACCATTTTAGTTACTGCTGTGATACAGTCATGCTTATAGCCAAAAGCTTTCAGCCGTAAGTTTGTTAAGCGATGTCTGTAATTGCCTTGACTAATGGGATAATATAACGACTAGCCTACATTAAGAAATTAACTGAATCGAAATTTTTGCTTGAGCTAAAGCTCCACTAGTTAAGAAATACATATTCTCATTAGTAGCTTTAATTTGCGCGATAACGGCTCAAATGTATGTTGATGGGGCCCAATTTACATTTTGCTAGCCACGAATGGCTTCACCGCTGTTAATTTTAGTTTAATACTGACTTGGTGCGGAAAATTATTGGTAAAGTTAAGAATTGGAAAATAATGATGTTGGAATTGAGCAGTAGCTTTTTTTTTACGTTTGGTGCCTTGATGCAGCCTCAACAAAACGCACGGCTGTGTGTACACAGATCTTGTTCTTGCAATGAAGATAAATGCCGTGCAATCATTGCTTATTGCCAGCATTTAAAAGGCTTGACCTTTGTCTTCAACCTAAAAATATTTTCTTACTTTTCGCGTCAAAATTTTCTCTTATTTCATGCTGAATTTATTGGTTTTACCCATCACATACGGTAAGCTAACATTTTGCTTGCAATATTATCCAGGGCTGAGACTAGACAAATAGACGATAGGACGTGTCTTAGATGTGATTACATTGTGAGCGCTTAATAAAGATATTTGTTAAGCCTCTTTGTGAAGATTTGCTGGTGATAATTACTGAAAAAAATATCCAAATATTTTTTGATAAATTCTTACGACATAAATTAATGCCAAAAATCAAATTAATTCTATTGATTTCACCAAATATTCGCAATTAGTAAAAATTTTTAGTTTTAATTTTCTCGTTCCGCTTATTGCTTTGAAATTCTTACAGTTAAATTTAATGCACGTTGTCCCACTAAATACATACTGAATTTTGGAATCCATTTTCGTGTAAATTTGGAATTATGTGGCCGAGCGTTAGCTATAACAATAACAACATCTGTTTTATGATGAGCGTTGCTGCAGTTTAAAACCATCTCTGTCTTGCTAAATATGTTTGCGTTTTATCAACAGAACCAAACGTTCAATCGACAAATCGTGATGTTAATATATTTGTCAAACGCACGTATAAATCTGTTCATAAACCTTACATCTTGACTAAAAAGCAGTGGCAGCTTGGATTGTAAATAGTAATAAGTCTATGTCCTCATAATGTTTGATTCGCATGCTGGTCTTAGCTGCTTCTGTGTAAATTTCAACTTTACTGATGACCGAAAACATTAGATCAGTGTTGCTTTGTAGGTGCGATATGTATTGACCACAATAAAATTCGATTTTGTGACTGCGTTGTTTATCATGTATATATATATATGGTAAAACGTTACTTGTTGTTTTAAGGCTGCATTGAGTGATTGGACTTTCCCCCAAACCACAGTCAGTACATTTTACAACGCAAACCAATCGTAGAGATACCTACAAACCTACTTTGTTCAATTCAGCACTTGGAATGTAAACATACATGCTCACGTTATTTCGTGTAATTTAAAGTTTTCACGTAGGCTAATTTAGTTGTGCAAATAGCTTATGAGGGTTTGCTTGGCTAGAAATCAAAATCGAAGAATTTTGGATTATTAATAATAACTATTGTTTACCATTATTGACTCAAGCGTCGTACAGTTTTATATGCTACGAATGTTGTACACTGTACAGAATTGTAATGTGCCTTTTGCAGGAATAGAGTCTTGCATTTTCGTTTTGTTGGTCGCCAAATTGTGTTAAGAAATTGCTGCAAGAAAGCTATTAAAAATGGATAAGAAAGTATTAAAGAAAAATATAAATTGTGCTATACAAAGAATATTTTTTTCTGAAAGGAAAAGGATTTTACACATTCCATTGGTTTTAATCTAAATATTTTTTGAATAAACTGGTATTACCTTGCGTTTTGGGTGTCCTTATACTCGATGTGGTAATTGTGACAAAAATTAGCTGGTAAAGTTAAACAAACGTAAGCAAGTATGAATCATACAAACTCCAATTTAAAAATTAGCCTTTAGTATTTTATGCGAAACTGGTTCATTTAATAGCTTTTTTGTGATCTCACCTTCTATTTTTGGCTCAAAAAATGTAATAACTTTTGCGCGAAAACCAGCTGACTTCAAAATCGTGTTATTGTCAGTGTGAATATTAACAGTTGATGTTGTGAAACCTTTTTTAACTTTTGTGTTGGTGCAGAAGTTGTTTGCTGCATGTTGTATTCTGCAGCAAGCTTCAAATACAAAGCTTTTGTCTAGTGCTGCAATTAGAGGCGCTGTGAGGCCGACCCGAGCCCCCTTCTAATTTAATTTAAGGTTACATTGATGACAGTTTTTTGAGTAACTTGCAAATTTTTGCAAAAAGTGACTTGTTTTGTTACAGTATTTAGGTGAATATTAACAATTTTATTGAATTATTAATTGGAACAAATGTCAAAAAATCCGTGGTTTTTGGAAAATTATTGGTTTGCGGCACTCTTTCGGTCGGGTGCTCGGGTCTCAAAACGAAGCAAATAATTTAAATGTAGAGGTTCCTTTTTCGTGCTAGCTTACACTAATGCATAAACGTTTGTACAATTATAACCTAGGGTGTTGTATAGTTTTAAAAAAGCGGTGATTGGTGGCTAAAGGTCAAGCCTGTGTGAGATCTACAAACGCATGGTGAAAGAACTGCTTGTTTGATAGATCGTATCTCTCAGATAGCTGCCGGTCTTTTGGGTAATAAGGTTTCCAGTCTCTTTTCCTCGGACCCCAGTTTTCAAATATGGTTTTGACTTTAACTAAATATGACTTTTATTGACTTTTTGTAGTTGCACAATTTTGATTTTTGCGTTTTTATTTCGTTTCATTGCTTTATGTGCGTAGATAGCTTAGAAAATGATGTGATTTCTGCCGAGTCTTTACCAAACTAGTTTTGATGTTTTCTTGATTTGTAAGGACGTTTGTAACTGCTTTACAATTATAATGGATGCGTCGGATATTAATTATGATCGGTTCTGTATTTTGTAAGATTTTAGTTAGATAGGTTTGGTTTGTCAGTTTTTGATCCCCATTTGCTACTTTAGGCTGCAGCTTATTGAAGAATCCCATGCGATGGGAAAGTTGATCCGATTGCCGGAAACGAAAAATTAGTTCAATTTCGGGAAAGTCGAAAGCTTTGAAACAACTTTAGTTTGTTTCAATGAAAGTTAATTCTCTTTAAGAGCGCCAAAGCTTTGATCATTCTTTTCCGCGCTAAGAATGTCGTTAGCCGATGTTACATTATTGACAACTCGGTAATTTGTGGATAATCCAAGATAAAGCATCTAAAAAAAGAAAGAAATTCAACGAAAGCCTTAAACACCAAAAAAATCGGACCAGAGCAAGATTGTCAACAAAACTAATCTACTGGGTGTTCAGAAAGTAATAGTGCAGTGGTGTTATAACCGGTGCACTGGCGTAATGTAAAGTGTCCGCTTCGCAGTAGGCAGACCTGGGTTTTATTTACTGATTAGAGACCCACCAAAGGTCTAATAAATGGTATTCACAGCTTCCCTGCTGAGCGCTCAGCACAATGGGAATAGTGTGGAGAACAAGCCGGCAATCGTGCTTGTTGTGTCCTTGGACAAGATCGTAACCGGATGCCTCCGTCTTTATGTTGCAGACAGGCAGAAAGTGCTAACGAGAAGCTCAAGATCTGAGATGCTTCTCCAAAACTAAAATATCTTGCCCATATGAAGAAGATAACTAGAAAGAGCAAAAAAATGGACTGTTAGGTCAATTCGAAGTTACACCGGAGTTGTTGAGCCGGTAAAGAACCCTAATTCGGGCAGCTAAATTTAAATTAATGTCCCTAAGTTTAGCACATATGTCATTTTTTGCTTAACATACCTCGTGAGAAGGTAATTCATTTAGAGTACATAACTATAGTGTTCACATTTTTTACGAACCGGAAAAAGTTTGCGTAGAATAATCTAAATACGTAAGGTGGTACGCGAGAAATGTCGAGCTACTTTGATGAAGACTTTAACAAAGCGTCAATATTGACAGCACATCAAAAGGTTTCGTATAGAAAGGCTCGCAAAAACTCTTTCGCCCAGGCAGACTCGTTGGAGGAAAACTGCTTGTTTCGGAAGTTGATATGGACAGCTAGCAGTTTGCATTGTACAATATGCAGACCTACCTAAAACCGCCTGGCAGGGAGAACTCTTTTATAGAGCTAAGATATCCACGGCAGAATATTTACGTAGATAGGATGTTACAAGTCGATGCCTGAACGTTTGGCGTGCTTTCAACGACGGCCTGTAATGCTAATGTTACCATCATCTGCTTCAAACTTGATTTGATTCCTAGAAGTGCTTAGAAAATTGCTGTGTATCCAATGTGAGATAAATACACTCAAATAGAGTTTTTGTTTTCACAGGCTGCTCAAATTTATGACGACCGTTCCTAAATAGGTCTTTGTGATTACGATAAAAAAGATACCTTGCAGCAATAGGCTAACAAACTCTAACTCAATTATCAATTGCAGAGTTGCCCACAAAATAAATCCATGGGCAAGGGCACCGGAAGCGGTGAGACAGTGAGAGCATTTTACCCACTGTCATTAGATGTTTTCAGGCACAGGTGGGCTTGAACGTGCGGTCAGGAAGGCAGACGAGGCACTGTCTCGTAGTCGGTAGACCTGGGGTTTATTCCCTAAGTCGAGTCATACCAAAAGACTTTAAAAAATGGTATTCACAGCTTCCCTGCTTGGCGCTCAGCATAAAAAAGAGATAGTGTGGAGAACAAGCCGGCAAGCTTGCTTGTTGTGTCCTTGGGCAAGGCACTTAACGGGATGCCTCCACCTTTATGTGGCAGACAGGTAGCCCTCTCGTACTTCACCGGATTATAATTGTGAAGTTGCTAACCCAGCATGTCAGACGACTCTTGGGTACCCACCAGTGGCAGTCCGCCTTGTTGGTGGTGGGGCAACCAGTCACTCATGACTGGTTCGAAATGGGCTGCCATCTTTCCCCTAGCCTAATTTATATTAGGTTGACGGCATGAACCTAAATTACCGTTCATGCCGTACCTCCATCCCGAGGAAGAGAAGGGGTAAACAAACAAACAAACAAACAAAAGGCACTGTCTCACCTGCCGAAATCTGGCGGAGAAGAAAAAGTACCGAAGTGGTGATCACGGCAAAAAAGGTATCATATGCAAAAAATTAAACGATGTATATGTTTTGTTGCTTTGAACAATTGTGCCCCCTCGTTGAAATTATTTTCTGGTGCCTAGTTCATTCTTGTTATTTATTGTTTGTACAACCGCACTATAAGCCTTCATATGTTTCTATTTTATCTAGCAATTTACAAAAAGTCAAAATTGTTCAAACACGCCAGGCAGTTCCAAGTGGTGTCTCATTTCAGATACCAAAAAATTCATACACTGTAAAAGGTGTACTTTTTCTCTTTGAGGAATATTGCTCTAAGCATATGTTGAAGTGGTACCTATGATTCGAGACAAACCAAATCAGCAAAGCAAAGTTTCCTAAGAAATTGATGGAAACGTTACCACTAAACGATATAAATTGCTGCTTAGTTCCTAAAATTTGCATTTGCTAAGAGAGCCTTTACTACATAAAGGTATCTTTTTCTAGAATTTTGACCACTCAGTCAAAAAATTTCCGGCACCCCTGGACATTTGAAGCACATTTGAGATCATAACTTTCTCTCCGACTTCAAACGTTCTTTCGCTATAAAAAAGTAGGCTATACCAAAACTATTCAATTTAGGGTAGTGTATCCAACCTATCTCACCTCAAAATTGTTTTTCCTTTATCTGGATTATCTCTATTTAGTTGACTCACCATAAATATAAGTAGTTTAGTTAATAACTTAATTCTGTTTGGGTTAGGTAAAACAGTGAATGCCTAACGCTCTGGGTTCCTGGAAAAAGAGAGTTTCTAGTTTGAAGATTATGCGGCATATATGAATTTTGACCGAGAATGATGAAAGCTTCTACAACTTATCAAAAGCAAGAAAAACTGAGATTAGGAGCGGACCAGAGGAGCCATGGCTTCCCCCGAATTTCTTGGAGCCAATCACGATAAGAAGCTATTTTTAAGTGTAATGGCAACAAAATGTCAATCTATAAACAAAAAGTGACTAGTTAAATTTGAGAGACCAATGCCGGTTTCACTTGGACATGCCTTATGCAACGTAGCGCTCTTCATTTTCTCTAAAAGTACTAACTGTAAAAAGGAAATAACAAATTTTATGGGAGATATAAAAACGCTGTTTCCGTTAAAAAAAACCTTTTACAATAAGTTGAGGTTAATTGGCGACGCTACTTGCAATTATTTTTTTAAGTACTGGCATGTTTTTTTTTGAGCGTTTCAAATGAAACTTTGTTTTGTCATAATGCTCTCTGGCATTTTTTGAGCAATTGCAGCAGGTTTTCAACAGCAATGAAAGCGCGGTAATGCAAGTCTTCTAGAGCTAATAAGAAAGGTGTCGCGTTTTAATATATGATATTAATAATAAAACATTCGGTTCTATCTCAATCTTAAATTTGTTTTAAAATTGAGGCGACGTATGATAATCGCTCGGATAATTAGGTCTGACTGCAACTTAATAAAACTTGGAAAAAGATTGGCTTCCACTAAAAACACCTTAAACCACTTTGATAACAGAATAATGTATTCACAGAAATAATACTTCACGACTTCAAACTTCTTCGCTCAACAATCTCAGAACTATTCACTTTACCACACAATCAGGAAACCGCCAAAACTAAGTCCGCCAATAACTGTTCAATATTCTCCACGTCAACAAAATCCACAATAAATTATCACAAAAACCAATGGCCCCTTATTACTCCATCAATCAATCTCTCTTTCTCCCCACTACACGCTTTCCTACTCACACCCGAACCACTACTACTCTAACACTCTCTAATACTCTGAATGAATAAGACCTCGTCGCCTTATATATGCGACGAAAAATAATCTAGAAAACTCTAGAACAAAATCACGTAAAAAAAAAGCATTTCAAATTATGTAATCGGTTATCGAAATTCTTCGAAGCTAGAATCACTAGAACAATCTGGAATCGTATTATGTCATAAACGATTGTGACGTAATAGAGGCGTACTTACGGCAATTCCAATTGCGAGGAAAAAAGGTCTTTTTCGCAATCAGTCGCCGAGCGAACAAATGACACAGCACTTTACACAAATATGAAAACAATTCATACAAGGCAAATTTCCTTATGCGTGACAAAAGGCAGGTGACAAAATTTGTCAAAAACGTTACTATAGGTCACAATTTAGTTATTTCAGTAAGTTGTTGCAGCTTTTGTGGAGAACATAGAAAATGAAAAGCTAATGCAAGCTTTATGACACAAACTGCAATTAGTAAATGGACCAAGTATTAACTCTCGCTCCCGGGATCATCAATTGAAGATTTTTGCATCTACCGGTACACCCTTTCGCTCCCGCGAGATCATCAATTGATGATTTTTTTTTAAAAGGTGAAAAAATCACTTTACTTAAAAATTGATTTGTGACTTTTCTGCGTGACTTTTTGGTTATATTTAGCTCCAAATAAGCGCGAAGACCACTTTTTACGCATATTTTCAAAGGTTCTGCGGGGTGGGAAGCTGAAGGCATTTTTGTTTTTAAACCAAGGTGAAAACCTTTTTATGCGAGATATCGTACTATTTGCAATTGACTTCTTTGTTATTTTTAGCTCCAAACAAAAATGAAGATCTTTTTTTCTACGTCTATTGCCCATTTTTGATAATTTTAGGGGGCTAAAAGTATCTCGAAACAAAGTTGAAGACTTTTATATAGATCATTTTTTTTGAGTATTGGAAGCGGAAGGGCTGACAATATTTTGGGGGCATGCACTTATTTTTTTTACATACATAGTATATTCAGATGGGAGGTGTAGGAAAAGTGCATGACCTCTCCAACCTAATTTTCCCATAACGAGACTAAGAACCTGGCTTTTTATATTACTTGTAAATTTACACCAGTATTTCAATGCGGAGCTTCTACACGTGACCTGTTGCGTTCTGCTGTTTTCGGTATTGGAACAGTTAGCAATCAAATTCTGCAGTTTCTATGCACCAAATCTCACAAAAAACATTGTTTTGTTTTATTTGTTTTATTTAAAATAAATTGTACTAATAATTATTAAGTTATGGTCATCTACATAAATATAAACCACAATTGAAAAGAAAAAGGATAAATTGTAAAACAATACTTGAACCAAAAATTTTTAACATGAGGCCATTACAACAGCAAGTTTACCAGTCGTTCAAATTAAATTTAGATATCACACCGCAACCAACACAGTTGAGAGTAGAGAGCTTATGTTTAAAACCAACACAAATCTTATCATTGCGAGCTTCACATCTTTGCTTTTTGCATTGAAACCGGTCTCGACTCAATCCGTAGGTTTACCTTAATGACATTGCGCGCAAAAATTAAAATAATAAGAACAATTTATTAAGGAGGTGGGGGAGGAAGAAGAAACCGAGCTCCTTGTATAGCATTGACGTAGACACCACGAAACAAAAAAATATTGATCACACGTAAGCTCTTTCAAGGTCAAGTTGTCGGTCATGGCGCAGCCAGAGTTTACGCTCAACATAACTGAATTTCACCTAGCAAAAGTACGATCAAGCCAAAGCAGCAATAAGCTCATAAGAAAAACAAACCCATACATCATTCAATAACACAAGTTTTTAATAAACAATATACCTAAATATAAAGCTATTCTTTTTAATTTGACAATTTTTCCATCTCTTAGTGTGGCAGCAGAAAAAAACATAAAATACATGCGAATGTGGTGGTCCAGATTTAGACTTTTTATGCACAATTTTGATAATGAATAAAAAAAATTAGTCCATAAAACGAAAAACAAAGCATTTCTTTTTCTGTGGTCTTGGGCACACCAATCCACTTTGCCACAGTTGTATGATTAATAATCTGGGATCAGATAAAGCCAATGATTGAATGCATTCATTTTTGAAAGTCATGGAATCATGACTGCAGCGGTTTCGGTAAGCCCTTCAAAGTTATATCTATCAGCTTTGCTTTTTATCAATATTTATACTTCACAAACGACTATGCTTTTCAAAAATTTGCAGTTTTCAAAAGTTAATTACTCAGTGACTCAGCAGTCAGTATTTCACATAAAAAATTCGTAATTAATTGCTTATATGGATCCAAAAATGACCAGTGAATTAGCTTAATAAAAGAGCAAAATACAAAAACTCGTACAAAGCAGTACTTGTTTCAACATAAATCGCTTTTGTAAGACCATTTTAAACAACATATCAATCACGCCTTTGCGACATTATACTTTTGGTATTGCATTTCAGAGCAGCAAAGGCCAAGTACAATTTTACATTCAATCAAGAAATCAACATTATGCTACAAGAAAGCAACAATGATTTATAGCATCAAACTTACACAGTGCAGCTGTTCTAGTGGTGTATAAATGTGTCATTTAATTTTTTCACAATACTTATCAGTGCATAAAATCTATTCTAATTGGTTTTAATTCCAAGTAATATTCTATTCCAGAATTTCTTTACGGAAACTACATAAAACAAACAAGGGGAAAGATTGATAAATCTCGTTCTACACAGCTGTCCTCAGAAACGGTGATTTAGTCGCAACTAAAAGTGGGTATTGCCATACGAAGATTAAAATGTAGTGATTTACCAGGCACTATCAAAAAAAGATTGTCTACACAAGCAAACTACTTATACATGTATATCTAAATTACAACTTTTAGATTGCAAATATATTTGCAAAAGAATATACTTAAGTAACCACAACCATAGAAAATTAGTTCTGGTGCGAAAATGCTTGTAAAAAAAATATAAAATAAAGGGTATTGGCTATATCTGTGGGGACCAGATGATACTTGCTGTTAAAAAAGCAATAAGGTAAAATAGAAAATTTTACTCAAAAATGATCAGCAACATTTTATGATACCATATAGCAATTTAATACATCATATTAATAACTGGCAGCCAGTTTTGACGTTCTTGAGTCTTATTGAGCGGGTGTAGAAAACACTCTGTAATAAAAATCCTGAAGATTGCTACCTAGCAATTAGCAACCTCCATATTTTGTAAAAAAAAACAATAAATTCCATAATCGAGAGTGCACCTTTGTCTTGCATTTTAAGAACCTGTCTTTAGGGATTGCATTCATTTAAATAAAAAAAATTATATAGTTTAAATAATAGATTGCATATTTTAATTTAGTTGCTTTCAAATAGTGGAATCAGTACTCAATTATTTTCTGCTGCTTGTTGATGTTATACTAAGCACAAGATCCAAAAGCAGACATTTTGTGCAGCAGGTTAAAAATATTGTAATTTAAAAATCTGAAGCAAAAAGTTATATGTTACTAGCTAGAAATATATTTTTAACCATGTAATGAATAGTGGATAAAGTTTGATGCTGAGTGATAAGTTTAAAAGCAACACTGGTTTCTCTACACCATGTCATAAACACTTTGACGTGCTAAGATTACAACTTGAATTTGTTGGGGCATAGCCACAAATTAGATCATTGGGGCTTTACTTACTATGCTGACAAATGTAGATTTCAGACATAGCCTTTATTACCCAGATTGGAAAAGAAGCGGCGCTTGATTTTTAATTGTTTTCTAATTGCAGGTTGACCGCTTGCAACAAATTTGTTGCAAAACAAAGCTTCTTTTTAGAATATGAGTTACATGAATGAAAAAGTATTTGAAGCAATCTTTGTTGATATTATGTTCAAAAATAAAACAATAACTTGTGGAAATATTTACCACTCTCCTAGTAAAGATGCTAATGCCCAATCCTTGTTTCAATCAATTCTAGAAAATACACTGCACAAAATAAGCAAAAGGGAATGTTTATTGTTTGGAGACTTCAACATAAACCTCCTTGACTGCGATGAACCTAATGTTGGCAACTTCATTGAAGTGATGTTGGAAAATGGATATAGGTCATTAATCAATAGGCCAACTAGAATCACACAAACCAATGGCACACTTCTTGACCACATTTGGACTAACTGTTGCAATGCACAAAAACTAAAGAGTTGTATAATTACTTACTCAATATCTGATCATCTAGTAACAATGATATGCATGTCTATCAAGAAATCACAGACTAAAAATATTGAGTATTACCGCTCCTTCAGTGACACAAAAATAGCCTCGTTTACCCAATGTGTATCTGAACTTGACATTACTCCTATCTTGGAAAAGTCTGATCCCGATGACGCATACAACCAGCTGAAAAAGCAGTATATGACTGACTTTGAAAAATCGTTTCCATTAAAGAAGGTCAGTTTTAAAAACAAACCAAACAAAAGTTGGTTTGATAGAGAAGCTCAGGAATTGCTAGACAATAAAGAAAACCTTTTTAAACACTACATGAAAACCAAAACAAACCACTCAAAAACATTGTTTACCCAAGCTAGAAATTACTATTACAGAATCATAAAAGAGAAAAAACAGACTTATTATAAGTCAAAATTTAACATATTCAAGGGTGATATAAAAAATACATGGCGTCTTATTAACAACTTGCTTGGAAAACAAAGAAAATCTGATTGCAAAAAACTCAAAATTGATGGTAAAGAAATCTATGAACCACAGGCTCTTGCAAATCATTTCAACAACCACTTTTCTACCATAGCCTCCAAACTGATGGATGAACTTCCACCAAGTGAAGCCAAATACAGTGAATATTTAAAACCATCCTCACGCTCGACAATGTTTGTATGGCCTACTTGTCCCATGGAAATTTCAAATATATTGCATAGCATGAAATCCAAATTAAGTGCTGGCATAGATCAAATACCATCAAAGCTATTGAAGTCGTCACCAGATAACATATTAGTTGCACTAAGCCACATCTTTAACTTATCGCTTAGCAAAGGAGAATTCATTAATGATTTCAAACTAGCTAAAGTATGTCCAATCTATAAAAAAGGTGACAGCAGCAACATTAATAACTACAGGCCTATAAGTTTGTTATCAAATGTTTCAAAGATTTTGGAAAAAATTATGTATAGGCGTCTGTGCACATTTTTGGACCAAAGTAATTTTTTCTCTGTCCATCAATTTGGCTTTAGAAAACATCATAACACCTCACATGCAATAACGTTTATGGTACACAAAATAACCGAATCCCTTTCCCATAAAGTACCCACACTCGGTATTTTTCTTGACCTGTCTAAGGCTTTTGACACAATAGATCATGATATACTGCTTCATAAATTGCAACATTATGGAGTCAGAGGCATAGCTTATGACTGGTTTAAGAGTTACCTGACTGGTAGAACGCAGCAAGTGGAATGTAATGGCACTCTATCAAACATAATCAACCCAGTGACAAGAGGGGTGCCTCAAGGTTCAAATTTAGGCCCATTGTTATTTCTAGTTTATGTTAATGATTTCCAAAACTGTTTAAAATTCTCCGAATTCGTTATGTTTGCAGATGACACAAGCATATTTTTAGAAAATAAAAACATAGCAACACTTTATGAACGTGCTCAAGAAGAGTTACACTATATTGACAAATGGATGGTAGCCAACAATCTTTCAATAAATGTATCTAAAACTAAATGCATTCTATTCAGATCCTCTAAATCTAAACCACCTCCTACTAACTTAACTGTTACACTTAGAAATATAAAAATTGAACAGGTTACTACAATGAAATTTCTAGGTGTACATATTGATGAGCACTTAACTTGGACAGGACATATTAGACATCTTCAAAATAAATTAAGGTCCACTCTTGGCGTGGTAAGCAGAATCAAACCTTTTCTAAGGCAAGGCTCCATGTTAACTTTGTTCCACTCTCTAATCAACAGTCACTTACAATATTGTATTACTAATTGGTGCATTGGAAATAAAACATTGATAAATAAACTACAAAAAACATGCAACAAATTCATAAGGAAGGCATGCAACCTAAGGCACTACAGAGATGTAACTGATGTAAGAAAAACTCACCAGCTACTTACTATAAACCAGTTACTAACTAAGGAGATTGCAGTATTTATGTTCAAACAGAACTCTGGAAAAAATCCTGACGTATTTCAAAATGTATTTGTAAAAAGCATTTCACAATACAATACCAGAAATAGATCTAAATTAATACCAAAACCTTGCTCTAACAGTTTATGTCAGCAGTCTATTTCGTACCAAGGTCCCGCCATCTGGAGCAAATTGCCAATTTTTTTCAAAAATGAAAAAATATCTGTTGTCACATTCAGCGCAAAGTTGCGAAATTACTTGTGCACAAACTCCATTGGTATTTGAACAGATTGCTGGTTCGCTTCTTTTGCTTACAGATAATGTACGCGGTGCGATCGAAGGAAGCATCATCATCATCATGCAGGGGCGATTCTTCTGATGGCTTCCAAATACAACAACCAATCATCAACAACTTCTTGTAACATTGGACATTGGGCAGCAATAGATTATAATAATAACAATCTAAGAAACATTGCCTTCATACGAAGAAGAAGAAGATAACAATCGAAACTCATGTTACCAAATTACTACTACCCAAACTTGAATATTTTAGTATACTCTAACCTTATATTGTGAGCATAATCACCTTCTTAATTCTATCGACTGTAAAAGAATAGTAATACTACCCACATTTTAATATGCTGCAACATAATAGGCCAGTTTCTAACACAACGGTTGGCAGTTGTTAAATTCACAATTTATGGAACAGTGCTATTTTTATATGTAACACCACTTGGCAGAGCAATTAGTGCTTGAAACATGACAACCACATTATTATAATCAAGTATAGTATGTGCATTGCAGATATCATCTCTTAATGTAAAATAGGATTATCATCTGTTTAAATGATTATGTTGTTGTGTCGTATGTTTACGCTTGGCTCCTCTCAACACTGCTTTCTCATCAAAAATACAGGTACGCGAAGTGAAGGTAAAATTTTACTCTTTTAATTCTGCAAGTAACAAACTACTAACATTCATGCAAACGTAAGAACTGGGGCTGTAGGACGAACTACTTATTGATGAACTGTTACTCTCAGGTAACACATTAAAACCTTTGTGTTGAGATGAGCTATGCTACGTGTCTTGTAAGTTAATAATGTACATGTGTTTCGTAGATATTAAATGTGTTGTGCTGTTTTTTTTTTTTTTTCTTTTTCGACCAGTTGCTTAATGAAAGGATTTCCGGACCCGGTGAGGTTTCATTTTCAGGGTGGTTTTTCTTTCCTCACCATGCTCAGATGAGCTAAAAAAACAGCCTTATAGGCCGGTTGCGCCACCCATTGACCACCTACGTAGCCGTGTCTCGCACTGGTCATCTTTCTGATCCTTACTATTTCGAATGTTCTAACTTCTTATTTACAAAATAATATGATCTACAACTATAAAATCTCCTGCGTTTTTGTTTTGTTCTGTTTGTTTTTTTTCAATTCAATTAAACTGTCCTTTAATTGCTTGAATTTAGGGTTCAGCGACCATGCAACTATTGCTCTAGTTTTATGGATCCACTGTTTTCATTTGCATGTTTTAACGTCTGACGTTGTGTCGCTTCTTCCTTTTCTTGACTCCATTTCTCTCATTATTATTGTTGTTCAGTGCCGTGTGTAATGGTGGTGGTCATGAATAAAAATAAGAATGAATGAAAAATAAGAATGAATTTGAATGATGATTAAAGCAAAGAAAGGATGGTAAAAAACGATTGATCAAAATCTTGGATTTGGCCCATACAACAAGTTTACAACATATGAGGACAACATCAGAAGATGAAAAATAGCTGATAGTCTACTGGTAAAAGACATTTTAGTCATTCAGGCACCCAACAGGCTTACTAGTATTGCTAGGCTGACTAGTGTACAGTTGCTAACTATACCAGTTAAGCTTTATGTACCTTTTTTTTGCCATATTTTTCCTCCATTCACGAGAAAGCGATGTTTCACTATGTTTTGGACGGTAAGTCCGCACTCGCTTGGGAGTTGCCATTTCCGGGTCACCTGTCTTCCACATAAAGGTGGGGCGTCCTGTTAAGTGCCTTGCCCAAGGACACAACAAGCGAACTTGCCGGCTTGTTCTCCACAATCTCCCATAAATGCCGAGCGCCACGCAGGGAAGCTATAGATACCATTTTTTAAAGTCTTTTGGTATGACTCGACGAGGGGAATGAACTCCAGGTCTACCGACTGCGAAGCGGACGCTCTAACCACCATGCCATTGCCTTTTAAAGAATGGTCACAAATAATTCGCAGATATGTGTAACTACTTTTTTACACTTCTTTTAATGTTAATTTGAAAGCCACTTGACTTAACTTTTGAACACTTGAAAGATAAATGTTTAAGCTGCTTTCCCAGTTTTCTTTCCAGCTTTATGTGTGATTTTAGGCATCAAGAAAACCTAGTTCTTTTGCTAGCACATCCAACAACGGCACAACAAAGACCATTATTATATTCTGTCCCTATCAAAGCATAGAAGATGAACCATTAAGTTTAAAGTTGTACCGGTAAGCACTTTATACATTAATGGGGTTAGGCCAGGGGTGGGCAAACTACGGCCCGCGGGCCGCATGCGGCCCTCGAGAGCATTCTGTGCGGCCTGCGAACACTTTTTGAAACTTTGCCATTTGGAAATAAATACGACAAGGGGATTGACAAGGCGCAAAAGCGACGGTGTCCTTAAAAAAATGGTAATCGCCTCTACTTTAGACGGAAAATGCGTCAGAGCCTACAATTGCCCCCAATCAGGCAGTTACCGTCTACGAAAAGGTGAAGACCCTTTTTTTTTTTTTTTTTTTTTTAGAGACATGACCGATTTTGCGCGCTGAGATACCACACTGCCAGAAGATTTCGCAAAATTGTGAGCTAATGCAATTTCTTCTATAGCATGCAGCTGTACGAGACAACAAGCCCTGGCCCTCGACCACCCTCGGAAATGGTCAATGCGGCCCTCTGGATAAAAAGTTTGCCCACCCCTGGGTTAGGCTATTCTTTTGCTAGTATGGCAAACATTTAGTTAAAAGAAATGCTAACTTTTACAGAATTAAATCAAAATTTGGTAAATTTTCTTCATCTGATCTGCCACTGATAAATAAAAAACTTCTCAAATAGCCATCTCTCCTTAATTTTCTGAAATTATTGTTTTGCTTCCAATATCTTTACATAGTAAAAACTAAATTTTGGTCCTACAAAACTTTTCAAATATTTTTACAACGATTGGTGTAAGCGATTTATGACGTCAATGCTACTGACCTAAGGGGTGTTTATTTATTCTCCATGGTGATGATTAAGCTTCATTTGTCAAAACAATTTTATGCGCAGTGCAAAATTGTGAGTAATTTTTCTTGTTTTTTGCACATAATAGTTTTTACGGATTGGAGGCGTGGAATGCGTAGCGGATAGTATCTGGAAACTCGTTGCAATTTTGGGGTTAATTCGTGCCGTAACTATAGCTTCGACAATAAAACTTACAAAGCTAGAATTTTACTCTGCATTGTGTAAAACACATTATTGTGGTCCTGGAAGCAGAACTTAAATTCTAGAAGCAGTGAAGTAAAGATCCCTAATTGCTTCACCTCACTAACGACATCTTCAGTTTTTTCAGTAAATTTACCTGAATCCATTTTTTCTCAGTTTTTCTTTCTATCAGTTCAAGGCTCCTATATCCATGATAGTTCAAAGTCCAAAAACAAAGCAAGCTGATCAGAAGTAAACGCTGGAGATATTCCTACAGATCTTTGTGCTATAGTCAGTAATAGTATGCTGCTGTACTTGTATTTTTAAGCAGGTACCAGTAAGTAGTTGATTTCATGACAGTTGTATTGAATTAGTTGGCTATGTTAACAGCGGTAAGCAAAACGATTAAATAAAACATATTTAGCAGGATATTGGTTCTGATATTGGTAGGTTACTAAGATAGCTCTGTCAGTGTTGCCAGATTGGATGAAAAGTCGCAAATTCAGCTACATTGGTAAAGCTTTTGCTACAGTTCTTTATGATGTGCACCTTTTTTTGTAATTTGTAGGAGTATTTTTGTTACCTTGGGCTACTTTTTATAAACTTAAATTTTGATCAAAGTCAGTTATATAATCAAGGGAGTTGCGATTGTGCTAAGGAGATTAAGCGCAAAAAAGGACATTATACTAAAACGTGGAATTTGCCAGAAAGCGTTCCTGAAAATTGATTAGCCCACAAATGAGTAGCAGAAGTTTTGTGGAGCAAATTGGAGGTATTTAGGGTTTTGGTTAGAGTTGAGCAGTTGAGATTAGCTGGATTGGGGTTGGTTTTAGGGTTAGAGATGAGATTTGAAGTTAAGGTTACTTATGATTAGAATGAAGGTTTTGGTTAGTCCACAAAATTTCCATGTTTTAATATTAAACAGATCTGAAAAAGGGTATTTTATGCAAGTTGATGTCACATGTGTGATTTTGGGCTCCTGTGAAACAAAGATGTTTGAGATAATTTTCATTCTTGTTCTTGCTGCTTTCCAAGAAATATTTAGCTATACCAAGCCAGCTTGTTTAATTGGGCCAGGTTTAAGACAACTAGTATTTTTGTTGTTTTAGTTAGGCAGTGGCTATTTTGCTGTCGACGGCAATTTGCCCTTGGAATCTATTTTGCCGTGATCATTCACGTGTGTTTATATAGCCAAATTTGCTATTATCGCACCAGTGACTCTGTGGTGTAGTGCATAGAGCGCTGGTCTTGAGATACCAAGGTATCGGGTTCGAATCTCAGCTGGCCAGGGCTTTGAAAGAAAGGCACTGTACACTGAAGGGGCAGGCCCGGTATGTAAATGTATGGGGCAGTGTACACTGCAAGGGAGTGTGCAGGGTGGGGGATAGAGACCTGGGGGTGCAAAATTTTTTTAATTGGTTTTTAAAATTGACCAATCAGAGACGACCAAAAGTCACATGTTTAGTATGTCATTAAGATTGACCAATCACAAACAACTCACGGCAAAATAGTCTCTGAGGGTAAATTGCCGTCGACAGCAAAATAGCCACTGCCTTTTAGTTACTGTCCTAGTCTGAAGTTCAAGCATTGTAGTTTTGAAGGCACCACAGAGAATCCAGGTACAAGTAGGCCTTTGTTACCAGGCAACTCTACAAGTATGCTCCAAGGAAACAAGAAAGGGCGATGAGTCCTCCCTGGTCGGCTATGCAGTTTTTTTAGGCAGTGGCTATTTTGCTGTCGACGGCAATTTACCCTCAGAGACTATTTTGCTGTGAGTTATTTGTGATTGGTCAATCTTAATGACGTACTAAACATGTGACTTTTGGTCGTTTCTGATTGGTCAATTTTAAAAACCAATTAAAAAAATTTTGCACCCCCAGGTCTCTATCTCCCACCGTGTACACTACCTTCCAGTATACACTGCCCCATACATTTACATACCGGGCCTGCCCCTTCAGTGTACACTGCCTTTCTTTTAAAGCCCTGCCAGCTGAGATTCGAACCCGATACCTTGGTATCTCAAGACCAGCGCTTTATCCACTACACCACAGTGTCACTGGTGTAATAGTAGCAAATTTGGCTATATAAACACACGTGAATGATCACGGCAAAATAGATTCCAAGAGCAAATTGCCGTCAACGGCAAAATAGCCACTGCCTTTTTTTATATTGATATTTTTTACATTTTTATATCTATTAAGCTTTTGGGTAAATGATTATCATAGCTGGTCAGAACCTTCAAAACTTTTTTTTTTTTTATTCAAGACTGCATAATTATATGGATTCACTAATAGTTATCAAGCAGTTGTTTGTTGGTGGTATATCTGGATGCTGTGCTAAGACTGTGATTGGACCATTTGATCGAACCAAAATCCTTCTTCAAGCTCAACATCCATATTATAGGCAATATGGAGTCTTCAGGTGCATGTGGGAAATATCAAAACGTGAAGGAGTTTTATCACTATGGAAAGGAAATACTGTGATGATGGCTCGTATATTTCCATATTCTGCAATACAATTTTTTTCATTTGAAAGATACAAAAGACTTTATCAATCATTATTTGGAAATGCACATTTTCCCATTCTTATGGCAGGGTCATCAGCTGGAGTAACGTCAGTGCTAGCAACTTACCCTCTTGATATGGTACGCACAAGAATTGCTTTTCAAGTTACTGGTGAGCATAAATATCAAAATGTTTTTCATGCATTTGGGTCAATTTATAAACACGAAGGAGGATTCAAAGCATTTTATAGTGGAATATCAGCTACTATTGTTGGTATGATTCCTTATGCTGGAGTTGCTTTTTATACTTTCAATACACTCAAAGATTTATTTATTAATTTTGCACCCGATATTTTAGCAAGACCAGACATGCATGCTCCTGATGTGTTGGTTTTACGAACATGGGTTGCACTATGCTGTGGTGGGTTTGCTGGTGCTATATCACAAACTGTTTCTTTTCCATGTGATGTTGCTCGTCGCAGAATGCAATTGGCTAATGTTTTGTCGGATCCACAAAACTATAAAACAATTTGGTCCACTCTGGTCACTGTTTATCGACAAAATGGTGTTGCTCATGGCCTTTTTCGAGGACTTTCTATTAATTATATCAAAGTCATTCCTCAGCAAGCTGTTGCCTTTACAGTATATGAGTTTTTAAAAGAATTAGTGGGCTTAAACAAGGTTAGTAACTAGTGGCACCAGTCTGTCAATTGCTAGAAATCATATATTGGTTTATGCAAACTTTAAAATCTGTCCCCAGGATGGTATTTGATATTGTATACCTACTACACTAGACTTTTCGTTTACATTAGTTTGACTGCTTGCAATCTTATTGTGATGTACAGCATTATAAGTGTAACTACTTGTTTCTTTTGCATTTACTCTTGGCATCATTTCACCAGCAATGGTGATTTGACTGATCATTGGGTAAAATTAGGAATTAAAAATTATCCTAGAAACCCAATAATCGTGGTAGTCTGGATTTATTATCAACATGGTAGTGACAGCAAAAATGGTGAAAATGCTCTAAAAGCGTTTATAAAGTTTGTAATTTTTCTTTTTTAATTTCTTGTGGTAAATATATTGTTGCTAAATGGTAGTTCAAATTGTTTATGATTTATTTGTACAATATAAGTGTTTACCTTTACTCGATTTTACTTAAAAAACAATTTTGTTTTTGATATTACTGTGCACTTTTTCATCGTAGTTTCAAATATGGTAAATTTTTGACTAATCTATATTTGTTTAAACGGACATATCATGAAATCGGTGTAAAAAAGAAAATGTTTAGTTTCATGCCTTTTGGGGGATCTTTAACAATAAGTTAGGTTTTGAATAAGTTGGCTAATCGCATTACCGGTATGTATGTTTTTGGAGCATGTTAAGGCTGGCCACTGTTGTGCCAAGATCCAAATTCTAAACTTTAATTTTTGAAATAAGTGGTTACCAGGTTAAGACAGGCAAATACATGTTGATAGACTAATCTCTAAGTTATTTTTGGTTGTTTTGTGGTGGTCAAAACTGTTGTATTGTACTTGCTTTAGGTAAAAAACAATCCCAATGGGCACAAAACCAGACCACTCTTTTTTATATTTTTTCTTTTTTTGATGCTGATTAATTGATTACGAGCTGTAGTGCTTTTTTTGTCCATTTATAATATCAGTGTTTAGGGTTTGTGCTTTTTGCGATGCTCTGCTTTAGTAAGAACTATGTTATTGTTTAATGAATTGCAAGTCGCATTTAATAATTAGTTTCTGGGAGAGGATTATCAAAGAAGTGTGGAAAAAGTTGTAAAGCTTTAACGTCGTGTGATAGCTTTTTTCTTTACAGTATATACTGCCTTGTACAATGCACATATCTATGCAGTTGTAAGTTATGACCTTACATTTGGAAAGTGGTACGTTGAGTATGATATAGCAATCGTAATAACTGCTGAAATGTATCTTTTGAGCTGACTATTCCTTACGACAGGGTTCCCAACTTGTGTGAATTCCAACGCACTCCATAATTTGACCTCAAAAAAAGTTTTGAAGAAAAGATCGTCAAGTCAAAAATAGGAACAAGGAATCTCTACGTAAGTTGACCTTAAAAACAAAGAGGTCATCAAGTCAGTGATAAAGACAAAAGGTTATCGATGCTGGTTGTTTTACAAAAAAATTCATGGTGTATGTGAATTTGCGATACCCTTAAATTCTCCAGATGGGAACCTTTGCCTTACTTTAAAACTAAAACGCCTTTAACGTTAAGTGATTGTGGTAAAATCAAGCAGTTTCTCGATAGCGCATTTTAAAAGCTAGGTTACTTTTTTAAGATCACTTTTTTATGAGAGAAGCTTCTCTTTGCTGAAGATATCAAGATAACAATGTTTGTTTAGTCTAACAGTAAGAAAAATAATCGGATTTCTACTTTGGAATGTCTAGAATAAAACTAAAATTTAATATAACTTTGCATGTTGTAATTTGGAATCACTGTGACAATGCTTTTATGCCCAGTTTTATTTTATTTGTTTGAGCGCAATCAAAAGCATTCGTTGTTTATTCAGTACGTTAAGTTGTGCAGCAGCACAAGTGCTCGCTTGTTTAAAGAAACCAACAAAGAATGCTTCTTATTACGCTCGCTAATTCTGCTTATGGTATTTGTGGTAATTTGATCTCATTCAAGAAGCAATTTTATGTGATAAAAGTGGTCTGACCATAGCCTGATGTTTGTGGTTCATTCTGCTACCTAAGTTGACGCAACAAAGGTCTAAGTCTGCAGGTATTTCTGACCTCGCTATTTATGGCTTGTGTGAAGACCTCATGTCAAGACGTGTAAAGACTTTGAGACCAAGTTTTTTACGATTGCACGACCCACAATCTGGTTCTTTGGGACCACGGACTTAGTCTGTAAAACACATCATGTCATGTACTTCATTGGCTTTTTCAACTGAATGCCCTGAAGTTAGGCAAATATTTTTTTGACCTTCTTACCAAATAACGATATGTGAAGAACAAGGACTTTAAAAATAACCTTGGTCTGTAAGGGAGGCAAAGCATTGTTTGAAGGTTTCCGTGTGATTGCGATTGCAAAAACACTTGTCAAGCGAAATATTTGTCACCCAATATTTTACTCTTCAATGCGTCACCACGTGAATGTATATCTCCAAACTGAGGTATACGTAGCGATATATTAGGGTCGCCTAATATAATGTGGTAACAAAATGGCTGCATAATGGTGTGGTAAAAAGCTAGTTTGTAGAGTTTATGAATTGTTTTTGCAAGCACTGGCCGATGCAAAAACTTCGGCGTTACAGTGAATCTAGCTGAAAAAGGTTTTTTATCCATTTTGATCATGTCTTTAAATCATAGAGGTCCATTTAAGTAATTTTTTGCCTTAATATCTGACTGGGAGTGCGACTAAATTCTCCTGTATCTGCCAATGTTGTGATAGTCTCTTGGTCTTTGAGATATTTGGTGTTAAATAATGTTCATTTAATGGAGACTGACCTTCACTATCAGAACGGTGCCACTATTTTAAAATGAACTTTTTCTGGCAACTTGGATTCCCAAACGCAGCCTTAATTGTTGGGCGCGATTCACGAATTCAACTTCCACCCTCGGAGATTGCTGGTAATTTTTTGAACCAGTTACTATCATTAAACCCTGTATTTTTTTGAGTTTTCAAATCGATGTGTGAAGTCAATTTAAATTAAAATATTGCTTGCTAGGTCACATAGCATTGTTTGTTAACTGGCTGTGGGTGTCAGAAAACTGGTGATCTTAAACAACAAGTGTAGCTTTTCATGGAATGAAGAGTTGGTCCAGCATTATCCAATGTTGGACCAGGGCCAAAGCTCACTTTTAGGACTGAGGTTCAATTTGATAGCTAAAAGTCATACTGGTACAGTCAACTTCGGATATAAGAGATCCGCCGGGACCAGCTTAATCAGTCTCTTATGACCGAATTCTCTTATAACCGACTTATTAGTTTAGTGCTTGCAAAATCATTTGGAACCTTTTGCGTAGTCCCTTACAAGCGAAAATCCATATATCTGATTCTCTTATATCCGAAGTTGACTGTACTTCGAAAGCCTGCCTTCAGAATTGGGAGCTTGACTTGAAAACCGACTTCAAGTCCTCGTGCCGTTTCATAGTCAAGCAATTCAAGACTTAAACCCGCCTTTTCAGCTCGCCAGTAAATTTTTTGATTAACCATACACCACACTCAGGAAGAGAGACAAAGTGTGCTATTGGTGAAAGCGATTCGAACACTGTTTGGCTCAGCAACCGGCGTGAGGTATTCGCAGTCTTACGTTTGTTTAGTTTTAAGTCATTGCATTTAAGTATAGATACGGTAACATCAGTTGATAAAAAGCCTTGTGATGGCGACTAGTGACATTTGAATAATTTGAGCGGAGTGAGTGTTTTACTGCTTCAGGACCTCAAAATGGCCTCTCTACCATGTAAAAGTATGGGCCAGCCGAAGTGATTACAAAAGTATAGTTATCGGTACAAACTAAATGTTCTGTTACAACTTGGACTTCTTATCTCTGATTTAAGTTTTGTTGTTAGATTACATGCCGTAGGGTTGGTCTACGCCACAGATTTAATTTGACATGGCCGAGGTGGGCAAATTGTGGTGTTGTCACCGGATCCCTTGAAATGGAGGCATGATGGAAGACGTATGGAGTCCCCGAAGCTGAACAATTTTCCACAACCAGCAGTAACGTCACAGGTTGAATTTTGCATGGCTCTAGTCGGAGATTATGACACGGGGTGGTCGCGCAATGAACTCCACAGATCGGATTTTGCATGGCTTGTGCGATTATGCATACCAATGGTCAGATAGGCGAATGTCATACGGAATGGTAGCGCTATGCACGCCACAAGTCTGATTTAGCATGGCTCTCGGATACCAAACAATTGTCCGTGACCATGAGTAGAGTTCGTATTCAGAGAAAGAGTCTACAAACAACCGCAAAGTAATTAACGAGCCTGTCATAGAATAAGATGAGAAGTGTGCTGAGCCGAGTGATCATGGGTATTGCTAAAAAAATTCACAATTTTTTTTGTTTGCCATATTTATCTTCCATTCACAAGAAAGCAAATTGTATCGCTATATTTTGGACGGGACGTCCATGCTCGCTTGGGAGTAGCCATTTCCGAGGTGTCTGGGCCACGTGTCTTCACATAAAAGCGGGGGCGTCCCGTTATGTGCCTTGCCCAAGGACACAGCAAGCGAACTTGCCGGCTTGTTCTCCACACTCTCCGCTAAATTCCGAACGCCAAGCAGGGAAGGTGTGGATACCATTTTTTGAAGTCTTTTAGTATGACTCGACAAGAGGATTGAACCGAAGTTCCACCGACTTCGAAGCGGAGGGTCTAACCACTACGCCATCGTGCCAGTCTAACCACTACGCAATTCTGCCACTTCTGAAAAAATATGCGTTTCAAAGAAGGCCGTGTCTGTTGCAGCAAAACTAAAACAGGACACATTGAGCATGCCAAGAAAACGTGTTCCTCGTTGGAGAGTGTTGGCTTATTACTAGAGTTTCAAGAAATTTTGGCTTGACGTAGCCCGCCTCCGCTTCAAAATACGAAGAAGACCGGGTACAAAAGGTAAGAGGCTGCACAAAACTGTGAGAAAGTAAAGCAACGCGCCTGGCTAGTTCTGTTGCTGTGACTTTGTCAGGAAAAATGAATGATCAAGCAACCATTGCAGTCTAAAAATAAAAAAAATGAGATAGTAAAAAGATCCTGGGATTTAGTGTATTCCAGAGAGTAGGAAAAAGAAGGAAAAACGCAGGTTGGGAAAGCACAGCAAGAACAGAACAAGAGAAGGTAAAGAACATTTGCATACTTCAATTTGATGCTGAAGACTTACAGAGAGCTTGCGAAATAGTGAATACGTGAGCAGAAAACTTGGGCAAACAAGACCTGCCGAGAAGGAGAGGTCCTGACTTCAGTGCTGCAGTTACCTCCTTCCTCTCGAAAGAAAGGATAGGATCGTCAGTCCAAACCACAAGACTGTGATTTATTAGAAATGCAAGATGAGTAATGCAGCTTTGTAAGAAAAAGAGGTGAATCAGAGCTATAGAGCAAAAAGTAACAAGAGTGCGCTGCACTCAGATAAAAGCGGGTACCACAGAGAAGGTGGAGGGAAAAAAGCAAAACCTTGCGGAAGGTGAAAGGAGAGAGTATAAGCTGGTGAAGACAATTTGTCGTAGCCTAACACCTGTGGAGTATGGCGTTGCCATATATGACTCTTATATTTACAACTACTGTATGTAACGGAAAGTTAAGAGTGTTTTTTTTGATATAAACTTTGCTTGAAATCTATGAAAAAATGTATGAATATAGTGTGAGTCAAAAACAGAAACAGTAGCATATACTGGGTGATTCATTTGTATTTCCATAGTTTTGAAGGTTTGATATTTCACAACTATAACCGGTACAGCAAAACGAAGCACACCAGTGGATTTATGGCGACCCTACGAGATACAAACTTTGGATCATCGATGCTTTGCTGAATTCAAACATTGTGTGTGACTCAAACATTTTTGCTTTTGTTCGCGCGCTCGTTATTGTAAATCTTTCGTTGACCTCAATACCAAAACCATTCCTTGACCTGAACTTCAATCATTCGTTAGCCTAAAACTTGTCATAAAAGAATAGACATAGCTACAGATTATGAAATAATACTGGGTGACTAAGCCGTATGGCCAGGCGTTGTTCCGTCTGACTCACGGCAAAGTGACCAAGTAAATAAACATATAAAAAAAGAATACGTCAATCGAGTTAAATCTATTTGTTCCGGCCAGCGTCTATTTGAAGTCGAGATTGGAATATTAAAGCGCTTTTTTTATGAAAATGACTATCCGACTTGGTTTTTTGATAAAATTTACAACAAATTTAATGCCAAACTTGATAATATACCGGTTGATAAAATAAGTGTAGTAAGCAACATTGAGTTATGTCCTATTTTTGTTCCGTATATTGGTGAAGCGTCAATCCGTTTTGTGAAAGCTCTTTCTGGATTATGTTTGAAACGATTTGATGTAAGGCTGATTCGCTGTATCGCACAAATAAAGTAGGACAGTATTTTCAACTAAAATCAGCAACGCCTTTGTCTCTATGCTCAAATGTTGTTTACAAATTTGCTTGTTTGTGTGATACAAACTTGGCATACATTGGTTTGTCATCCCGACATTTGATCACCAGAGTGAAGGAGCATCTAAATTTAGCACATTCAAAAAAAATCGCAATTAAGGATCACATTTTGTCATGCCCCACCTGCTCTAACCTACAATATAGCATTAATTCTTCTACCGTATTGAAGAAATGTAATTCAGGCTATAGCAAAAATCCATGAAGCTTTGCTCATAAAACGTCATTGCCCTAGACTTAATAAACAATGCTATGTAAGTGGATATTTGTTTTCGCTAAACATATATTCACAAAATATTTTTTATCTCAACTTTACTTGCTTCACATAACTGTAACACCACATTGCATATTGGACTCTTTACATAATTCTAAAGATCCTGCCCTCTCTGTAAGGCTGCAATCCTAATTATGATTTGCTTAAAGGTTTTTGCATCCGATCTCGTCTAGCTATTTATTTATTTTAAATTTGGCTACGTTTTTAAGTATAATTTTTTAATAAGGTGTATTTTTTGAAATTATCATTGACTATTTTAATCATTTACGCCACATTTACAGATTTAATTCTTGAAAAGGGTATTATAAAAGTCTAAAACTTTTGAAATTCAAGATGTTTTACTTATTAAAATGACTTTTAATTTATTGAAGTTGCTTGCTTTAACAACGGCGTGGATTTCAAGATGATTCACCTCTCTGCCAAAGTTGTAACATTTGATTTTATAGAGGACTAGCTTGCGTACCCCGCGGGGCTCTCCATCAGTTACGTCGGGGCAAAAATATCGGTTCCGCCTGCTGCGCCGGCTTCACCCATCGTGCACTCGAGTAAACGAAAACGAAAAAACTGTGTTTTTTATGCACATTTCTACTTGCTGTACTCATAATGGTAATCATCTTAGTGTATTAATCAAGAACGGCAATGCTCCAAAAGAAAAAATCTAGCCGTAACCAACGGTTAATACTTGTAGAAAGTATGATTGGGAAAGATTGAAACACAGTCAAAAATCATGATGGCGGCCAAATGGTGGTTATTTTCACAACCACAGAAATAAACTATTTAAAGATGAGCTTGTTTTGCGATTTGCTGCGGCCCCTTTTGTATTTACATTTGCGATGTTAAGTTTTTTGGCTGCGTTATTTGCCTTGTTGCCGGCATAGCGACAAAAGCGGCTGTGCTCACCAAATTCATTTACCATCTCCTTGTAGGAGACCATCATGTCAAGTCATTTTCAAACAAAATATTCTCTCCAAATTCAGTTTCACAAATTGTGAGGTCTACGGTTTCATTGAGATTTTTTCTTAAACTTGGGATTTTATTACATTCCTCTATAGTCTATATGTAGATAATTCAACAGGCAGCATATAGCAAAAGAAAAACCCTTGCTTTATAATGCACCAGCCGGCGTCGCCCGGCAGGGGCCCTTCATCAGTAATAACGGGGTTTAGCATTTCGGTTTAACCGGCTGCGCCGGCTTTACGCTTCGGGCTCTTTCATGCCTCTAGTTATTTTCAAACAAGTGTTTTCTCTAAATTCAGTTTTACAAAATGTTAGGGTTATGGTTTTGTGTTAATTTTTTCTTGGATGGGAATTTTATTACAATGCTGCAGAGCAGGGGTGTCAGACTCATTTAGTGCTGCCGATCACATTTTATACCTGGACTCTCTGCGGGCCGCACTCTTTTGAAAAGCAACGATCTCCAGAGTTCGTGAAGTGGGCCCCAAAATGGAACTGATCTCCAAAAAAAAAGGTCATCATTTCTCCCGCCGCAGCTGTTACATGAAAGTCAGCCTGACTTAACCTTTCATCCCGGCTGTGACGTGTAATCAAGCGTTGCAATTCTGCCGAAATTGTTTGACAAAGTCAAAATCGCTTCGCTGGCGGCATTTAATTGCTTCGAGGGCCGCGTGTTTCACACCCCTGTCGTAAAGTATAGACATCAATACCTTAGCAGGCAACAGATCAGCAAAAGAGAAATATCCTTAATATAGTTTTGAACAAAGCTGTTTGAGCCATAAGTTTTTCGTGACGTTCTCATCAGTGGCGGTATCGCGTCAAAAGGAAGATCTAGAGTGAGTAAGTGTTTTATGTGATTAATTTGGACTTTAGACAATCAAGACAAGCCAATTATAGCGCTAGTGTTGTAAAGCGCGCCAAAGAAAGATTACATCATGACTCAGCACCCGGTGTCTCTATGATTTAAAGACCTCTATGATTATTCTTATTATCTAGACTTAGCGCCAGGTATTATGCAGACAGAAAAAGTTAGTTTACACTCTCAAACTTTTTCGATAATTGCGGCGTTCCTATTTGGCCTCTTGCTGCACTTTCGCTACCATTTCGCTATTGCGAAATCTTTCTTTGGCGCGCACTACAATGCTAACGCTGTAATTGGCTTGTCTTGATTGCCTAAAGTCCAAATTGATCACATAAAACACTTACTCACTCTAGAATCTAGAGTCTAGATCTTCCATTTTGACGCGATAACGCCACTGATAAGAGCGTCACGAAAAGCTTATGGTTTAAACAGCTTTGTTCACAGCTATATTAGAATTCTGTACCACCAAAAATATCCTTGCTTCTTGGTATATACGACTGCGTCACCTGCAGAGTCCCCATCAGTAACGTCGGGATTGAGGGTGTCGGTTCAGCTGGCCAAGCCGGCTTCACCTATCACGCTCTTGTGTGAACAGTTACCAAAAGTTTTTTGTGTTTTCTGCACATAAGATTTTCACGATATGTTGCGCTCCTTTTTCTAATAGAATTTCTAATTTCAAGATCCTGGCTATGTCTTTGCTGACACGAACCCAAGGGAGCCTTGCGTTTCCCCTAGTTTGGAAGCAGGAAACGCATTTCTCATATTAAGCTATTTTCAAGCAAAATAGCGAAAATGGTTTTCGCGTGGTTCGATTTCACACAGTGACGCTGTTTTCTTTTGATTTACCCTTAAACTTTCTCAACTCCTCGCTGGCTACGCATTATTTAGCACGTTCTTTTCTTCCTGCTTGACGTGAGTTAAAGTCAAAAGAGTCCTTTCTTTTCTCCAAATGTTCGGTTTGACCCCGGTAGCTCTATAAAGCTATTGTAAAGCAATATACCAATAATAATGTGTATTCCATGCGGGGCGATTTCACACAGTGTCGTTGATAATTTTGATTTCCCCTCAAATTTTCTCAAGTCTCTGCTGGCTACACATTAGGACGTTGTTAATTTTGATTTCCCCTCAAACTTTCTCAAGTCTCTGCTGGCTACACATTTTGACTCATATTTGTTTTTCCTCGCTTAGGTATGCTCATAGAGGTTAAAAGTTTGCTTGCTTTTCCCAAATTTTCAGGTTTGATTCCGGTAGCTGTATAAAGCTATTTTCAAGCAAAATGGACAACTGTTTCTCCTAAGTATGGTGCGATTTTACCCCAGCAGAGCATACCATCACCCGTGCCAATTTAAACATATCAATTAATGCAGCCACGCCAGTTTCATCGTAAAAGCATTTGTGAGAGCAACAATGAAATATTTTAGTAAATATAAGCTTTAGAGCCTGTGCATGTATTGGTGATCATGTTGGTCTATTAATCAAGACTAAAAGCATTAAAAAAAAAACGATATCACAAACTACCATTGGTAATTTTTGAAAGTGTAAGGAAGGGGTGGGGAAGCATAGTCAAAATTGATGGTGTCGCCCAAATGGTGGTCGTTTGTCAATTAAAGAAATGAGCTATTTTGTGGGAGGTCTATTTGACGATTTGGTGGCCCCGCTTTCAAATTTATATTTGTGACATCAAGATTTTTGCCTGCGCTCTTTGCTTTAAGTAGATAAGCTACAACTGTGGTTTTCAACCAGGGTTCCGCCAGAAATTAAACAAATTGTATAAGACTACTGAATTATTGCACAGGGGTTCTTCGAGCCAGTGGAATGCTTCATTGGGGTTTCGCTCCAACAAAAAAAGTTGAAAACCACTGGGCTACAACAATAAATATTAAAAATTGAAAATACTTTAAAATTATTATATCACAATTGTTTTTATTTGGGCTTTGCACACCAACAGAAAGGCCAATTGTCTAATAAATAAAATGAATATTACGTTGGTTTGCGCTGTGAAGTCAACTGCTGGTTGCAGTAGATCTGTAGCTTATTTATTCATCTTACATTTGTTAAAAACTAATTTTTATATTGTTGGAAATAGCCGAAGTAATATAAAATATTTAGCTGAATATGTATATAATAGCTAGTTTATAATTTGTTTAAAACTAATCAATATTTAGCTGAATACATAAAATATTATTCTAAATACCGAAGCGAAATTTCTGTCCAATGGACATAAAATATGGTTTCATAGCCATTGAGCATGGAGGAGAATCTCTGCCACAATGTGTAATTTGAATAAAAACACTTTCTAATTCAGTTATGAAGCCCAGCCTCTTCAAGCGTCTCCTTGTAACAAATCAATTTAAAGAGAAAGAACAAGATGAAAGTTTTTTCCAGCGACTTGGAGAGAATGCAAAAAGACAACGGCTAGACAAGACTGGCGTGATTTATCAGAAAAAAAGGATGTTGTCAAAGCATTGTATGAAGTTGCTCTCTTAGTTGCTAAAACGTTAAAGCACAAACCATTGGCGAGTTTCTGGTAACGCCAGCATTAACGATTATTGTTAAGAACGTAATCGGAGTGGAGGCGGCTGCGAAGCTAGAAACTATATCCCTCTCCAACAACACGGTTAAAAATCAAATAGAGATGTCCATCGATATTGCCGATCAAGTAATTTCGGATGTAAAGACTTAAAGTTTGGGTTTTCTATGCAACTGGACGAGTCGACGGGCATAACAAACAATGCTCAATTACTCGTCTATGCTCGCTATACTACTCAAGACAATAATGTGAAAATAAAGTTGCTGATGAACAAGGAACTTTCCAGCACAACAAAGGAAAGGATGTTTTTGAGGTTTAGGACAATTTTTTCAAACAGAATGGACTTGGCACGAAAAAGTTGATTGACTATACAACCGGCGGGGCTCCCTCCGTGGTGGGACGTAAATCTGGGTTTACAACTTAGGTGAAAACTGTTTCATCAAACGCAACCATTGTTCATACATAGTTTTGCTCTTTGTGCGAAGGTGCTTCCTGAGAAAATGCTATTATGTTATAAGCGAATTATCAAATTGATAAATTTTGTAAAACCATCTGCCGTAAATACCCGGCTGTTTAAGCGACTTTGCGAAGATTTTGGCTCCAAACATACCTGTCTTCTCTATTACACGGAAGTGCGCTGGCTTTACAGAGGTAATGCTACAAGGCGTCTTCATGAATTGCGGGATGAACAACTGTACTTCAGTTTTTCAGGGAAAGAATTACGATTTTCAGGAAGATCTTGAGAGTAAGGAGTTTGTTGCCAGATTGGCCTCTTTACTGACATCTTTGAAGCTCTAAACCCACTTCAATATGTCATTTCAAAGTTCCAACGAAACTTTATCTGAAAAGCTGGAAGCGTTCGTCCGTAAGCTGGCCCTCTGGAAAGAAAATGTGGAGAATAAAAAGTACGTAGTGTTCAAACTTTTCATATCGGTTAGAACAAACCTAATTATGAATTTTCTGAAGAAATTTTCTGATATCTTTCGCAACTAAAAAAGGAATTGATGCATTACTTTCCTGATCTTGAATCTTGCGCTTATTCCATCAATCCATTCTTCGTTGATCCAGCCGATCTTCCTATGGGGGCTGGAGAACAAAAAAGGTTTATAAACTTTCAAACTGATGAGACAGCAAAGATTAAGCATTAGGAATACGGCTCTCCTATAAATTTCTGGCTGAGCATGGAGTCATCGTACCCAAACCTAGCCACTCACGCTGTTCCACAATTATTGATTTTCTGTCAACGTAGGAGTGCGAACAGGGGTTCTTGGCTTCAATGAGTATAGAAGCGAAGCGGGAACCGCCTTGCTGCCCCTGGGTATGATTTTAGATGCGCTGTAAGCAAAGTTATTCCTCGAATTGACCAATTAATGGAGAAAAAACAACTACATCCTTCTCATTAAAACTATTATTGTGTTTTCAGTCATTAAAACTATTATTTTTTTTAACTCTGGGCTGATGCTAGATTAATAAGAACATTTTTACAGTATATTTCTGAGCTATTCAATTATTTGAATGTAAAGGTGGTACGCAAACATACTATAATACCTTCTAATGGTACGCGAGTTGAAAAAGTGGGGGAAACACTGCACTACATAGTGGCAACATTGTGATGTCATTAAAGATTATGACCTAACAGTCCGTTTTAAGCCATTAAATGTTAAAATCGCCACTTACCACTTTTTCGTTACTGTAGGCGAATTGATATGAAATAATGTCTCTGACCGCGTACATGCTCCTTGGTCCTGGCATAAACGCCGCCATGCAAGGAGCAAATTAACCCGAAATGAAGCACTTACAGTTAAATTATAGCAATAGCGGGGGCCTCCATTAATAATGTTTAGGGCAAGAATATCAAATCATCTGGCTACGCCAGCCTCGTCCAATTGCAAAGGAAATTGCTTCAACATTTAGATAATATGTACCTCGACACTTACATTTTGTCGCAAAAGACATGAAAGGACCATCTTTACCCCATCGTCTTTTTCTCTGATGATCACCAAGTGTTTTACTTGGAGTAGGCTACATATTAAAATTTGTAGACTTTATTTTTCGATGAATCTTATTAAATACAGTAGACCTCGCATATAACGGATGCGTATATAACGAATAAGCGCATATAACGGATGAAAATTCTAGTCCGGATGGTTTCCTATTCTTTTTGGTGCGTTTCAACCTCGCCTATAACGGATCCGTTATCGTATATAACGGATATATTCTCCAGTCCCTTTGAGATACAACAATGTAAAATACCTCGTCTATAACGGATCCATTTATCAGCACTAAAAATTGACTGTTAACGGTACAGATAGTATTTTAGATGGTCTTTCTAAAAGCATAGTTCATGCAAGGCAAGTGAAGACGTTACAGTGATTTCCAGCGCCCTAGTTTCTCTTTGTATAGCGAGTGTATTCTGCGCAGAGCCAGCATTGTTGTGACTCCTCTTGCGCAATGTGAATTATTACAATAGACAATGTCATAGAAGAAAGCCTGCCACTGAGGTTTTGTTTGTGTTATCTTGCATGCGGTTGTAGCTTACTGTACTGTATTAATCAATATGGCAAAAAGAAAAACCAGAACATACGAAGATAAATACAAAATTTTGAAGTTTGTAGAAGACAACCCGTCAATGAAAAGGTGTGACATAGCAGAGAAATTTAGTGTTAAGCCACAAACACTTAGCGATCTGATAAAAAACGCTGATAAAATAAAGGCCAATGTGGAAACCAGGAAAGGACAGTCACCTAGCCTTAAGCGTGCTCGCTTGATTACAAGCCAGGACGTCGACACTCGACACTGCATTGATAACTTGGTTCCGTCAACATTCAAAAAACCCGGATCTTCAAATTGACGGATTGATGCTTCAAAAGAAGGCTAATAACTTTGCCAGAGCATTTGGGAAAGATACAGAAGTAACATCGAGTTGGATAGATCGATGGAAGAAACGCTGGGGGCATTGGTCGCATACTCAAAGCCGTTGAATGTGGAGATGTCAACGAGGTAACAGTTGAGGAATGGCAAAATACTCCACTCAAAAACATTTTGGAGAAGTATGAACCCAACGACATTTACAATGCCGATGAGACAGGGTTATTTTGGCAGATGCTTCTCGAAAATTCGCTCGGATTCATTGGTAAGAAAGCTCATGGTAGTTAGCAGCCAAAAAACCGTATAACGCTACTTGTTGGTGCTAACATGAGTGGAACGGACAAGCTGCCATTGCCAGCAATTGAAAAAACAAAAAGTCCAGGGCATTTAAAAATGTGAGGAAACTTCCAGTAGATTACGAAGCTGATAAAAAAGCTTGGATGAGAAGCGACCTTTTTGAGCAATATCTCCACAAACTGGACAGAAAAATGAAGTCCGATGGACGAAAGATCGTAACGGCACTGGACAACTACCCAGCACATCCACATGTTAAACTGGAAAATGTAGGACTTGCTTTCCTTCCCCCGAATACAACTTCAAGAACGCAGCCGATGGACGCCGGCGTCATTCGCAATTTCAAACTACATTACCGTTGTATACTTGCTAGTAGACGACTACAAGCTGCTGAAAATGGTCATGAAGATTTTTAATGGAGCTTACTTGACTGTCTTTTGGCTGTCAAGAGTGCATCGTCATTGGTAACGCCTACTACAATTGCCAACTGCTACTGTAATGCTGGTTTCCTCCATGGTGATGCATTGTCTAGAGCGGAAAGTAGTGCCCAAGTGGAATCCAACCCGGAAAGTGAATTCCGAACATTTACAAACATTTGGGATGTTCTTAATAGCACGATCGGAGAGATGGCATCATTACAAAATTACATTGATGTTGATAATCAGGTAGATTGTACGGAAAGAATGACTGATCAAGAAATAGTGGCAGAGGTTTTAAACGATCGAGAGTGACGACGATGATCAAGCTTTCAGAGACGCCTATTGACGAGCCTGAACCGATACTTATAACCACACAAGCCACTCAAGCTATTGACTGCATCAGACGATTCACTCTTTCAATGGACAACAACACTTCTAGTACTGAGAACACTCTACGGTTGACCACAATATTAGAGCAAAAGCTGATGCAGGAAAAAGCATTGAGAAGCAAGCAAACTATGATTACTCAGTATTTCCGTCTTAAGGACATGTAAATCACACGGCAATCTTGGTGTAATGTTTGCATTTCTTCCCAGTTGATTTAGCTACACAAAATTCAATAAAATCATTAACTTCTGTCGATTTTTATAGAAGTTTTACCAAGCTGTAGGAAATTGTTACAATCATACCCACTCTCCCTTACAGTATCATTTGATTGTGTGTACTCATTTTCAAAACAAAATAAAGCAGTGACTAAAATCCATTGTTTCTGACTGGACAATGTCTTGTAATTAACTTAGGAGTGCGAGACGTAATACATAATGACCTAGTGAGCTTGCACAATGCAAATAGGGTCAATTTCGTATATACCGTATGAATATCGCCGGTCCCGACTTGTCCGTTATATGCGAGGTCTACTGTAACTTGATGGATAATGC
Organism: Trididemnum clinides; assembly: GCA_963675345.1. Taxonomy (NCBI): domain Eukaryota; kingdom Metazoa; phylum Chordata; class Ascidiacea; order Aplousobranchia; family Didemnidae; genus Trididemnum; species Trididemnum clinides. The sequence goes on along the minus strand of OY776300.1, from coordinate 14,419,408 downwards.
CAAAGCTCCATGCTATCGAGAAAGAATAGACAAAATGTACCAAAGGACTTAGTTTTTCTAGAAGTTGCAATTTTTTGAAGTGCAGGCACCAAAATTTTGCGTGTTTTTAATCCGTAGACTAAATTTCATAAACATTTAGAGACTTCAGTTTTCGATGGATCTTTTTGAAAACGTCGACAGATAATGCGAAAGAACTATGCTTGTGAGGAAAAGTAGTCAAAATGTACTAAAGAACTAACTTTGATTAATAATTGCTAGTTTGTTAGGTCAAGTAGGATAATTGCACAACTAAAAATGAAACATGATTTATGGCAACCAATGTTTAATCAGCCATTATAAACTAATCCTTAGCCTTAAGTAATTGAAGTCACATATTGCTGTAAAGCAAATTTCCTAAGCTTTCAAAGGACAATAGTTGTTGATACCTTACTATAACGTTATTGTATTAAAGTCACCTGTTTTTACTGCGCTTACCACTTTTTGAGAGTGGAAAAAGTTACACCAGAGTTCATAAAAGTCATTTTTTCAGTATAAAAGCAAATACTAATTGTGCATATTATACACTATCAGAATTGCCTTGAAATAACCTTTAATTTGTTGAAAAAAGTATAATAATCAGTTGAGAAATGAGGTCACAAATCAGTTTTTTAGAAAACTGATTTTGCAAAAAGGTTGCAATTTTTGAAAAAATTATCATATCATGATCTGTGGAAGAGAAATATTTGTGTTAATCGTACGAGACATACGGTATTATGGCATCTTAAGAGCCAGTTTTAAGCGTGCAAGCGAAAAGAGAAGAAAAATACTTATATGGCTTAAAGTTCTGAAGTAAAGAACTGCTCATAGCATTGTCAAATAAGCTTTAATCGTTTTAAAGTTGTTCTTTCCGAGCGACTTATTAGTATCTCCTGAAACAGCCTGTAGTCGCGTTTCTGCGATCAGTACTTTTTGAGAAAGAACAAAAATAGATTGTGCAATAAAGCGTTGATTGTGAGGTCATTTTAGACCTAAAACAAATGAAAGTCTTTGTAATGTGGTAAGTGGGAAACTAGTTTTCGTTTGCGCAAAAAGCGGTTGTCCTCTGTAAAGTAATGCGAGGCTACTGGCTGCCTGTGTGATGTTGAACAAACAGGTCGACCGGGTCCACCAGCTGAGTCTGTCAACCGTGTGCGAGAAATATTTGCCCAGAGCACTAGGAAATCTACACGTCGCGTAAGTCGGAAGTTGCAGATGTTGCAGCCAACTGTATGGCGTATTCTTCGCATACGTTTTCATACGAAACCATAACGGTTGCAGTTGTTGCAAGCGTTGAGACCCCAGGATCACAATCTTCGTACCCAATTCTGTGTAAATTGTCAAGAGAAGCTACAGGAACATGAATTTGCTGAAAAAGTCATTTTTTCTAATCAGGCCACCTTTTACGCATCCGAAAAGGTAAACTGTTACAATGAACGCGTATGGGGCGCAAATAAATACACCTGAATTCGTAAAACACGTCCGTGATTCTCTTCAAGTGGATGTGTTTGAGAGCTGTTTCTACGTCAAACGTTTAGGGAAGATTTTTCTTTGCTGAGCAAACCGTTACGGGAGTAGTGTACCTAGGTATGCTACAACATTGGCCAATACCACAATTGCAGGAAGATAGGCAGACTTCATTTTACAACAAGATGGGGCTCCCGCTTATTTTCTTGAAAACGTCCGTAATTACCTTAACGCTGAAATTCCTGATCGTTGGATTGGACGTGCTTCTGGAGGTGACAATCTCCTTCTTTTGTGGCCCCAAAGCTCACCTGGCCTTACCCCATGCGATTTTTTCTTATGGGATTACATTGAAAATTATGTCTGTGTATCCTCTTTGCCATGTGGTTTGCCATAAGTGAAAAAAAAGGATCGAACATGCTGTCGCTGCTATCGATTCCGATATGTTGCAACGAGTGTGGCAAGAACTTCATTTCAGAACTGATGTCTGCAGCGACACCAAAGGTGCACATATCGAGCACCTTTAATGTACGTGCAAAACTTGGTGAGTCTGTTAATCTTTGGTGAAGATTTCGGGGCCACCAATTGTTGGGAGATGCTTTGGGGGCTACCAAATTGTAGAGATGACCACGTCGTAGGTTTTCTGGGTGTTGTTGTTCAATGGTTTCCACAACACGTCTGACTCTAAGAACGATAATATTTTTTGAAATCATAAACACAACCTCGAATGCACGAATAATAACTTGTAAAGAATCTTTTGAATTGAATTTTTTTAATGTCTTTGAACACTAATCTTCTTTTCTATGCTTATTTACTTGGCCACCTTGCCGTGCGTCAGACGGAACAACGCCTGGCCATACGGCTTAGTCACCCAGTATTATTTCATAATCTGTAGCTATGTCTATTCTTTTATGACAAGTTTTAGGCTAACGAATGATTCAAGTTTAGGTCAAGGAATGGTTTTGGCATTGAGGTCAACGTAAGATTTACAATAACGAGCGCGCGAACAAAGCGAAAATGTTTGAGTCACACACAATGTTTGAATTCAGCAAAACATCGATGATCCAAAGTTTGTATCTCGTAGGGTCGCCATAATTACTCCCCTCGGAAAAAGGACATTACTGTCGACGGAAAAATTGGCAGCTCTTTTGTTGAGCTAATTATCAAGCATTTTCGTGTATCGCGTGTATGCGTTATGGTTATTGCTTGATTGTTTGTATCCATTTCGTTTTGCATTGTGCGGATCTTGTTGAAGCTTCCAGTTGTCTCTGGGAAGTTGTTTGCTGGTTGGCGCTACGCTGATACAGAATAAGATGCCTTACTGTTGTCGTGGGATTTTCTGTTCTTGATTGGGTGCTCAGAATCTCGAACTCTGTTCGTCTCCGTACACGTGCACATGAAACAAAATATAGCCTACATACAAATAATACACACCAAATTCTTACATTAGACAAACGCCTTAAATTGAAAAAACCTTACAGTTGCTTGTCATCCTTTGGTAAAAGTTCTGCAACAATGATTCTTTCACTCCGAGCATGGGTTTTTCCATCTCGGATTTTAGCAATCCCAATCGAAATAAAATACTTGAAGGCGAGAATAGTCAAAACAACAGACCAGAATAACGACAAAAATTGCAAAATAGTCACAATACCACTCAAAATCGTATCTGTTATTGAACCGATAAGAACATATTTTTCATCGTTTTAGTAATAGAATTTTTTGTGTATTCAAAATCTGGCTCAGAGTTTGAATCAGTATTTGAAGCTAAACTTTGCGCACAAATTGACGGCCTTCCTGCAATTGGCTTATCGATAATAACATGTTTTGTGCATCATTGTACCTATTATTATGTTCAGGAAACAAATTTAAAGCTTCTGCATAATCTACAAGTGTAATTAAATAACAATGCTTTACCACCGAAATAATGCAAAACAAGTTTGGTCAAACATTCAAAACAATCGTAACGAATAATTTGTTTGAGCGTGTGATTCGATAGCATTAGGGCAAATGTTACTGAAAATTCATCTATCAATAGCAGTCATCAATCTCCTTCACTCAGAGACTTTCTCGACAATGCTAATTTGTTGACGCGATATGGGATTAGGGGAGTGGGCGAGCGTGCGTGCGTTCGAAGATAAACGGCGTGGTTCGCCAGGCTATGGCTCAATTTGGTTAGAGCGTAGAAAATTGACGGAGTGGTTTGCCGGACTGTTGCTCACTGTGATTGGAGCGTCGAATTGAGGCGCGAAAAAAGTAAGCTACGATAGACATTGATGCGCAGCGCTCAATTGCAGAAAGTGGGCTGAATCGTCTAACCCCAATGTCTAACAATTTCCTGCATGCTTAACAAAGTCTCGGGAGCTAGGATAGCCGGCGCGGCTTACCGACATTTCATCACCCGACATTTGATGACTCGACTGTTAGTCACGGACATTTAATCACTAGGCATTTAATAACGTAGACTTTATAACACGACGATATTGCAAATGGACTAGAATCGATCACCTTAACCCTAACGTGATTAAGTGTCTCGTCCCTAACCCTAAACCCTAAGCCTATCGTGATTAAGTGTCGGGTGATTAAATGTCTGGTGATGAAATGTCTGTACACTGGCCGGCGCACGTTAAGCAACCAATGAACAAAAAACAACGTCTAGCAGCTTCTTGCTCATAAATGATGATCAGTTATACTAACGAAACAAAAGCTACATTGTAAGTTTGAAAATACGTCTTAACAAAACAGAAGCTACATTATAAGTTGGAAAATACCCTCAATTGAGCTACATTTGGAAAAGCAATTGGCGGTCTAACAAGTGTACGCATATTGAGAGTGGGTATCACCAATAATAATTTTTAAGATTTAGTTTATTTTTTTTGAAACAAAAGGTTTAAACTATGTAGTATTGATAAACGCAATTGTTCAAAAATGTCGTTAGTATATTCTATTGTTTCACACATTTCATGTTGTGAAATACTGTCATTGGTTTTTACTTTGACTAATTTTTCGTGTAGAGCAAGAGGTTTATTTTTTTGATCGCCCCCGAAGTTGTGCGCTACTTTTTCTAATTTAAACGATTTATCCGATTTGGAGCGGTTTCTTATAGGAGTCAATTTTTCAAAAAATGACATGAACGTTAAAAAACATACAATTATGCAAAATACAATAATTGGTACATCACCAGTTTTCGTTCTTTTTTTCCATCTTCACAGCCGCATAAGTGCTTTGTCGAGGTCGTCAAATTTTGGGAAAGATTTGGGGGCCACCAATTGTTGGGAGATGCTTTGGGGTTACCAAATTGTGGAGATGATCACGTCATCGGTTTTCTGGGTGTTGGTGTCTTTGTTGAGTGGTTCTTACAGCACGTCTGATTCCAAGAACAATTATATTTTTTGAAACCATAAACACAACCTCGATTGCACGAATAAGAACTTGTGAAGAATTTTTTAAATTGAATTTTTTAATGTCTTTTAAGTAGGCAAGTACAAGGCTCGATTTCCAAACATTTGGACATATTGCATTAAAGTTCAATAAAATGCCAGTATTAGTCGTTTTTTGCCACACGCTTAAATCTAATTCATTTTTTCGAATTTAAATAGGAACATCCAGAAATAAGATTGCCTGCATTGATTTTTCAATGGTAAACTGCATGTTTAAATGTTGTTTATTTAACAAATTCACAAATTTTTGTTATCACTGAAATGTCATCACATATTGCAAAAATATCCACGTATCGTGAGTAAATTTTGGGGTAACAGCCATTAGTATCATTGAGAAGCTTATTTTCTAAATTTGCTCAGAAAAAGTTCGTTAACGTGGGTCCAAGCGGTGACCCCATTGCAACTTCGTCGATCTGTTTTAATAGTTCACTATTGTATAGAAACATTCCTTGAGTTACCAATTTCATAAGCTTGATGAAAGCATGCTTTTCGATCGGTGGTGGGTTTGGATTGTTTTTATCAAATAGACAGTTTTCTATAATTTGAGTGGTTTCTTCTAGTGGCACGTTGGTGAAAAGTGAGACTACTGTACATTAAAATCAACCAAAATTTGATATGATTGAATTTTTACTTTTTTCAATTTTTCAATAAAGTGACTGGTTGATGACAACATGCATTTATCAGGAATGAAAGGTTTTATAACCGAATCTAAATATTTATAAAAGTCGAAAACGTTCAAAATTTACTTCGGCAATTGGACAACACCTCCTCAACAATAAAAAATGCGCCGCTCACTATGATGACAACCAATTTTCTATTTTGGCTAAAGGAAGAACACTTTTTCATTTATCTACCTTGGAAGCGACTTTCATCAAAATGCTTAAACCGGAGCTTTGCCGCCAAAAAGAATTCGTCTACACATTAAAATTACGTCATTGATTCGGACTCGACGAAACGTCTGGTTGTCTACCAATCAGAACGTTCCGCCATTCTCACCAGCTTCGTTCGCTATAAATACCTCGCCATCAACACCAGGCTTCATTCTAGCGATAACTCCTGATGAGAGCTAGACGAAAACGTTAGAGTTTTCACTTATTCTTTGCAAAAGAGTAATATGAAATGGTCGATAACTAAAGCTTTATTCTAAGTAATCCTGCTGGGCTAAAATGATTGATGTGTGTGTATGGTGGTAATACCGGTATGTTCTTTGTGTAACTCTATGCAAGATCAGAATGAATATGCTGCATGGCCACCTCGAAACGCAATCACGGGTTTTTACATGACTATACGTATATTATAACACAAACCCTACGCCAATCTCTTTCCAGAGCATGACATTGCTTCAGAGGTGGTTTCACAACTCTCCCAGTCCCAATGTACAAAGTTTTTGTTCTCAACAGCAATCAACTCTGATAAAACCATGACGAAAAGTAAAGTAAAATATAGAGAACTTTTACAACTGTGATATAGAAAGGTTTCACGCACGTGATCAAACGTCATCAAAATGCGCTTTCGAAAAAAATGTCTGACCACTTTCTGTGAGTTTGCATTAAATTGGATGGGAGTGATACCGTTTTTTGCAAATTAAATAGATAAACTAGACCGTCGTTAAATATGTTGTTTTACTGATCTTATGGAATGAATCTGAAGACAAAGTAAGGCTAGAAATGCTAAGGTTTGCTTGTTATTGGTTCTAGTTAGGCTAGTTTTATGGGCTAAACATGCGGGCTTATTTGTAGCCAGCTTCTGTTGGGATTTTATGTTCAATTAATCAGTGTATTTGGGAATGCTTAGTTAAAATTAATTGCATTGTGAAACTTACACTGTATATTTAGGTGCATAAGCATACTGAAAAGTCGTTAACCTAAATTATACTGTGGCCAGTGGCGCAGCCGGGAATTCTTCAAGGGGGGCCAAAGTTTTTTGAGCAACACAGCCCAGGTGCAGTGGTAAAACCCTCAGGATCTAGTCGCAATAGGGATATTGAGGTTTTCTCCCCAGGAAATGAGAGATGTGTGCGGTTTTTAAACAGAACGTAAGAAATGTAATGCAACTGCACACACCAAATAGTTTTGCCCTTACACAATTGCACCCAAAGTATTTACTGACAAACTGATTGATAATAGTGATCGGCGAACCAAAAAAATTTACTGGTGTTGTATGTCAAAATTTACGAGGGTCAGTCAATAAGTAATGAGACTTTCTCAATAACTCAAGTTTGCAATGACTGGTAATCAAAAAAGGCTTTTTTATTTTTCAACATAGTCTCCCTCCTTTGCAACACACTTGTTCCATCTTGATATTAGATTGTCTATTCCTTTGGCATAGAATTCCGTGGACTGGGTCCTTAGCCAGTTGCTCACAGCAGCCTTCACTTCTTCGTCAGTCTGGAAGTGAATTCCTTTCATACTCTCTTTGAGTGGGCCGAAGAGGTGAAAATCAGATGGTGCAAGGTCTGGGCTGTAGGGTGGGTGTGTTAGAAGTTTTCAGCCTAAATCTTCAATTTTGGCTAGGGTTCCTGCTGCTGTGTGGGGCCTTGCATTATCCTGAAGAAGAATCACACCTCTTGATTTAAGTCCCCTCCGTTTGTTCTTAATGTCTTTTTTCACTTGAGTTGGCAGCTCACAGTAGTTCTCTGGGTTCACAGTATTGCCCCTTTCCAAGAAACTGATAGTGATCGGCCCATTTCTGTCCCAGAACACAGTGAGCATGACTTTCCTTAAACTTTTCTGAGATTTGAATTTTTTCTTCACTGGGGAAGAAACATGCTTCCACTCCATTGATCGTCGTTTCGATTCAGGTTCATAATGAAAAACCCAGGTCTCATCAGTTGTCACTATTCTCGACGGAAATGCATCTCCCTCCTTTCTGTATCTGCGTAGTGATGCTCTGAAAGCCATCAGGCGTTGCATTTTGTGATCATCCGTTAACATCTTGGGAACCCAGCGACATCAGTATGAAAGGAATTCATTTCCAGACTGACGAAGAAGTGAAGGCTGCTGTGAGCAACTGGCTAAGGACCCAGTCCACGGAATTCTATGCCAAAGGAATAGACAATCTAATATCAAGATGGAACAAGTGTGTTGCAAAGGAGGGAGACTATGTTGAAAAATAAAAAAGCCTTTTTTGATTACCAGTCATTGCAAACTTGAGTTATTGAGAAAGTCTCATTACTTATTGACTGACCCTCGTAACTTAATCGAAAACTTGGCCCACGATTTTTACGTGAAAATTCATCAACCACATGTTTAAAATTGATGTTACGGTCACGGTGAACAAACAATTATACCAATCCATCCAAACGAGCTTCTTTCGTTGTGAACCGAAAATAGGTTTCTAAATATCTCAGAGCACTAAACGAATGCTCATTAGTTGCTGTAGTAACCGGGCCAGTGGTCAATATTTGTAGAAGAACTTCCAAAGATGGAAACGTATGTATTTCTTTAGCACACAGCAACACGCCTAAAGTGTTGTACGGTAAAGAATCACCTTCGTGGCGCAGTCAATATGAACGCCATCGCATAGATTCAACCTCCCCAGCGTCAATACTGTCATCCACAAGGGGAAAATAGAAGTTTACATCATTTCTGATCAAAGCAAATGTCATGCTTTACACGGACAGATGGTATCAAAAATTGGAGTTTTATTCAATCAACAAGATCAGAGCAAATATTTCGCTGAGTTAGTCAAGCACTGTTTCAACAAAAAGCAAAAAGACAGAACGGCTAAAAAACTGTAATGATGAAATAGCTAGTGAATTCAATCTATTGGCTTGCCAATTCAGAATTCAAGGCATGGGTATGCATTCCCCGTAGATACTTTCGGCATGTCTAAAAACCCCAACAAATATTTCTTTGTTGTCCCTAAAAGCCTGGATAGTATCGCTGCAACTGGTAATACTCGTAACATCTTATGCAGTCAAAATAATTTTTTGATGCTTTGTAGCTTTTTGCAACTGTTTTGATAAATTTCAGTGTAGCATAGATAAATTCTAGGCTAACCAAAAACCCAGCTGTTGTTATCGCTTTCAAATAAGGCATAGTCATTTCAAGAACGTCTCCATCTCTTGATTCTGACAGTTGATCAAGAGAACCAACAACCGCCAGATACAACTCTTGGAAAACAAAGACAGCATCATAGTTCTCAATCCACTTTGTGGAACAATTACGCTTCAAAGGCGAATGCAAAGAATCAGGAAATTTTTCATTAACTTGACCTTGCAGCAGCGAAAGACGTTTTTGAGAATTAGAAAAAATACCGATATGTCTTTCATAATGCTTACGCATGCTTGAATTTCGCGAACGTTGCAAGCCAGAGAATGTTACTGTAACTTGTGCTATTACTGATTGCAGCGTCTCTGCTACTTTTGCCCACTCATTAAACTTTTTATTGCGGTCTTTATAGTCTTATAAAAAAAAAACATTCCAGAGAGAATGCCGAATTTTTAATTAGCCAATTGATGATTTTGTTTCCTCCGCAGTCTATAGCCCAAAATATTTTGACTATAATTAGAAAATTTGAATCTTCAAGGATGAAGCCAGACTTGTCAAGATGATTTGGAAACGACTTGCTGAAAATTAGAGACAGGCTCTATTCTTGGCAATGTTTCCGAAACTTCAAATGTCTAAATATGGTGATGCCTCACCAGCATTCTCAATTTCCCTTAATCCACACCAGCATCTCACATGCCAGCCATTCATGATCTTTCACACAAAATTAAATCTGGAATTAATTCAAATTAAATCTGGAAAAATTAAATCTGGAAAAAATTAAATCTTTCACATAAAATTAAAACACAAAATTTTGTGTGAAAGATTATGAATGGCTGGCGTGTGAGATGCTGGTGTGGATTAAGGGAAATTGAGAATGCTGGTGAGGCATCACCATATTTAGACATTTGAAGTTTTGGCATTCTATTAAATTGCATGAGTTTCCGAAACTTTTCCGGAAAACACAAAACTCGCTTTTATTTGCGGCAAGCTACTTGTTTTTGTGCAATATTGCAATTAATGTTGTGCAGTACTCTTGCGCACCTCGTCAGACACCAATAGGTTATTGCTGCATGATTCTTGCGCAAAAGAACTTGCTCGCGTGATTTCTGCTTTATATCAAGAAAACTAAAAAACTTTGAAGCTCATGCGTTAACCTCAGTCATGAAGCCCAAGGCTACCAGCAAATTTTCGGGCCATTGATTTTTTGGCAAATTGGCAGACAGTAGCCTAATAAACTTCGACTAGCCAACTGAAAAATCTAATCTCAACCAAATCGCGTTTGATAAAATTTATTTGTTTCCGAGTTGCGAACTAGCAATAATTGATTCCAATTTTTAATTCACTTCTCATTAGTTTTCAAAGTAACTCCAAAAGTTGGTGTTCACCCAATACTTTTCGTGCATAAATTACAGCTTTTGGTCAGCCACTTTTTTTCGCACCAAGCGTGTGATGTCATATGCCGCTTTCCTATACCCGAAGTTTAAAAAATATTTTCGGCAACTCACGAAATATTATTGATAACATTTTGTCATTTGATTTCGGTGGTGGGCAGATTAATGTTTACTTTTGGTAATAGGGCTGAGCAGACTTTATTAAATTGCATTCATTTGTTAAGTTGTAATATATGGAACGTTTGCGAGTTGTTGTAGTTAGTGTGGCAGATATAGCTTATTTCTTGGAAAATTAGGATAGGTTATAGTTTAATTTAAGACATTTTAAAATGTAGGGTCTACTAAAACAGGGCTTTTCAAACTTTTTTGTTCTGCGACCCTGTTTTGAAAAAAATATTTTTATGCGACCCCATTGTGGGCACATTCACGTTAATGACATTAAAACTTTACTTTTTACTGCGAATCACAAGTGAAATGTTTGTCTATTAAGACTAGAACAAAACAATGCAAGTAAACACAATGAATCACAAAAAAATTCGCTATTTTGACGAAATTTTCTGAATGAGTATCTATACAGAAAAAGTAATGCCAATGAAAAATCAACAGAAACGAATCATTTAAATAGTTATAAACCATATTTAATGGAATGGTTGCGCTTGATGTTTTTTTGCACAAGTGATTTATTCGTGGAATGATACAAGACAAAGCAGGGCAAAAAGCATCTTCAACAGTTTCCAAAGAGGATCGGTTTTTTGACTTGATAGTTGTCAGTTTTGAGAATGTCGTTTCACTTAAATATGCTGTGCAAAAGGGAAAGAGTTTGTCAAGGGCTAGCTCAGAAAGTGTTGGGTATTCATTTCTTGTTCTAATCTAAAAATAACACTGTAATACAAAATCTATTTTGAAAACACAACTTCCAAACTATTGTCGCTTGATGAATCTTCAAACTCTTTCTGAGCTTTTAATGACAGTGTGTGACATCTGACAATTTACTTATGAATGGTTCACAAATACAACTTTCTTTTCCTGAATCAATCTTCGTAGGAAAGTACTTCCAGAAGTGTGCATGAGGGCTATTTAAATGATTAACTATAACCTTGACAATCAAGAGACTGGTCAAGGTATTGTCAGTAAAATAATCATCTGTAGCAGCAAACATTTCCAAATTGCCATCTGTCCTATTTTTCCATATTGTAAGCTTTTTGATAAAAGCTTTTTCTATTTTATCATTAAAAGTAAACAGGTTGCAGCTTTTCTTCCTTAAGAGATATGTTCAAATCATTCTATTTCTCGAATATGTCAGAGAAATAACAAAGCTTAACAGCCCAAGCATCATTGCAAAAAAACTCAGCAAAAGCAGACTTCTTTTTTGTCAAGGACATGACAAGTTCATCCTTGAAATGCAATAGCCTTTGTATATTGTAGCCTCTCAACATCCCCCTGATTTCTGCATGCATTAGTAAGCTTGTATAATTATAATCTTGTTCTTCGCAAAGATTTGTAAACAAATGACGGTTGAGAGCATTGTTTTTGATATAGATAATTATTTTGACAACATCTCAAAGAACAGTGTCAAAATCAAGTGAGATTTGTTTAGCTACAAGTGCCTCTCTATGAATCATGCAATGAGTAAATGTAACTCGTTCCAAATTTGGATATTTTTTCATTTTTGCAACAAACCCACCACGCTTGCCCACCATTGCCCCTGTGCCATCTGTACAGACTCCATTGCAATTTTCTCATTGTAGACCTGCAGTCATAAAAAATTTATCAACTTTGAAGATATCTTTACTTTTGGTGTGACTTTTCAAAGGTCGACAAAAAAGGAATTTTTTTCAACGTTTTCTTCGTGTACATATAGCACGTAAAGTAGCAGAGTTGGCATTTTTTGATACATCTGTCATTTTGTCAAGCTGAATTGCAAACTTTGGACTTTTCTTAAGGCAAATAATTAGCTGCTCAAATTGGTCGTCACTAATTTTAGCAATTCTTCTGGCAACAGTGTTATTGGATAGGGGTATTTTGCAAATATCGTCCCCATACTTTTTTCTGTGCACGATTTCTGACATTTTAACAGCTGCAGGTAAAATGAGATTTTCATCAACCAAGAAAGGTTTGGTTGGTTTTGCTATCAAATAACTTGTTTCTTAACACTTTCAGTGCGATAGGACGTTCTGCAACGTCTTGAGAGAAAATGCACAGGGTGCATTTGGACGTTCCAGAACGTCTTTGAAATAGCTGCAATGCGTTCGGTGCTAAAAACGTTCTAGAATGCCTATATAGTGAAAAGCATTAGAGTGTGTATGCAGGAATGTCACTAGACATTTTGCACACGAAACTTTGCGAAGGCTTTTTGAAGGCTTTCAAATGCTGAGCTTTGAAGATAGGAGAAAAGAATATAAAAAAGTTGGTGGTAGAATGAGAGATTTAATGCAAATTTAATCCTAATTTTCTTTATTTAGCAAAATGAATACACAACAAGTAGTTGATATTGTAATGCAAGTTGTGCTCTAAAAAAGGAAGTGCAAGTTGTGCTCTAAAAAAGGCAGACGTAGAGATACTCGTTATTTTTGCAAAGAATGCAAAGTTGCATTATGTTGAGTGCCATGCTACGTTGAATACCATTCTAAGAAAACATTGTGATTGTGCTTTATTTGAGAATAAAATTTTATCATAAAAAAGTTTGTTTTATTGTTTCTTTTCAAACATAGTCTACTCTTCTCTTTACACATATTTTAAAAAAGTTATTTGCTGATAGTATTCGCGCAGACAGTACAAATGACGACAAAAGAAAAAACGCGCCGCCCTGCGCGATCGCTTTATGCATGACTCGGTTAGCACTGAACGTGTTAAAAAGCACGCATATATCTCTTATAAACTGTGTAAAAATTTTCTGTCAACTACTTCTTTGAGGACTTGAGAAGTCTTTCAAAATATTGTATTGGCTAGTTGGAAGATTCCACAGGTTTAGTATTAATATGTCTTTTTATTTTTGAGGGTTTCATGCTTTCCGCAGACAAAGTTTCTTTGCAAATTAAGCAAAGAGGTTTTTCCATTTCATCTTCATAGCTGCAAGTAAATCCATATTGCAAAAATGAATCATTATATTTTCTTTTTGACTCGTCAACTGTTTTCTTTCTGCTTCCATTGTTACCAAACGAATCTACTAAACCTAACCATTGGTCCATAGTGAAATCAATCTTGTAACTCCTTTAAATTTTAGTCTAGGCATCAGAGTAGTTAGCTTTAGCGAGCTAGTAGCTAGAGTGACATAATAAAAAAGGTTTCTTTACAAACTAGGCTACTCTGAAATCATAATGTGAGCAGTAAAGTTACTTTTGGTCTGCTTGTTACAGCAATGATGATGCAACAATGCATCAATTGTTGTGATTGGTTATGCTTTATAGCTCAATATTTCAAAATAGTGATTGCAGTCAATCTTTTAAAGACACGCATTTCTTGGAAGCTGATAGCCTATTAACTTTACATTAAAAATGTCTTGGTACTTTATTATGGCCATGCAACAACTTTGTAGTAGAAGTGTTTTGCGACTCCAAAATTTCATTACGCGACCCCATTTGTGGTCATGACCCATAGTTTGCAAAGCGCTGTACTAGAATATCTGCTGTATTGCTAGGCAATTTTAATCCTAGTTGAGATTCAAGACCTTAACACAACTTTAAACATTGATCCAAAATTTTGTGTTTGAGTAGTACTTGATTCTTCATATTCAGCAATACCCTAAGGACTTTTTTATTCTTAATACACAGGTATGGAGTGATATACAAGTACTGTTATTATTATTCTTTAATTGGTAGTATTTGCGTAACTTCATAATTTCTTTGTTTAAAAAGAGTTTCCTTATTTTAGAAAATTTGTGTTTAATGTGAAATTCTGTACTTCTTTCAGCTAGTTAATATTTTTTTTACCTTTCTGTACATCTCAATCTGTATTTTACTGTTGTCCAAACGCATTGCACAGCCATAGTGTATATAGGCTAAAAAATAAAGTTTAGGAGGTGCCAAAAGAATATGAGTGCAGTTAAATTCATTTATTATGGTCATGGTTAATGTGAACACTCGCTTTATATAACCATTTTTGTACTGTTTCAAATTTTTTCTATAAAAAATTCCATTTATTATAACCAACCTTCAAATATTGTGACCAATTTTCCTACCTCTTAATTTTTTTCTCAGCATTTCTATTTCAACTGTGCCATACTTGCATTCTCAATTGTGCAAGAAGACAATTGACGTTATAATCCAAATATTTTCCATTGCATTAAGTCAACTAAGCACTTGTTTAGAATATCTTAAATGTTGCAATGCACAATTGGCATCATAATCCGATTGTTTTCTTTGTTTTGAAGTAACCAAATTATTATTTTAGAAAGTTCTCAATTGTGTCAACTAACAGTTGAGGTCATACAGTCTTAAGTTTATTTGCAACTGACTCAACAGTCATTTTGAAAATTTTAAGTGAGCTCAACCAGATGCTACTGCAGTTGAAAAGCTAGAACTTTTGGATCAATAAAACAAGCTGCCCAATATGACTGAGAAAAAAGCAGTGGATATGCTGAATGTTGATTGTGGATCTTTATATCTTGTGATGCAAAATGAGACCAAGACAAGAGCAGAAGTTGTTGAGCAATGTGGAAATGTGCCTAAATATCAGCATGCTGAAAAGAATAAAAATGAGGAAGACAGTCTTTATAAAGGGTACAAATTTGCCAGATTAAAAGGTGCAACCTGTAAATGGCCCATTTTTATTGGAAAAATCATAGGAGTTAGCACAAGTGATGAACCACATTGATTTTTAATCTGTAGAAGGGTGGCTTCATTACTGGAAAGTTTGATAGGGAGTTAATCAGCTTGACAAAGTGCTGGATGAATCCATACATTTACAATGCCAATGAGACTAGATTTTATTTTTGTGCACTTCCTGATTCAACATATGTCTAAAAGAGCTAGAAGCATTTTGAAAGAGGCATTGAAGTTGCTAGAGATCATTTAACTGTGCTTGTATGCAACAGTATGGCCAGCTCAAAGTAGTGCCTTTTAGTCATTGGAAAATCAAATAAACGACAATGGTTCAAAACATCGAGACCTTTCCAGCTGACTATGATTCTGCTCAAAATGCCTGGATAACATCAGTAATCTGGACTAAATTGCTGCAAAACTGGAATCTCCAGCTATGCAAAGAAAACAGAAAAGTTGTGTTACTGGTGGACAAGTGCTCTGCACATATACATGTTCCAGCAGAAGAGATCCGTCTTATATTTTTGTCACCGATTCCCACATCATTAATCCAGCCATGTGACATAGGTATTATCAGGGCATTGAAACGTATGGGTGCCACAAAATCTGCTATAGAATGATCAAAACAATAGATGACTCTGCAAAAGAAGACACTAAAACAGCCAATAAAATTGCAAAAAATATTATTGTTTTGGAAGCAAAGCATATTATGGCTGCATTGTCAGTGAAGGTCACAGCTCAGTGCATTGAAAACTGCTGGTGCAATGTAAAAGATGAGGATGAAGGAGATGTTAAATTGCCTAGTGTAGGAAATTAAATTGCCTCTTAAATTATCTGACATGATGCAAGATGAATTTTTGCAGTGAATAGACATAGACAAGGTTGTTGAAGTTTTTGCAGAACAAACCATAGAGCAATTAGAGAAATAAATTGTCTTAAAGTACAGTGAAAAGAAATTGAGGATGAAGACGATGAGAGTGATGAATGTAAAGCATCTTAAGAACATGATCCTGTGCTTGTGCCACTGAATTACTACATAAGATTGATGCTCAACCAGCTTAGGGTGGGTCTGGAAAACAAAGGCTTTTCATTAATTGAAGAGTTTGGTAGCTTAGCTCGACAAATTCATGATTTCTTGTGGAAAAATCTTCTTTGGTAAAGCATCAAAGAATTCTTTGCATCAAAATCTTATTCACTTACTGACGTTTAATTGAATGTTTGTAGTGTTGATGAAATAAATGATGGATTCAGTATTTTGTTGTCAATTTGTGCCTTACTGTGGCAATCTCGGTGTGCTTATTTAGTACTGTACTTTAGCTTCAGTTATTGTGACCATCGTGTGTTATGACCAAAACTTTCTGGTCTCAAGTTGGTCACGATAAGCAGAGTCTACTTTAATGTCTTTCAGATAAAAATTTATTTTGCAAATCAGCAGAGCAGTCTTGTGGATTCAGCATCAGTGTTGCAATCAAAAAACTGTGAGTTGAAAAGTTAAAGCATCACATTGCCTGTGGCATGGCAGAGCAGAATTGGTGTTTGGTTTTAATCTCAAACCGGCAACTATGGAAAAATCACATAGGAAGCATTTTTTGTTACATGCTGGATAACTGTCTCGTTGGTATCTAACATTTGAAACTCAAAAGATACCCGATATACCCACAAACTTAAACATTCAATGGTTCTTTTCCACAGCTTTATGGAAAAACTGGCTATACAGTAGATATTTTGCAATGCAGTCAGTCAAATAGTTTACAAAGACATCTTTCCCTCTTGGATGAAAAACAATAAACTGAAAAACGAAATGAACTGCTCACGGTAAAAAAATAGGTTATAGACAGAAGTTTCACTCTTATCCAGTTGGGTGAAAAATGAAGATGTATTTTAGTTCTTAATTTGGCTACTAGAGGCAGTATTGCAAACAAGTAAGATTAAAATGCTTATAAACTACAAACCCAGTCATTCAATTTGCTTGATCTTGTTTTACAAGATGCCAAACAGAAAGACATCTTTCTATGTTACTTAATTATTGGTTTACTCAATACCACTGTTCTCTGGTGGCAAACACTAGCTTTTATTTCAAAAATAGGGCCCATAGAAGGCTATGTAACCCAGAAACTGCTAAACTAAAAATTTATGTTGAAATTTGTAATCGGCATTATGATTTGGACCAAAAACGATGTGAAGCTGGATAGAAATAAAAAAACTCACCATTTGAACTGATCTAGCTAACATCAACAGCATGTATGGGTGACTGCAGACTGAAAATACAGCATGCGAGGTCGTTTTGCTGTTTCTCAACTGCCCCTTTCATGTTATCTTTGATAAGCTAACTAAGTTTTCATAATTTATTTGATAAGCTAACTAAGTTCTCATCATTTTTTGCTGTATACTACATTTAATGCATATGCCAACTTGATGTCAAGACTTAGGTAGAAGACATCTGTTGATTCTTCAGTAAAAAGGTTAGGGTTATGCAATCTTAAGCTCAAAGCCAATTTTTTTGGTCACATGCCAAGTTGTCAAAAACATTGATTGAACACTGCCAGTAAATGATAAATTAATTCCAAATTTATGCCGTACGTTGGTAATGTTTGTGCTATTTAGAGAAGTTGATTATGCATATAAGTAGTTAATGCGTTGGAATTAGGGTTACCTATTTTTGATAGCACTTATATATTTTCAACGTTGCTTATGACTTATCTATATGCAAGATGTGTAGCATAACAATTCAATGACCGACTTTCTTGTATGCAACGTAACCACAACGGGGACTTTTCCATAAGGAAATTAACCTTGCCACTTACCTATTTGCAATATTACTCAAAAGCTGTAACACCCATGTGCAACAAACACTACCAACCTTTCAATTTATGTGGTCTATGCTTCCTGAAAAAAATTGTGCTTCCAACATTTAAACAGCAAAAAGACATTACGTACGTGGTGGTGTCTTTAGCAATTGGTACGGTTCAATTTTTTGAGCTTGATAGAAATACCAATATGCACAACTAAATACGTTATATTTTAAGCACAGTAATATGAATACACATATATGTATATACAAACATAGTCTCTTGATTAGACTACACGCCATTGATGTAGATCAATTTAGTACCTGTACTAACTGGATTAGATTTAGCCCATATAAATAGGCTTGGGCATATCATATCGAGTTTACCTTTGTGTCTTTTTATGTATAGGCCTAGCCTAGATAATGATAAATTCTACCCATCTCGTGTAAGATAAGTATATTGTTATGGAAATGGCAAAGTGATCTTATTGTTTTCTAATCAGCAGCCTCTCACTCATATTCAGCAACTCTGTGTGTAATGTTTATCTGACTGCTTATATGATTCTGCAGGTCATAGATTTGATTGAATGGTGTTTTAGATTATGACCTATTGATCAACATGAATGATATTTTTACTCATTGCAAGGACGGGAATTTAGTGGCTGTGAAAATTTGGCTTGACAACACTGAAAATGACCTTAACCAAGGAGATGACCACTTGTTCAGTCCTCTACATTGGGCTTGCAGAGAAGGGCATTCACATATCGTTGATATTCTGCTTAGCAGAGGTGCTCTAGTAAATGCAGCTAATATGGGAGATGATACACCGTTACATAATGCTGCTCAGATGGGTCATCTTGCTATAGTACAAAAGCTGATTCAGCAGAAAAGTAATGTCAATGTTGTAAATGAGCATGGTAACACTCCCTTGCATTATGCTTGTTTTGGCCAATATGCACCCTGCTGCGAAGAGCTGATAGCTAATGGAGCTATGGTCAATATATGCAACAAGTATGGCCAAACTCCTCTGTCTAAGGCAAGACCTGCTTTAGCAAAGCAATTAATGGAAATGGCAAAGTCAATGGGCCAAAGCCTACAAGAAGTTCCATACAAAAACACTGTTTGGAAAGGAACCACTAGGACCAGAGCTAAGAATGGTACTTTGAAACACGAAAATGTTGATTTGAAGCAGCTCAACTTGAAAGGGAAGATTGCATCATCACATTCAGGAGAAACATGGAGGGGACGCTGGGGTCAGCAGGAAATTGTGGCGAAGATATTGAGAATTCGAGATATCACTTCAAGAAAGCAGCGAGAGTTTCATGAAGAGTATCTTCGTCTTCGCATCTTCTCTCATCCCAATGTTCTTCCTGTGATGGGAATTGTCAACACCTCCAAGACTTTAGCTACTGTAAGCCCTCATGCAACTGTTGGTTCTCTTTACAACGTTCTTCACGAGTCCACAGTTACAGTTGATCATGCACAAGCAATATTGTTTGCAATTGATATTGCTAATGGAATGTCATTTCTACACTCGTTAGAGCCAATCATTCCACGTCTGCACATCAACAGCCGTCACATAATGATTGACGAAGGGATGCAATGCAAAGTTAACATGGCTGATGTGAAATTTTCATTTCAAGAACCAGGTAAAATGTATAATCCTGCTTGGATGGCACCAGAGGCATTGCAACGCAAGCATCAAGAAATTAATCGCAAGTCTGCTGACATGTGGAGCTTTTCCATCTTGCTCTGGGAGATGGTATCTCGTGAAGTGCCTTTCTCCGATCTGTCTAACATGGAGTGTGGCATGCGAATCGCACTTGAAGGTATGCGAGTGTCTATTCCACCTGGAATATCTCCTCATATATGTAAGCTCATGCAGATATGCATGAATGAAGACCCAACAAAGCGGCCGAAGTTTGACATGATTTTGCCTATTTTGAGGAAAATGAGTAATTAGTTTTAATGCTTTTAACGCTTACGTTGTTGCAATGTACTCATAGTAAGTATTTGTTAAATTGTAAAGAGTGAATTCGTGAGCGACTTAATGCATGTTAACAAGGACTTGACAGTATGACATGTTTTGGTACTAATTGAGTTGTTGCAAAGATTTATGTGATTAGAATATTTTTATTTTGTTAAAACATTTGCCACTTTTTTTTCTTCCGAAATTTTATATTTTTTTGTATTCGGTATTTTGATGTTATGGTTAAGTAGTATAAGTATTTACCGGTACAGTCTTGTACGTGTGTGATTGATCGTATATTCTACGAGTGGTACATTCATAATTGAACTATTATTGATGTTTTTCTGTACAAAGTTTTAGTTCTCTTGTGCTAAGTATTATATTATTACCGTAGTTGGCTTAGCATGCTTTTTATTTCAGTTTGGTGTTTAGTCACAACAATTTTTTGCTTTTAGTTAAGTTATTATTTGGAAAAGCTATCAGAGCAAGTCAAGAATTTAGGCAGCTACAGTTATTGGCTACAATTTATGTTCGAAGTTTTGCTTAGTTGATAAATCATATTAAAAAAATCAAGAAAAATGAAATTATAAATTATTTAATACTGCAGAAGATTAGTGATGATAGGTGATATCTTTTTGATTGTCTCTTTGCTGCATAATACTATTGTATCACCGGAAAGTATAATTTACTTTCTGGGTCCAACTCTTATTGTTAGGTGCATTTTGAACTGGGTGTTTTCAATAGCTCAAACCCATCCATCATCGTTATTCTTCAGGAAAATTCCCACGAACTAGTAGCCTTTTCTGGTCAATACTAGTCGCAGAAGCAGATCTTAGTGGTAGATCAATATCCCAAGACCTCATATCATGTAACATTGCTAAACCAAGGTTTTGTTATTTTCATTATTTTTTGTACCCATATTTGATATTAGATGTGCTATAATCAGGCTGCATTTTCTATTGTAACGTCAGTGGTGTCTGAATTGAAATATGTTACTTACACTTAGTTGTGCTGTTTCTGAAATCTTAATGTATATTAAATCGTGCTTTGTAACGTTCAAGTGCTTGTATTGTTGGTCATATAATCGTATGTTTTTGTACCAAACTAGCAGCGGCACGTGCCATTTATTAAAAACTACCTAAACGTACAAAACGCTAAGCAGTGCATTCTGAACCAAGTGCAGTTAGTTTGTTTTTCGGAGGGATGGTAGGGGATGGAGAACTAGATAGTAAAAGGTTTTCATTGTCGAACCAACCAATGGTCCCATTGTTTCATGATCTAGGTACCAAGGAGTTGCATTTGTGTTTAAGTGGACATTATTGGTACATTGAGTCTGTGCGATTACTGTAAAATTTTAAGCCAGGGCTAAAATGCACTGTGTACGCTTTGTACGTTTAAAGAAGTTCTGAAAATATGATGCACCGTTTTCTTTTTTCTAATTATTGTTTGATTTAAAATTTGCGTTTTCAACTGCCTTCTATTAATAGTCTTGCGTGTGAATCATTTCTTGGCTGCTCGTAGTCTATATATAATATCATTGTGCTTTGATTAGCTGTATATAAACATAATATGGCTCTAACTTTAATTGCACCGTTATATTTTAGATTTGTTTGTAGTACAAAAAAATCAAACAAAATGTCGAGAAGATACGACTCTCGGACTACAATCTTTTCTCCTGAAGGAAGGTTGTATCAAGTGGAATATGCAATGGAGGCAATCGGTCATGCGGGTATGACTCAATAGACATCTTAACGCAGCAGCTTCCAATTTGGAATCCTTAAAAAAGTTTAGGGCTCCATGATTGCTTTTTGATTCCTGTCTTTCAAAGATCGATTTTTAATGGGGTTTAATGAAATGTAAATTAGATTTCAAGCGAACTTGGCCCATAGATCGAGTGGACTAATATTATATCCAATAGGATCCGTGGTCACAAAAAGTTTGGGAACCACTGTTTTGCAGCTAGACTTAACGTCATGGTCGAGTTCATAAGCTTAGAACGTCACATTACAAGCTCATTCTATAATTTTTTTTACAATATTTTGTTTCAAAAACTTGTTTTTCATGCAGTTCAGTGCTTTTTTTTTCACCAAATAGAAACATTTTTTGGCATGACAGTTCCGAAAATCGGATTGTTTTTCCAACTTATAGTCTTTGGCGTAGACATACGGGCTACGCTCCATCAAAGCTTTTTACCTTTCGTAACCTGTTCTCACTATTAAGATATTATAGTCGCAAAAGGTTTGCTCTTTAGGCGCGATTACACTAAGGGATATTGGTTTTTATGGTTTCTTGTCAATCTTTGGGTTTGATTAACTTCTCAATTTTTTCATTATCAAAGATCAGACCCAATGAATTTTTTTTGAATAAAATTACAAGTTTCAATCAAAAACACTTCATGCCACTTCGCAAGTAAAATTTCCTGAAAAGCAATGCGGTCTAACGTTTTATATCAAGTAAAACTTTGGAATAATAAAACTTTGGCTCCCGAATGATTTTTGTGGCCTCGCTCGTGCTCTCAGTCTACCGTACAGTATGGCAAAAACCTTTCGCATTTCTCGCTTAAATGTCTTCAGACTTTATTGCAGTGTTTTAATTGTTGCGTGTCATGTAGGTACTTGCTTGGGAATTTTAGCAAATGATGGGATTGTACTTGCTGCCGAAAAACGAAACGTTCATAAACTTTTGGATGAGGTTTTTCTTTCCGATAAAATTTACGTTCTAGACGATAACATCGCATGCAGTGTTGCTGGCATTACATCAGATGCAAATGTGTTGGTAACAGACTTGAGAAAAATGGCGCAGAGGTTGGTATTTGATTAGTATAGAATTCCTGATAACGTATAGTAGTACCTAGGAATTAATTCTCTTTCACTTTTTACTTTACCTGATTTTATAGTTTTGCTTGCTACAAATGCGATGTACCTCGAAATTGTTAAGTAACTTCAAAAACCAATAGTAGTGACCTGCAACATTAAATTTTTTTATTGATATCATGTTTCATTAGGAATAGTGTATCAGCATCTTAAAACTTAATGACGTTGCACGAAAGTGGACTTGATCTAATGGGTTTTCTCGATTGTGCTGCGCTGTTAACGGTCATTTTTGTACTTGCGAAAGGTTTACTTTCACTGTATTAAATCCCCGCTTTTGATTGCCCATAGAAGGAAAGATTTTAGAATTGGAAGAATGCACAGGAAAGTAAAGGTTGAAGGTCAACACCAGAAAAAACAAAAGTGATGGTTGGCGGGACGGAAGGAGAATTCTTCAAAAGCAAGATAGATCCATGTGGAGTTTCTGGAAGGAGAGTAGTGACCAATTCAGTCTTGTGCAAGAAATGTGGAAAATGGTTTCATCGCAGATGGGCTAAAATAAAGAGAGTGACCGCTAGGTTGTCAACGAGTTTTGTTTGCTCGAGCTGTAGAGGAATAATGGAATTACCGGTGGATTCGATCGAGAAGTTGTGCGATGAAGTGGAGACAGTGAATAAATTTTGTTATTTGGGAGACAGACTAAGCTCTAGTGGTGGTTGTGAAGCGGCAGTCACAGCAAGAGTAAGAATTGGTTGGGTATGATTCAGGAAATCTGGAGAGTTATTGCTTGGGAGTAGGTTTTCTATGAGGATAAAAGGTAAAGTTTATCGTTGTTGCGTAAGATCAGCAATACTGTATGGAAGCGAGACATGTTGTTTAAAAGGAAATGAAAAAGCAATTTTAAGGAGAACGAAGAGAGCTATGGTGAGAACCATGTACGGTTGAAAAGTTGAAGACACTAAAACCACCGAAGAACAGATGGACACGCTGGGGAGGAAGGAAACTATAAGCCGGTTAGCAACAGCAAATGGAGTTAGATGGTATGAGCATGTGCTGAGGAGGGTTGACGATAGTGTTTTGAGGGTTGCTCTTGATCTTGAAGTGAGTGGCAAGAGAAAGCGATGACGACCGAAGAAGACCTGCAAGAAACAAGTGAAAGAGGAGATAGAGAAGATTGGTTTGAAGAAGAAGGATGCCCCATATCGAGCAAAGTGGAGAGGTTGAGTGCGAGCAATTGCAGAAGGAATGGGTGAATTCAGCCATCTCCGCTAAGGGGACAATACCGGATAAACACTGAATAACTACTACCACATTAAGTCGTCAAATCTTTGACTACCATTACTGCTTCTCGTTATTCAGTAAAAAAATTCCTCTATATTTTATTATTTAATTTTTTTACTCAAACTATTTTGTTTTAGATACAAGCTAAATTATCAAGAAAGCATTCCAGTTGAGCAACTGGTTATTCATCTTTGTGATGTTAAGCAAGCATACACACAGTTTGGAGGTAACGTGCTCTATAGCTTGTTAAATCTATGAATTGCATTTCAGCATTCCTTATGAAGATATTTGAAGCAACTCTGCTAGTAGAGATAGAAGCATTGCAATTTTTTCTCAAAACTTTCCCACAGCGGTACAAAACTTTTGATTGCTTTCATTGTATTGATCTCGATTTATTAGAGGCGGCATCAAATAGTGATAGAGCATACTTTTACTCATATTTTTCATCCCGGTAAATTGCTGACCAAATTATTAATTTCATCAAGCAGAGGAATCAATCCCTGCGCCACGTAACCCAGCAAATCGGATTATCGCTGTAATTACTTTCTAGGTCTTCGTCCATTTGGTATATCTGTGTTATACATGGGCTGGGACAGACATTATGGCTTCCAATTATACATGTCTGATCCAAGCGGGAATTATGGTGGATGGAAAGGAACTTGCATAGGAAATAATAGTCAAGTAAGCAACAATCACGTTGACGTTTTACTGTGCAATTTAAATAAAATCGACGTCACTGGTAGTTCGTTTTCGCTATCAATGATGTTGCATTGAATAAAGTAGTGTTCCTTTCTGATAGAAACGGCACCTTTCCCGTGGACTCTTATCAACTTCCCTTTGAAAGATGACAGAGACCAACCATATGTCATTTTAACATTTAACAAAACAAAGGCGTGATGGTTTTAGACACATTTAATAAATTATCTATGACTCTTGTCTACAGTACTGTGCATACACAACGCGTGTGAAAGTTTGTAATTTAGCCTGCGCGTGAGCTCATGGTCGGTTTTCTAGGTTTGGCCGCCAGGACGCGTAGACTAATCATCCAACCGTTTGTGTGCCACGTAAATGTGGAATAATTCCATTTAGTGCCTTTTGCAAAGTCACTCGAGCGAGCTTCTTAATTTATTTTCCACAATATTTTTTTCTTAGGTATCGCCAATTAGAAAGCTATAAATTAATTTTTAAAAAATCTTGGTTTAGGTTTGAACCTGCAATGTACTACAATCGAGGTTGATGTTAAAACATGGTGTTTATAACTCTATGGCAAATGTTCTTAAATTCGACTTGCTTCTTTTCAAGGGAAATAAATGTGAAAAGTTTTTATCCGGCTTAAATCAACAAGAAACTAAGACGTGATGACTTTCACTAAAGTCTGTTTTAAAATTTCGTGTGCTGTATAGCTCCTTTTCCCTTACATGTCTATGATAATGCAAAAGAAGTGGTTAATGGTAGATCCACGTAGCTATTTTTGACCATGGAATACGCGAACAACATCCCACTTATTAAACAAAAAACGGCATTGCAGTAATTAGTTTAGTTTCACATCTGTTTTTTTGCTGGTGTAAGCTAGAGGTGCTGGTTACTGGTTAGGTGTCCACTGACCACTAGCTTTGTAGCCAAACTTTGTTTTGGAGCAGCACAACATTGTAAGTTCCGTATAAACCTTCCTGAAGAATAACAGATTCGAACTTCGGCTTTTTGTTGGGAAATAGGAAACAAATACAACCACACCACGGTGGCAGTTGTAATTGATTTTTGTTTTCTACAGGCAGCCATTTCAATGTTGAAACAAGAATACAAAGAGAATGAAACAAGTTTGAACGATGCATTGAAATTAGCAGTTAAAGTCTTAAGTAAAACTTTAGACACAAACAAGCTTACAGCAGAGCGGGTAGGAATTGATTACGAATTATAATTATGTTTGGCACAATACGTCAATGCCATAAGATGATGTTTTGCATTTGCTCATTGCCGGTTACATTGTCTTTGCATTGTATCTGTTTAACTTTCAAAATGTGTAAATGTATTTCACAAGCAAGTTGATTGGATTTTGAATATCCAGCAACGTTGGCCCGTATTAGGCGGTAAGACATTACGGTAATTATCAACTGCTTTACATGAAAGACAATCCTGTTTGGAAGGCTGCAGATGAGTGAATTTTTCTGAGCTTTTAACTGTGTTAGTGCAAAAAATGTAGGCTTTAAAAGTACTTCTTGCTTAATCTACGATTTTAGAGCTTGAATTGATTTAAAGTCATACATCTTTATGATATTCATACACCTATCTTTTTAATCCACTTTTCCTCTTTAAAAGGGCTGCATACCTAGGAGTTCCTTATAGTATCTCAATTTCCAGCTGCATCTGGTTAAATTTCGAGCCAATTCACTTTGCTCATTCACCTAGATCTTGGACTGCCAAGCGGTCTTTTTCTGTAGGGGTGAAAGATCAGCTTAAAATATTTGCTTATACACCATACAAGTCACTGTGGAGTTATTTTCTGAGCTTACTGAGATGTATGAATACTATTTAGGTGCACTGTAATTGTGAACTTTGTTAATTAAACGTTTGCCTTGGGTTTTTGTGCAGGTGCAGAAGGGGACTTTGGCGTACATCATACGTGTGCAAATATTTTTGCAGGCAGACCTATTTACTGGAAGATTCAGCAGTCCATAGTTTTTAAAGTAAAGATATTTTTCAAAGGTGTGGGCCTGGGGATCAATTTGTAGACTCTGGCCATAAGTCACATCCTTCCGTGGGCCGCAATTTGAATACTCATGGCCTACATGACTAGTTTGTCAAACATACGGGTTGTGTTGTGCAGGTGGAAATGGCTACTTTAACTCGTCAGGACAATCGAACTGTAATTACAATATTAAGCCACGCCGTTTTGACAAAGCTGTGCAGTGAGTACGAAGAAGAAAAGGCTAAGATAGAAGCGGAGAAACGAGAAAAGGAAAAAATGACTCCAGGAAAGTCGAAGAAATAAGTATCACAAACTCTTTGACCTGCTGTTTTTTGCGTCGTCAGTTTGTATCTACCGTCGTTTGAAATAAAATATAGAAAATTTAATTGTACATTGTGCACTGTTTCCTCTGTCCAGGACTATTGGTACCACTAGCGTACCAAGGGGAGAGGCCACTGTGCCATGACCCCCCTCAGACCCTAAAAATGAAAAGCAAAAGCAAAGCTGGTTTGTGACGAAACTTGGCCTCCCCCTCGGAAACTTTCAGCGCATGCCACTGATTAGTACCAATGATGCATTCATTGCACAATCGAATCATGAAATGTGTTTGCCCGCTCAAGGTAAGCAGCTGGTCAGTTGTTGTCAAGCCTTGCAGAAAGAAGCTCAACTGTATCTTAATGTCGCATGAACAAATTCATTCATCCGAAATGATAACTTTATTTTAGAACAATGTACAAATTAAAAACAAATGACACCAAGGGTTTACGCCACCAAAACTGGCAAGAATGTTGACGAACCGGAATCTATCTTTTTGCGTAGACATAGCTGCAAATAGCTATGTTCCTCTCTAACCTGATCCAGGTCATAAAATAGGTGATCGACCAAAACTGAGGGAGAGCGAGGGCAAAAAATGTCACCCTCCTAAAAAAGAATTTACTGCTGGCTAGGCTTGTGCTAATCGACAGCGTGACGCGCGAGACTCCTCAAATGGTTGCGAGGTGAAGCGCAACGTATCCGGCATGGTCAGGAGATACAAAATAATTGCAGACTTTCAAGACCGCAAGGTCATATCACGGTCTCTGAGACTCTGTTCTTTGAGTTAAATATTGTAATTTTCTCCAGCAAGTTAAAAGGGTTTTCTTGCAACATAAAGATAACAGTTTTCTCATAAAAATTCCAGCTCTGAAAATGTAACCATACATATATATAAAAACGTTTAATTGATGGAAAGAAACTGCAAGAAACAGAAAAAGCAGCATTGAACAGCACTGTTCCTAGCTAACTACGTATTTTGTACGGTACTACAGCATAGCTCTAAGGGATGAAACCAAATAATCTCACAGAGGGAAGAGGATGTAGTAAAAAAATCCGTGATCTAAAAAAGAATCTTCGAGTCTAAAATAATCCAGCGTGTAAGACCTCTAGTGGCAGACTTTCGTTTGAACCCAAAATAAGACGCTTGCAGATCAAGCGAGGTTTTCCTATCAGAGAATTTTATCAGTTTGGCCAAGTTCTCTACAAAGGGCAGTCATGCATTTGTGTAAGGAATGCAACCAAATATTCATATATCTTCACGTAAACAATTTTGAAGATATTTGTTAGACACAAGCGGTAATTTTAAATAGCTATCCTACATTATTTATGATACCGTATTTTTTCGTTTAAGTTCACAGTTGGAACATAAGGTTCAAGTTTAGTTTGTAATAAGAACTGAATTATATTTCTGCCAGGTCGCACCTCTGTTAGTTATAGCACGTACTACTATCACTATAGCAACTTCGTTTTAATTTAATCAAGTCTTAAGAAACCGAACACAAAGTCATCGTGCACTCTCTTGGCAACTGGCATTGTCAAAGTGCTGGCGAGCAGAATCAGAATCATTTGAAGGCAAATATGTTTCGGATACTTGAGCGCCATAGACCGGGCATCTCCCAGCCACTTCTTAACAGCTCTGAAATAATCAAGGGAAATCTGAGCAACATCAAGACAGGTTTTTCTTTTGTAATCTACAAGCAGGTGCACAACCAGGAGGAAGTTAAAAGGGACTAAATCCCCCCTTTAGCACTAACTTTTTCAACAAAAAGACGATTTTCTTTAAAATTGAACTTCACCCTTTTCCTCTTAATACAAACTGCTGGCAATACAATAATACAAACTGCTGTTTGCCTCCATATAAACTTTAGCTCCACCCTTACAAAAATCCTGGTTGTGCACCTGTCTACAATTGTATGCTGTAGTGCTCTGGCTTTGGTTTATCAAAAACGCTAGCTATAGTAAGTGCAATACTCCAACGTGCACTTGTAATGTGCGAGTGGGAACAACCTTAATATATCAGTAGATGCAGGGAAAGTAAATAGTTTGGTGGAACGAAACTCGAGAGATGGTGATGTTGAAGATCGACTACAAAATATAGTGCAATTTACTTGTATGGAAAACTCAATTTTTTCTGCGAGAAAAATTACCAAGAGCGACCGAAGATGAACTAGAGATCAAAAGCAGTGGGCATTAAGAGGAAGATGCCACAAACAGAGCGAAGAGGCGCAACGCGGTTTGTGCATTGTGACAAACATACGATGAATCCCCCACCTCTGTCAATGGAGACAAAATCAAATTTAAAAAGTTGGATATCTCTCTCGGCATAATTTTCCTAATTAACTCAACAAATAAAACTCAAATAAAATTGAATTTTCTTCAGTGGCTCTATTACTCTTGTGGTGCACTACAACACATATTTAACCGAATTAGGTTTTGGAAGAAGTAGATCAGCTGAAGGTTTTTGGAAATCTTTTTGAGCCAAACTGTACTTACGAGTATAAATTAAAACAAAGCGAGTGGTGAAGAAATAAATTGATCTGGTTAACAATTTAAAGTTGTTTTTTGATCGGTTAAATGTTGTTGCGTGCAACCTCGTGTCAAAATTAATCAACACCGCAAAAACAACTTCACCTAGACTTATTTCTGTTTTATCGAGAATGAGAACTTAATTGAAACATTTTTGTCATAGATCTCACTCACCCGCGCTTGTATTGATTAAGCGTTGCCACATACTGAATTTTAACAATTCGCTCACAACCTGAAGAATCAAGTTCACGAACGTCACCCAGTGTACGACTGCAAATAAAAAAACAAAAAAATAATAGGAAGCGTAGCGCCACCAAACAAATTTGCTCAAAGGGAGCCGTTTCGACTTTAACTTAAGTCATTCTCAATCCAAAATGGGTTAGGTTTCGGTCACAGGGCGAAAGAAAACCGGCAACACTGAACACAAGCCGCTGAATCG
Organism: Trididemnum clinides; assembly: GCA_963675345.1. Lineage (NCBI taxonomy): Eukaryota > Metazoa > Chordata > Ascidiacea > Aplousobranchia > Didemnidae > Trididemnum > Trididemnum clinides. Next base: position 14,389,538 of record OY776300.1, on the reverse strand, counting down.
CAATATAAAGGCCGGTTTCTATTAGGCGTTAATCGTTGGCGCAACGTGAAAAATTCTTTGTTTCTCTATTTAGAGAAATTTAGAGAAACAAAGAATTTTTCACGCTCCGTCTGCGATTTACGCCTAATGAAAACCGGCCTTTATACTGTACGCGATGCAGTGACGTGCTGTGTAGTGGTAATCGTTCCCGACTTCAGAACGAAAAGCTGGAGAGCGAAACTATACAAAGCAACATTGGTATTAGCCGCAAAGAACATCCCGAAAATTGAGGTTGCGTTGCTGAAGCAAAAAAGCTGGATCGAAAGCGAGCGTGTAGTGGTACACCTTCACTGAATCAGCAAGCCTCAGCCTGCAACGACAGCTGCAAAAAATGCGGGACTAAAGGACGCCAAATCGAGCAAACAAACAAAAATCTTAACATGGAAGATATGTTCAAAACTTTAAGAGCCCACACTACTGAAATCACGTCGGAAAGTGCCGGTTGATCACTTTTTCAATCTTTCGCCATATAAATCTAAATCCTGCCAGTAACACTAATTTTAAGTCAAAACAACTCCAAAAAACAAGATTTGCTATTTTCTGTAAATTAGCTTCAAAATAAAATCACTGCCTAGAGCCATAGATCAACGTTTGACGCTACCCAACGAAAACTTACTCAACTCATCGAACAGAAGACAAACTAATCAGGTAGCGAACTATCGAAGTTTTGCAATATTTCAAAGGTTTGTGCCCGAGAAATAATTTGTGCCTTGCATACCCGAGTATCAAAATGTGAAGTATTTGAAACCGAAAACATTTCTTTGTGTCAATTTTTATTCCGGTAAACACATCAGAGTGTTGTGCAGCTTGCTTGACAATTATGCAAAAACAAAATGCAAAAAGCAGAGGCGCGAACCGCATTATTTCAGCAACGTTTAACAATGTGAACCAAATAAGAACGATGGAAACAATGCATTGCCTTTCCTTAGCATTAGGAAAGCATAAAACTCCTTTCCAATTACTAGTGATGGGACGATACCACATTTTATAACGATTCCGACACGAGTCTCGATACCTCATTAAAATTCCAATACCGATACGAGTCCCGATTCCGATACATGCTATAAATTTATGATAATTTTCATACCCTGAACCTGGTTTAAGAAACAAATACTTTTTTGACAATGTACTTTTATTAATTATGCATTCAGAAAGAAGATAAATGGTTTTGTTATAGCAACAAAGAAAAAAAGTTTCTTATATATAAAAATGAAATGAAAAGGGTAATTGTTTAGAAAAAAAATATTCAAGTAAATTCCTTGAAGGTATTTATTCATATTCAAGTCCCAATATTCTTATATTAAAATTTAAGCTGCAAACATACGAATTCCAAAGAATCGTTTTCAGAATCGGAAATTCGATGAAAATTCTCCGATTCCGATATCAGAAAAAGTTCCGATATATTCGATTCTCGATTCCGAGTACTCGTCCTATCACTACTGATTATTAAACGTATGCACTTACCCAATTGAGATTAGATGAGTTGAAAATGAAAATAGTTTTTCAATGGTCTCCGCTATATCGGATCCTAAAACTGCAGAAGTTTGATTTTTTAAGAGTTTTTCATTCCGCACAGGACTTCTCAAATTCGATCCCCTTTTTCGAGTACTTTCTTTCCCATTCTCATTAACTTTCAAAGATTGATCACCATTGGAATCTCCATCGCCATTGTGAATAACAACCAATTCTTCAGATGGTTTATGCTGTTTTGCGTCTACAAAAAAACTTACAGTAAATAAGCCGTCAACAGTCATAACTCCGACAAGCAACAATAGATTTCAGCACTTTAGATCCCATTTGAAGCCAGTTTTTACTGAAGGTGCATACAGCATTACGGCGGTAACATCTTTTACCACACAGAGCAATAAACAAGGACTTTGCGGCCGAGCTTATTCTACTGCACCAACCAGAAAACGTTTTGCAGGTCGAACAAACACGGAGCACAAAAAAAAAACGACTCAGCTCAGCCAAGGCTTGAACCACGATCAACTGAGCCGGCGGCTGTTGCTCATTAAAATGTAGACAAGTAACACTGTTAACCTCAACAGAAAAGCGGATTCAGAAGATGAATAAAACAGATTTGTGGTTGCCAGAGGGTTTGATGAAAATCGCAACCACCTGTGTATATCGCCGTCTTCGCTGGTGCGTCGCGACGGTTCGTGCTGCCGTTGTTCACAAATAATCGGCTGCTTGTACTAATAACGCGAAGCTGAAATAAGCCAAAGATATTAAGGACATCAGCTACTCTTCACTATAGTATTAAAATCTGCGGCCAAGACTAACAAAAGCTTGGAACGTTGTTTAGACCAGGGTTCTCAAACTATGGATCGCGACCCCAGTTGGGCTCGCACGATTTAGTTTTGGGGTCGCGAAACAAATTTAAAACAAATTGCCTGCATTCATCGAAATTAAAATTTTTGTAACCCTCGCAAGAAAATTAAAAGTAGACCAGCAGTAAAATGATTTTGTGTTGTATTCTTAGGGGTAACTCCATCTTTACGCTGTCCGTTGTTTACTGCAACGTCTGTCTGAGCTTTCAAGTAAAAATAATCAAAAAATCGCAACAAGTTATTCATTGTTACTTCCCCTTTCTTGTAACATACTGACCGATTTTGACCTTGCTGGCACGGCTTCCACTCGGAAAAAAATTTCCTTATTTGAAAAAAATTTTCGAATTTGATAAAATTTCACTTTAAAAGTCAGAGAAAGGGAAAGTAGGCGGAAATGATCAAGATAAAAAAATCGAGAGGAAATAAGGAAATTTGCCACAATTAATGTTTACAAAAAATACAACGTAAAATAATGTTTTAACATGCCATGTAAAAAATACAGAAATTGTGGAAAAAACGCCGCTGAATTTCATTTTTCGGGGTCCAAACATTGTTGAAAAACGAAAAATGTTTATGCCTTATTTGCAATTTGAAATCGTATTTTTCTAGCTTAACAAAATAGCTTTCGACTACTATTGTTTGATAGCTTGGGAAGCTAGGTATGTTTAAGTAGATCCAAGCGGAAGCCAATGAAAAAGTGCGTAAGATATGCAAGTCGTTTACCGTAACAGCAGCGTATTTTGAAGAAGCGTCATGTTCCCTTGCTTTGGCCTTTACTCGAGAATTTAAAAACTAATTGTGCTACCTAGATTTGCGTCAATTTTTGACTTTTTTTAATATGCACTTAAAGACATTATTTCAAGAGCAAACAGTTCTGAAGTATTAGTTCAGTTCTTTCATAAATCATCATGCGCAATATTTATCCCGTTAGATGTGCTTGATAAATTTTATTAAATTTATTTTTTTGTGAAGTTTTTGTTTGCTTCACTATTTCTATTACGTATCTTCTTTTTTGTTACTGTATAGTTACTTTCTTGATTGTGTGCATTTGCTTGATTTCACCCTAGAAAAAATACTTGAGATTTGTGATCAGTGATGCAATTACGGTGGGGAAACAAGAGATAGCCCTCAAAAGATATGACAGAAGCAAAATAGGTAAATAACGAACAGTTACTTTGTGACCAAAATACGAAAAATTCTTGCTTCCGCGAGTTTTTTTTGTTTAATGCTTTGCCCTCCGAAAGAAGATTGAGTTCACGTATTTTATATAATAGCTTGGTAATAAAATTAAGCTTACTTAATGTTTCTCTCCCCCTTTCCCCCCTCAAAACATAATTGCTTCCATACACGCCAGCGTCTGTAATGGGCCGTTTATTGCTTAAATATCATCAATGTGTAGGCTACCCATCCAGGGGTCGCTTAGAAATTTTTTTTCTAAAATGGTGTCGCAGAACAAAAAAGTTTGAGAAGCCCTGGTTTAGACGACAATCAAATGATTACGACTGCATTGCAAAATCTTGGCAGATATACTATATTCTCGGCGTGACTGATCCATCGCCGGTAAATATGTAGGATGCAAAGTAATGAAACAAAATGAAAACTGCAAACTTGGAAACTGCATTCGTCCTAAGCTAAACGCTATTGTCGCTGTCCAGCATGCTTGCTTGAAGACACGTCACACAGATAATAATTCAACCAAGATTGCAGCTAAAAGCAGATCACCGAACCATTTCGCCTAACACTCCTCAAATATCACCAGATTAAAAATGGCAGAAGGTAGCTTACATAGCAAGTTTTCTCTTGCAGAGTCCGATAAAAGTCTACGAATATATGTCATTAATAGCAATCTTCCACTTTTGGACCACATAGGCATAACGTATGTTGATAAAAAATTTAGCTCGAAGTATTTTTTCATCATTTATCAACAAGCTGTTCAACCGCAAAAAGTAAAGTAACAAGGCATACGTACAAGGAGATAGACCTTTCCGCTAGTATCCTGCAGCAAGAACATGAAGGTGGCATGCGATTGCACAGCATTTGCTAGTTGTCGGGCAAGCAAACGTTCAAGAAAAAATTCACTAAAAAAGACGGGCCTAAAAGATAACGAAAAATCACTGGTGCAGTTGAAAACAGTGCTTTTTACACTTTATATGTACAAAAAATGATTCTTATAAGGAATCGCACCAGCACTGTGAACATTATATGTATGATCGTTTGACCGCAGCAACATCTATCTATCGCAGAGTAACTGCGAAAAATTACCAGAACCAGACCTCTTGCTGGGGCGATGCAGCTTTTTTAATTCCGGATGCCCTTCCTGACGAATACCAGTGGTGTTTTCATAAAGTTTTGAACTCCAGACCATTCGTTCCAAAGCCTGCAACAATACCACTACACCACGGCTTGTTTCGAAATCGAGTATGTAGTGGTAGACATACATTGAATCAGCACGTCTGAGCCTGCGAAACGCGGGAAACATGACGCAAAATCGACTGTATTTATCAATTTTTCACAAAATTAAAAATAATAAATTGGCGACACTATGACAGTGTGAAGCTCTGATCCTACGAACCTCGAGCTAGTCTATCCCCCCTTTTTAATAGGGCAGGGAAATAATAGCAGCAAATGTTGTTTCCCTAAGCAACACCATGTTGGCATAGGTAAGTAAATACGTCTAAACTCTTGACCTTGATTTGTTATACACACTGTCCGTGTTCGCCGTGAAAATAGAGCGTTCTGTTTTTGTATTTAGGTCGAATCACGAAAATAGATTTAATTGGTCATGGTTTAATACAGGGGCGCAAAAATTTTTTGTAATTTAGTAGCTCGTAGAAATTGTTAGTAGCACACACACATGTATAAACCGGTGTTGCCAGATGAAAAGGGTAATTGCTAGCTTGTTTAAATTGTAATTATAATTTTAATTGTTTGAAAAGGTAATTGTTGCTGGTGCTTTTTCGCAACAAAGTCTAAAAATTTCCCCAAAAAAGAATCATGGCTGACATTACCTGAGCCGTGAGGCAAAAGTTTCATTGACGCAGCGACCAACAAGAGATGACCTTTTTTTGAGATAAACCTCAAACACATGCCCGAATTTACCGAGAAGCAGGACATGCATAGCAGCAGCAATTAACCTGCCATGACTTTTTTTCTTATTTTTTCGGCGATCAACCAAAAGCACCCGCTGACTTTGGTCTTTATATCGTTGGGAAATTTCCTTATCAGGTGCACTTAAACTTTTTGGTCGCGCGACCGTATTTTTGCCCCCTGGTTTAACATTAACTCAGTTAATGAAGATCGTGAAACGCTTTGAGACATGTCACTAGCCTTGCAACCACCAAAGCAAAAAAAGGTTTTAAAATATTATTTGAGTTATGTGCGAAACGATTGTTTAAAAAGCAAAATGCATGCCAATATTCGTCTGTCTCATGCAATCAGCATCATTAAAATACTGTATACCTGACTAGCGAATCGGTTGCCTGTGGCGATAACGCTAATATTTCAACACTATTTTTATTCAGTTTCACAGTTTCAACACGTCTGTCGTATGCGATGGCTTCACCTAACGACGCACGACATCGTGCGCACTTGGCGCATTGGACTTTAGTGGAGTTCTAATAATAAAGCACAGCAATTAATACGTCGAACAAAACAACAGATTTATATCATCATTTCACATTATACAAGGTTGATTGTTGTGGACCAGTGCGGTATACATCCAACACCGTGAATTGAGTTATATATTTTTATCTTTCAGTCGCTGGAAATCCTTGATCGGTTATATGCATATAGGACAAGGTTGTGTTCAGATCCACTTCGGCTTTAACAGTACTGTTGTCACAGTGTATTTCTAACTCAAGCAATGTAACCAAGCAGAGCGTATTACAGTTTAGTTTCTTATACAAAAACACTATAGCCTTGCCACTGTGAGCCATATACGCAAAAGCACTATTGCAGATACCAACATAAAACTGTGTTCCAAGCCACACTTTGCAACAAACTTGAAACAAATCGCGTGAGTAACGCATCTTAAAAGAAGCGGTCTCAAACTAAGGTTTTTCGAAGAACAAAAAAACATTTTCATTTTTAAAATGGCATGCTGTTACATACCTTATCAGTGGGATTACTCAATAATACATTCCTCTTTTCAATCGCTTTCGCATGTACAAACAAATTAAATTCATCTAAGAGACAGTCTCCCTCTCTGGGCTTTAATGCTGAATTGGCGATATAACCTAATACGAGAAGGATTTTAACCATCTATAGCTACGTTGTTTTACTGTAATTAATATGGTATGGAAGATTACAATTAAAATCAACAAAAACTATTCAGGCTGCAGCTGCCTACAAAATAGCCTTACTTGGTGCAAGTAACTAAAGCTTTATTTGAATTAACATCATGTCAAGGATGTACTGTACTAAATGTACAACCCACGTTTAAAAAAGTACTCACTAAAAAAAGTTTGATGTCTAAGCATTTCATTAACGATATTTGTCGTAGTTAAGCAATGCTTAAATTAAATGCACAAAACTACAAGAAAACGAAATTAAATTTGAAGATCTCTACCTGATGTAGTCTTTCCTTGTGTATGACTACAGCAAGTCCAATTGTTGAATAAATCTCGCCATGTTTGTGAAGGCAAAGGCAAGACACGATTAAATTTTCTGTAAAAATGCAAGTAGCTAAGCAAATAATGCAAAAATGTGTGCAGGATCAGTTACGAAGACGTGGATTTTGACAGGAAAGACATTTGTTTAGTTCTAACTTAGTCGTCAATAGGTATTGGATTTTTTGAGTGCCAATTTAGGCATGAGCTTTAAGGATTATTAAACAACTAAATACCAAAACTGTATAAAAAGCAAATGACATACACATTATCTACGAACAAGGGAAGCCCACATGTTTTGCATCCGCATTGACAAGGTCCTTGCAACATTTTGTTCAGTTCGTTGCCAACATATTTCACAGCATTGCTGAGAAAACTCATCTGAGAATCTGGAGTATCATCACGTAACTGTAGTCGTATACCAACACCTGTTTGCGCAAATAAAGTTGAAATCTTACTGCCTGTCAAAACTGATCTTGCCCTCAAGTCGGCATGGTTGCATGAACAAAGTTAGTAGATTGAACACTGAATAATTGACTGCATATTATTACGCAAAAAAATTCTACACAGACGACCAGCTTAAACACAAATAGACTGTGTAATCAATTCAAGTAATGCTTTTTTTCAAAAAGAAACAAAAGTTGTCTCGAGAACTAACTAAGAGCATGCAATTACTTGATTTAGACTGTACTACAAACGTTGAACAAATAACATTACTTTGAATCAACACACCAGCTGAGTAAAGATATATACTATCACAGTTCTCAGCAGCATGGTAAGTGGGCTGACACTTCTCGAAAGAGACACTTTGCAATCATGCTGCTTGATGAATTTTAACAAGCTGTAAATTTATTGAAAACAATATCCAGCAAATTAGGCTCAATATTGAAGTTTGGAAACTCTGAAATAAGTCAAACAATTGTCTTCTACTTAGGGCCTTTGTTGCTGTCCTGCAAATTACAAGGAAAAACCACAATAATGAAAAAAATTATAAAAGGGATTTTGACATCAACGACATTTTAACCTTGGACACAATTATGCCTTTGAGTGCTACTGGTTAGTAATCGGTCTGCTTGATCTCATCACCATCTTCCACAACATTACAATTACTCAAAAGATAACGTCAAATGACAGTAATTACCAGACTGTCGTTTAACATTATCTGAATATATCATTTGACATTTGGCAACTATTAAAGATACTGTAGCCTAACTACTAAAGATTGTAGGATGAGATTGGATGCAAACAGAGATCCCAGGTCAAAATGTTGCATATACTACCAACACACAAAATCACAAACTTTGTCAACTTTCATTTTCACTTTTTAATAATGAAGTTACAGCGTTAGAAATTAGTCACATCATCCGTCATTTTGATTTACTCAATTAATCAAAAACTGTGAGCCACAAACTGCGGCCCATTATTGGCATATAATGATAAAATAGCTTTGAAAGGTAATATACTGTCAATGACAAAACCAACACTTCTAAAAAATAAACAGCATTATAACGCTTCTATAAATAATCATTTTGTCATACTCTTTTACAAATACAAACTCAAAATCTTTGTTTCATCTGGCGAGACAAAAACAGTTTTATTTGCAAGGGTATGATGAAATGGTCATTTATAAAAACATTACTGAAGTTTTGTATCACCCACCAATTGTTCAAACAGCATGATGTTTGCTAACAGGAAAAGTAACAGTTTTTATTAATTTACCTTCATTTTGATGCTTTTCTAGAGATGTATAACTTCCTGGTTCAACACTAACAGCCAGTGGATAAACATCGTTTGAACCATCACGCTTGCGTGATATAATTTTGTGAGGAGAAATTTCCAATTGTTGGGGACAGTCAGAACCACTAGAATTTTGTAAGAACATTAACTTAAGTAAATGTAAAAATGCATGATAAAAGTTAGTTTAGAAATTATAGCCAGCTCTTTTTCAGCAGAATCTATTTGTCTGCTGATTGAAAATCAAAATTCTTGTCAAGGGATTAGTAAAACATAAGAGGAGCACAATTGATCTCTGGTGTTTGTCTTGAGCATGATACACGTCAGTGAGTGAGAAATTTGTCATCAAAAGATTGCAGTTTAAATTGCTTGACCACAAGAGTCATGTACCAACAAGAGTTACTATGGATGACACTAACTTACAAAAATTTAGTGAACTACAGAAATATGGAAGAAACACCCAATAAATTATGCAAGTCACATAAATATGGAAATTTACAAAAATGCTTAGTTTAACTCAACTTAATTACCTAATTTTACCCAACTGGATGATTAAACTCTTAGTTTTTCTCAAATTCCATAAATTTGCATGTTCCTGGAAATTTTTTTACTTCTTTAAGTTACTACCCATAGTTTTTTTTTATATTTCTGCAAGTCAATAATTTCTTTTCTAAAATGAATTTCCATATTTCAGTAATTTCAAGAAATTTCCATATTGATGTGATTCTGTAATTCTATCAGGGTCTTTACATTACCTAATTTTATACTTCAATATGAATTTCACTAATTCTGTAAATTTCTGTATATTAGCATTGTCTGTTACTACTGACTTAAAAGAAAGTAAGGCCATTTATTTTTATTTATTTATTTTGCCATATTCATTCTCCATTCACGAGAAAGCAAATTGCATTGCTATATTTTGGACGGAAGGTTCGCACTGGCTTGGGAGTTTCCATTTTGGTGTCTGGGCCACCTATCTTCCACATAAAAGTGGGGCGTCCCAACAAGTGTCTTGCCCAAGGACACAAGCGAACTTGCTGGCTTGTTCTCCACATCCTCCCCTAAATGCCAAGCGCCCAGCAGGGAAGCTGTGGATACCACTCTTTAAAGCCTTTTGGTATGACTCAACAAGGGGATTGAACCCCAGGTCTACCGACTGCAAAGTGGACGCTCTAACCACTACATCATTGCACCGGTTATTTGGTAGTTTCCCAAACTCTTCATTCCTTTTGTGCTCAATGGGTGGAATTGTTTCAAGAAACTTTTAAGAACAATGGATTTTTTGTGGTGGACAAACATGCGATTTAACAATTGAGCTACCATTGAGCTAAATTGAAATGTGCTACCATTACTAAAGAAACGAATGGCCTGATGTCAATGGAACTTGAGGTGCAAGACATACTGGAAATGAACACAAAAGTCATTAGTCAATTAATTGGTGATTGTTTGAAAAAACTTAACGCAGAGTCACTATAGGGTCTTGTTATAAGTGTACAATTAAAAAATGTAGGTAGGCCAATGCGAATGGCATCATCTGTGACAGAGAAAAAAACAGATAGACCAAGTCTGTGCAATATGTACTACCATAACTCACCGTAAAATTAGTCCCACAGATCGAATTTGATCATAAACTTCCATAAAATATGAACATCCATCGTCATCATCTTCCATTATCATTACTAATTAGCTACTTAATAACCACTCTAATAAACGTTTTAGAATTCGCATCGAGGGTCAATTTTGAAAGTGTGGTAACCAGAAGGTCTTGCAAAACACGGATCACGAAATAGCGGAATAAAATATTTCAAAAGGAGGATTCAAAGGAGCAGATGTAAAACAATGATCTAAAAGGGATATCAAGGATGTTCAAACAAGAAATTACAAAAAAACTACAACATTAAAACGCATCAGATGTATTTTTCTGGTATCTCTTTGTATCTGATGGTTAAATTAAACTTTCAGAATGGACCTATCATAAATCAATAAAGTGCGAAACATATAGCAATTAATCTTCGGAAATAAATGGATAGAACGCAACAGATTTTGCGCAGGACCTGTGCTAGCAATTTAGGGACCTAATTAGATAACTGATGGCGGTGCCCACACTATGCAAAAGCAAAAATTTTTTGTATGTTGATATTTAAGCTGACCAGGCCTACCATTTTGAATGGGACAGTTCTGTTTTTTTCGGCAGTACCGTTGTTGTTGTTACCCGACCCCTTCCAATGGATTGGAGCATGAAGGGAAATTATAGAGCCCCAGAAGCCGGAAAACTCTGCAGGGTTTAAACCAGAGGTAGTAGAGAGATAGAGAGTCGCTTAAGAGCGAGCGGCGCAAAGAGTCCGTAGCTGGATAATGCAGAATGAGATGAGAGGTGTCTTGAGTCGCATGAACGCAGGCGCGGCATGAAGAATTCTCGATTCTTTCAATTCTAGAGAGAGAAGAATGTAATAGTAGACTGTTTCTACTGCAGCAAAGACGAAGGAAGACACAGCAAGCGTGACGAGAAAGCACAATGTCTCGGTGGAAACCGTGGGAACCTGTGTGTCGAAGAATTTAGATAAAGCAGTGCACCTCTAGTCGGAGAAAAGCAAGAGGAATACGAGAGATAAGAGGGAGAGACTACAAGAAATTGCAGAGAACATGAGAAGCACAGTATGCCTGGCCAAATTGTCTGCTGTTTTGTTTCCCTGAAGAAATGAGTGTCTGAGGACCCATTGCAGCATGATGGTAGCCTAAAGAAGGAGAGAGAGAAGACAGTTCCTGGAAGATCTTGCAAAAAGTTTGAAGTAAAAAGAAAAACAGAGGAAAAAGCAGTGTGCTGAGAACTGAGAGAGAGTCAGAGAGGAGGAGACGGGAGGTGGCAGACTTGTTGGAGCTGACAGGACTAGCGGAGAGCTTGCAGAATGACGCAGGCATCAGTGGAAAAACTTGAGCAAACTGGGCCTGCAGAAAAAAAGGGTGACCTCAGTGCCACAAAGGGAGCAGTTGGCAAGAATGCCAAAGTCGCTTTTGCCAAAAGAAAAGGGCGTAGAGCCATCAGCCGAGATCACAAGATCGTGAGGAGGAAGAGAGTCAAGGTAAGCAAGAGATGCACCTTGGCGAGAAAGGGGAGAGTCAAAGCGGAAACATGGGGAAGGAAAAGTCAGCTCCTCAGTAAAAGAGGATGGGTTCCAAAGAGAAAAGGGAGGGCAAACAAAAAGAACCTCCATAGGAGAAGTAGGAGGAAGCATAAGCAAGTGAGTGGACGCAAAAGCTCTCCAGAAGGAACTGAAAAGTCTTGATTTCACTCCAAGTCTCGCCAAACCTGACATGAGAAAGGAGGTTGAGAGCGAAGTGTCTCCTCACAAGATGACTGGGCAAATGAGTCAGGATGATTTGTAGGGGAGGTAGAGACGCCTCAGTGAGAAAAGGTGGCATAGAGAAAATGAGAGGCAGATGGCGTGACCAGCCAACCGGCGCGATGGTGTAGTCGTCAGAGCGTCTGCATTGCTGTCGGTAGACCTGGGGTTCATTCCCTAAGTCGAGTCATACCAACAGACTTTAAAAAATGGTATTTACAGCTTCCCTGCTTGGCGCTCAGCATAAAAAAGGGATAGTGTGGAGAACAAGCCGGCAAGCTTGCTTGTTGTGTCCTTGGGCAAGATACTTAACGGGACGCCTCCACCTTTATGTGGCAGACAGGTGGGCCACCCGTACTTCACCGTATTACAATTGTGAAGTTGCTAACCCAGCATGTCGTAAAAGACGACTCTTGGGTACCCACCAGTGTCAGTCCGCCTTGTTGGTGGTGGGGCTACCAGTCACTCAAGACTTGTTCAAAATGGGCTTCCATCTTTCCCCTAGCCTAATTTAAATTAGGTTGACGGCATGAACATTGCCGTTCGTGCCTTACCTCCATCCCGAGGAAGAGGAGGGGTAACCACAAACAAACAAACCAGCCACTCGATAAAGATGTTCTAACTTGATAACGTTGGCAACGCTAATGAAATCATCCAGGTAAAGCATAAGTGAAACGTCGCAAAAGAAATGCTTTCTACAACAGGGAGATGGATTCCTTTGAGGGGCCTTATGAGGAAGTAGAGGTGCTACAACATAAGGCTTTGAGACAAGGGGAAAATTTAGCTTTTCAGCAAAGATACATGTTTAGAAAAAGGTCAAAACAACTCTGAGAAAACTCGGAGTGAAATTGAAGCGGAGGGGGAATTTATGCCGTCCGTTGGCCGTTCCGTTGTTCATAATGCTTGTCACGAATAAGTAAATTTGCGTTGAAAGAATAGTTTTTATATATGTGTAGTTGCTGTAATCTGTTGTTTTATTTTGCGGTGATTATTTTATTTGTAAATCTGAATAGTCTGAGGCCCTAAGTGCTAAACTGTTTTCGAAAAAAGACCTATTTTTTTCTTTCGCATTTTATTAATAGATTTGTAACTCATAGGCCTCTTCTGACGTGACAATGGTTGACTACGTGACTAAATTATAAAGTATTCTAGTGAATCTTGTTTCTTCTCGAAGATTTGTTTTGATTGCCAATTACGTAATTTATTAACGGTGCTTTTTTTCTATGTCACATGATATTGTTCTGTCAATTTCTAGATTATTTTCCAGTCGTATATATAAGGCGGCAAGATTTTTCGCTCATTCAGAGAGTAGAGTGGCACAGTAGTAAAGAAAAGAAGTGTATTGATCTGTGGTGATTTATTGTGAATTTCTATTAGTCTGACAAGCGGTTAGTTAGAGGATTTAGTCTTGGTTGGGTCTGAGTGTTATATTTAAGCGCATCGGTTTTTTGGTGTTCGACGAGCGCAAGATTTCGAAGTCTTAAAGTGGTTTGTGAATATATTTGTTCTGTTCTTGATCGACACGTGCGTGGGTTAAATTATCTTAGTGGAAGCCAATCTTTTCCTAACTATTAAGTTGCAACCAGACTTAATTATTCGAGCGATACTATACGTCGCCTCAATTTTAAGAAGTAAATTAAAGATTGAGATAGAACGAAAATTCTATTGAAACGCGACAATGTTGTTCCAGTTTTTTAACAAAAAAATGACATAATAAAAAACAGAAGCACGGTATTTGTGTTATTAAATGCCGCTATTTTTTCCAGCTTGCTATAAATAAATCTCTTTGTTATATTGTGGGGTATAACTTTTGCTTTCATGGACGTAAAACTTTTGTTAAAAAAACATTTTCGATTACGAAGACTGTGCGGTCAAATGAGAAATGCAGACTCCGGCTAGAGAAAGTGAGAGCAATGCTGGATATAAGACAAAATTAGAATATGGAGTGTTGCAATTTCTGTATTTAAATCAAGAAATATCAAAATTTGCTGCATGAGATTTCTTTATTAAGTTGCCGCACCATAAATATGATTGATGGATTGATTGACATTGAAGAAATACGTTATAAAACTCTTTTGTTTTTATTTTTTAAAGAATACACAGCTACAAGATAAACATATTGGTTGCACCGTTTTTGCCATCCAATGTCCCATTTTTGCCTCAATAAAAAATGTTTAGCCAATTTATATTTCTTGTAGTAGGCCTACGCTCATTTTCATTTGTAACAAAGAAAAACACATTAATTGTTTGATGTAACAAAATTTTGAAAGACTATAAGAAAGTTTTATCGGTATAAACTTCACGAGCGCACAGAACGTCTTAGTAGATATCACACTCATTGTTTTCCTACTCATTAATGCAAAGAGATAATTAAATATTTTATGTAGTTGGTTAAAATTTGGAAAAAACAAATAAAATCACATATGCAAAGCGCTTAGATATATAAATGTACTAAAAATTCAGATAAAATTAATTTCCTGACCTAAGAAAAACTACGTTTTTCACTGCAAGATTTGTTTGAGTTTTTTTGGCCGCAATACTGCACAGTGTGTATACCTTACAAGGATGTTATTTTTGTATCTCAGGGTTGTTCATTTTTCAGTGGTGACTGGGTGCCATTGTCAAACGTAAAAACTACATTACCTAAGAATCCATGGAAATGGAAGCCAAAAAATAATCAATACATTCAGAATCATCTGTTTCACCTACAAGCTATTTTTGATGCATTATTTTTATTCATGACAGCTGACAGCAGGCTAGACAAATGTCATATATTTCCATTTGCATGGTTAATTTCGTACTGTTCTTATGTAGTATTTCTCTACAGTATGATGTCTCAAACACTTTCCAACACTGTCATATCATTGTGATGCTCTAAATATATATAAATATCCATGGAGCGCGATAGATATTTAATATATCAAGAGCCAGCTGATCACTAGCCAACCATTGTTTCGCTTTTCGGAGAAGCGCTACACAATATTCATACTATCATGTGTTGTTTATATGGCTAATTAGTCCACTCTTTCTGTTTCGTTTTTCTCATACACTAATGTTTTGTAAAATTATGTTATTACAACACAATATATCCTTGATTACGTCACGAAACACAATATATTTCCAAAGAACAATACTCAAGTCTCACGAAAGGAAAACAAAGTCTTTACACAATATAGAAGTAACTGAAAGTACGACATTTATAAATAAATGAGAAAAAATGTGTTTATATCGTTGACTAACCTAAACACAGACAAACACACACTTGGTACGCTTTTAGTTGAAAGACATACATGTATATAATTTTTTGGTTGTTGACAGTGATAGAAGTGACATAACGACAATTTTCTGTTTACATAGTATGCATAATAAATTGTGTGAAAAAAAAGAATTTTTCATTCTTCATTTCAAGTTTTCCGTACGGTAGTGCTTTTTTTCTCTTAGATTGCAATAAAGTCTTCAAACGATTCTCTGTCGCCGCTAACACGGAATCCCCTTATTAAAATTTGACTGTAAACAAATTGATTGATTAATTGGATATTTGGGTTTAAGATTTAGGAGTTTAGAGCTTAAAATTATTTTATATTTATGAAGTTATGTGCTTTATGAGTTACAGGAACCAGATTTTATGTTTCATGCCAGGAAGTATTCTAGGGGTCCAAGAAAGGAGTATTTGAGCAAATTGTTTGTGGCCAAAATAAAGAAAACATTTAGTCATCATGTCATAAAATTATTTTATGGGTTATGCATTTGTCAACAAAAAAAATAGAAAGTTAAGCCTAATTTATTGTTGACATTGCGCGCGACGTTTTCAAAAATCCGAGCTCCCTAAACTCTGGGCCCAGCACCGAATGTACTCCGTGGACCTCTTTGTCAACGCTAGTGTTAACGCCCTTCCGTAAAGACCTGGGTATGCAGCGTTTCCTAGTGGATGTAAAATCTCGATTTTCGAAAATTTTAGGCCTGCGGTTCAAAATAAGCTGATGCAAAATTTGACCAAATTCCAGTCAGTGCATTGGACTTGGAGGGGTGGATATGAAGATTTTAATCTAGAAGTAGAACTTAGATTATCAGTTGTTACAGACAAGTCCGAGTTCACGGTTCATTTTGTAAGATGTAGTATGAAATGATGTTTCTTGTGCACCAGACAAAATAAGTTAAAAACTGATATTGTCATTTACACTTGTTGATGAAAGTGCATTACGGATGTCACTGATTTGTGTTTTAAATTCGTGTGAAAGGACTCGCTGGTTTTTGATTAACATATTGTGTAGAACTGGGGCTTGTGTAATGAAGTCGGACTTGGAACTTCGACTTGCCTAAAAGTGTTTGTCAGTTTGATGCTTGTGTTACCAAAGTTGCCATTGTGTCAAGAAATTATTTCATAATTAAACAATAAAATCGAGGGGTAGGATCACAATTTCCAGCCCAGACAACTTTTTTATCACAAAAATACCGGTTATTACATTATTAATGGGTGGTGGCAAGTCTCAGCTTGAGTTCGAGTTCAAGTCTCAACTCGTTTAGACCACTTTTCTCGACGTCACGTTTAATCTGAAGTCAAAGAAACATCGACCTTTCCGTAAGCCAAATGACCAGCCATTGTATATACACACGCAATCCAACCACCCACCACTCATCAAAAAACAACTGCCATCTATGCTCTGAACTGTCTATATCGGCTTTTGTGCAATCAGGAGGAATTTTCCAAAACCATTCCCAAATACGAGGCGGCAATGCACAAAAGCGAATTTACTGGAGGGCTACCATATGTTAACATCCCATGCTCTCACAAAAGAAAAAGGAAACACAACATTGTGTGGCTGAATCCTCCATACAACGAGCCCGGAAAAGCTAACATCAAACATGAGTTCCTCCGACTGCTCACGAAACATTTCCCACCTACCCATCGTCTGCATGAAATCAACAATAAGAACAACGTCAAAATGAGCTATAGCCTTATGCCCAAAATGGCTTCAATTATATTCAGTCACAACAAAACCCTGTTGGATAACAGGGCTGAGCCCAATTACCCCATACCACAATGCCATTGCAGGAATAAAGCCATTTGCCCACGGGAAGGAAGGTGTCGCCAAAGCTTCATTGTGTATAAAGCAGCAGTAACATTAGGAGGCGCTTCAAGGCCTTATTATTATGGCTGTAGGGAAACGGAGTTCAAAGTCCGCTTCTACAACCATAATCAAGGCTTTAAATACCGTTACAAAATTAACTCCACCGAACTGTCGAAAACCATTTGGTGAGCGAAAAACTCTAGTGAAGACCCCAGCATCAAGGCACACCCAGCACCATATCAACCCGGCGCAAAACTTGCAACCTCTGTCTCATATTATTCAAGCGAACCCCTCAATAACTTTCAACAAACGATCAGAACTCAAGTCCAAATGTCGACACATTGATAAATTTAAACTGAAAAATTTGTCTCAGTGCCGTACTTTAAATTAAATTAAATCAAATTCTACTGTTCAAGTAATACCCGCATTAGTTTCGCACCGGCTTCACCTTTGATCTGTCACTTTGCTGTTCTGTCAACTGGTTTACCACCGTTATCAACCACCGGCACATGATTCAGGTTCCTCACACGGTGGCAATCTCTTTCGCTGATAAATTGTTTAAGACTGCCTGTAGTTAGCCTACTATTTCCACCTTGTTGAGACTTTATTTGTCGAGTAGCTAATAGTTACTATCTGGTTGGTATCTGCATGAGTTGTAATAGTATTATCAGCAGTCATACAGTGCTCAGGCTATTGTGTTTTACATTTTTACTTGCCGGCTTTGTCGGCGTCGCCCGGCAGAGACCCTCCATCAGTAACGTCCGGGTTTCGTATTTCGGCTCAACCGGCCAAGCCGACTTTTGTGTGAGCAGTAGCGAAAAGTTAATAAATTTTATGCACTTTCACAATTCTTGTACACAAAATTGTGATCATCATATTCTCTTAATCATGACTGGCAATGCTCACAAAGAATCTTGCCACAAATTATTGTTAATACTTGTGAGGGAGCAGGGATTGTACATAATCAAAACTGTTTGTAGCGGTAAAATGGTGCTTGCTTTCACAATTAAAGAAAAACTATTTAATGGTAAGCCTATTTTGCCAATTGGTGCTCCGCTTTCCTATTTATATTTGTGGTATTAAGTTCTTAATGTGGCTGCGCTATTGGTCTTGTTTGCGGCATAGCGACAAAAGCGGCTATTGTTCTCTCTATATTCAGTTTTACAAATTGTTATAGTTATAGTTAGGGCCCGCTAAAGTCAAAATTGTTTCAGGACCTTGTTACATGATCAAACGTGTACTAACGTTCGTTTCAGGTGTTCAGGAGTCTGTTTTGGTAGATTTTATAAGTCAAAATTTTGCATAAAGTCAAAACTTGTCAAAATTGTCTTCATCAAAAATTTCCTTACAAAAACGAACAAATTTAGATTTTTTTTATAAGTTTTTGAATTTTTGAGCTGCTATTAAAATTTTATGCGCAGTTTTATTTGATTTTAAACTTCTCAAATAGTTGCAATGGTAGAAATGCGTGCGGTAATTGAGAAGGAAATAGCACTTATTATGCATCAAATCGTCATTGTTGATGCATAAACACATAATTGTTAGACAATTAATCTATTCCTATAAAACCTTTGCGCTCTTTACACGTGGTCTTTTTAAGTCGTAGCTTGCAAAGCAAAGAATGCCTAAACAAACCAAATCTTCTACAGCGAAAGTTAGGCAAATTTGCCAGGAATATCCGGATGGGTTTTCGGCAACTCCTGCCCGCGACTTGCGATGCAACCTTTGCGACGTGTTAGTCAAATGCGACAAAAAGTTTTTTGTGGAAAGCCACCGAAAAAGTAAGCAACACCAAAGAAAATTGGAGACGAAGAGCAAATCCCAAAGTAAGCAAACCTTTTTACAACTCCATCAAGTAAACTTCAAGTTAACTTCGACATTTTCGAGATTGTTTTTCTTTCAAGGAGTCTTTAGGTTCAACACATACTATGGAATGCAGAAATGTATAAACAACAATTTATCAGATTGCAAACGATTGTCAATAACTACATCAGTTTTTCGATTATGTATTATAAATTGCTTAGCGCCGGCACCGAAAAAACATAACACAAAACAACAAAATATTTTTACTAAATTAAAGCAGGCTAAACAAAAACAGTAAAAATGCACATTTCACAAAGTAAAAACAAGTTGAAGAGCAGAATAATTATAAATATTTCTTCAATCAGAAGTCATCTACCAACTCCGGAAATCTATACAAGTGATTCCCTACCTTTCTCCAAAGGGACCCAAATTTTTCAAAAATTAATTTTTGGAAAGTATGGCGACCAAAAGACGTGAAAAAAATACCATGAAAAACATCTCACAAATACTTTTTACACCAAAAAATGGACGTTGTCAAGTTTATTGCGTAGCCATATTACCCTTATACAATTGTGATTATTATCAACCAACAGCAACTGTGCAGCCAGAGCAAGCTTTGGTGAAGGGTAATTTTTTTTGCAAACTTTAAAACGGTAAAGAACAAGTTTGAGTTAATTATGATATTCTAATTCACGTTTGGTTAGATTTGTTACGTAAATTTGCATTTTAAGTTGCATGAAATCACTGTGCTTGTAATCTATATTTACTAACTTTATACGCACAGTTAGTTAGTAATGGAAGTCAACCGCAGTGGAACAATGCGATAAGCCAAAAAGGATTGCAGTTGTATTCGAACCCACAGTCTCCCGATTATTAATCAAATTGCTTTACTACTTGA
The DNA here is from genome assembly GCA_963675345.1 of Trididemnum clinides. NCBI lineage: Eukaryota > Metazoa > Chordata > Ascidiacea > Aplousobranchia > Didemnidae > Trididemnum > Trididemnum clinides. Next base: position 14,369,717 of record OY776300.1, on the reverse strand, counting down.
GCCACGAAATACCAAGCACTCACTTTCCTAATTTGCCTTTACAACCTTAGTACCCAGCAATACCTTAAATTTTGTGCAGATAAATCTAGTACACTAATTTCATTCTGCGATGACAGCAAATTAGGAAAAAGGTAATTAAATTATTTTTAGCCTCCGATCACAAAAAAATCTTGTGGTTATGAATAGAACGCAAACGTGTTCAGACTCGCTTTTCAGAGTTACAATTTCCACCAAAGCTATTACTATTACGCAATAGCAGGGACGTCGCCAGAAAAAATAGCAAAGCCAAAATTTTGAAATTGGAGGTATGATCTTGGCTCAAATCATGATGTTTTTATCCACGTGTGTTTATAATTTTAGGAAAATTTTACATTTTAAAGTTGCATGAAATGACATTGACTGCAACCTACATTGATTTTACGCTAACATGTATATAACTGCTAAATATTCACTTCATTTGTCATTGCTTCAATGTTTTTCATACTTAAAACCACATGGGTCATTACAAAATATTCAAAGAATAATATATGGAGTTGTGATTTTAACAATTGCATTGTGTATCAAAATCGATGACCTGTGAAACTCAATCAGTTGACCGATTTGTAATTACTTGTAGTGACAAAAACTTTTGTTTTTTTACTATCTGATTTGAACAGTATGTGATGTGATTAGATATATTGAAGTGCTGGAAAGGGAGCAGTTACGTACACGATGCTAAGGGGGAGAAGAAGGTTCCAAATTTGAGGTCAGTTAGAATCAAACGCCAAAATTGTTTAGATTTTTCATTGAAAAACTGCGCTAAAAAGCTGCAATCTACAAAAAAACGCTTTGTTTAATCCATTTTAAGACAAAGATGCAAAAACTGTTCACCACTTTCACCAGCAAATAACTCTGCCACGCTAGTTTAGCAGCTTAGTACAAAAAATAATTTAACAGGTTTGTACCACATCAGGCCAATAAAGGAGGGGATCACCTTTAAATCTCTGCCCGCCTTTCGTACGGCAATGATTGCACATATATAGTAACAAAAAGATTCAATACGAAGGTTGTCTTTGCAAAATAAAGAGCAGGAGTAGCAAGCAGGCAAAAAAGGGGTGAACGAGAAATCTAATATACATTCAAAAGGCTCGAAGCTCAGTTATTGTTCGTTTGGCTCAGCTTGACAAGTCGTAATGCGTGGCCGACAATAAAAAAAAACAAAAAGAGTCATCACTTTATGGTGTGCCATAGACAATCAGCTCGCTTGCTAGGGATTGTCAACCCCTGCTATATAGGCTGGCGGTATAAAAAATCAAATCATTTCTTCCCCGAAGTTTTGCTATGCAGACAAATTTGATGGCCTATTTTCATTTCGTGATAACAGCAAATTAATAGCATCCAAGCTTCATGAAAAATTTTTTGCTTTTTAACACGGCGCTGGAATTAGATTTAAAAAATTGGAAGAAATCATGGTCTTTTGTGTTCTCATCCCTGGCTACCTTTAGGCGCAACACCTGGACATTATAAAAAATAAACAATTAAAAAGCAATGCTTTCTTACAAAATCAAGTTACCCAAAAAACTGTTTAGACGGCCCTCATATATGGAACCACTAATTTGCACAGACGACTAGCAATTTCAATCCGATGATAAGCCAAGCTCAGCACGCCAACAGTTCTCAGCATATTGTACCGGTAGCCTATATTTTCTTATTAGAGATTCTATTTGTGATTGGGAAAGCGAGGTTACTTATAATATCCAAAAAGAGAAAAAGCGTTATAAGCTTAACAAAACTTATGTTTATTGCGAGCAAAAATGATAGGCAACATGTTTTGACTTTTTCTCACTAACGTGGGGCAAAAACGCTTTTCAATCGCGATCAACCAAAATACGAATAAAAATTGTTCAACTTCCAGCATTTACCTCGGTTCAAAATACTGTTGCTTGATTCAATTTTGGTTCCGGTGCTGTTCCTCTTGCGGATGTTTAATTTCTTATCAAAAGTCGAAACAGGTTGCTCAACAACTTTTTTAAGTTTGAATTAGTGATTTTTTAATAAACAATGATCTCAACATTTTGGTCCTGTTTTATTTCTGAATATATCAACTCACTAAGTCTAACTATCCAACTTTATGTTTTTCGAGGGTAAAATTGTATTATATAAAATGCAAATATATTCCACAGAAAGAACTGCTGATCTAACTCTACCAGATGTAGCGGGCAGAAATATCAATAAACGATTTCAAAATTTTACGTTGTCCATTTCACTGATATTTACAATTTTTGAAGGACGTTTGTATCAACAAATGATTTGAAGCAAAGGCACAGTGGAAAGCAACGAACATCAAATTAGATTAACATTTTAGACCAGCATCACAGAAAAAGGCTAAAATCTACTCAACAGATTACTGCAGCGCAGTTAAGATTGAAATCCGTGTTATTCCAAAGGTAGTTCGTACAGCAATTGCAAGCCGCAGTTTCATTTGGATATCTAGATAAATAACTCCAATTGAGTTGTGTTCGCTAGCGACCGGATACTTGCCGGTCATCAACGCTGCATATTATTGAGGGAGGGGATGAATTAAGTCATATATTTTTATAAAATCTTTTATCGGTTGTTCGAAAAAATACTCGTATTCCGAGCGGCTACGGAGCAACCAAAAGACCTCTTCAGGTACAGAGCATTTCCAATGCAGCCGTGGTAGCCACGCAAAAGGCATTGCGTGAAATATCTATCCCAAGAATACCACAACGCAATCATCGTACAACGCAGAATCGTGGGATCGTTGCAATCTTAAAACGGCATTCCACCCCCTCGCCACACCGCCGGTGAAGAGAAGTGTAATCTCTTAAAATTGGTAAAAAAGCCATTTAGCCTTTAAAAAAGCAAAAAGATTTGGGCTTGGCCAAAATCAACTTTTACCAATTGTTTGCAGCGCCACTTGACGGGATTATTGAAACTGCGCTACATCGAAATTGATGTTCGCAGTGAAGTACATTACGGACATCACTGCTTCATATAGTAAATCTATAACTACCTATAGCATAACGTTATTCACTGCTAGGAAAACAGTCAAGAATAATATTTTTCAAATATCTACAAGAACCGCATAGAAATTGAGCTCAAGGCTCTAGACTTGTCAAAATGCATTTTGGCCCTGCAAAGGCAGTTGTGGTTGGCCAAATATAAGAGGGTTGATATTGCATTTACAAAGTGATTACAAGCTGTTTGCGAAAAACTTTTCACCACCACTTACGCGGCACGATCGTAAATTGAGAAGCAACAACGTTTAAACGTAAACAAGGCACATGTACTTACAACGTTACAAACGGGTCACAGCATTGGTATAATCGCGAAGGTTCAGTGTAGGTCCAATTGGTGGTAGCCAGCATATTGTCACAAAAAATTGGTCTTGGAGAGTAAAGGAAACCTAATCAACTTTCAAATATAAGAGCTCCAACTTTGCAAAGCGACACCGGCAATCGTTTAAACTGCTTTCGTTTGGTGTAGTAGAAAAGCGGTGAATTGGGCATTTTGATTCATGAATTGTTTATGCAAAAAAGACCTTAGACCAAATCCAAACCTTTTCATTGCCATCACACAAGCAATACCAGCATCACCCAAACCCTAGCGTGAACAGAGTACGTATAATGAACTCCATTTGTCAGAGATGTTTAGGCGGTTTTGGAAGAGTAGTAAAGCAGTACATAGAAAGCTTTCCATAAAAGATCTCCATGTGCCTTATACTTTTTAAAAGAATGCTTTCATACCAAGCAAGGTTTTAAAATCTTTCTCCGGGTTGGGCTGAAAACCTGGCTAATAATTGCGGTCTTGTACACAAAAACCTACTTACCCGCGACACAGGCATTTAATATACTGACAAAGATACCGGAAATTAAAGCGCGAAGGACTATTTTTGCCATTTCGCTCTGACGATTTGGTGCCATACTTCCTGCAAAGAAATAAGAACTCTAGTTGACCAGACAAAAAGATTTGAAGAAGTACTTTTCAGGGTTTGGATTAAAAATCGACTTACTCAACGTTTTCCGAAATAAAACTACCGTAGTCGCCGTCATAAAGTTTTGATGAAGATATAAATGTCTATTGCCATCTATGCTGCTTTTGCTCAGTAAACTTGAACTCAGTAGAGTATTTTTTTTTGCAACTTGGTCGGCGTAGAGTTAACAAGAGCTTGCATACCTAAGGCGATAAATTCGGATTCAATTGCCCTTTCAAGTCATACAAAGAAAAATAATGTTTACGCATGTCTTGTTAGGCTCTCAGCTAGAGAAATAATGAGGAAGGTGTGGAATGAAAATGAGTTTGGTCAGCCATGATTAAAAATTGTCATGGTGCTAAACCGTTGTAATTACAGTAAAAAAAGCTAAAAACTACACGATATTTTATTTTACCCTACTTTGTCTATTTGAGTGAACCACAAAGCTTTGGCCAGCATATTTCAATCAAACAATAAGCGTATGGCAGTAGGGTGCACGAGTGTAAACTTATCTTAAAGCCAGAGTTTGGTCAGTTTCTTTCAAACGCAGATCAACCTAGCAACGTTGCTCTATTCTAGGAAGAGATGACAAACTAATGACTGAGAAAGCTTGTTGCCTTGATATTCTTGTGGCATCTACATTGTTGTGCACTTGGAAAAAACAGTTAATGATAATTTTTCTAATCACAAAGTTGTGGTACCGGCGATTCCAAAGCAGGTTCGAACACAAGTTGTTCAATTACAAATGTTATGCTCTTTGTGGCTAGAAGCAAACACCGTACATTTCAAGCAAAAGAATGGCTACTTACCCAAACCACCAAGCATGATACCAAGTGATCCAAAATTTGCAAACCCGCAGAGAGCATACGTTACTATTGCTTCAGTTCGCTCGTCCACCCAATTAACATCTCCAGTTACCGGGTTTCTTAACGGTTCTGTACCGTTGTCACGAAGGTCAATCATGTTGGCCAACATATCGTAAGCAATAAACTCATTTAGAAATATCTTAGTCCCAATCAGTTCAGCCGCCTGTGAACGAATCAAGTGTCATCAGAGCACATGTGCTGCACGTAGTATAAATATTTTATTGTTAGATCCTAAAATACCTTTTGTCGTTATACTACCGAACTTGTGCTCAGTACAGCTTTGAAATAATCAGTTACACTGGCACAGTACATGTCACAATATATGCTGCTGTCAAGTCAGGAAAATAAGTTTAGAGTACCCTTCCTGAGGGCACAGAAAACAGCTGTTTAGAGTGCCTTCATTGAGGGCACAGCAAACAGCTGTTTAAAATGCCTTTTCTAAAGGCACAGAAAATAACTGTTTTGAGTACCCTTCCCGAGAGCATAACAATGCATATAACCACCACACTATTACAAGATATCGACACAGCGTTGCACGTACATGTTTGTAAAAATGCAATGGGACAAGGTTTAAAAGGTTAAGATAAAAGGTCCAATCTACTATTATCACTGTCTGTAGCTCGCTCCCAAGCCCTAAAAATTACTGCAATTTCAATTTTGGAAATCTCAGAGCCATGGATACACAACAGCATTTAATCTCGACAAGAATAAGCGATAATTACTTTTGCGGTTTCGTTTGGAGAGCTGGTTTGAAATCAGAATAAATTTTTCGACCGCACATTGCAGTGTGCCTAGTAAACCTTTAAGAGATTTGGTACCTACATTGTTGCTTTTTCGCCGAATTGAAAAACGTGAATGTTTGCTCAAAAAACGCTCACCTTGAAACAGTAAGTCCATTCTATCCCCATCATAAAAGTAATTGGCATGAATACATATGAGCACATCAACTAGAAGAAACAACATATGTACTGAATAAAGGAAAAACAAACTATAAAAACAAATCATCTAATCTAGTTACCAAAAAGCTGAAATATCGATATTTAAATCACTAATTTACATCTCAGCATGTCTAGCAGTAATCAATTATTGTTTTAGTGCCTTTTTTTCGTATTAATTATTTTGAACATGACTAAGTTAACGAAATACCTTGAACATCCGACAAAAATCTAGTCGTAAACCAATAAATTTGCGACGATTTTATCAAAGTAGGGTAGTTAGTAGTAGTAGTTATTCAGTTTTTATCCGGTGTTTTCCCTTTAGCAGAGATGGCCGGATTTACCCCATTCCTTCTGCAATTTCTCGCACTCCGTCCCTCCACTTATCTCGTCTCAGGGCATCCTCCTTCTTCACACCAATCTTCTCTGTCTCTTCTTCCACTTGCTTCTTCCAGGTCTTCTTCGGTCGTCCTCGCTTTCTTTTGCCAGTCACTTCAAGATTCAGAGCAACCCTCAAAACACTATCGTCATCCCTCCTCAGTACATGTCCATACCATCTAACTCCATTTGCTGTTGCTAACCGGTCTATCGTTTCCTTCAACCCTAACAGATCCATCTGTTCTTCAGTCGTCTTCCTGTCTACAATTTTCTGACCGCACATGGCTCTCACCATAGCTCTCTCCGTTCTTCTTAAAATTGCTTTTTCATTTTCTTTTAGAAACCATGTCTCACTTCCATACAGTATTGCTGATCTTACGCAACAACAATAAACTTTACCTTTCATCTTCAGAGGAAACCTATTTCCAAGCAACAACTCTCCACACTTCCTGAATCTTACCCAACCAATTCTTACTCTTGCTGTGACTGCCGCTTCACAACCACCACTAGCATTTAGTCTGTCTCCCAAATAACAAAATCCATTCACTGTCTCCACTTCATCGCACAACTTCTCGATTGAGTCCATCGTCCCTTCCATTATTCCTTTACATTTCAAGCAAACAAAATGCATTGCCAACCTAGTGGTAACTCTCTTTATTTTTGCACATTTGCCATGAACCCAGTTTTCACATTTTGTGCACAACACTGAGTTGGCCATGACTCTCCTCCCACAAACTCCACATGGATCTATCTTGCTTTTGTATAGTTCGCCTTCTGACCCGCTTACCATCAATTTTGTTTTTCTGGTGTTGACCTTTAAACCTTTACTTTCCAGTGCATTCTTCCAATTCCAAAACCTTTCCTTCAAGTCTTCCATGTCTTCGCTCATGATAACAAGGTCATCTGCATATAGTAATTCGTTAACCACACCCCTTCTTGCATTTTCGGTAACAACGTCCACCACTATTGCAAACAATAGTGGCGACAGCACAGATCCTTGATGTACACCAACATTTACTTCGAATTCCTCTGAATATGCAGGTCCCACCCTGACTCTTGTCTTTGCACCATCATACAGGCTCATAACTGCCCGAACTATTACTTCTGATAGACCCTTCTTTCTCATGGCCCATTCCATCACTTTTCTTGGCACTCTATCAAAAGCTTTTTCCATGTCAACAAAACACATATACAACTTCTTGTCCTTCTTTTGATATTCCTCTTGCATTCTTCTCACAATGAATATCGCATCCACTGTTCCTTTTCCTGGCATAAAACCAAACTGCATTTCATTCAAATCGACTAGTGTTCGTATTCGCCTCTCTAGCACTCTTTCAACGATTTTCATGGCATGTTCTAGCAGTTTTACTCCTCTGTATGATCCGCAGCTCATCACATCACCCTTTCCTTTAAAGATAGGTACAATCACACTTGTTTTCCACTCATCAGGCATTCCTCTACCATCCAATACACGCTGGCACAGTTCCATCATCACTTTAACCCCGATTTCACCACTTGCAACTATCATCTCCACACTTACTTCAGATGGTCCGGTTGCCTTTCCTGATTTCATACTTTGCATTGCCTCCACAATTTCATTACGAGCCACTTTTTCCACTGGTCCTTCTACTACATCAGTTTCCACTATGTGGTCCCATTCGTTCTCTTCATTCATGATTTTTTCCATATGTTCCTTCCAAATTTTTGCTCTATCTTCTTCAATAAAACCCAATCGTCCGTCTCCTCCTCTCAAGCACCTTCCTCCTTCCACATCCTTCCCTTCCTTTTTCATTCTTCTAAGGAAGTAGAAAACACTATTAGAATTATGATATAAATTATTCAACTCCTGATTAGCTTCCTTTCTCATAGCTCTAGCAACAATTTTCCTTGTTTGATTTCTTATACGTTTGTATTGATTCTTATTTTCTTCTGATGGGAACCTGCACAGCTCTTTAAATGCCTCTTTCTTTCTTGCATGAATAAAAATTTCTAAAGCGTCGCTTCGTAGCTATGAATAAAAATTTCTAAAGCGTCGCTTCGTCGATCAATTGCCTTAGATAATGTTGATCCATTTGTATTATTTGAACCTAGCTTACGTAGTTGCGACGACGTGAGCATCGATATAATGCCTCGAATATCGCCTTTCAATTGCTTTATTAATGTCATTTATTGTCACATATATCATTCTATGAAAACAAAACGACTTGTGTGACGTTATAAAGGGTTTAAGCAAAATCGAAATGATGAAGCTAGTAAATGAAGTAGACCAGTGGTTCCTGCAGGGGGATCTTGTTAGGGTTGCAAGAGTTTTGAAAGACGGTAAGTAATTTAACTATAAAGAAATTTCATCGTCTTGGTATGTTCTAGTTCTTACTTCCTGACCATAAACACGAGCTAAGGCTCTTATTTGCTGGTCTTCAGTTAAATTGGGCCACTCTGCTTATTAATTGCATGGCCCCGCCAACTACCTGGAACAAAAGCTAATGGTATCCAGTTAGTCACCTTACCCAAAAACATATCAAGCCAAGTTGCACTATGCTTTTAAAGCTGATCATCAAGTGGGAAAGTAGAAGAAAAAATACCGATTTAAAGTTTTTGGTAACTCGACAAAGGAACTGAACCAACGTCTACCGACCATAAAGTGGAAACTTTAGATCTTAGTATGTTGTAAAAACCTGCTCAATCCCAGCTGTTTACGACGACATAACTGATTTCACAATCATGAAACAGTTACCTTTTACTTGATCCTAAAATTCAGTTTTTTAGAAGAGGGCTTAAATGGCAGTTGACTGGTGGAAGTGTGGGATGAAGATTTGGTAGAAATTAGTAGTTAATTAGCGGTATGCATCGCATATATCACTTCGTGAATATTCTCAGGCAATGCGTCGTTTGATTTTACGCGTAGAATTTGTGGCCAGGAGTTCAAGCAAGTTGGAAACCAGTGAAAACAATTTCATTTTTGATATGAGAGGCAATTAACATAGTTAAGTCATAAAGACGCCCTCACTTCAAAACTAAGCTGAGGAAAATCCAGCAAACCACCAAACCAGCTGAGAAAGCCATTAACAGCTGCCAACAAAGAAAGAAAGGCGATCAGATTGGCTCCGATGTTCAACGCCAATGGGATTGCCTGGGATGTGCCGACAAATGCAGCTTCTATCAGGTTTCTTTGATCTCTGAAACAACAAACATAGTGTCAAACAGGGCTGTAGCCTATTTATTGAAAAAAAAATGAGACATCTTTTCTTCTAAAATATGAAAGTGAGATATATTTTTTACATTACAATTTTTTATTACCGAACAATTGTTTCAAGAAATTCAACTTCTATCGAGTTATTCCCAAACAGAAACCGATTTTTGGTCTCGAAATATTTGGTCTCAAATATAAATTATGCCTTAACCGTTAAAAAAATATACTTCCAAAAGCATTTATGAACTAAAAAGTAGAACGTCATTAACTTTTAGCTTATTTTATTTCTTACCCCTTTTGCTTCAAAAAGTTTACTGCCCTCTTTGGACACTCATCCTGGTATGATGATCAGTCCTGTCAAGCTTTATTATTTTTTCGTCTATTGATCTTGTAGGAGTTAAAAAAGGCAGTCACACACGGAGTATGTTCTTTTATATCATATACGACGTTTTAACTTTTACTTTAAAACCCACACCATTTACAATCATATCCAAATAGGGTAATTTTACTTAAATAATAGAATAAGTTAATTCTATTTGAATAAGATTGAAGATGGGTTGAATAATAAATCGAGATATCTCAATATCCTTATAGTAATATTACAAAAGAATTTTGAGATGGGCCTGTGACGACTGTTTATAAGTTTGGAAATCGGCTCGAACTAAATCTAAACTTATAAAGCAGGGTGTGCAACTAGAGGCCCGCGAAACGACGCGGCTTTCGGTCTGTGCCCGCAAGTTGATCCTTCTTTTCCATGTAGGTTTTTGCCTTGAAATAGCTTCTAGCCGTACACTTTGGCCAGCAGTCTCGTTCGCTTGAATAAAGCTAGTTAATTTGTATTACTTTACCCTCTTCGACAGACCAATATGTACTTACGTTTTTTCTAGTATCAGCCCTTCTGCTGTTGCAAACTTGGATTTTTTCGTTTCAGGATAAACCAGTTTTGAAACTGCAAGGGCACAAGGAGCTGCCATGACGCAGGCAGTGATGACGTAGACGGCTTGAATCTGTATGACATAACAATACATTAGGCATTGTAACCAACCAAAGGTAGTCTATCTTCCATTGTGATCAATCTAGCACAAAACCGAAATAAAACAAAAACTTAAAAGCTAATCAAGGCTCCTTAAGAAGACGAGATTTTTGCTATTTGTAAGAATTTATTGTAAGACAATAAAATACTTAATCTTGCTTGGATATTGTTTTTTTGCAGGCTTAATTATGCCTTAGGTTTAACATTATAAGAGTCCGTTTTGCAGTCGGTTGGCCTAGGTTTAACTTCCTCGTGGAATCACACAAAAACCTGGATTAGGGTATTCACAAATTTCCTGTTTGACGCTCATCAAAAAGAGTAAAGTGAAAAATAAAATATAAAAAAGTGTAAAGCTTACCGAGAGCTGACTACTCAATTTTTAAGCAAATGCTATTCCTGTTTTTTGATGCTATCAGCGAAACACAAAGGAGTTTTACTTTGCGCTATATTGTCGTCATGAAGAAAACCCCACAAACTGCACATTTTAACCTAATTTTTGGTGCACAAAAACATCTCCCAAATATCAGCAAATGCAATGAGCAAACATACTTCTTAAGATAAAACAAACCCGACTTACTCCAAATCCTAAATAAGCACCTAATACACTGCCTGCTATGGTGCCAAATCCCGCGGTCATAATTGCATGTAGTTCTGACGTTGTAAGGTCTTGAATGTACGGGCGGATAAGAAGAGGAGATTCCGTTTGACCAACAAATATATTTCCTAAAAGAAATTCGCAATACAAAAGAAACAACAAAACATAAAAATTGCTCTTCAAACAGTTTTCCAAAATAATATTTCCATAAAATAAAATTTCGCAATCAAGATTTTAATACTGTACAGCATGCATGGATCTGATCATGAAAAAGGCAGGCTACTTCACTATTTGTAACAGAAATATGCTGTGATTGCAGTATAGGTAGCTCTGAATCGTATTTAAACACAAGCCTTCTGATGCGTATCAGCAGATTTTGATTTAAAAAATAATATATAAAAACACCGTACCTGCTGCCACCATTGACTCTGTAGCTGAAGTTCCCAAAGAGATTTGCATGAGCCAACCTATCTTTAAAATTAGCCATTGCATTGCTCCGAGGTAATACATGATGGAAATGAAAGCGCTGAAGTACAAGACGATGGATAAGACCTGAAAATTAAAAACTGTATAAACTATAAACTGTATAAACAAATTTTGAATATTAGTCTCAACACATAATGCGGTATTGAATTTTAAAGATTTTAATTGAGGAAGAAAAAACAAGCGACGGTGTTGCTGTTATTGTTTACATTTTCTTTTACTTGGGATAAAGACCCCGCGCAAAAAGGCCGTTTACGTCTATACCGCAATCTCAATTGAGATGAGGTTAGGAGAAAAGAATAATTTGTTTTGTTTTGTTTTTTTTGTTTTATTTGCCATATTTATCCTCCATTCACGAGAAAGCGAATTGTATCGCTATACTTTGGACGGGAAGTCCGCACTCGCTTGGGAGTTGCCTTTTTCGAGGTTTATGGGCCACCTGTCTTCCACATAAAGGTGTGGAAGACGTTGTGAACCAGGCATGCTAACTGGTAGCTCACTTGCAGACTGGTAGCCCACTTGCAGACTGACAGTCAACTAGCAACACCGTAGAGAGCCATTACTGGATGCTTTTAAAAGAATCTTATGGCACGCTGGGCCAGGAACATAATTATTTTGACCCAGTGAAACTCACAAGCAACAACAATTGTGCGAAATCTTTACATTGTGGTATGTCAAGCAAAAAAAAGGAATAATCAATTGAAGTTCTTTTAAGATTTTTTCAATCAAAAAATCTTGAAATTGGCATAAAACTACCGCTACACAAAACGATTATCATCAGTAACTCTTTAGAGGATGTTCACAGATCATATGGCGATTTTTATCCGATTTTTAACCTTTCCTCCCCCATGTAACATATTGTGAAATTTTTGAAAACCCTCTCTACCTCGTGTAAGGTGTCACAAAAAGGATTACTGAAGAAAACTTTAAGTATTGAGATCTTCAACCAAAATCTGTTTAATCGAACGACTGAAAATTTTGGTTCTTTACAATATATCAGCAGGTTTTACATATAAGGATGTCCATATTCCCCATTCCCGGTATAACAGCAATACGACAGTTTCGCTTCCTCTCCCCCTCGTGGAGGCGTTCTAGGATATTTGAGCGGCCCCTTATGTTACACTGATAAAGTCACAACAAGAAAAACCGGTGCGTTTGGAGATTATGTGATGTGGGAGCATGGTACAGGTTTTGTGGCATAATGTTATTCTAACCTCAAAAGCAAAGAAATGCTCTTTGTAATTGTCGCCGTAGACAAAGCGAGCTCCAGCATCCACGAAGTTGATAAAAGTCTGAGCAAAGTTTCCGAGCCAGTTAAAGGCATCAAACCCAGCCTGGGTACGAAGTATGAACATGGCGAAACAAACTTGGATCAATAAACCCCACAAGACAGGTCTCCATCGAACCTATCAAAATATTTGTTAAAACATGTAACGTGGACCAACAACGTTAATTTCGAACCGATATTTCGGTCGAGTTCTTGTGCGAATAAGAAAAACTGGATTATTGCATCACTGGAATGATGCATAGCATGACGGATGAGAGCTGTGCAATCAGTACGGTTTTACTTACTTCGGGTCAGGTGAGACCCCGCCTTTTCTGTTTTAACCACCATCGAAACTCGTCAGTGTGTTCAGTGGCGCTACAGAAGTATGAGGCACTTTGGACAATTAGAAGTGCCACTTCTAAGATAAAAAAAAAATTTTCAGTAACCACTAAATAAAAAAAAATATCTCCTTGTATAGATTATTAGCTGTAAGTTTTAGAATGCAGAAAGTTTTTTTCAAATAAAAATATTTTTGTAACTGTTTAATTCCTCAAAAACTACAAATTGATAGTTTAAAGTAAATCATTCTAAATACAAGGTAATCTCTAGGGGTTTCCGCTCTTCTAGTATCCACAGAGTTTATTGTAGGCTGCAATTTAGTTTAATTAAAATTTTTCCCATATTGTAATGGTACAGTGTAGGTGTATGCTCGCAGGAACTTCCTGCTTTGTAGGCTACATTAAATCTGAATCAGAACATGTGTGTGTGTGTGTGTGTGTGTGTGTTTACCCCTCCTCTTCCTTGGGATGGAGGTACGGCATGAACGGTAATTCAGGTTCATGCCGTCAACCTAATTGATATTAGGCTAGGAAAAGATGGCAGCCCATTTCGAACCAGTCTTGAGTGACTGGTAGCCCCACCACCAACAAGGCGGACTGCCACTGGTGGGTACCCAAGAGTCGTCTGACATGCTGGGTTAGCAACTTCACAATTATAATCCGGTGAAGTACGGGTGGGGCCACCTGTCTGCCACATAAAGGTGAAGGCGTCCCGTTAAGTGCCTTGCCCAAGGACACAACAAGCAAGCTTGCCGGCTTGTTCTCCACACTATCCCTTTTTTATGCTGAGCGCCAAGCAGGGAAGCTGTGAATACCATTTTTTAAAGTCTTTTGGTATGACTCGACTTAGGGAATGAACCCCAGGTCTACCGACTACAATGTGGACGCTCTTACCACTGCACCATCGCGCCGGTTAAATCAGAACATCGAATGACTAGATAGTAAGCGTTTAAATTAAATTTTAGCCAAATGGAGTTTATAACAAATTTCAAACCCCAAATAATTGTTTAGCACATCGGAGTAACCTACAATAGTCTACATGAGAACCTCACCTTGTCGGGGTACTTGGATGTTATAAAAAGACAGAAAAGGAAAAGCAGGTAGCCACCGCCTGAAACCAGCTGATAAGGCTGTTTTGATGTTTCCAATCCTATCCAAACCGCCAAGCCCGCAACTACGACTGCGGCGAACCCCCTGCAACAAAATGAAAACGAGTTCAATATTAGTAAGAGTGTTCATGATTAACTTTGTGACCAAACGAAAATTGGAAAATAGTAATGTAAAGACAATTTGGCGACTTTTCAAAACAATTTTACCTATAACAGTTTATAACAAATGCAAAGAATCTGCTTTTCAAACAGTTATACATCCAGCTTAATTAGCAAAATTCTTGCTCAGACATGAATTGCAAAGCCGACTTTTTTGACTGTATAAATTAGAGTAGAATTTTTTGTTTCAAGGACTAGCGACACGTTTAGATATTTTGAGAATGGGGGGTTTGATGAGCGCTCTGCTGTTTTATAAGAGACCGGAAAAATTTTTGCGACAGTTTGACTAAATACCCAAGCAATCCCTCTGCTGCTCTCTGAGTTGTTCAATACTGCAACTACAGACGCATCTCAATAAGCCAACCAGCCACAAGACCGATGCCAATGATGGTGTTGCTGAAACGAAGTACAATCCATTTCAATACATGAAGGAATATCAGGGCTGGGTCAAGTAATTTTCGTACATAGGTAATGGCCGAGAGGGATTCCCTGTACCAACGATTCATTGGCGTTTTTTTATATTTTAATCAGTGTTTCAATCAGTCAATCAAAATCTTGACAAAGAAGAGTTTGCCGACGCGCAGAGAGGGGCTGACTAAAATCGTGTTATTATAATCACTGATCAGCAATTTTGCTTTGTGAATTCTGATTAGCTCACGGGTGGAATTAATCTAATGGGTAATGGGCCTACAAATGATATATATTTCTGCTCGTATTTTTCGATCAACTAATGTATGCTTTTGATGCTTCGGCCTTGGCCCAAGACAAGCAAGCATGACAAAAACTGCTAAAACCTCAACTTAATGTCTTAAAAATCGAAACTTTGCAAATAAACTTCTTGCTACACTGTATATAAGCCAAGGTGATTAAGATCACTGTTAAGTGACAATTTAATACTCGATACAGATACACTATGACAGGCATAAACCACAGTTTACAGCAACAGAAAAGTAGTCAAGCTCAAGCATCAAAATGCTTTAAAATACTTCTATTAGTTTTCAAAAGGGGGATACTTTCATGGGTTTCCAATGGGAAGGGGGCGAAAGGGACAATTTTTCCTCAGGTTTTGATTGCAATATAAAATATCGTTTAACTACAGAATAAAATCAGATCTATTAGAACTTGAGGCATATGCATTCAAAAGAATGTCTTTGTCAATTGATCGTTCCAGTTGAATTGAAAGCAAGCAAGACTGGTGAACCGCTGTTCTCCCACTGTGGACATTAGATACGTTTTTACACGTCGCATGATGCTAAAGCTACGGTCACTTAAAGTAGTTGTTGCTAGTAGCATGGCCAAAATAGTAAGCAACTTCCAAACAATTGGGAAAAGGTCTGCATTTCAAGCTTCCAAAGCATCAATTGCGTTTGCTGGAAGAGTGATAATTTTGCTATCAAGATCTTGTTGAAATACATGTCATTCCAAAAGGTTGTCTGTTTGCGAAAAAGACGTCAGTGTCACAGAGTATTTGGGTATCAAATTTCAAAGACTTTGGCATTACATCTTTTGGTCTTTGAATCTTTCAGACATTTGCACCAACAAATGCTCTGCATATGCTACATAGATGGTTTGGAGGAAATAACTTTCTACATAAATAACAGTGGTCAACAAAAAATTTGTTGCATTGATGCAAACACTTGTTTTAACCTAATTTGGGGGTGCTGAATTCAAATCTGACCTTAGTTTTTTTCTGTAAGCTATAGTTTTTTTTGTACTTTCCTGTTTCGCGTCACTTTAGTAATTTCTATTTTACGTTTTCCTGTAATAGGACTGTACCCGAAATTTTAGCAAAGCGACATTTTCAATGAATTGGAGTTATGGCTAGCTTGTAAAACAAAAATCCCAAAAATAACAATGTGGAGCAAGATAGTGAGTATTTTATCACAAGAAAAAGCACTTGCAGGAAAATTTACACGAAATATGAGATGCGAATAGAGATTGTTAACAAGTAAAATGGTACGAAATCCAGCGAACAATACTTGCAAATCAACGCCATTGAAGAAAGGGGTAGAAAATCAACTTATCCATGTACAAACAATTTGATAAGATACAAATTACTTGCAAGCGCTTGTATTAGGGAAAAAATTGGCGCTTATAGCTCTTGTGCTTGTACACTATTCCTGGACAGTCACGTTTAATACTCCAACAGTAGTCTGCCAATATATGGCGATCCCATCTACCTTGGTAGCGTTCTTCTACTGCCATCAAGGTCTGGTGGAATCTCTCTCCCTGTTCATCACTGACAACTCCTAGATTGTCTGGAAATATGTTCAAATGACTGAACAGTAAGTCCACTTTGATGCTCATTTTGCATCCCAAATCATGAAATGCTGAGAGCATGTTGCCAACTAGATCCTCATGATTTCCTGCCTTTTTATTTCCAAAGAAACTCTTCATCACATCCACAAAACACAATCATGCTGCCTTCTCCTTATCATTCATTGCTTGGACAAGAGCTTGTTCATGCGCAAGTGTACGGATCTGTGGTCCATCAAATACTCCTGCTTTGTTTTCTCATAGAATAAGCCAGGAAATGTATGCAGAAGATTCTGGAAACATTCGCCATCCAAAAGTAATGCTTTAACAAACTGTTTCATCAAGCCTAATTTGATGTGAAGAGGAGGAAAAATTATCTTGTCTCTGCTTACAATCGGATTATAAATGACATTTGGCATGCCAGCTTTAAGGGTGTCACGTTTGGGCCATTCTTTTTGAGTCCAGTGATTTTCACAATCTCGACTATCTCACATGCAAAGGAAGCATGGGAATTTAGGGTAGCCTTTTTGCTGACCCAGTAGAAAACTACTCATTTTCAAGTCAACGCATATGATCCAACCATGCTCATGATATCTAAGTAGATCCATTACTGTTCTAATGTTATCCTGCTGCTCTTTCAGTACAGTAGAGTGACGAACAGGAACAGCTCCATACCTATTCCCATTGTGTAAAAGCACACACTGGAGGCTTCGCTTGGAGCTGTCCAAAAAAAGTGGCCACTTTTCTGGGTTTTATGATGGGATGCCCGATTCGCCGAGAAGTCCTGGTACATTGTCACAATAAACAAGTTGTTTTTCCTCTTTAAAATAAGGCAGAAAGAGCTCATCTCTTTTTCTATAAAATGACACTTTTGCAGAGCTATGCAGCACATGTTTTTTATTCAGCCTAGAAGCTATGGTCTCAGCTGCTTGTTTGAATAGATCTAAATCACGAACCAAGTCATTCAGCTCTAACTGGTTAAACTACTGGGGAACTGCTTTTTTGCTTTCGGTAGATGAGTCTTCAGATTTTGTGCTTGTTCTTTTATACTTCATTTCCATGTGTTCTTCTTCAGATTCAGTTTCTTCATCTTCGGAAGACACAAAACCATTAAATACTGGAGGTGAAAATTCGTCAGAATGTAAAACAGGTCGGATTGCTGATGGAATACTGGGATAAGATATATTTAGCCGGTTTTTCTTTTCAATACCTTTTGTGCTTACCAAACAAAAATAGCAGTCAGTGAGATGCTCTTTCGGTTCGCGCCACACCATAGGTATACCAAAAGGTAAGCCCATTAGCTTTTCTTTCGTCCAGTCCCGACGCATTTCGTCACAGTTATGGCACACAATGTGAGGAGCCCATTTTTTTTCTTGATCACCAAGAAGAATTTGAAAATATGCTTTATAAGCACGCTTCACAAACAATGACACATTGCGTCTTTGTCGAGTAAGTCTATAGATGCCACAGATGTGACAAAATGAATCAGATTTGTTTTTACACTTTCTAGTTCTACTAGACTAGAAGAAGCCATGTTTAAATCTGAAACTGAGCAGATGTTTGAATGAGATTAATTCTTTGAATCAAACACAATTTGAAAATGAGAAAGCCTGTAGAGTACTGGTAGTAACCAGCAAACCTGCTAATGTTGACAATGATTCAGAAAAATGTACAAAACTATGCAAAGAACCGTTCAGTGACTAGTTATTAGACAAAAATAAACAAAAGATATGAACAAAATACTATTCATATAAGAATAATAAAAAGCCGATTACATGAAAACTAAAGCATACAGAAAAAAACTGATGGCGGATTTGAAATTAGCGACCAAAAATTGTATAGAATTAGTTGAAAAAACTCATGCAACAAAAAATGAAAAAAAATTTGTCGGCCAGTGAATTGATATTTTGTCGGTAATTTTGTGCATTGGCTCTTCTCGATTTTAGAAATAAAAATTTGGCGCTGTCGTGCAAGCCGCAAACTGAAAATTGTGTAATCTGGCGATGCGACACTGGAGGTTTAGTCCACGACAGTGGTTCTCAAACTGTGCGAGGCGACGCCCTGGTTTGTCGTTTTAGTTTTCCAAGGACCCGGCACGACAATTTGATTTGTGCCAATAAATCCAGCTTATATTCGATCAAAAAAACACTGAACGCAGACTCCTTTTTTGTTTTCTTCTAACATCCATAAACGCTTGTTGTTGATACACTGTTGTAATTATTGACCTGTTACTTAAGAATAAAGTTGCACTATTTAAAGTTAATTGGCTCAAAAAATAGAAATAAAAACAAAGGCAGGCACTTGTAAACTGAACGAAATTGGGAAAGATAAGTTACAGCCGTAGAAAAGCGTAATTTTGCGACAGAAGAAGGCAGACCAAAAACAAAATTTCGAGAGCATAACGACAGCTGACTTATTTGGATTATGGGTCATATCTATCTTGCATTACGGCGAACTAAAACCTTAGGAGGCGTTCTGGTGCGTCACAAAGCTTTGCAAGTTTTTTCAAGTGCGTCGGATCGGAAAAAGCTTGAGACCACTGATTTTGGGCCATACACCCAACGCAGTAAATTCTCTAATTGATCAGTTTGCTGCTGTTGGGTTAAAAAATAAAATTCTAATATCTGTTTATCATTTGTAACAGCATGCTTCTACATTATTAGGGTTTGGATTAGGGCAAACCAGAAGGAAGATTTCACAAATTTTTTGTGGATCAAGTATTGCAAGGCAGACTGCATTGTATACTGAAGTTGAGCTGAAAATTTTTTTACTCCTTCGATTTACTTTTGTAAATCACGTGTTACATCCGATGTAATACAACCGACGTACATATTAATTACAAGTCAATGCCACGTCTAAATACAAGTTGTTATTTACACTTTACACCAATTCTAATTAAGTGTCAGGGTATTGAAAGGGGGTAAGAAGACTAAAGTTATAGTCCCAATTGCTTGATGGCATATGCTGTATATTCAAGTGGATGTGACGTGTCCAAAGGTGGGGGTTTCAGCCCCCTCAGCTCCTCCCTGGTCGCGCTCTTGCCAACACGGTCTCACTGTGTAGTCGATTAATTTTAATTAAACAAAATCAAATGAAGTTATTAACAGGTTCAAAAAATGAGCTTGACAAAGAGACACTGAAAAGACCAGAGATTATCGAGTCAACGATTTGCCACCTAGAAGTTTATCCATAAACACCATATGTATGAACGATACTAAATTATTTTATTACCATAAATATTATAACCTATCAGTATCTCTTGTTGCTGTCAGTTTTGACTCATTAATGTGAAGCAGATTGTTAAAAAAATAGTGTTAAATGATCAAAAAATGTAAAAATGACTAAAAAATTAAAAAATATAACATTGAATGATGCGTTTCAAAAGTTTCCAAAATCTGGTCCAAAAAATCGCTATTCATGTTCTTACGTGAATCCACTTATGCTTTAGTGAAGGCCACGAGAACGGCAGCTTTAAAAGTTCTCCGCACATTTTCAAAATCTCTTCTTGCATCAGCAAACTGATCAGGTTTAATGGAAATGCAAAATTAGTTGCATAAGCTTGCTCATTCACCTAGCTGTGGTGAAGTGGTCTTTTTCAGTAAATAAAAACTACAAATAAAAAATTGCTTTTGGTTAAAAAGTCGGGGAACGTCTCTTTAATATTTCCCCTTAATATTCTCAAAGAAATATGACAAAAGCAATCTAGTAAAGAGTTATTTCTTATACCTACCATGCAAACCAAATTGTGTTTCTGGCGTAAAAATCGTGAGCAGGAACAAAGTATTCAACTACGTCATCACCAAATCGGTCACGGAATAATGCGTAAATATTGTAACCCACCACCAACGACCATATGACAAGCAGAGGTATGGCTCGGTTAAAGTTCCACACACAGGCGACAATCATGTAAGCTGTGATGCCTATTACAAAAATATAAAATTAACAGCGGTTTCTATGCGCACACTTTACATGCGTACGCAGCACCAATGACGTCGCAAGTATTTGTATCAATCGGCGAGGAGTGGAAGTGTCACGCCAGGGTTTCAAAAATGGCATCTCTTAGCCATTGACAACCACCAGCTACTACTAAAAACCATGCCCTAAGAAGTAAGAATGATTTACCTCGTTTTTCCTTGAAAACAATTTTCTGTATGAATGTCACTCTCTGAAATTATATCACGCAGTTCGCATCTCCCACCTCCCTTAGTAACGACGTTATGAATATCCATGTTTCTTTTATTTTTCTAAATTTTGCTAGCTAAAATAACTGCACTGAAGAAACCAGATAGGTCGAAACAGTGCCACTGTCTGCAATTTGCTAAGCGTAGGCTATTTTTATGAAGTAATCAAGAAATTCTCCAGGTCACGCTTACAGAGAGTACCGGTCGAAAACGATTATTCGTGGAGCACTGAGGATACAGCTTGAATCTACAATCGGTAACAGAGTTTTAATAAATCTCAGCCCACCCTCGGACAAGCTGTAGAGCATGGAGCGTGAAAGCCTCCTACCTTGGGGTTAAAACTTCGTAGAATAGAATGAAATGGTGACTGCATTTTAGCGTTTTTTGTGTTTTTCTTGCTCTTAGATGTGACGACGATATTGTTATTGATTGACCGTAGTTAGTTTTTGTCCGAAATTTTGGTTTGTTTCTTTTGCCCTGTGCTGCTTTTGATAAAACGAAATTATAGCTGGGTAATTTGTCGTGCAAGGTCAGAGCAAATTGGTGTTACTTCTTTTTAACTCAGTAGCTCGTCACGTGAATCGTGTGCCCACAATTTGGGGAATGGCAAAATGTTAGTGAGGTTCTTCCCAAAAACTTCTGCAAGAAAAAAGTTTTCCATCTTTGTTTTAGCTCAAAACATCCATTTTCTGCAAAATTCTGATTAATCTTTTAAAAACTGGGTCATCACCAAAATTTTGCATACCGTAGGACATGCGATTGTGTTAATGCAAGTGTGGAGAGAGGAATAAAAAGATTTGGAAACACCGTTTTAGCTAGCAACAGCGGAACTGAAAATTCCGTGCAATGGTCTCATGCAGGGGTCACCAACCGGCGGCCCGCCACGCTGGTTAGTGCGGCCCGTCACGCTGGTTAGTGCGGCCCGCTGAAGGCATCAGCATACAAATATAACCAAAGATACTTTTCTTGTTGTACTTTTTTTGTTAATTTTCTTGGGGAGTTAGAAGTTAAAAGGAGCTATTATGAAAACAATGACTCCCTTGTCACGTCATAATCGGCATTTCGATAACGTTTTCGCGCAAAAACTGAGTTGGCATACGAAGAAAGGAATTTTGCATTGCGAAATTCGCGGCTGGCAGCCAACGTGATATAGATAACAGGACTAATTTTGTTGGAAAGTTGAAACGTAGTAAAATGTCGGTTCGCAAGTAGGAAGCGTCAAATTACTGAAAAAGGCAGAAGCTTTAATGAAAGGTAGACGAATGATTACTTTTTTGTTCCAAATAAAAACAAAGTAACCTGTGTAATATGCAATGAAGTAATTACCTAGAAAGAGTACAACGTAAAACGCCATATCGAAGATCGCCACAAAGAGTTCAAGCAGCTAAGTGGAGAAGTACGCAATCAAAAGATCGCTACTTTGAAGAGAAATTTTTCTCACCAGCAGAGCGTGTTTGTGAATTTGCGAGATGTCAGCTGTGAGAGCAAATTTTTACGTGGCTCAGTTTATAGGGGAGAGTGGCAGCCACTTTACAGATGATGAGTTCGTCAAGAAGTGCTTGACAAAAGTGTAAGAAACGTGTCCCGACAAGCTACCTTGCATTAGGGACGTCAGTCTATCACAGTGTTTCCCAAACTGTGTACCGCTGAAGAGGCTGAAGTGTGCCGCGAAAGTTTTATCTTTTGACAAAACCTTATGCTGTAAATCTTTTTGGTCCGCGTTGCATTGCTTTGGGTTTTAACTTTTCATTTTTAACTTAGGTTTTTTGTTTCACTATTGCTCACACACTTTTCAGAAACAAAAAACCTAACATCCTAAAACAGCTATAGTGACTTCACAATTGTATAAATGGGCAAAATTTTCGTAAAATTTCTGTATGCGACATCACAATAGTATTAACGTTTAGTTACTAAGCAGCTACTGTAGCTCAGTACTCCGTAGTTACTACTGCATTGTTTTGAAAATATATTGAACGAGTTAAAATTCAGCTTTTAAAACGCAATGGATAAATATATTCATCTCATAAGCAAACGAAAGGAAGCAAGCGTAAGCGATGAGAGAGTACCCGCTAAAAAGTCTAAAAAAACAAGGAGTCGACAATACGATGACAACTATTTACAATATGGTTTCACTTGGGCAGGAGATGCTACTCTTCTGCTACCACTTGTGTGTGGCACTAAGTTAGCAAACGAAGCGATGGCACCTAGCAAGCTGAAAAGGCATCTCGACAACCAGCACTTTACGAAAAATCGACGGCGTTTTTTTCACGTTTGCTGGACCAACATGCAAAGCAAACACGGTTGATGAGTGATTACACATCTATTTCTTATAAAGGCATGGAAGCTAGCTGCCTTGTTTCTCAACTAATTGCACAAAACAAGCAACCTCATACCATCGCAGAGAGTTTAGTTACCCCATGTTGTCGGGAAACAGTACGGAGTATGCTAGGTGAAAATGCTGCAAAAGAAATTCAAAAAATTCAACTATCTAACAGTACAGTAAGCCGGCGCTGACGTATTAATGATAAACGACATGGCGGCTGACATATTGGAGCAGCTTCGAGATAAATTGTTAGAAAGTAAGCTTTTTTCTATCCAGTTGGATGAGTCGACTGATATATAAGGAAAATGCCGATTCCTAGCTTCTTCTTTTCTTCTTCTTTTGAAAGGGATCCACATCTACGTCAAAAACAGCAGCAAGACAGCAATGTTGTTGAATTGTTGAATCATCCACTGTTTCGAAATCAGATGCTGGCAGTGATGGTACTCAGCCAGCATCGTGTATCGACATCCAAAACCGTCAGTCCACGTATTCCTGTGGATGCCCGATGTACGGGGCATGTCAGAATAATGTGTTCTGCGGTTTGTTCTGCAGCGCCACACTCGCAATTCGATGTAGGAGCAAGGCCCCATTTGTGCATGAACAACTGAAAGCACCCAACACCAACCCGCAAGCGGTTGAGCCTGACCCACGATGATCTGGGCAGGCCCATCCCCATTGGCCTAGTGCTCGCCCTAGGAATGAAAGCACGGAGATCAGGTAAGCACTCCGAGTATTCCATGCTCCATTTAAAGTCTGTCCATTGTGCTGCACGAATATCCAATTCAGTTAGATCTTGCAGTAACTTCCATGAAGCGGGTACAAAGGGGCGTCTAGATTTTAGTCTCTCTCTGTGACCATCTGGGGACCCAGCCAGTAATTCATAAAGAGTATGGTCAGGGTCCAAACTGCAACGATATGCCAGGGAGAGCGTTGCTCCAAATCGGCGAAGCTCAGCCGGCTGGATACCTGCGAGGACGGGTAGATAGTCTGTTGGAGTTGGACGCAGGCATCCAGTGACGATGCGCAATGCGTCGTTGAGAACACTATCGATGAGGCGAGTGTGTGCACTGCGACACCAAACCAGTGCACAGTACTCCGTAGCGAAGTAGACCAGAGATAGGGCGGCTGTACGCAATGTTTTAGCTCCAGCGCCCCAGCCTGAGCCTGCAAGTCGTCTCATCAGTGCAACGCGCGTTGTTAGTTTTTTGCGCAATTCCTAGCTAACGTAAATTTATTGGAAGTGATTCCATACAGGAAAGTCTTCTTTTTTGCCGAGAACTTCCAGCTCGTCAACTGGAGTTGAAATATACAATACAATAGCAAAATTTTTGGAAGAAGAAATGTTGTAGTGGAAGAACTGTGTAAACGTCTGCACCGATGGTGCAGCTTCAGTGATGAAAAAGAGCAAAGAATTTGTTTCCAAAGTTAAACAGACAAATCCTGTTGTTCAAATTACTCGCTGCTTTTTGCATCGTGAAACACTGATAGCAAAGACTTTGCCTGATGAACTTAAAGAAGTACTTGACACAGCAGTAAAATTAGTCAACTTCATTAAAACCAGCTCTTTAAAGTCACAACTGTTTGAAATTCTATGCAAAGAGATGGGAGCAGACCACAAGGACTTGCTTCTACAAACTAAAGTGCGGTGGTTGAGTCGGGATAGAGTTCTCTTACCCATCTACGAGGTCAAAGAGCAAATAATGCTTTTTCTCGCTGATCAGAAGGCTGACTTCAAGCACCACCTTGTAGGTGAACACTGGTGGAGCAAGCTAGCATATTTAGCAGATGTATTTGGTCATTTGAACATCCTTTAATACCAAGATGCAGGATAAAAATGAATCTATGTTGACCGCAACAGACAAGCTTGGTGCATTTCAGCTAAAGTTGAATCTTTGGCGTAAAAAAGCTGAGAAAGGGGTTTTAGAAATGTTTCCTCTTACAGAAGCAGCAATTGCTGAAATTGATGATTTGGCTGTTTTGAAAGAGTCTATCTGCAACCACCTGCACATTCTTCAACAAAGGCTTTCTCATTACTTTCCTGATCTCGACGTTTCTCACTATGATTGGGTGAAAAATCCGTTCAATCAGTGTGCGATAAAAGCTGCCAACATTGTTGACTTGTTAGCACAAGAACAACTACTCGAATTAAGCGTGGATCGCTCCTTACAACTAAACACACTGAAATGAACCTTGGCAATTTCTGGATTAGCGTTCGGCATGAGTTTCCCCAACTTTTTCAACAAGCCATTCACGTCTTATTGCCGTTCGTCACGACGTACCTTTGTGAATCGGCTTTTTCTTCTCTGACTTCGATCAAAAACAAACAAAGATCTGGACTGAAAAGTGTGGAGCACAAACTAAGGGTGTGCTTGTCAGACATTCAATCCCGTATCAAAACAATTTGTGCACGTATGCAATCGCACACTTCTCATTAAATATTGCTGTTGTTATGCATTAAATGTTGATGTTATTTGGTAGGTAAACTTGTAGAGTGTTTTGAATAAGTAGCTCTCGTTGCAAGGTTTGTGAAAAGTAGGTTTTCGATTTCATCAAGCATAAGTGCCGCAGTCAAATTCAGAATGCATTAGTGCGACTGCATAAAAAAGTTTGAAAAGCGCTGGTCTATTAGGTTCTACGATTACTAGAAGAGTCGAAGACATTGGCGAGCATCTTCACAAGACACTAAACGAAAGCGCAAAGTCTTTAAATACTTCTCTCTTGCTATAGATGAGAGCAACGATACAACTGACACAGCCCAGCTGTTAATTTTTATTCGTGGTATAGATGCCAAATTCAGAATCACAGAAGAGTTTATGCTCTCTGCGGAGTTTAAAAAGGTACAGCAACCGCTGAAAATATATTCTGAGGTTACTACAGCTCTGAGAAGCCTAGGTCTTTCATGGAAAAATTTGAAAAGCATATCAACAGATGGGGCAAGAAGAAGGGAGTTGCAGCACTCATGAAAGAAAAAGTACTGGGGGCAAACGGTGGGCAACCAATGAAATTTCGTTGCATAATGAAATTTCGCCAACAAGCTTTATGTGAAAAAGTCCTTAATTGGAGGCATTTGATGAGCGTGGTTGTATCAAACGTGAATTTCATTGAAAGTCATGCTTTGAACCACCGCCAATTTCAAACCTTTCTTGCCGATTTAGATTGTGAATATGGATATGTGATGTACCACAATGAAGTTCGCTGGCTTAGAAAGGGAAAAAAGGAAGAGGCTGATTTCATTGCTGATCTAAGATAGCCCCGTGAGCTTGCTTTTTCAAGTGACGTCCCAGAGCATCTAAATATTTTAAATGAGAAATTGCAAGGCAAAGAAAATCTGATCTCACATATGTTTGCTATTTTGAAAGCATTTTTGTCTAAACTTGACCTTTTCAAGGATCAAATTGCAAAGGGCAACTTCACACATTTCAGTAACTGTAAAACACTGGCTTCTGACAATGAAACTGGATTGGAATTTGACTTAGAAAAGTATACAAAAGCTCTTGAGACACTGCAAAGTGAGTTTGCGCACAAGTTCTGTAATTTCCAAAAGCATGAAACTGTGATAAGATTATTTGAAAATCCATTCGCTGTGTTACCTACAAATGTAGATTCATGCTTTCAACTGGAACTGATAGAGCTGCAAGCATCTTTGAAGTGGCAGGATTTGTACCAGGAGTGCAAAATAACAGAGTTTTATTCACGAATTGCTGATGATTTTGCCAAGCTGAAGGAAAATGCTGCTATTATGCTTACAGTCTTAGGTAGTACGTACAGTATGTGAACAAACGTTTTCATGAATAAAGATTGCAAAATCGAAAATCCGATCAAGGTTGGCGGACAAACATTTGCGTGATATTTTGAGAATGTCTGTCACGAATTTCAATGTAAACGTTGACGTTCTTTGCAAAAATATTCAGCAACATGGGTCTTGTCGAAATTTTTATTAGTTTTATTAAGCATATTTCGCTTCTCAATGCAAAACTTACATGCATTTTGCTAAGATTTACCTAAATTTAGCTGTGAGCTCAGG
This sequence comes from Trididemnum clinides, assembly GCA_963675345.1. NCBI lineage: Eukaryota > Metazoa > Chordata > Ascidiacea > Aplousobranchia > Didemnidae > Trididemnum > Trididemnum clinides. The sequence continues at coordinate 14,342,604 of OY776300.1, read as the reverse complement.
GTTGCTTTCTTTAACTTTGTAAAGTCAGATAAACATTAGTGTATTTTCCACCTCTACTGTCTTTCATGAATTACGCTAGAAACGTTTTTTGGTGTTTTCGATGAGCTTGTGTTTCTTAGTTTCTGGTTCCTTTTTTCTGTTATGGTAGCCTATTCTACGCAGGTATGTTTCCAAGTCACTATTGTTGCTTGTACTGCAATGTGTCCAAAATTTACTCCTTTCCTGAAGCTGTTAATTGCAAGATATCAATTGTCATACGAAGAAGAAACCACAACACTCTTGCTTGGCAATAAATATTCTGATGAAATTGCTCGCCGTGCTATAATTACTCGTATGTGCACAAACAAGTGCCCTTATCCATTAGGCATTGTTAAAGAAGTCAAGAGTATTGTTGAAGGAGCTTGATCTGGCTGACGTTGTTGAATTATTTTTGTTGCTGCGGTATTTTTAGATACATATTAGCAATATGTAGCATGGTTCAGTGCATATTAGCAATATGAAGCGTTTGATACTGAGTACAAAATGAGTTATTTTCAAGCATAGAGTCAACCTATCTGAAGTTGTATTTGTCCTGTCCGCCAAAGCCCTCTTTGGTGCCAAGGTGGCCCGCATACAAAAAAGGTTGACGACCACTGGCCTTATGCATTGCATAATCGGACAGCATATCAAATTTACATTAGTTACCAACAAAAACGGATAGTGACAGGCCTGTCAAACCGCATTTTGCTTTTGTGGGTTTTCAAATACTTTACATCCGTCAACAGTTATATCACAGTGGCATAAAATATTGACTCACCTAAAACAAGAAATATTCCAAAGACAAGTAAAATGATTTTTTTGTTCGTGTTGTAAAACTTTCCAAACAATAGAATGGGCTCAGTTATAAACCTAGAAAATAAAACAAAATGACGTAAATTGCAGATAGTGACACTGTTTCGACCTATCAGCTCTCTTCAGTGCAGTTGGTGACCGACAGTCGGTCGCTGGCCTCTAGTATGGAGTAACTTTCATAACTTCTGAGTCGTAAGCACCTGATAAAAACGTTCTACCGCCAAGGACATTGTAAAGATGGCTACAGCTACCAATTGAGGCGCAATAGATTTGAAAACACATACTTTTGCCTGCTGCAATGAAAATTATTTTCAAATCAGCCTGAAAGTGCTGTTGTGAAACACAGTGTAGGTGAATTGTTTTCAGTGCTTGCTAACTAGGTTACGATGTTCGTGGTGGCCTGGAAAAGCGCTGGACAATCACTACCGGGAATTGAAATACAGGTCTGGCACTTGTATAGAAAAGATTTTGCTCCGATCTAATGATAAATATACTCGGATTTTACGATTCTGCGACAATTCAAAGTCGGCAATCCTAACCCTACTTTAAATTTTCAACTTTGAATTTTCGACTTCGAATTGTCGCGACTTTGAATTGTCGGAACACCGGGTTTTACTAGCCATAACAATGCTCACCATGGCCACAATTAGGGTTTCTGTAAGGAGTGTATTGTTGCGGTGCCAACAGTGGTAACGTGCACTGGTCATTGAGGCCCAATGAACTCTTTTAATCATGACCGAGAAAACTTAGTTCTATACATTTTCCTCCAAAACGCACTTTACAGACGGCAAAAGTTTAGTCAATCGTTTTTCAAGCTTCATGGTACAAATTAACAAGAAAATTAAACGCACTGCACCAGTATAAGCATGTAGACTAACCAAATAATAAAATTGCTTTTACGTTGCTGGGACGTTTCCAAAAATGATCTTCGTTTCTTTGAGATGAGTGGCATAGATAAAAGAGGAGCTTCAAGTGCCTTTAGCCTCCTCGGTTCAGCTCTTATAAGTAAACTACTTGCGAGTGTCTAGTAATGGATTTGTTAAACACTTTTAGTGTTTGGACCAAAAGCAAAACAGTGTAGCCTAATTAATGATGTCTAAAAGATTGGATGAGCCGAATTAGCCTACATGTTTCAACCGATGAGGTCACTAGAGCTTGTAATAGAGGAAATCACCTCAACACTTGTTGCACGAAAATTTACAGAACTTTGAAAAAATTGCAAAATTTTCTAATGAAAAGATTTTCACCGCAAAATAGGAGTAAAATTTCAAATGCTTACCTTAAATACTTGTTTCCAGGTTCGAAATCAAGTGACTCAGCGTCACTATGTAAAGATCCGGCTTCAGAAAAATTCTCGTCCATTTTTTCTCGGTAAGAATCTTTGCTCTTGTGGTTGCTCTCAACATTTTTTTCATCACTCTATAAATATTGAGTTGCCTCATTTTGTTGAAATACTTGGAATAAAAATACTTTAACAACTTTAAAATAGGTTGGAAATTGGAATACAAGTTTTTCTGTATGGAACAAAAATCCAGTGTGTGTGGAACAAATACATGTCCTTTCAATTAGATTTAACTGTTCGAGTCAAGAAAAAGCATTTTACGTCACCTGTTTGAAAATAGGTTTCTCCATATTTTGTAAATGAAAAAGTCGGAACAATGATCCTACACCCTATTAGGGCTTACCGAGGTAACTCGTTGTCCATGTCATGTATGTGTGTGTGTCCTGAAATGAGACCCCCATGATATAGGCATTGCTGTACCATGTTGTTTTATATTGCATCTTTTTTTGCACCCATGGGCAAATTTATTCTTTTTCAGCATTTTTATTATTGAGTATTTTTTACACCCCCTGATGAGACCCAATAAGGTCGAAACCGGTCGCGGGTATTGAGATGATGTAATAGATTGCTGTACGATACCGTATGATGATCGTGATCATTTTTGAGCAAAATTTTCTATTTTACCATAGTGTGATGCTGGAGTTAGATCCCTCTTAATAGGAGATCACCTTGAAAATTGCTACCTAGCAACTTGCAATCAACAGTATATATTTTGATCTTTGAAAAGACGAAACGTTTTCGTTGGTGTATGGTTCGTCCCAAACTCTGCAAAGTTCTTATTTACCACGTACTTCACAGTTGGCACCCCATACCACCAAGAGTTCTAAAACGCTTCGTGGCAGCTAGTTTACTTCTGTGGCTTTAAAAAACGAAGACCAGCTAATACAAGATATTTTAATTTTCTAACATCTTAGTTTTCAAACGTGACGCTTGGTCGCCAGGGATTATATAATCCAATAGACTTACATGATATTACCATTATCTTTTCCTTAGGATAAGGGCACCAAGTGAAATAAAACATTCTTTATCTCACGAGCCTAATTAAAAAGCAAAGGCACAACTAAAATGCCAAAAAAAAGCTGCAGTGGTTTTAAGGAGTGCCAGTGGCATAAACCTCCGGAAACATTTTGAATTCGCAAAGAAATAAATGCTGATGACGTCATTAGGATAACCAACCACAGAGTCTATCTCTTCATTATTTTCTAATAGTTTTGCTACTGTGCCTGAGAATGCAGGCTGGTAATCTCATCAACGTCAAGGCGGTCTTTTATCGTTAAATGACTAGTAGTGAGTTTTAGCAGCGTGCTGCGTGAGATATGAGCAGTTGCTATTTCAATCTGCATAGTAAACTTACAACGAAGGCAGAGTTGTCCATTCCGTTTTTTTCTTCTATGCTGTCCATATTCAGTGTCACATCATCAACTGACTGTGGCTTGTTGCTGAAGCTCGTTACTGTGCTATCTTCGTGTTTCATTATCGACCAGTTTCAAACAAATATCTTTAGCCAGTCAACAAGTCAATAAAAGTGTGTTAAAAATCCTTATTTGATACAATATTAATTAATCTACGAGGTATGTGGCGTTTCAGCCTAAACGAAAACAAGATCGAAAATAAAGAGAAATGGCAAGTTAATCGAACGTAGGCCTATACAGCATCCCCCCAATATTTGATATTATACACCGTAAAATGTGCTTTCCAAACATATGCTGAAGACAGTCTTATTCATTTATACAGTAATAATGTAGCAATGAAAAATTAAACAGTGCAACAATGAGGTTAGGATGAATGTAAGCGTTTTTCTGCCAAAAAATGTCGTAAGAAATTGCCGAAATTATGAAAAAAACTTTGAGTGCGAGTATGCGGGGCTGCGAACGATGAAGCGCGAATGGGTGAGGGTGCACTGTACTTCAGCTGAATTTCATAGCAGAGAGTAGTAGAATCATTCCGTAAGCTTTTTGTCTGCTTCTTTCCAAGAGAACACGTCAGAATGAAGGAAATGACAGTGGGATGCACTTTTATTTCCTTCATTCTGACGTGTTTTCTTGAAAAGGATCAGAGGAAAATCTAAGAGAATGGTTCTACTTTCTGCTATCTTCAAATTTAGTACCATCAACCAAAGTCTCATAGTTGCAACGTACCATTGGCAAGACGTCACTGCGAAACTGTATTTCGGTAATAACATTATCAGTTCCTAAAATGGCGATACAAACAAAATCGCAATAAATCGTTCTCACTTTGGCTGACAAAAAAACAAATGGGCCCACTCTAACAAGGTCATTTTTAATTAATTTGCACGGGTTTAAGAAGTTAAGAAATTACAGGGAAAATTTAGGGAAAAATTTCGAGAAAATTCAAGTAGGCCTAATTTAAACAAAAGCCAGTTATGGTGACGTCACAAATAAAAATAAAGCTATGATTTTGAGACAAAACCGGTAGCAAAATAACTACTTTAATATCTTATTAAAGTATTTTGCTTTTACCCGAAACAACATAAAAGAAACAATAATGAAATTGAAAAAACAGCACCCAAAAAAAGATGAAAAAATGATACACGCAGGGAAGCTTGCATCATTGATTTAAAAACAATAAATAAATACTTGCTGGTCGACTGGCCAAATTGCAAAATTATAAAAATAAATACGCACTATCACGCAGTATAAATAGAATAATATTATTAGATGCAATGAATAACCAAAATATGCTGAGCCGAAAATAACAGCTTCATCTAATTTTTAGGATACAAGACGTGTTTCTATTTTGTGCTTATTTCTAAGTTTTATGCTTATTTTAAAGAGCAACGTTTTAGAATACATAAATATGTTCATTTATAAGAAACGTGTTAATTCTTTAGTTATGTGCTTGGTACGTTTCAGATACAATCACAAGGTTTCAAGTCATGTTGATTTCTAAAAAAGTCTTTGACTTAAAAAGTGCGAAAACATCGTTTTTTCAGAAGTTTGTCAAATATTTCCAAACAAAAAAGAATTCTTCAACTTGAGAAAGGCCGAAAACACCCTTTTTTAGTAGTTTGCCGCCAATGCACGACAGTGTGCTTGCATTCTTATTCCAAGCATATAAGTTCTTTGATATTAACATCTTTGACATTAACCATGCTCTGATGCATTCATGCCTCAACTTCTTAAAACAAATTGAGTTGACGTACGTGAGTTTACCAAACGAAAATACCGCAGAGTTTGCCTAATTCGTCACCTCAAGAAGATCGTATATTTCAAGTTTGCATGAAATTTTCAAGTTTGCATGAAATTTTGTATATCTCTTTAGCGACAAGCTTACGTACTTAGATCTTTTGTTTGACGTGGCCGTACTGTATTTTTTTGTTACTTCGCTAGAGGCAACAATCCTGAAATGAACAGCAGAAAGCGCTACTCTCTATGGATATTTTTCATTGGGAAAACTTTTTATCATTTAAATTAAACTCTTTAATAACTCTACTCTATCTAGACTCTTCCATCAAATCTAACACCTTTTAAGTCTCTAATAAACTTTAAAGACTTCCCGCGTTGTCTCAATGGGGAGTAAGGTCGCGCTTATGTATACTCTTCAATTTAATCCAACTCTTCTTAAATTTTTAATAAACTTTAAAGTCTTTCTGCGTTGTCTCAATGGGGAGTCAGGTCGCGCTTCGCACCAAGTGTATTAATTCGATAAACAAATTGCGAGGTGCAACAATTCTCAGATAAAGATCCTAAATTTGTTTGAATTTCCACACGTGTTAAACTAACTTCTTAAACATCAAAAGGGAAACTGCAACTGTCGTATTAGCCAAACAAAACGATTCTCAGGCATAGAAAAAGGTGAGGAATTGAGCGAACTGGCGAGTTTGACAAACTGAAATGAACACAAAAGACAGGAATTCTGTTGGGGCCGACGAAAGAGTGACGAATTGAGCAAATTGACGAATTAAACGACTACGAATTAGATAAATTTTGCTGTACTTCAAAGCGATTTGAAACTTGGGATTGAAAATAAATGCCCAAATGATACTTGCAACTGCTGCTATCCCAGTCACACGGTTTGGAAGGAGGTCTTAGCGCACAGCGCAAACTCAAAAGCGGTATCAAAGAGCACTCTCAATGATTGAATCAAATATAATTCCGAGACGAAAAACCGATCGATAATACACAAATGGAGTCGATACTGCGACAGGTTTTTGACTGTTTGCAACTTTCCGAAACGATTCAACTTTATAGCATAGATTTCACTTCATTCGTATTTTGATTTTGAGAAAAATGCCAAATGACTAGAGTGCCGCGGTTTTATAGTGCTGCTAATTTATGAAATTCTCACGCGAGCACGTGAAAATAGACAAAAGAAAACTTCATAGAGAATGGCTGACCTAGATCTATTTTCTTGGCATTGTTTACAACACAAAAGACGCTAATTATAACAGTAGGTCTCCAGCAGCTTATTCAAATAGAAATAGGCCCTGCAGTTTAATCGGGGCGAGAAAACAGTTTTGATTAAAAATTTTATGAATGGATTTTGTCGGTAACAATACTTATAAAATTGATGCAGAAAATTGGATTCACAATTAGCGAATTCATAATTTTTTATACAATTTACTCTTCGCTTTTTTTACCATTGCAAAAAAACAGAAAGCAGCTATTAATATGACCCCAAGTAAATACAAGTCATCTTAATCATGTTAAATTTTGTAATTTATCTCGGAACTTACCCGATTTTTGCCGCTGCGAACAGAATGGTTGTCGCGTTTTTATAGAGTTTTGAATCTATCTCAAACTTTAATTTACTTCTCAAAATTGACGCGACTTGCAGTATCGTTCGAAAAATTAAGTTTGGTTGCAACTTAATAGCTAGGAAAAGATTGGCTTCCACTAAGATACTTTAACCCGCGCACTTCTCGATCAAGAATAGAACAATATGTTCACAAATCACTTTACAACTTCGAATTCCTTTGCTTGCCAAAACACAGAACTAAAGCACTTTAATAAATAAATATCAGAGACTTACTAAACTAAAAGCCATCAAAATAATCGCTTGATTCCTGTCACAACAATCACCACAGAACAATGCCTTTTTTCTACACTCTAGTATCTCGCTCTGAACGACGCTCTAAATCTCTCTCTCTGTCTCTGAATGAATAAAATCTTGCCGCGTTATATATACGATGGAAAATAATCTAGAAATTGCTAGAACATCACATGACACAAAAAAACACCGTTTATAAGTTATGTAATTGGTAATAATAAAAATAAAGATTGTAAACCTTGCAACTAAGTTTTACAATTTACTTTAGTTGCAAGGTTTACTTTAGTTGCAAGGTTAGAACTTTAGTTGCAAGGTTTACAATTTACTATTTCCCTTCTTCGCTCAATAACTTTAAAAATAAAGAAGAAATCTTCGAGAAGAAACAAGAATCACTAGAATACGCTAGAAAACTAGGTCACGTAGACAGTCCTTGTGACGTCAGAAAGGCATGTGAGTTACAAATCTATTTGTAAATCCGAAAGAAAAAAAGGTCTTTTTTTGAAAACAGTTTAGCAAGTTTAGGGCTACAGACAATTTCGATTTACAAATAAAAAGATCACTGCAAAATAAAACGAGATTACAATAACTATACATATATAAAACTATTTTTCTACCGCAAATTTACTTATTCGTAACAATGGTAAAGGCTGCTATGCTTCACAAGTCAAATAAGATTAAATTGAAAAATACACCAGTGGTTTGTAAGGGGCACATTTCCGCTGAACCGCTGATCACACAAAGTTGCATTGTGATAAGTTAAATGGCATGTAATATGATTAACATACCGGTTAGTGTCCTCTCAATTCATTGGAAGCTTTTACAAGGTAAACTTAAAACAAGTGGAATATTTAGAAATTTTGCTGGGAGAGACACGCTCAGAAAAACTAAGGTATTTTTTTAGAAAGCCCCCGCCACCGCTTTTATCCAGTTAGAATTTTTGTTCAATGATGGAATTCAGCACTGAATTCAGCGATGTCAGCTAATATTTTGTCCTAAACCTAAAATTTGCAGTACTTAAAACGTGGTGGGGGTGTTTTTCTCAAATCTCACGTTTTTGCAATTGTGGCGGGGGGCTTTCTGCAAAAGATTCAAACAAAGCTAATTTTCAATACCGAAAAAAGTTTTAAGGTAAAGTTTCAGATAGCAAGGCAATCGTTGTTTTTTCCAGAGCCAAAACAGATACGAACACAACGCCTTTTATGGTTATTAATTTTGTCTTGATGTTTCATGATATTTGGTCTTTAGAAATAGCTTATCTTATCAATATTCAGCAGTTTTTGGGTATACTTAATAATACGTAGGTGAGTTGAAGATAATAATCCTTATGCTTCTCAAGTTCTGTGTTATTGTGGTAGACAGGTGTGTCTTCCACAATAACACAGTCTTCCATGTAAAGGAGTTGTCTTCCACAACTCCTTTATGTGGAAGACAGGTGGCCCGGAAATGGCAACTCCCAAGCGAGTGCGGACTCACCGTCCAAAGCATAGCGATACATCGCTTTCTCGTGAATGGAGGATAAATATAGCATATAAAAAAAAAAAATATTGATGTGATTTTAAAATGTTGCCGTTGCAATTTATACTTTTGAATATGAATACAACGAAGTTCTGTTGTTTTGCTTGTAACCATTCCACATCAATATTTTGAGCATTACATGGTATCAGACAGCGGCATTCTTTTGCAGCAGTTTTAATTTGACTGTTACGAAGATCAAAAGAGATCACCAACCATTTGCGTGATAACTTGTGCGCACAAAAGTTGCAGACTGAATATTGCAGAATCGCCACCTGCAGCTTGCCAGTTAGATTTGCATTTAAGCTGAAAATTATGGTATAACTTCTCTAAATTACAAAGCTAAAGCTTGTGGTTTGACGTTTAGTAGTTACTACTAAATTTTACGGCGTTTAGTAATTACAACTATATTTTACGGAGTTAAAGAGGATGAAAGTTATTGAAGCTCGAGCACCAAACTCGAAAAACTAAGATATTTTGCAAATCTCAAAAATGGCAACTTGGATACTAAAAGTCACCTCTCTACCGAAATTGTATTATAAATCTCAAAAAATCTTCGAACTCGAAACCAGTCAAATGATTCGAAGACTTGGTGGTGTTCACGATCCTAGTAACTGCAAATAATCGTCAACACGGTTTGAGAGAGAATGCGCAAAAAATTTGCTTTGCATAAATTCGGTATTTTATAGAATGCGCATGAGTAAAATCTTCGCGTTGGCGAATTTAACTCGAATAAACAGCGAGCGAGCTTGCAGTCTTGATCCAGCCAAGATTTTTGAAATGCGGAACAGCGTTTATGGAAGCTCACTTTTTGTTTAGCCGTACGTACCGCTGAAAAACGCTAACTATACTTGGGCCAGCAAGCCCATTTTACTTTGCTACTATGTTATTGAATATAACTGAAGCTGTATTATTTCGTGGTCGTATTAGGTTGTGTCTCTCCCACTGGCATTATTAGGGGGAGGGATGGACTGGCAATTTGAACAGAGAAACAGCCTGGCAACTCGTCTTTCAAGAATGACCCTTATCTTTATTTAGTGATTGTTTGAAGTTATTTTTTAAAATTTTGTGATCAGATTTTTTAAGCCCTACTCGGGAGTTACTGACTGTGGTGACGTCGTAAAAAGGCTTAAGCCTTCCTTGATTATGCCGGTAAGTCTAAAAATGTGAGAAGACTTTTTCTGAAACACCTCACAACTTTTGCACCAAAAGGGCCATAATGATTTGTAAGCCCCCAGCTCCCTTTACAAAATTCTTGCTTGGGTGCCAAGCCGTTGGTTGTATGGCCACTAAAGTTTAAAATCTTGTTTTAGGCCGGGATTACTCAAGCAAGTTCCTCGCTGTTAAATCATGGGTTCTCCGCCTTTTTGTTCTTGTTTATTGTTTGGTAGTATTCAGAGGTAAATTCACCTCTTATTTTGTTTTATACTGATCCAGTAGCAACAGCAGCAGCTTGCAACAACTTCTGTTGTATAATCTTATGCCCTACATCACGAATACCCAAAGTTTTCACATTATAAGCCAGCCTTCACTTACTTCAAGTCTTGACTGGATGCAGTTTTCTGGAGATTGCCTTTCCAAAAGCAAATACTTTTGTCATAATCACGTTGCTAAATTCATGCTTCATTGAATTTACTCCCATGGACTTGTATTTCGCCCCAGTCGATAACCCTGCTCTAAATATTGCGAGGCCAGCATATGTGACAACTTTTTTCTATCCGAGAATGTTGCAAATTGAAAACTTTGTAATTCTTGCACAAGAATCGCAATTCCCCTTCACAGGAAAAATTGTCAGCAACGTTTTTTCGGGATTCTCCCGAAAAGAAAATTCTTGCGCAGGAACCAAAATAACTCCTCACACGCCACTTGCTGCGCAAAATTCTAAGACTTTATGAGGAAGATTCTGGCGGAAAGAAAATTGCTGTAATTTTTGCTCAAGAATATGCAAACTCCTCATACGTCACGTGCTTGGCAATATTGCTGATTCTTTTATCCAGAAGCAACGGCCTAAAGCCGTGATCCTCAAACTTTATTTTAGCTGCCACAATTTAAAGAAAATTTAGTCTACAAGCACTTTTTACCCTGTCCAAATTCATATTTGTAATAGCCCTAAAGCAATTGTTCCGCCCATTTTTCTGACACAAATTTGTTTTATTAATGTTTTTGCTGTTTTTCAACTTCAGTATTTCCCTTTGAGATCAACTTTATGAAATTGTTTTTCTATATGCAAAAATATACTTACCCGTGACCCACCTGTGAAGCTGTTGCAGATTGTTTAGAACTCCTTGTGGTCCTCAGTTTGAGACTGTAGACCAGTAGTTTCCAAACTTTTCGAAAAATATTGAGCGATGGATCCCTTGCAACTTTTTCAATAACTCGCTGTCCCTTATACAAAAAAACTTTAAAGGATTCCCCCAAAATCAGCTTTAAAAGAGTATGTACCATCGATCAGCTATGACTATAACTTTTCTTTTGTGTATTCCGTAAAGTCTGTGGACCCATGTTAGAAATCCCTGCTTTAGCCAATAAGAAAAAATTGGCTTTCGCCATAGACTGCAATTCTACTCGACGAGAATCATCATTTATTTCTCTTATTTATGAAACAACAGGCGACCGCCAGAAAATTTTAGGCAACCTTATGTGGGGCTACGACCCATAGTTTGGGACTGCGGGCCTATTACACAGTGTAGCTACGTCTCAATGTTGCGAACGCGACAAAGACAAGCAGCTGGGTTGGCTGCTAGATGTTAGCTCTTCATGAAAAGAAGAAAAAGCGTCGCTAGATCTTTGCGAGAACTGCCTGCGGAAGATCATAATAATTTCCTTTTTTTCCTGCGCGTGAAGACAAGAAACTTGGAAGAGATCTCAGAATGGGTGAGAAAGATTCGTTGTGAAAGAAAAAACTGAATAATTTTCTCACAAAACTATCCATCCTTGTAGGAAAGCAAGGTTATCGTTAATTTTTCGCTGCCTCTGACGGATCACGATGTATCGTGTGTGCTGCTACTTCTTGAACTCACAATACTTTTTATCGTAGCCTTGATTGCCCCGAAAGACGTGTGAGAAAGTCAGCATTCTCCTACACAACTTGATTATTTACCTTTTTTACGACTTAAGGCATTTTGACTACAAGATGAAAATTTGAACTATCAGTTATTAGTCTTGGCTAGTCGTGATAATTTCGTTAAAAACTTCTCGAGAAAAAGAGGCAAACTTCGTTTTTGCCAATATTTCTACAACATTTTCACAAAGCTTAAAACTCGCCCTTACTCGTGGAAACAACCTATTTTCTGCGAAACTGTTTATAATGTTCCTCAATACTACTGTTTACGCCATGAGACAAAGATACGCTGTTGTTGTGAGATTCTTGCGTAATAAAACTTCCTGGTGTGATTCTGGTTTTAGATTTGATTTATGCCACGCTTGTTTCTCGGGCTTATTTCGAAACCTCACTCAATATTAATTTTCAACAATGAAAGCAGTACGAGCTTAAATCAGGTTATCGAACTGTTAAAATTTGCTCAGAGTAAAGTTCACGTCGTTACTGAGTATCTCTTGTGGCAACTTGAAAAACAAAAAATATAACGTAGAGAAAACTTCAGCGACTTCAATCGCGTTTTGAGTGTTCCTGATTCTAACAAATCATAAATCAGCAAAGTATGATGCGTTGTTGATAAGTAGAAAAGTTTTCCGACTATACGGACACTGGTCGATGCATTATGCACAAATTGACTGGAATATTTCATATCGACTGCAATTTGATTAATCATACGGCAATTTGTACATATCGTACAGCAATGTATTTTGCTCTTTGCAATCAGCGCGTGCAGATTTGCTTGTTGTCTTGCCGATTTGTCACTAGACCGTATCAAATCAGGTGGGATCATGAAGCAACATAAGATCAAGTCATGGCAAATAAATCTGTCGCAGTCATTTGTTAACGTCTACTCCAAATTAAAGCCCGCGATTTTAGCGTCAATCGGGGCCGTTAGTTTGTGTTGGTTTCGGGTTTAATCTCTTCAAGGTTGAATTAAATCTAACTGCAACTATCGATGCTAAAATCGCGGGCTTTACTTTTGAGTCGACCTTAATAAATGGCATGTTTACATTCGTCTATAAAGCCAAGATGTGAGCGTATGTTGCGCCTTAAACCCACTTGATTTGATACGGTCTAGTGACAAATTGGCAAAACAACCAGCAAATCTACACGCACTGATTGTAAAGTATGAGGTGCCAATTGTAAATTAGGTGATAAAAAAATTTGCTGGGTTTAAGACACATCGTACAGCAACCATAACACTTTTCCCTTTTAAAAACAAATCACATAGCAACGGAAAACATTGCAGAACTATTTCTACAAATTGCACGCTATCTACGCATATTGTATTGATCAGTGTCGGTATAGGATGAAAGCTTTTTTTTGTAAACAGCACCTCATAACAAAGAACTTGTCAATGCGAATTTTCAAGTAGCTTGTTCCAGCACTACATTTACGCCATGTTTCTTTTTATCCGAGTTTTGAAAAACATTCGCTAAATTTTCCGTGGCTGGCCATCTTATCTTGCTTGACGAATCAGCTCAGCAACCAATGCTCTGTTTTAATTACTCAAGCCTTCCGCCTTTTCTTTGTACCACACGCATGCAAATCAACGGCTGAACAGAAGAAGCTTGTGGTGTTGGTGAATTGTAGTTAATCACGGAGTGAGTAGAAATTTTGCTGCTTAGAATGATGACGCAGATAACCCTCGATTAGTTTTCGCTACTTCTAGCTTCGCTTGTTTGTTAATTTTTACTGTGGCATCATAAAGCAACTGCAACTGAGTATGGTAAAGGAAAAGGAAAAATTAGGTTTCATGGGGAGGTGGGGCGGTATTTGTGTTATAGCACTAGTCTTTTGAGATACTGGCGACCCTACTAGAAACAAACTTTGGATCATCGGTGTTTTGCTGAAATCAAACATTGTGGGTGACTTATAAACATTCTCGCTCTGTTCACGCGCTCTGATATCCAAATTGGGTGACCCCAACGTGATCATTTCTTACAAGATTACCAACTAACAATAAACAAGCGGAAAGGTTAGCCTTTGCAAGGCCATCAAAAAAACAGTTTTGTGGATTTGTAATTTTTTTTGCTGTAGTTGCCACAGAAACAACTAATATTGCAAATAAGAAGATGTGAGTTCTACTTTTGAGCGGTATAGGCTTCGTGGAAAAAAGCAGTGGCTAAAGCATACTCTGAGATGCTCATGATGCGTAGGCCTGGCATAAATCAACGGACATCCCAGCTTTTGTATACGACTGAAGTATTTCGTAAGTAAAATTTTATTGCATACTATTGCTTGGCAATGCTACAAAACTAATCTCACAAATTTGGGCCATGCAATAGCCAACGTAGGGTATAGGAGAACATGTATTTTGATTTACTGCCGGCCTACATTTGTTTTGTGACGAAAACAGTCGGAGATGACAAAAATAAGCATTGATGAATGGATATCCACTTATAAATTCAAGTATTTTATATTGGTTTCACAAAGAATTTTTTATTTCATATATTGACAGGCCGATTTTGCCGGTGTCGCCCACAGGGCCTCTATCAGGAATGTCGGGTTTAAAATACCGGTTGAGCCGGCTTCACCCAATGAATAGTTATAAAAACAGTAATGAAAAGTTAACAGTTTTTCGACAGAGCCGATTCTCATTTGAAAATTTAAAGCACCGATTTTTGAAAAGAAATCGCGTCAAAAATCATGATGGATGGGGATTAGGCATACCCGCAATATTGTCTCCAAGTTCTCGTAGTCCTTGGCAGCGTCTTATTTGGCTTGTTACCAGCATAGGTGAGTTAAAGTGCCGGACTTGCTCACAATTCAAACAGCCAATAATTTCATACACTTTTAATTTGTTTAATTTACCAAGTTCTTGAAACCATAAGATTAAAGTTGTGAGAGGACGTCCTAGTGATTTATAAGTATTTACAGAAATATATTATATGTTAAACTCACTACTTTTGACCTTTTCGTAACTGCAGGCTTATTTGTATGACCGAAGGCCTGGAGCTGCGCAGATGTTGCTTGATCGCTGCGTTAACGCAGCCAGTGAGGGAGCAAATTAACCTGACGTCAAGCACTTACCGTTAAGTTTTTGCAATGGCAAAGCCTGCCATTTGTGAAATCTAAATTAAGAATATCGGTTCAGCCGGCTTCATCCAATGAGTAGTTGCGAAAACAGTAATAAAAAGTTGATGTTTTTTGGCACAGCCAATTATTGTTCCAAAATGAAAAGTATTGTATTTTTAATGGAAATTGAGAAGAAAAACATCAGGAAGTCGGGTATAGCCGCAATGTTCTTGTTAAAGTTTGAGAAGTCTCTCGCGTAGTCTTATTTGCCCAATTTGCAGCATGTACTTAGGAACTGGACTTACTCACAATTACAACAGCGAATAATTTCGCAAACTTTTATCCGTTTGAATAGAAATGTGACAGCCAGTAAAGTATTTATCATTTTATTTCAAACGTTTCGCTTCCCGTTTATTTCACCACTTGCACGGAAGCATAACTGTAAAGTTACGGGGAAAAAGTGGAAGTGCAAGTAATTGTTGCGTAATTTCAGAAAGAAGCCATTAAATATTTAGCATACTACATACAACTTTTCGTAATTGTATGCCGATTTAAAAATGACCTAACCTCTCTGGCGGCGCGTATATTGCTTGGTCGTGGCATTATTTCAGCTTGGGGAAATGCAATCTAAACCAAACTCAAGTACTAACAGTTAATGCAATAGTTTAGATTATGGTTTAAGAGTATAATCCACGGACCAGGTTTTTGCACCAAAGATGTGGACAATTTTTTGGAATCTTGCAAGATTTTACATGAGCAATCGTCAATATCTTCAATTTTGCTCCGCTTGATAAATATGTGCTACAAGTTAAGGTCAACCTGGTTTGCGACAGGAATGTGCAAAAGTAATGCAACTGGTCATTGCAGTACTTGAAAAACAGATTTTTTTCGTTCACCGTTAGGCCAATAATTTCAGCAGCCAAACTAATGCAATGAGCAATATTTTATTGAACATAATAAACATAACTTAACGAAGCCAACACAAACAAAAAACACCAAAACTGTTCATCTCCTCTCGGGGACTTCGTCAGGCCAAAAATAAATCTGAAAATTTCAAAGATAAATATTTCAGAACTGAACACTAACAACAAGAGCAATATCGTTTTAACACTGCACCTCTCAATGAAACACGTGCAGAAGCGATTTCGCTCCTTGCGAATGACCGAATTTTACATCTAAAGATGGCACAAAGCATTTGATTTGTTTCGACGTCACCGAAAATAAATCGGCCTAGAGGTGCTACGAGAAGAGGCCGATCAATGAGACTACCATTGCGTTTTTGTGAATGATTTCGTAAAAGCGGAAATGCACAATCGCTACTTATCTCAGCTCAACCCCACCATTTCGCCGTTTGCTTACGGCCTTACGCCATGACCATTGCCAGTTTTGCCGTTTGTCACTTTCTTTCTCTTGTCTTCTCACTTTGCTTAACTTTCATTGTTAGTAACAGTAGCAACCTTATTTCATGTTTGTGATCCGCTTTTTGCTGTTAAGCTGTACTTGGAATTAGTTGGCAACAATGTCTTTGTTTATATCAGTAACCGGATTTAGTGCGATTTAGTTATTACCATGCTCTAGCTGTTCATTTATTATGAGTAATTTGACTTGACTAGCCTTTTAAGCTAAAGTAGGTATTTAGTTGTAGAGTTGATGTATCAGTTGGTCTTTTCTCTGTGTGAGTGCTTCGCTTTAACTAAATTTTGGATAGTTTTAACTGCTAAGCACCTGTTATTTGTATTGCATGTTGCCGCATATTTCATTTGAATAAGATTGTAATAATGCATTGGTGTTACAATGTAAGACCGTAGTGAAGTTGGTAAGGATAAATACCACTAAAGATTTCTACGCCAAGAGAAGTTAGCGCATTCCTGAGCTGCACAGAAATAAATTAGCAGCGCTTCCATTAGCTCGGTTTCAGTGTCAAAACGGCACTTTTTTGATAATGTAAAGGTTTGCTCTGCTAGCACTGCTCTCTGCAGGTTTTGCTATGATAACAACGGGATTTGATGGCGGAGTTGGAAGAACTTTGATTATTTGAAAGATGGTTTCTGTACGAATAATTGTCTAGTCGTCTTTCGGATGTATGATCTGTTTTTGTCACAAGAACATGTATATTGATAGACAACATTCGAGCAGAAAAGAGAAGATAGAGGATATTTCAGGTTGAAATACAAAATCATTCTAAAAGTTTGGTAGGCAATTTTTATATTAGTGCACAGTCTGTCGTAAAACAATGCAGTGCGTTTACTAAATTTAATAGATGAGGTATCAATGAACGTGAGGTTTAAGTAAGGATTTAAGGCAGAGGCATTGTTAGGGGAGTCAGTGGGAGATTGCTGGTTATGGCTCTTAAATATATTCTTAAACCTGTCTATTACTTTTATGGTAAATGATGTAAAGTATCCATTTCGTTTAAATAAAGAGATAATAAATTTGATTTCGGTTTTTAGTAATAAGTCGTTTGCTGAATATCAGTACGCACGAGGCAATAAACAAGTAATAAGGCCTCGTTTTCATAGCAAAGACGCTATGCTGTTGAAATGCAAGAGCGCACCAGTAAAAGTTGGTTTGCGGTACACACTGACCCTATACTCTTCGTCGCAAATCGTTACTTCAACATCAAGAAATGGTAGTGAGGGGCCTCCTCACATGTGAAACAAAGGATAGGATGCTGGTTATTAAGCACATTTAGGAACAATTAAGCATCTGACGATAAATTGAAAATAGCAAAATCATAGTCCACACAAGGCACGCAGAATGATGGATGAAGCAAAAGATTTTAATTAAAAATTTCTTTTTCGATAATTTCAAGAAACCAATCAGCTAACGTAGGGCCTAAAGGATCACCCACAGCTACACCGTCTATTTGTGAGAATAGTTTATTATTATGACAACATAACGGTAAAGGTGTTTCATTGAGAAATAAAATGTTAAAACGATACTACTCTCGTCAATAGTGCTCAGTTCTAAAACATTAAATTTATCTGTGAAATTTTCAAATTTGTTTTTGACCTGATGAAGTCTTTTGACCTGAGAGGGGATTAAAAGCTTCGGAGTTTTTGTTAGTTTCGTTAAGTTAAGTTTGTTATGTTGAATAAAGTATTACTCATTGCATTAAGTTTGGTTGAATAAATCACGGAAGAACAGTTTCCCAATTCAAAATCCGTTATGTTAATGCTGCAAAGATTCATTTTTCTTTGACAGGCAGCATATCCCTCATTCGGTTTCGAAATAACAGTAAAAAACTTTACACTTAGCTCCTGCGTCCAGCTGTTTTTGTTGTAATGAGACCAGACAGCATTGTGAAATTATGAAGCAACTTTGAAGCGTTCAACAAAAAAAAAAGGAAAAGCATGCTTAAAAGGCTTAAAAAATCAATCTATTGTTTTATCGTCAGTTTAGCTTAAATCTTTTAAGAGCTTTTTTTCATTGAAAGTGCCTTGTTGATATGTTCTGAAAAAGCTTTTGATTATGTTTCTACGATCAGAATTTTATGAGAAAATACAGAAAACAAATTGCACAATCAAGCATTAACTGTGACGTCATCTTAAACCCTAAAGGCATAAATATTTTCCGAGCTGATTAGTTGAAGACTGGCTATTCCTCGAGCAAAAAGCAGTTTTTCTCTGTCAAGAAATGAAAGTTTTAAATATTGTCTTTAATTATGACGTCATCGTTACGTAGTTCAGCCCCTTATGACACTCACCTCCGAGAGGAGATCGATCGAGCCAAGTTTGATGTTTGCACGCCCAGTAGTTTCGGAGGAGTTAAAGCGCTCGTGCGTACATATGTACGTACAGCCAGAACTTTGCTTTATGGCAGTGGTTCTCAAACTTTTTGCGATGCGACGCATTTAAAAAAGCTTGCGAGACTTTGCGACGCACCAGACAACATCCTACAGTTTAGTTTGCCGTACTGCGAGATAAATGTGACCCATAATCTACATAAATAACTGCCCCTATGCAGATGCTCCCGAGATTTTGGATTGGTCTGTCATCTTCAATCGTAAAATTACGCTCTTCTAAGTTTGTAACTCATCTTTTCTGGTTTCGTCCAACATACAACTGAATGCTTTATTCTTTATACATTTTTCGCCAATTAAGTTAAACTTCTGCAATATGATTCTTGAATAACAAGTCAACCGTTGTAACAGTGTATTAAAAACACTATTGTGAAAATGTCAGAAGAAAGTAGGAAAGGAATCTACGACCAGAGTTCTTTTGACGGAATAAAACCTAGACTTAATGACACAAAACCAAAATATCCCGCGACGCCTTTGGAAAATTGAAACGACGCACCGGGGCGTCGCGACGCACAGTTTGAGAACCACTGCTTTATGGTATAGATTTTATGTGATCGAGAGTTCGTCGAAAACAGAGCAAACTCGGCACTGATAAAAGAAGACAATTTCAAAGGCCTAGCAACACTTACCGCATCAGTTGTTTTAACGTATGCAGCAGCACAGTAGAAGATTCTGCAGCATTGTTGCTCGGTAACTGCTTGGATTTCTTTGCTTTTTAGAGCAGATTATTGTCGCCAAACATACCCTATGATTATCGTGTGTTTATTCGCAACGATTTTTAAAAAATCGCCAACACCTCCAAGTAGACTAGATTTCTTTGGGTGATTAAACAAAATTCTTTATTCGCACTGCAATTCGCCTGGCACTGCAAAGAATTGGGTCAATGGTAACTGCCTACTATGTTAATTCGATCGTGCTTATACCAACTGCCTTATTAAAAACATTGTTTACGCCCAGTGATGCCAAAGTATTTTTTATCAGTTTTAGAAACCAAGTTTTTAATTTTTGAGGTCATGTTTCGCTTGCTCTCAACCAGTAAACCGGTAATCTTTTAATTTTGAACTAAAAAGGTACAAACATAACTTACGAGAGAAGACTCTTCATGGCTCTGAGCTTGCTTTCAACTACAGCCACACCGACTAAAAGCTGCTGAAAACTTTTACTATGCTACCTTTGAACACCCTTCATGTTTGCTTCTGCAGACAAAAAACAAACACTGCAACAATGAGTCATGTGCATATTCCACTGTCATTTATTAACTCAAATATTTTGGAATAAATCAGTCAGCTGAATTGACTATTAAGCATCAGTGTTTACTTAAACGAATTCTCTGACTAGCTCGATGCGCTTTCAATGATGGCAATAAAAAGAAAATATGTAATTGACATGTTTTAAATAGGAAAGACCTCACGTTCAAACTTGCCCGAAGTGCTTGACACGTAGGGTTTCTCCCAATTTTTATGCTCCAAAATTCAAATTTTTTGTTGCTTGCCACCGCATATTTGCAATACGCACAGAGCAACTGAAGCTGAACCAAAAATTTATACTTTTAGCCATGCTCAATGATAGGCTTTGAGAATACGACACCTTGTAGCTTGTGAGATAATTCTTTTTTCAGGAAATTTTCAAAAATCTTGACTGACAGGCAGACCTGTTGCTTAACTTAATGAATCGAAAGGTTTTCAGCTGGTTGGAAAGTTGACTGATGGTCATTACAGTAGTTTTATGAAAAGATTTATATTAGTGGTTAATGAAATATAAAAGTGCGAACACAGTGATTCTCAACGTTTTTCCATGCTCCTCTCTTGCATGTACAAACCTCAGACAAAGTCATTTCCTACCTACCGTAAATTACAAAAATTAATTATCTCGTTGGTGGTACAGAATTTTAATATAGCTATGAAAAAAGCTGTTTGTGCCATAAGCTTTTCGTGACGCTCTCATTAGTCGCATTATCGCGTCAAAAGAAAAGATCTAGACTAAGTCAAGATAAAAATTTTATCTGGTTAATTTGGAGGTTAGGCAATCAAGACGAGCCAATGATAGCACTAGTATTGTAAAGCGCGCCAAAGAAAGATTTCGCAATAGCGATAGTTAGAGAAAGCGCAGCAGGAGGCCAAATGCCGCGATTGTCGAAAGAGTAAACAAACTCTTTCTGTCTGCATAACACCGGGCGCTGGATCTTGATTATAAGCATCCTCTTAAGAGATTAAGGTGGAAAGAGCTTTGTGCTGTGGCGAGGAATGAAAACCGCTTGTTATCATAGTTTAATGCTCATTGATCATTTTCTAAAAGATGTTGACCAATGGCAGAGTCACAATCCGGTTTGGTGTCTTTTCGTTTGCACGATCTGTGTGGTTGAGATGAGCGCGGACAGATCAATTGTTGTCTTAACCATTGCGGAACATGCTGCTTCATGCGATCCTGTAGTCGTTGAGATGTTCGCCCTACGTACCGACTATCACAGTCGCACTTATATTCATATATGACTGAACTTTTCTGAGTGGTAGGTAGAATATCCTTGCCAACCACAGGCAGCATGCGCTTTGACGTAAAGATCAATCGGGTGCTGACGGAACTATAGCAATTTTCCACGGCGGTTTTGAGTTCTTTTTCCAAATTTGTGGAGGGCTTGCCAATCCAAGGGATCCTCAAGGACACCGGTTACTTTTTTGGGCCTAATCGCTTAAGGGTGGAAAACTGTGCGATTTTCCTTAAGGGTGAAAAACTGAGCCTGTCATTCCTCTCTGCACCGCAAAAGGGCACAAAATTTATTTCAAGAAGTTGCTTTTTAAAAATAAGGTCTTCAAAATGTAAATAGACACTAAAATACTTTGTCAAAAGAAGATGGCATTCAACTACACGACGAGCACAACAAGCCCCCTCCCCCGATAAAATTGATCATTCTATGACACTGGTTCTAACCTTCTAAAACTTTGATCCCGGCCTCGGTCTGCCTCTCAACACCCCTAATTAGCTGCTATATTATGCCACAGTGCTGCGCATGGTTGCAACTGATGTATAGACGTTGCTGCTCTTACGTTAGCTGATAAAAAACGCTATTATGTAATTGTGCATTATCTTCCAAAACAAAATCTTCCGTTTGAATATTTCAATAAATCAATAAGGGTTTATTGAAACACTGGAGTCTATGAAAAATCCTTTTTAAGAATCCTTTTTTAAGGCTTAATTCCTCTCTTAAACAAATTTCTTTCCAGGAATTAGTAACTCCTTTCTTAAAAATCAAGTGGCTCCCGGATGAGAGCCGTTGTTGTAGCAGCACCCAAGAGCAATTTCTAGATCGTCGACAACGTGCATACTTTATTGTGACAATGCTTCATGTTTTCGTGATAATGCGTTCCAACCTCATGTTGACTGCGTTGGGGGTCTTTGGGAAAGACAACTTAACCATCGATTAATTGAGTTGTAAATGCAATCTATGCGCTTTACATGCATGTTCACACGAATGACGTGGTTATTTCACGAAGTAATAGTATTGCAAATAATAAAAGCCCCCTCCCATAATTTGACAAGACCATCCCTGGACGCGTTTTGTCGTTTTGGACTCATCAGCAGGGCCTGTCCCGTCATCACCAAAAACCAAAATCCAATATTTGCAATAATATGAAAAATGTGGTATCATTCTATTACAAATTCCTTCGCACACATCACGCGCGTGGCGCATGCTATCACTTTGGTACGGGGATCCCATCCGTATCGAAGATGCAGTGTACCACTCAAAGAGTTTATAGTAAGCGAGATCTATTAAAAAGCCTTACCTCCATGAACATAGCACGTGATTACCATAACCGTATCATACATCGACTTATTGAGTTGTAAAGACAATCTATGCGCTTATATGCATGTTCACACGAATGACGTGGTTATTTCACGAAGCAATAGTATTGCAAACAATAAAAGCCCCCTCCCATAATTTGACAAGGCCATCCCTGGACGCGTTTTGTCGTTTTGGACTCATCAGCATTTATGATACGGTTATGGTGGTCACGTGCTATGTTCATAGAGTTAAGGGTTTTAAATAGATCTCGCTTACTACAAACTCTTTGAGTGATACACTACAACTTAACCATGATACCCTTCTTAAATATGATTTGATACATTCTAATTAGCGGGAAAGTTAACGAAAGAAATATCACGTAAATTAAACGGAATGTTGGAACATGGAAACTCCGAGGCAGGTCTGGACAATTGTACGATGTTTAGCTCTACTGTCGCTACAAGCAGTTTGGGTAAATGCAATGAATAAACGACATGGCGAAATCCGAAAGCCAGCAATTAGAAATTTATCGTAGACGTGTTAAATTTTTAACACTTGTCTAAAAAAATACGTGTTTAAAAGATATGATTTTAACGCAGATGTGAAATAGACTTACTCCTTCTCCCCATATCGTGCTTTTAAATAGTTTTATAGTTAGAAACTAGCAGGCTCTGCCGGCGTCGCCCGCAGGGCCCCTGTCAATAACGTCAAGGTTAAGATTGTCGGATCAGCCGGCCGAGTCCGCTTCACCCAACGGATAGTTGTGAAAACAGTAATAAAAAGGTGATGTTTTTTTTTTATTTTTAAAACGCAATCGATTAAAGAAAACATTACGGGGGTTTCCCATAGCCGCTACACGCCTTCCAAGTTTGTCGAGTCCCTAGTTAACGTCTCATTTTCCTGTTTTTCACCAAGGCGTCCTTAAACTCAACTTACTTTTATCCGTTTAATTGAGCAAGTGCTTAAATTGAAAGCACATCAAATTCGTGGAAGGGTGCCAAGGCGATAGATATACAGGGTGTCCACAAAGCTCGTGTGCACTTCAAAAAATTTATAACTTTATTTGTATCTGCGATAAAAATAATCTGAAAAAAGAATTAGAAAGAAGAAAATCTAGATTTTTTAAGGTCTTAATGAAATTTTATTTAAGTTTCCACATGTCCTCCATCATTAGCAATGCAAAGGATAATACAATTTCGCAGTTCACAGAAAACATTTGCCAACTGATTTACAGTAATTCTCGAAATCACATCAATTATTTTAACTTTCAAATCTTGTAATGAACTAAGTTTGGTTGCGCACACAATTGTTTTTACATGTCTCCATAAAAAAATCTAATGAAGTGAAATCTGGAAAATGCGGAGGCCAAGAAAATAGTCCGCCCCTTTCGATCCATCATTTAAGAAATTCTAGATTTAGAAACTGTCTAATATGCAGAGCAAAGTGGCAAGGAGCTCCATTTTGTAGAAACACGGTATCAGTTGAAACACTGTTTCTAACTTTGTGGTAGAGAATCATGCAATAACTGCACTTAAAACTAGGTAGATGCAACTTTATAACACTTTTTACAGATTATTTCTATCGCAAATACAAATAAAGTTATAAATCTTTTAAAGTGCACACGGATTTTATGGACACCCAGTATATTTTGGGGATTAAGATATTAAATATTGGGTTCACTGCTTATATAGGCGTATTTGTATGAGCTAAGGCCTCTGGCTGGGCGCATGTTGATTGGTCCTGCCGTAAATGTACCCAGGCAACGAGCAAACTAACCCAAAGAGATGCATTCACAGCAAAGTTGTTGTTGCAGTGAGGAAAAGCTATACTGGATGATTCACCGCTGCTTCTCTTTGGGAAACGCTGTCTATAAATACTAAATATGCCTTGTCTACAAAAGATTTTCAACGCACGAGCACACACCAACTTGCAGAATGTGGAGACAAAAATATAATTTGTAAATTAGCTATATCGAATGCATCAAAGAAAACACGCTAAGCGTATCTGGCTCTGGTGATCACAAGGCTTAAAGGCTTTTAAAAATTAAAAAAAGATCTCCTAAAAATGCAATCCATGCTAACAAAGACATGATTACAGCAAAGCAAGAGTACATCATTGAATTATGTAGAGTCAAGACTAGCATAAACTGACGATATCAAAGGCACAAGGTATGCATTGTTTACCGGTCAAGTTAAAGATACGAACTAGCTACAGATATGCTGGTAGCAGTACATCAACAACCTGTTATTCGCATTACGTTGATAATAAACATTAAATTTGTTCTCTTTGCTACTACTGCACACAAAACACGAAAGCAGAGCAAGCTTATAAACAGCCACCGGGCCTATTTTGAGGCAACAAATAGATTTGAAAATCAATCAGCGAAATTCTCACATTGTAATTAACGAGCAACGAGAGTGGCTTACTGATCAATCATGGAAAAGAGAAAACAATTTTCCCCATTAATTTATCAATTATTCACTGAACTAAATTTTACGATTTCTTTCCATCAAGGGTTGAACATAATTGAAAACAATTTTGAGATATAAAAACAATTTCACCAGTCCTGAATCACATCCTACAAAAGCATCCCTACTCCTCGTTTTCCAACTAATGACGATGCAGTGCAGTGAATGATGCGGCAAACACAAAAAACACAAAATGACGATGCAATGCAGTGAATGATGCGGCAAACACAAAAAACACAACAGACTAATGAGCTTCCAAAACATTTACGATAACAAGAATAATGAATGTTACTTGACTAAAGGACAGAACAACTAATTCGATGACAGAGCGCATAAATCACACCAACATGGCCGGCCCGAAATTGTGGCTCCGAAAAACGAGACGTACGTAGGAGCAATTTTTAAGAATTAACGTGAATTATCGACACTATACGTGTAATTATACAAATGCAATAACTAACATTTTAACAAAACTGACTTGCTATTAGTGCAGCGAAAAAAAGAACAAGCTTTACACATACTAATATTTTGTGGGCTAGCTAGGCCCACCGTGCATTCCCCTACCAATATATGAAACTGCGTTTTTCTGGTAGTTTTTTATGTGCTTTTGGATATTAGAAAGGTTAACACGAAATAAATTCATACGCACTACCAGTTTTGAGCCACTTTATCTGTTGTACCGACAAAATTTTTTTTCTGATTTTGGGGGGTAAGAAAAACATGAATGGCAATATTTTTGTATTGCAACATCATAAAGAAACAAGCGACCACTCAAAATGTTAGTGCTGCAGTGGTCTACAATGTAAGCTTTGATTCATGCAAATTCGATAAAAAGTATGTCAACAAGGGCAATTATATATTATTTATTTTCAAAGGTTTTCGGAGTAAGTTAGCTACGTGTTTTCGTCGTTTTGTAAATCACACTGACAAAGCTGCCAGCAGGCGGCGAAAGCTTTGCAATTTGTAGAATTTATACAACAAAATTCGTTAATAGATATATGTATATAAATTAATTTATGTAATACTGGTGTGCTAGCATCCTCTGAATTTTTTTTTACAACTGAAATTATAGGAAAAAGACGTTGTAAAGCTTCACTCTATTTTACTCGTAATTATTAAACACTAATAATTATTACTAACAAAGCAGGCAATTATGAAACAACAAAAGCATTATTACATCACACAACCGCATGTGGGCACAAGTACAACGTGTTTTAAGGTTCATCGGACATCATCTATCAGGGGTAAGCGTACACTAAGAACAGCAGGAAAATTTGCACAATCATTGAGATTAGGTCTACTTACTTCTGGTGAATGAACGTTTTGGTTTATCAAGAAACTTTCCGCAACGCGACACCTGTATGCATGTGAACGTGGTTGCAAAGCCATTCCGATATCACTTGAGCCAATGACCACTAGCCGCCTGAGCCAAAATTTGGCTAATAGGGTTAAAGACATATTGCTCGTAGGGAATCCAAGTAATCCGTTTCAGTTTTTCTGTATTTTTGGCTGTGTGATTCTCGAAGTATTTTTTGAAGCTGCATTTGTTACTAGGTTATTCTTTAAAGTTTTTGTTATCAGATGTAATTTTTCAATCTTTTTTCCTTATTAGATGTGATTTTATTAGCTCAAAAATACACTGTAAGAGCCACACTAACGTTTTAAATTGACTGGATGATGAAATAAATATTGAAAATGCTCGTTTGTATGAGTTAATTTTCCATACACATTTGTTGCAAGTAATTGATTTTTCAAATGTTGCACATTAACGTCCAAAAAGGCTAATTGTCCTGATTTTTTAGTGAAAATTTTTAAACCATACCATAGCAAAACAAAGCATAGGTAAAATAGTAAGTACATTTTCATTTCTAAAATTTGCTGACACAGTGAAGATCAAAATCATTTCTCGGAGCCGGGCAAAAGAAATTTAGTTAAGATTTTTAATAAGTATACTTCCTATTTTACCTGTGCTTTGCTTTGCTACGCTATTGTTTAAACAACAATCTCTTTGCCAAAGTTTTAATGGACTTTATTAATAGAGATAATTAGCCTTTTTAGACACTTAGCCAAACGTACAGAACAATTAGCCTATTTTGAATTACCATGAGGACAATTAGCCTTTTCGGGCGTTAATGTACAACATTTGAAAAAATGAATCACTTGCAACAAGTGTGTATAGGAAACCGATTTACACGAACAAACAAAAACGTATTTATTTCATCATCCAGTCAATCAAAACGTTAGTGTGGCTCTTACAGTGTACTTCAGAGCTAATAAAATCAAATCTAATAAGGAAAAAAGATCGAAGAATTACATCTGATAACAAAATTTTTAAAGAATAACCTAGTAACAAATGCAGCCTCAAAAAATACTTCAAGAATCACGTAGCCAAAAATACAGAACAACTGAACGGATTACCTGGATTCCCTACGTGCAATGTCTTCAACCCTATTAGCCGAACTTTGGCTCAAGTGATATCGGAGTGGCTTTACAACCACATTACACGTTATCTTCTTTGTTCTCCAAACCAAAATTTGAACAAAAATGTGGTTTGGTGTATCAAATTTTTGCCGGAATTGCAATACTGTGAATGTAGGTGTCAGGTTTCTTAGTGATAGAAAAAAAAACGGAACATGTTGATGCGGTTGAGACTCTCAACACTAAAAAATCAGCCCTGTGCCAACATGTTATGACTTTCAATCATTGAATAGTGTAACAGCAGCCTATCAAATCAGTCTGTGGAACACTGAGGCTGCAGAGACAGATGCATAGACAAATTGCGAGCACTCCAAAATTCCCGCTTCCACCGGATGTTGTCGAAATTTATTGTATTGGAGTGGTACAAATGTGGGGGAGCGTTAAGAAGTATGGTTATCTGTAAAACGCAAATAAATTACCAAATAAAGCATACACAAAAACGAGATCAGACTACTGGTTCTATTACAACACAAGTTATGCTTGAATATTATATACATAAAAACGAGATCAGACTACGGGTTCAATTACAACACAAGTTTTGCTTGAATACCATATCCACAAAAACGGGATCAGACTACGGGTTCAATTACAATACAAGCCTTACAATTGAGCTTACCGGACTATGACGAAACCGATCCTATATATAGAACGTTCGGTATATTTGTAATCCAAAACAGCAGTGGCAGCTCCAACAGTTATTTCACGCAAATTTTCCTACAGTTATTTCACACAAATATTCCAACAGTTCTCCCAATTGTAAATTCACAATTATTTTGGTTCACATACATTTTTTTGACTTTATCTTCGAATCAAGCACATGTAAACTTAGGAAAGCTCGGGGTAAAAAGCTCAAATTGTTATTACCAGCAGCACGACGTGATGAATTGAGTATCAGACGTATTCGAAAAACTGCGGGTTGACATCTCAGAATGTTATATATAAAATTTAAACGTGTAAATTCAACAAGTCACGTGCATTCAGGCGTCGCGTTGCAGAAAGGTTTTTGATAAACCAAAACACTCGTTCACCAGAAGTAATTAGGCCTAATCTCAATGATTGTGGAAATTTTCCGGCTGTTCTTAGTGTGCTTACCGCTATTAAATGATGAACCGTAAAAGACGTTGTACTTGTGCCCACATGTGGTTCTATGATGTAAAAATGTTTTCGTTGTTAAATAATTGCCTGCTTTGTTAGTAATAATTGCAATTGTTAGCGTTTAATTATATAGATTGTCTTGATATTTTTATGCTAACAGTTTATATGTTACACTGGTGATAACATCGAGCGTATTCCGAAGGTCTTTATTTGTTAAGGGGAGTGATACGTCAAGTTTACCACCAATTGTCAAAAGAACGACTATATCTATTTATTACATCAAATCAGCCGGCTGCTTCGGGATCACCCAATGACACAAGAAACGGCTTCAACATTTAGATGATATACAGGGTGTTCCAAAAGTCTTGGGCACATTTCAAGTCCTCATTTCTGCTGATCTATGAATGGTAGTTGAATGAAACTGTTGTCATTTTAATGCTAAACTCATTGAGTTTTTTGTCATGCTGATAATTTTTTCATATCTTTTCATGTAGCTTAAATAACTAAGATAACCTAGATCCACCAATGACTTTCACTCAACCAGAAAAAGCGTTTTGTGTCCTTAAATTTTCAAAAACTGATTCAGCGACACTTGATGATCGCGTTCTCTTGCGCTGATATCCTAGGTCTCCAGTTGTCACACCTTGCGACTTCTTTTTGTGGGTATCGTGAAAGCACTGGTCTATGCGCCGTCCCCTTCCAAAAGATGTAGTTGATCTCAAGGCCGAATAACGGAAGTTGTTGCAACTTGCAACCATAGACAACACAATGCTGGAACGCATTTTAGCAGAAATTTGGCTATCGGCTTGATGTGTGGCGTGTGAATAATGGTGTTCACATTGAGAATCTTTGAACATCCTATGAAAAATTTGAAACTGCAAGCTTTCAGAATATATCAGATGCATTGTTATTTCCTTAATAGTTTTTGACATATTCAACGCTAAAATGTGCCCAAGACTTTTGGAACACCCTGTATAGCTCGATACTAATATTTTGTTGCAAAACATAAAACAAAACCATCTTTACCATTCCTCCTTTTTGTAGAAGAATAAACAAGTCGTGTGCTAGGATTTGGCCACATTTTAAAATGTTAACAAACTTTATTTTTTTGAAGAATGTTTTAGAAAATTATGGTGGATAATGCCAAATAACTATGTTTTCGCGCCAGAATAATGAAAATATACCAAAGAACTAAGTTTTTCAGCAAATTGGAATTTTGTGAATTCCAAGCACCAAAATTTTGACTATCTTTGACAAATAGGCTACATTCGAAAATGTTTGAAGACTTTATTTTTCGATGAATCTTTTTGCAAATTTAGTTAGATAATGCTAAAGAACCAGGCTTTCTGGAAAAAATAATCAAAATGTACCAAAGAACTAAATTTTTCTAAAAATTGCAAGTTTCTTTGGTCTATCACGAAAATTTTTCGACTAAAAATAAAACATAAATATGACAATCAATTTTTGATCAGCCATTATAAACTAATCCTGACCCTTAACTAATTAGAATAACATAGTGCTGGAAAGAAAATTTCTTCAGCTTTCAAACGACACCGATTGTTAGTACCTTATCATAGCTTATATACATTAATCATTAAACTAATTTTTAACCCAACTAATCAGAATTACATATTGCTGGAAACCAAATTTCTCAGTTTTCAAACGACGCTAATCAATGGTATCTTTTCATAATTTTTATGCATCAAACCTCGGTTTTCGAACACGATTCGTTCTGGAAGGCTGTTCGAAAACCGAATCGTATTTTCCCAAAATAAAAGAGATTAATTCGTTTCATGCACCAAAAGAAAAGCTTATTTACCTACTTACACTATACCCTATATATCGTATATCTACTTACACTAAAACCATTTATTCAAAGAGTCTTGGCAGTCACGTGTCGCTGTTGTTCTTTTTTGTTCGAGTTGTTCGAGAACCGAATTTTTGTTCGAGGACCGAGTTATTTTTATCTCGAATTGTCCGTTCGAAAACCGAATTGTTCGAACTCCAAGATGTTCGAAAACCAAGGTTTGACTGTATATCAAACTTGTCTGTTTTGATCAGCTTGCCACTTTTTTGGGAGATGGGAATAAAAAATACGCTATAGGTGTTCAAGTTTTATGTTTGTAGTATGAAAACATGTAGTAAAGGTACATAGTATATTTTATCAAAATTGACTAAAATAATCTTTGAGTTGTTAAAACAATTCAAAAAATCGGTTGAGAAATGAGATCACAAATTAGTTTTTAAGTAAACTAATTTTGTAAAAGTTTTGCAATTTTTGAAAAATATCATCATATGATGATCTCTGATAGCAAAAGACTTTGTTAATCGTACCAAACAGCATTATGATATCAGCGAGGTTGAAGCAGGCAGAAAAAAGGAAGAAGCATGCTTAGAAGGCTTTAGATGCTTAAATAAATAATCTGTTGTTGCATGGTCAATTGGGCATTTATTGTTGTAGAGTGTTTTTATCAAAAGCATTTTGTAAAATTGTTTCAAAAAACCTTGTAATTGCGTTTTTACGATCTGTATTTTTTGAGAAAATACAGAGAACAAAATATGCAATCAAGCGTTGATTGTGACGTCATTCCAGACCGATGGGATGAAATATTTTGTAAGTTAGGAGCTAATTTTCTTTTGAGCAAATAATAGTTTTCCTCTGTTAAGAAATACAAATTAAAAAGAATAGATTTGATTATGACGTCGCAAACCCCTTTTTGGCACTCACCCCTGGGTGGCGATCAGTTGTGCCAAGTTTGATGTTTATACGCCCAGTCGTGTCGGAGGAGTTAGTGCGTACGTATGTACGCGTGTACGCACAAACAGAACTCTGCTTTATATATAAGATTACGGTACTTACTTTTACTTGGTATTGGTTAAATGACGTTATTTTAAATGAAATTCAAAGAGTTACACTTCACGATTAGCAGACGTTTTTCTAATCACAATCACACTGTTGGAGCTTGACCTGATTGCGTTAGAAATTTCAATTGACCACATCAGCACCAACATCCCATGTAATTTTAATTACGTGTACAGTAGTCAACATGTTGACAAGTTATTGTTGAGAAAGCTTTGCTCAAACCTGCTGAATTAACGATTAGCTAGATCGATGTTACCACAAAATAAATACTGATAAAATAAAATAAATGAACGAAATGTCAAGTGACGTGATACATCAGGACAGAGGAGCAGACTCTCCAAAAAAGTAAATATTTGAATGTTGGTCACCACCGTAAAGGAGCTGACTTTTTGTAATCGCGGATTTAGTGTCACGTGATGTCAAGATTGTGTTTAGTTAGTGAAAAAGGCTCAAAAACCATCTTTTGTTGTTCGTCTGCTGAGCTCGCCGCAGAAACGCATTAAAGCTAGCGGTATGTTAGCTTAGTCCAAAGCAGGTTTAAGCACATTGACAAGATAAAGTGCCCGTTGACCTTGCAGAACAACCTATATATCAACTTGCTGGGTTCAAACGAGTGTAAAACTTGAAAAATATAAAGTTTACTCTTTGCGCCTTTTAGCGGTTGTAAAAATAAACTACTTTTAAGTTAAATCAAAGAATCGTTTTGCGCGACTCCAAACCGTAGACTATTTGAACTTAAATTTAGTACGCATTAATTTTAGACATGATAAAACGGGAATATGTGTGAAAAGCTTAAGTTTTCGAAATGTTTCGTTTTTGTGACACGTCCAACATACATGCAGTAGCACAACTTTTATTGAGATAAAGCTACATTTACAATAGTGCGGTGACTTGTGGGCGAGATATTGCTGAGGTTTAACAGATTGATAGTGGGTTTGCGCAAAGCAGACCCCACAAAAAAAAATGTTTGAATATGAAGCAGAGGACAAAAGTTGTGAAATGTCACTAGAAAACCAATTTAAAGCGAAATTGTTTTTGCCATTGACAGATCATGCAATATGTGATTAAAAAGACCGCTTTGAGCAGAAGCATACGTTGGGTGCAATTTTTAATTTTTTTTGTCATCAAGACAATCTTTTGCGAGTGTAAAAGCACAATCGTATTCGCAGTGCGTGTCAAAGTTTCTACAAAACTACGGGGGATATTAGCCCTACGAAAATTAATGATGAGTTGGAAGATGGAACGATTTGTGGTCATTGTAAAGAAAGCAAAAAAGACCTTAAAACAGTCAATGAGTTTCTGACCAATATTCAGGGTGGGCCAAAAGTAGGTATACAGTTATTAAAGTATTTTTTATATGCTTTGAAGTTACATGCAGTGTACTTTATGTTACTTGTTAAGTAGCACAAACATTGTTTATTTTTTCGATAATAATTCTAACTTGAATTTACATTAGTTTTCTAGCTGGTTGGAAGGTAGTACAGTTTTGTAAATCTTGATTATTTTAGGTTTAATGGCAAATAATTTAAATGAAGAGCAAAGAAAATGGGTGTCAGAGTGTTTTGGACAGGTGTGAAGAATGTTGCAATGTTGGCGGAGGAGATTTTGAGCACTAAAGAGATTAAATAGTTTTGTCTAAGGTATAACTAGCATTCTTGAAGTTTAAAAGTGCCTAAATGAGAACTACAAACTTACTTTTTGAACCTAAACCCTACTTTTAATAACTGTATACCTACTTTTGGCCCACCCTGTATATCAAAAACAACTATAGAAAATATATCCCAACTTGTGTAAAGCTCTTTGAGTTTTGCTGACATGTCCACTCTCGGTAGCAGTTGCTGAGAGAAGTTTCAACAAAATGAAACTAATCAAATTTTTCACAGATCCACTATGACGGATAAAAGGCTTACATCATTAGCAACAATCTTCATCGAAAGCGTGTGTGTGCGAGAATTAGATTTTAAATCACGCAGTAAATTTTAATCACGAGTTTGCCGCCGAGACAGCTCGTCGAAAAACATTTTGAAAACTGAGCAGGGATATTTTTTAAAGTTTTCAGAAAAGTGTTTTCTTTGTTTTATGGTTTGTTATTATCCAATTGCCTTCGCAAGTGCCAAAAATATCGTTATATTGTTTTGAATAAAGCATGGCTCACAGTTTTGGCAATATAGGCCTATTTTGAGGTTGAAGTAAGTGACCATTAAGATTGTCTTTCTTCAGATTCACTTTTACAGAAGCTCTACAGAACGCCGCCAGCGCTAAATTATGCATCGGCCAACGATTTTTTAAGTTGTCCATACTACTTGCACAGCAAAAGTGGAAAAGCTGCTGTTAAATATTGTTCGTGCCTTTTGTTGTGCCGCTGCAAGGGAGTTTATTCATTTGGCTTTTTCTCGCCTGATAAGCTTAAAGCTGCCTTCAGACCGCCGCAATTACACTTGCTTATCAGTTGCTGTTTTGAGTTGCCAGCGAACGGACGTGTTACTTGCCCTCGACAGAGTATTAAGGAATTTCAAGTTCTTGGAAGCTTAATTAGTTAGGTAAATATTATTCTGTTGTAGGCAAGCCACCGCATTTTTACGATTATTCATGCTTTGTTTCTTACATTAACAGAAACCGTTTTCGAGTACGTTGTGTGTCGCCAGTGTGGCTGTCACGTTTATTTGGAATAAGGAAGTTGCGTAGACGCGTACGCTTGATAGAACAGCGGCAAGGAAGGGAGGCGAACTTGAGACGCGTTCACTAAGAGCTTCAACCGGGCGTGTGACAGAATCAGCACTTGGCCCACGCTGAATTAAAGATCTGTTACAGCTGCCCAGCGCTGAGTTTGGGGGCCTTCGATTGGGCTAGCAACTGCACTGGGGGGGATGAAAAATATTGGAAAAAGGCAAAGCTTCTTTTCTCCCTCTGCCGTGACCAGGACAAGTAGGCACAACTGAGGGGTTTGATGTCAAAAAAATAATTAAAAAAGGAGGGTGGACCAAGCCATGAAATTGGCCCAATGCTTAATAGTTTAACTCGGTAATCTTTAAAATGACCACAATTTGATTCTTAACTCTAACTTTGACCTTCTTTCCCTTCACTTCAGCTTTTTCTTTTTGAAAAGAGTGGATAAATACGAGTATATGTAATAATAGGTTGTCGGTGAGTTTGACCAGTTTTGATTAAAAAGTTGTATGATCAGAATTAGGGACACCGTCATAGTGGATCTGTGAAAAATTTGATTAGTTTCATTTTGTTGAAACTTCTCTCAGCAACTGCTACCGAGAGTGGACATGTCAGCAAAACTCAAAGAGCTTTACACAAGTTGGGATATATTTTCTATAGTTGTTTTTGATATATATTGGTCAGAAACTCATTGACTGTTTTAAGGTCTTTTTTGCTTTCTTTACAATGACCACAAATCGTTCCATCTTCCAACTCATCATTAATTTTCGTAGGGCCAATATCCCCCGTAGTTTTGTAGAAACTTTGACACGCACTGCGAATACGATTGTGCTTTTACACTCGCAAAAGATTGTCTTGATGACAAAAAAAATTAAAAATTGCACCCAACGTATGCTTCTGCTCAAAGCGGTCTTTTAAACAACATATTACATGATCTATCAATGGCAAAAACAAATTCGCTTTAAATTGGTTTTCTAGTGACATTTCACAAGTACATCACATTACAGACTTGATAAAGAAGGTCATGCCAAATGACAACAGAAAAAATGAAGTTCCATCATTCAATTTCAAGTATCGATGCACAAACATTAATTACTGTTCCACCATCCTTTTGCTAGGCAGTAATTTTACAATTCTTTCGAAAGTTTGACCACATCAGTCAAATAATAACGCAAAGGTGAGATGCAGTGGATCCGACTATCCCAGCGTGTAGCAGTTTGCGATTTGAGTGATAGCGGCACATCTTTTTTTAGTATGGTCCAGCACAGCGTGGAAGATGAAAAGAGTACATGCAATTGCGTCAACACACCAAAAAATAGCAATGCTTCAGTGGAAGATTTCGCGCTATGTACCACAATAAATTCAGTAAAGGATTAGTGCATGGAATATAAAACGCTTTTGAATTAATTTGCAGAAATCTTGCTTGGAGCCCAGCTTCATTCCCTTTTATGTCAGCTCCATTATCGTTGCATTGACTACGACAATCAGAACTTTTTAACCCTAATTCTTCGGGTTGTTTTAAGAAGACATTCAGCAAGCATTTTCCAGTGCTGTCATTGACTATTAGATAACCCAAAAAAAGCCTCTTTACCTTAGCGTCACTTTTGTGATTGCATTAAACAAAACGCAAAATTACAGTCAATTGTTCTCGAATTGGAATGTCTGAAGAACAATCGAGAATTACAGCAAAGTATTTGGCCTGTTTTGGTTGTGTAAGAAGTACTTTTTCAGCTTCCTTTGCAATCAAGTTTATCAATTCATTCTGAATATCTTTGCTTACATACTGTTGTTTAGAATTGTGCCAAACTATTCTGCTTTGTAATTTATTCAAAACGGGATCCCTTTTCGCTAGTAGTTCAAATAATCCCAAAAAATTACCATTGTGGTGTGAACCAAAAGTTTGGTTCGACCCTCCAAAAGCAAACGAATCTCCAAGGCTGCCAAAACTATTACGATGTCAATTAGTCGCTCCAAAGCAATACTCCAAATTTTCTTTCCACAAGACAAATTTGCATTGCTTGTTTATCCATTGTAGATCGAGTGTTAATACCTTCTTTAGGCAAAGGCCATTGACCAAAGCACTTTTATAAGAGACCATTTTCACGTTTCTTTTATTTTTTGGAAAAGCCATCCCGCGTGTTTATGCCACTACTAAATGGACTAGCTGAGTTGTCGAAAAGTTTGCAGTAAAAGTATAATGCTTTATCGGAATCTAGAGAATACACCAGCCATGACCGCGCAACAGTTTCTCCTTTACGCAAAATACGTTTGTTGTGAGTAGATGAAAGTCGTCTTTTGTTGCCTTGCGGGGAAAATTACTTACAACTCGATAAGGTCTTTTTTAGGCGATGTCAACTCGTTGTGCGTTAAATACAATGTCGGGGGATTTTTTCGGGTCACTTGGGAGTGAGTCATGCAAGGGATGCGGAAGTGATCGTGATATATCAATGTTATTTTCTGGGTTTGCCGCACCGGGAGATATAGACAGTTGATTTTGCTCTACTAATTCAGACGAGGTCTTTTCCGATTCTGTATCGGACTCTGCTGCACACATTAAATTCGAATTATCGTTATCAGGATCCGATAATTGTTATGTAACATTATCTTCAGCCTCTTCGGCGGCAACGGAAAAAATCTCATTATTTGATTAGTTTTTTTGCTTCTTCCTGTGCAGCTACCGCTTGCTTTTATTTCTGTGCTTTGCTCTTTTAGCGTTAATTCATTATGCAGCACTTCCCACTTATCTGAAAGTAACCTAGCTACTAACTTCTACATACCATACACATTTTAATGATAGTAATGTTTCAGCGTAGTGGAAAGGAAAAATCAGGGAATAGCCTGGAAAACGACACCCGCTAACGCACTTCTGCAACATGTTGCCCAGCTTACCCTATGTAGCTTACCGGTATATTCTATTTCCATTTTTCTAGACTATCTGCTTATTTTACTCAACTGTTTGCTTTTCTGAAGTTAACCTAATTTCTTTTTGGGTTGATTTCAAGTCGTCTGCTTTCACGCAACCGATATGAATTTTCACATCTGTTTCAAGCGAAAATCGCACTGAATTTGATTTTGTTGCGGCGCGCCAATGTGAGCATTTCCACTTCCATTGTGTGTTTTCTTCATCAACTTCAGATTTTTTGACTTCTGTCCCATTGGCCTCTAATGTTAAGTTAGTCTAAGTAAGTGCAACTGCAGCTGTTGTTGCCTTAGTCTAGAAACAACTCACTTATTTCGAAATAAAATGTATTCATTAGATAAGTTGAAACAAGACAAATAAGTGTGTACTCACATTCAGGTTTGGGTCCCAAACACGGTCGTTTAAATTGCTTTCGTTCAATATGGACCAAATTCATTCTGTATGAGATAGATAAATCAATAAAACAAAAAAATTTTGACCACACCATTCTTCCCCTTTTGTAAGGAAAACTGTTTAAGTCAGTAGTCAACCTATAGTGTTGGCTGTTTAAGTCGGCCAGTGTGGGCCAGTCGGTATTTCTAAAAATGATCGTTTTGACGCTAAGAGCGGGGCCCCCAGGTGAGACCGCGTCCCCCGCCTGGGGAATACAGGGGCGGTTCCGCCAGCCCTGTGCACCAGGTTCCAGTACGCTTATTTTCGAACAAAAGTTATTTCCTTAAGGTGCGATTTCACGCAGTGGTATACCTATTGTTTTCTTTTGATTTTCCCCACAAACTTTGGATTTCGTCAAATGTTCCTCAAATCCTGACCTTCGTACTTTTAAATCAAGATTGGTCTTATTAACAACTGTCGATGATTTCAAAAATATTCATTTAATATATTTCGTTCCCTAAGTAAGAAGAGGGGGAAACCAATTCAAAGTCGTGGGTAGGCGCCAAAATATTCCAAATCTCGATCTCCTAGCTTTTAAAGTAAGCTTACTCCTCAAAAGTGTTTCATTTTACAACCGTTTATACTGTACTTTTCATTGACTAAGTACGGAGAAGGGCGGAAAGACAGTGAACATAAAAATTAATACAAATGTAATTAAGGTTGAATTGGGCGCCAAAAAAATTTAATTCTTTACAGAAACAAGTTATTAAGTGGTAGCTGTACTTACGACTTTTTCGTAAATATGTTTGTTAAGTCCTTTGCTACCCGCATGTTCCCGGGTTCCGTCAAAGAGGCCTTGTCTATCTCTCAATAAAAAAAAACAGAGTAAAGTATATCGGTAGTGAAGTTAACGCGGAGTCTGACCTCTGCAGTTCGGTTACTACATTAGGTTATAGATTTTGTTTAGGCTACCATATGTTCTGCTTTTAGAGAACATATCCTCCTTTTGCAAAAAAATTATTGGTGTCCGAGCATACATATAAATTCCTAATTTCCTCGGTTTTTGCGTTTATCTCAAGTTTCAGCACAAAATAGTTGCATAATTGTCTAATTACGGCATTAAAAACAGCACAAATTCACATCGTAGGTCTATTTTTTGTCACAAGCCAAATGAAGATTTTTAAAAACCACCTAAACTTAAACCTCGAATAGATTTTTTTGGGACTTCCTGTATTGTCTTTAGAAACAAATTATGCTTTTTTTAGTTATTGCCATGATTTTGAAAATATGTTGTCTCTAGGGGATGTGAGTAGCCAAAGTTTTGTGCTAATGGGGCGGATAATTTTTTCATTCTTGCAAAGGAGCTCACTTCAAAATTTGACATCCGACTTTGCTTTCTGGAACCAAGCAATATGTTTTGAGTTCGAGATTGGACAGGCGTAGCATACGACTGTGCAAAAGTAATCTAACCTGGAGTTCAGTCAAAGTTCACTTCTTATAATTTTTATACTTGCCGTTGCATTATTAAAAAATAACAGGTTTATATGTTAGTGATATATCATTCTGCTTTAACTGACATCATAACAGTACAAGGCTTTAATAACTATGATATTAAAATAACAGCAAATAATAACCTCAGATGCCACTGCTTTTGCTAAAATGTTCCATGGTTTAACGTCATTTAACAATACAAAGAAGCAGAGTTTTCTTTTAAGCATTAAAGAAAAAAAAAAAAAATTATAATTAGAAAAATATCACTTGTAGTATTGCCGATAAAACTCAAATCGACACAGAATTTTTCTATCACAAGCACCGTTTTAATCTCACAAAAAAGCTTTCAATCGCGTTTCTACTGACAGTACTTTTTGAAAAAAAAGAAAAACATATTTTATAAAAAATATTGATTATCACGTCATCGTACTCCCTAAAATTTTTTTGAGTTGGATGGCCTGGAACTGACTTTTGTCGGAGCTAAAAATTGCTTTCTTACGTCAAGAGAAGCAAATTTTTGAAAAATCATCGTTAATTGTGACGTTTTGAAGACGTCACCGATTCTCTGATGACACTCATTCCAGGGGATGATCATTTACGAAAAGTGATATATTGGTACACCCAGTAGTCTTGAAGTAATTTACTCAGGCAGACACACAGAAAGAATTGTGCTTTATAGTCAGTGGCGTACGCAGGGGGTCCTATGCACGCGCCCATTCAGGAACAGAAAAATGTCTGTTTCAGCAATTATTTGCCAAAAATCTTCCTCGCGCCCACCCTCAGGAAATTGTGGAATGTGATTGTCGGCTGCATGATTGCAACTGGAACACGAATTTGTCCAAATTTAGCGACGCCGACGGTCGATCTCCAAAAAGTACAATTTCGGGGCACTGCCCTCATTGTTCGCCGACCTCCGATGATAAAAACCTTGCGGCCACCTTCAAGGGATTTCTGCGTACGCCCCTGTTTTCAATACAGATTTGCTGAATAAAAGAATGTTAGATTCGCCGAACCTACAGCAATGGGCCACATTTTTCTCGGAAACACGAAACCGATTGTTTTCAGCCCTGGTATGCAGAGGCTAGAGCTTTTTGGCTTCCGAATTTTTTCTTTCGAGTTCAAAATCTACTTTTAAACACGGTCTTGACCTCTATACAGTACATTGAAAGTTGGCTATCTACACTGTTAAAAAATGTTACTGTCATTTTCTTGACAGCAGCGTACAGATGTCTACCGTAACAATTTCCCAATTAATTTTAGTTGGCCTATTTTGTTACAAAATATTTCCTGTTTCGAAATACAACAAAATATCTGTAAATTTGCCAAGTTTTTTTGGTTAACATTTACAAACAGTGAACGTACTGTACTTGTTTCACATCCCAGATAAGACTTCGTATCCAAACTGAATATGCTTAAACTTGATGTCGGCTGCAAGTAACAGCTACTATAACTTTTATGTCTGTTCTAAAACTATATCAAACATAGTTGGTTGATCATCAGTTTCTCAAGTGTTTTGTACCACCAATTGAAAAACTTGTGCTTCTGTGATCAGTCACCTTCGCATTTTCTTGAAGAATCTTCCGTCTAAAGGAGATGTTTGATTCAAATCACGATTTGTATTGAAACGAATAAAACTTTTTTGAGAAAAAAAAGATGAAAACAACTCGTTTTTGGCAAGGTAACACTGCATCCACATATGTGATTTTTTTAGGGAAAAAACCAAGCATACTACAAAACTTTTTTACACACAGAGCTGGTTGACTTTGCAGGAGCTAGGTTTACAAAATTCACAAAGAACCACGCATAAATATAGAAATCTGTAATACACAAGTGAAAACAAGTAACATATCAATGAATCAATTGGCTCTAATAATGTTAGTTGTGCTATAGATCAACTATAGCACAACTTGCGGACGTGAGTGGTCGGTTGTGCCGTCGTGCACATTAATTTGATCTCCGAAAAAGAAAGAAAATCACCACTTTTACAGACCGGCGCGATGGCGTAGTGGTTAGAGCGTCCGCTTCGCAGTCGGTAGACCTAGGGTTCGTTTCTCAAGTCGAGTCATACCAAAATACTTTAAAAAAATGGTATTCACAGCTTCCCTGCTTGGCGCTCAGCACATGAGAGATAGTGTGGAGTACAAGCCGGCAAGCTTTCCTGTTGTGTCCTTGGGCAAGGCACTTAACGGGATGCTTCCGTCTTTATGTGGCAGACAGATGGTGGGGCCAAGCAGTCTACCCGTCGTGGTGGCCTAGTCTGACGAAAGACATGCAAACCGAGCATGAGCTCATACGCGTGAATGTGAATGAAACCACTTTTACATGTATAGAATAAAACCTCCATTTGAAAACAACATGAGTAAGTTTCCTCTTCATAAAAATGATAACCAAAAGAAGAAAAAATATCTTTGCCTTTATGCCAAGTGAAACAAACTCAATTTGAAGATTCATTTGATGAAAAGAAGTTTTGCATTTAAAAAAAGACTTCACTTTGTAACGAAGTCAAAAAACTCAATTTGAACTTTAATTGTAATGAAAAACAGAAAACTTTGCATTAAGAAAATTATCTCCAATAAAAGTAATTGCTTTTTAAGGAACAGCAAAATACTCAATGGCGGCTGTGAGTGGAACAAAACTCGGTCGCACGGCTTCCAATAGCGAGAAAGCTGTGCATCCCTGTACTTAACTGAAAAACATTCTTGCCTACAAAAATAAATACAAAGGATTTGTGTTGTTTACAGTAACCACGCCGATACGATAGGCTCACTTAAGATTTATTCAAGTTTATTTTATTTGCTACCAAATTTTTTTTTTGATTTGAGGCGAAAACAGTTTGATGACCTAACATACTAAAAGATTTGCAATGAATTAAGTGTGGGTAACTACCCAAAAGTAATGTTGCAAGTGTTTACCAGCAGTTTCTGCTCCAATAAACCAATCGGCAAATGATTCAATTCTTACTGTTTGATTTAGAACAAACAAATTAATCCAAGTGAAACTAAATTTTATTTCTACTCAAATCTTTCAAACTTAACCCAAAACTCTTCGTTCACCAATCGAATCTTAAAATTTTGTTAGTCTGACCTCTGCTCAAGCTTGTGCACAATCAAGCAACCAAGGACATCATGGCGATATCTTTTTAATTGCCGACATCACGTACGTCGCGCGATTATTTTGGGCAGTATCTATGGCGTGCATTGCTGCCAATATGAAATGTAAAAAAATCCTATAAGGGTCCAAAAAATTTCCAAACTGATAATTTTTGTATCAGAAATCCAAATCTGAAAGGTTTGGCACGTCATACGCTTGAGTTCTGCCACACAACCGATTACCAGTAATTTAGAAAATGCATTTCATTGTGATGTAGACCAGCAATAAAAGATCCTCACCCAAATGTTTTCAAATGCATCCCAAGATTCTACCAAAATTTTCTAGATCAGTTTCAAAAACCCCAAGATTTTTCCTTATGCATTTGGTGAAAAAAAACTTTAGTGATTTTAAAAATTCTCAAGATCCTGGAATAAATTCCCACGAATGGCAACAATGGTAGTGTGATTTCTTGCTTCACTTTAAAAGTCCAGGAAAAAAGGAAATCGAATGATTGATGAACAACAGATACATCTATCTACGGGAAAAATTCTCAAGAATTAATTTTCTTTCACATCTATGAAAAGACTAGTTTTGAATCATTTTTTTCTCAAAAACATTACACTCGAAAAGAATGACACATCGTTTGGAGTCTGGACTAGGGTAGTAAGGTGTGATCTATTATAACTTGTTTTAGGTAAAGCTTAGCTAGCCTAAACTAAGGCACAGGTGATCAAAAAATTGTTTAGCCCGATTGGGCAGAGGATATACGAGTCTAGTCCAGATTTTTTCAGTAA
Source organism: Trididemnum clinides (assembly GCA_963675345.1). Classification (NCBI taxonomy): domain Eukaryota; kingdom Metazoa; phylum Chordata; class Ascidiacea; order Aplousobranchia; family Didemnidae; genus Trididemnum; species Trididemnum clinides. The sequence continues at coordinate 14,299,976 of OY776300.1, read as the reverse complement.
CTGTAATTTTTTTGAAAACGCTTGGCCATTTTTGAAAGATTTTTGCTTTTTACATGGTTTCATCTCAGGTAGCCTTGGTTTACTCGTCCTACATTTTGCTAGCCTAAAGCTACAACAATGAAAGCTCTTGATTTTGCGTAAAGCTTAAATATTGCTCCTAAGTTAATTCTAAATAAAATGTTTAATTTTATGGCCGGTAAATTTGCAAAACAGGTAGTATCACTAAATAGTTTGTACGACTTGTCCTGCTTAGCCAACTAGTTTCAGGACGTCTCTTGTGTTCATAGATAGCCTGAACGAATATCGACAGAGCTGACAAAACTCGTGTCTTGAAAGACAAGGTGCTGTAAAAGGATCTAGTCAGTAAAACATAGATTTCGGCAGCTCTGTCGATAGCTGGCCAGATTGTTTGTGAGTACACGGAGATGTTCCGTCCCCTGCAACTATTCAGCAAGCCAGGACAAGTTATACTAACTATTTATAACTGCACCAGACACGTATGCATAAGCAGTTTTTCACGTGCTCCCCCTGTAAGCGATCTCGACTGTCGCTGACGGAGGTGTAGTGAAGAGACCAAAGAGATCGAAACATGTCTGTTGGCATCTGTCGTAGCATCACTATTACTTCGTGAACCGGTAAAAATGGAGAAAAATTAATGAATTTATTTGTTCAGTTTGATTATCTTTTGAACAAGAAAAAAACAATAAAAGCGAACAATATTAGCAAATTTACTTTTTAAATTTTGTGATTACGGAGCTTGGAAAAATTACTTTGAAAATGAAAGAAAATGAGTCGATTTACCTCTTTAAAGTTCTAATTTTGGACGGTGAGCAATGTAATTTATATAGAAGAAAATGTAACTAAATATTTTTGGTAAAAATAGGCAATTTTTCAACAGTGTTTATAAATTCTCGTGAAACAACTTTTTACAACTTTTTACTGCTTTATCAGTTTCTTTTCGTGTCTTTATTTCTTTCAATATCTTCATATTAGGTTGAAACAACAAAAAAACTTGGATTTAGCATTTTACCGCCTTGCAGTCAATAGATGCTTGAATTCACCTACACTACCCATGGTTTCACAACATGCGAAAAGTTCTGAATGGTAGACTGAAACAGAAGCTCAAGAAACGATAGTTTTAGACCTAGGGGAGAAGTGTGGTAAGGCGATGGTCAAAAACGTGGAATTCAAAGAAAGCAGATGCTGTAAAACTGAAGGCATTTGAAATTTGGTTTGGCGAAAGATGGATAGAGTAAAGTGGACAAACAGATTGTCAAAAGCGCAAGTTCTAAATCTTGTGAACAAAACACTGTAACTATTAATCGAGATCAATTGAAGAAAACGAACATGAATTGGACACGTTTTATGACATAATTGTTTGTTCAAAACCATGACAAAGGGAAAAATGGAAGAAAGATCTCCGAGAAAAAGAAAGAAAAAATGATGGTAAATGATATCAAAAGTCGAAAAGTTCAGAAAGTATGAAGAGAAAATTTGAAGATGGAACGGAGAGGCAGAATGATGTTATAAAAAACCTGCCTTTAGGACAGATCACCTTGGATGACAAAATCCTATATAATATTTGATATAAACATCCAATTCAGCAGTCAGACTGCCAAAGGAGGAGGCAAAAAAATGCATAGAATATCTCCTATGTGTTCGCATCGAATCGCGCTGAGGCTGATTGCTGTTTACATTTTCATTGACCAGGGGTTCCACAAATACAGTACTTTTTGATGCGACTCAAAAAAATTATACTGAAGTCTCGCCACCCAACCATTACTGAGCAAAGTTTTACGAAAAGTAGCTTTCACTGAATTGCAAGGTGAAAGCTGTTGGAAATTGTAGCAATTTTTTAAAAATAAATTGTGTAAAACTTGGTACAAAAATAGCATATCAATGCATCTCAAATTTTTTCTGTTTAATGAGTATCCATTTTGGCAATAGTTTAATTTTAAAGAAAGCTACGCTTTAACTAAAAATAGACTCTGCTCGCTGCATGCTAGACACATTATTTAACTAACCATAAAGTACAATAGTGACGTAATAAGCGAATATTACGAAAAACATTGCGTGTCTATGAATCAACATTATACTTGTACATATTTCAACCAGATCAATTCGTTCTTTCGACAATTTATTATTAAAATTTAACGTTTCGCTCCCCTTAGTTACCGGGGAGCTTCTTTAGAAAACGGTAGCTGTTAATAATGTAACATACAAACTGTACAACATAAAAATATAAAGACTACCTGTATTACTAAACACTAAAAATTATTTATCAACAGGGCAGGCAACACGTGATAACAAAAACATTGTTACATCACAGATACAGGAGTGGGCAAGTGAAAAGTTGTGAGATACATAAGACATTATTTATTGGAGACAAACGCACTATTATACTTGTACAAGCAATAAAGGAATTGCTTACATCTAAAAGAATTGCACCCTCCGGCAAGGGAGACAAAAATACGTCGGGGAGTAAGTTTCAATTTCTTTGCAACTCAATATGCAACGTCTCACGACCGAACTTTGGGTCGCGACTCACTATTTGCGGGCTCCTGCTGTTGACCCTGAGGTAAACTGTAAAAATTGATATCCTCATGCGTCATTGCTGCAGGTATTTTTCATAAAAAGAGTTGCTTGGGTAGTTTATATCCGGCGAAAAAATTTACACAATCAGGGTTTCTCGCAATACCTTTGCACTAGGGCTATATTTTTATTTAACCACAAAAACGAAAAGATTGAAATATTATACTTTAATTATGATCTACTATACACGCAATTACACGCAGTAAAAAAGTATCAAAAAAATCACATAGAATGTTAAGTTGGCGACGTAACAATGCGGAGTAAAACAAGTTTTCCGATTAATCCACTGTAAAGTCAAAAATAACTTCCGCACGCCGCCATATCATGTACCGCCTGTTGGCCTTTACAGAAAGATTTACTACTTATAAAAAAATTGAATAAAGCGCAGGTAAGTGTAGAACGGTTTGCACGAACCTATTTTAAACTTTAGCACGTAAAAATTCCGGCGCTGGTCGTTTTTAAGAATGTCTAAACACAAGTTATTCTACTTGTTACCGGTAAAAATTTCCTGTGATCAGTAAAATAAACATTTGGACTTTCAGCTTAAGTAATCTATATTTGAGTTCAAGTTCAACTTTAAGTTTACGAAGGTTTCGCCAGTGCGAATTTGGCAAAATGCTTAGTAACTTTGCTTTCACATGGGGTTGAAGATTGTTTGTTCTTTTTTCTCCGGGGGTGAAAATATGTGCGACACATTGCAGAAAAAGCATGGCAGAAAAGTGTAACATTGCAGACTATTGTATTCGGTTAACAATCCAATCAAAAAAGCATCACCGCTGCATAGGCACTTCTTTAGACACATTTGCCCCTCTACCCAAAATTATCCAACTGCTGACTACTTAGCAAAAAGAGCTCTTTACAGTTGACAGCAGCCTCAAAATTGGTTTGGTGAATTAAAAAGAATATTACGCTGAATATTTTACAGCTATCTTTCCCAGTGAATTAAAAAACTTAGCTGTTGAAGTTGACGGTAAAAATAGAAACCGAGGCTTTTTGAGCTCGAGACTTTAACCAAAATTTATCGACTAACGATATTGGAATTAATTATGTAGATTTTGTGACTTTAGCAAGTCTATGGTCTCTCATCATTTCTTGTCGGCAGGTGGTCAGACAGAGCGTTTCGATAAGAACATCAATGGTCTTTAAAAAGTGTTGTTACCCATGCGTTACCCAGGAGGTGGCCTAAAAAGTGCCAACCAAAAGTTTAATAACTATCACCGAAAAATTGCTGACAAAAAAAGAACTTTTTAGAGACTGTAGTTGTTGGAAAGTCATTACCTGAAATGTGTCACTCTGATCGTCCCTCGCCTTTTTCAACCTTGAAACAAAACAATCAAACACATTTCATGAATTAAATATACCAACCATTTTTTCTGACGAAACCTCAAAGAAGATATCTTGGCAATTGTATTGCAATGTTTCTCTCAACTTGATGACCATATGACATTTTAATTTCATTCTCTACGTACGTGCGAAAGCGGGTTTAAAAAAGGCTTAGCTAGCTTTTTTACCATAATTTCTACAAATGATTCTGGCAAAGGATGAAGGAAATACACTAAAGCAAGAGATGATATGACATGTCTTAAAACATCAGTAGGAAGGCTGGGGCCAGATCAATGATCTCGTTGAAATTTTTAAAACCTTTGCCTTTGACACCAAAGCACAATAAACAAATTTAAATTTTTTATCCCATTATGCAGACTTCAAACTACTTTTTTTTAGCCACTGGCAATCTATTTATCAACTCGCTTGTTGAGAATCGCTCAGAACCGGAGTCGTCGCTAAATCTGAAGTGTAGATAGTGTCAAGCTGTTGTTGCCACAAGATTTAACATAAACATTTTAGTTGAAATATACAAAGATAAAGCTAAAGTATATAATTTTAATTACAGGGTATGAGATAAGTTTTGTAGATTATTGTTTGTGAACACTAGTTTCAAAGTGATCGCGAAAATATTCCAACTTCTAGGAGTCATAACGTGAAGATAAAAAAATATCTTGCTCAATTTATTTCAAAAGCGCTTTTTTGATGACAGTGTGTTGTGGGTATAACGCAAGACCTTTGGTCAGATCAGAATTTACATGTGGAAAGTAGTAAAAAATAGCACCTCGAACTAAGTTTTTGGCTTTTTGGCAAAACCGCAAGAGTAATTTGGTGTTTTCAAATTATTCTTTACCCCCTTGTTTGTTTCTACTGAATGTGTGTTGCAAGGACGAATACAGTGCAAGCCTGACTCGGAGTGGCGAATGGTTTACAACTAGTTATTGAGAAAATCTTAAACATGTGGTTTGCCTGAAATGCCGAATTTCTTGGGGTGTAGTGGAAGTAACATTCGCAGACCTCCCTCTGATACTATTGATTGCTGCTTTAAAAGTAGCAAAAAAGGGCAAGTGCTATGCAATACATACGGAACACATAACGATTCGCAAAGAGTAAATTTGAAACCTTTTTCTTACCTCTTTAGATTTCGTGGTCAACGCAACTAAAAGAAATTTATTCATCACCAAACAGAACACGACTTCATAAGCACGTGATAAAGAAATTACGATGCTGTGTATCTGATTTACATTGACAACAAGCAAAGTGTGCACTAAAACAAATTTGTAATGTGATTACAATTAGATTTTCTTCACGGTTTTGAAATACGTCTTTTTCTATGCCAGAGGTTAACGATGAATGGTAACAGACGTGTATTGTCTACGGTGTACTGTCAACTGTACACTCTGCTGCAGTTCATTTCTCAACTTTATGCCATATACTAGTTACAACAATTATGTCGTCACACATTTAACACTATAAAAACTCAAACAAAATGTGTAACGAAGCCATAGCTTTCGAAATGAAAACTAAAAAAGCAATAATAACGGACAATTTCTTTGCTCAAAAAATGCTCCTAAAAAAGTTCTAGAAGGAAATTGTGTCTTTATACTGCTTGAATAGGAGAAAGAGCAATATCTAGCTGTGAAGAAAAAGACGTTAGTCACTGGCGGGGGTTTTCATCTAAATTCTGCATTCGCATCAGATCCATCAGACTCACAACACGGCCATGATATTCGAAAAGTAAAATTTTGACCTCTAGCTGTGTCACAAGGCGATGGTTTCCCACAGTGGGGCTTCTTAAACTGTGCGGGGCGCTCCAGCTGGGAGGCGTGGGAAATTTGCAAGAAGGGCGCGAGGCCACGATGCCAGTGGTCTTCCTTGAAGCAAGTTGACAAGATGTGGCAAAACAAGAGCTTTGAAAAACTTGACCTTTGAAAACAAAGCAAAAAGGGGGAAAATATCGCTTCAAAAAAGTTGATCTTTAAAATAATGTTGCTACGAGTCAAGGGGGTGCCTCTAAAAAAGTTTAAAAACCCTACTCAGGAAAGCACTCTAGCTACTTGCTTCAAAACATAATGCCCCACCTTTCAAAGGTAGTTTCTTAAAGCTATTATTTGAAATTTTAAGGTGCCATGTTCGAATCCGCCGGTAATGTTATGCTAATTTTTCGTGTCACTTATCTGTCATGGCACCAACCTGTCCTTAGCCTGGCACCAAAGTATAATCTTAAAACATTTTTTCTATATTTATTTACCATCTAATTAAAATACTCAGCGCTAATATTGGTGCCAGTGTAAAATGGGAGATAGTCTATGCTTCGCCCGAAGGCAAATAAGCTTGTCAAACCTTGGTGCAATGAGTCAGTAACAATCATGTGCTCATTTAAGATTAACTGCAAGTTTTTGCTTCAAATTCGTCTATATCACAAATCTTTTTGAACCAAAACGACCCGAACAATAACCAATGTTACTTACAACTACATTATAAATGTTTCAACGTTTTGTAACTAAGTATGTTGCAGAGCCAATTCAGCCATGCTAATGCGGTACTTTTTGCATCTGTGGAGTAGGCCATCAAGGGTTTCCATCAGGAGTGACCACACTTGCCGTACTAATGAGCCAAAAACCATAACAACCATCGTTGAAAGAGAAAATTCTTTTACTAAAATTTTTTTTGTTAAGCAAATCTTTTTTTGTTTTGAACGCTTCAGTTAAAACATGCGTGATGGATCTTTTGGTTCACATTTTGTGAGAGATAACGTTTTCAGCTAGTTGTCGACTCTATAAAGTTCAGACAACATTGGCGTGCTACTGTCGAAGTAGAAACTGAAAACGTAAATAAGATTGACTGCGGGAAAATTTAGCAAAATAAGATCATAATCATGTTTAAAATGAATAATGCTGTAGAAGGCCATGTAGGTTTTGAGTAGACTCCTGTTAAAGAGTAGCTTAATAGCTTACTAGTTAGAGCGTCCTCTGCGCAAAGGGTATACCTAGGTTTTTTTGCAATTCCTTTGTGAAATCAGCAAAAATTGTCAAAAGAGGTATTTAAAGACCTCTGTTGTGGCGCTCTGCTATAAAAGTATTGTGGAGAATAAAATATGAAACCAATTTACTCGTCTTAATTTACATAGGCTCAGCAGTTAATAAACACCAAAAACATCATGATATTTGATATTTGATCTCAATTTTAGCAGAGTTTGAAGTAAAACAACTTAAAAATGCCTCACCCTTGGCTGGTATATGAAGAGCTTAAGTGCAAACCGGTCTTCACGTAGCTAGTACAGTAGATGACTTTATCGAGACCCGCCAGGGGCCGTTCAAATATCATACGACGCCTTCACAAGGGGAAGCAAAACCATTACATGGGTGTTATAGGGAAGGGGTAAGAAGAATAATAGATACCGTTACAGGGGTGGCGAACCACTGACCCCCCACTGGCATTTGAGTAATCACTTGTAGATTCGTTATTGCTGTACCAGTGTCTTGAAATTTTTGTGGTGAGAACCTTTTTGTGTTTGGAGATTAAGCCGCAAAGTTTGGCCGCGATAGAATTTTTTCCTTTTTTTTGTAATCCCTACAATAGTTGGGAAACTCGGACGTAAGTAAAAGTGAAGAACTTTATTTAGAGAATCAGTTACAAAATTGTTAAACCAATGAGATCCATAATTCACCTTGGACATATTGTTAAATGTATGACCTACTTTTTCTTTTTTCCAAATTTAGCTCTCAATTGCCACCAATCTAAATTTAAAAAGCTCGCCATCCCTCTTATATGACAAACTTGCTATTAAATTTAAAAGAATTGAAATCTTCAATTGTTTGATTAAACAGGTTTTTTGCCGCGAATTTCAATGATGAAAATTCGCTTGAGTACGTTTTTTTATTTGACGCGTCACACGAGAAGGGGTTTACAAAAGCATCATAATGCATTACATGGGGAAGGGGGATTAAAACAGAATTAAAAAGCCTCATATGATTTGCAAACAATCCCAAAATCTGATTTCACGAAACCAAGCTGTTTAAATATATCAAAAGTATTTCGGTTTGGCAGAAAAACAAAAAATTATTGACCGGACTTTGTTTAATGATGAAAAAACCATGGTTCGTGTGGAGAAAGTGGCACATTGTAGAGGGAAAGTGAAAGCCGGTATTTGGATTGGCTACGGCGTTACAGAGTGATCATGCCGTCGCAAAATTGAGGGGTCAAGATTTTCTCCACCAATTTTGTTTTGCCAACGCACTTGCGCAAAGTGTTCAAAAAAAGAATAAATGTGAATTTCTATTTCAGATTATTCGGCCGGAAAAATGAGGTCGATCATGCATTTTTCTTGTTTTTGTTTCGTTGTTTCTTTATTTATTAACGGTAAGTTAAACAAATATCTATAGTTTTATATTTTAGAATGCAAAGAGCTTAACAATCAAATTTCATCGAGAAAATGTTGCAGCGCGCAAGGCAACATCAGTGGCGCCAAAAGGAAAAGTTACCCAGACCTGCTTCTGAGTTTTACATTTTTCACCCCACTCTTGACTGCTTAATGCCCGCTCTTGCTAGAAATCAAAAAATGTTTTCTAAAGAGAACAGCAGCGTAGGGTTAGGGAGATTTACTCGCACAATTGTTCGATTCTAGTTGTCATAACAACAATACCTAAACCCATTCACAGCGTTGCTCCCAAACCACGACACAAGAAATTTTTCCAATTAAAATGTTAATCTAGGTCTAAAATGTGATTTAGCCAATGAAGATATCGTCAAATGAATGGGATCGCATGAGCAAATATCAAAACTTGCTTGGGATGGAGGAAGAACGAGTCGCCCAAAAAATACTTTGATGGTTTTTGGGATATTAGTAAAAAAAAGCGGTTTTGTGAACATTTTAACAAAATTCGTTTATTCTCTACTTATAAAAGCGTTAGCTGGTGTCTCTTTATCAGCCAATTTTTATGAGCATGATACTCAGCAGTGGAGAGAAGGTTCCGCATTACTACGTCAAAGCACGCGCTCGCACTTCTCTTGAAGCTAAATTTAGGCCAAACGACATGCCACCTTTGTCGGCAGTTGCAAACGACGTCATAAAAACCATTGCCATTATAAAAATGACAAGAGACAAATGTTACCAATTTCAAAACTGACAAATAACTTTTAAATTGGACGAATGAAAATTTATAAACGGTCAAGAGTTGATACCAAAATTAACAACTCTTACAGATGTTATGTTTTGAGATCGCAGTTAGGATGGTGTGCAACATCAATCTGAAATCATGAGATGTCTTAATAAAAAGAGAAGTCCTATTTGGTAGCGCATTTATAAAACCGCAATCAAGGCAACGCCCTCATGTTTAAACTGCAGCATAAGTCATCCACAGTGACTCGAAGTAGACTAGAATAATTTGTTGGTTGTTCAGAACTTCGACGTCGATGCGATGACTAAGTGGTAAGAGCGTCCGCTTCGCAGTCGGCAGACCTGGGGTTCATTATCAAAAGACTTTAAAAAATGGTATTCGCAGCTTCCTGATTGGCGGTCGGCATTTAAGGGATGTTGTGGAGAACAAGTCGGCAAGTACGCTTGTTGTGTCCTTGGGCAAGGCTCTTATCGGGACGCCTGCCACTTTTCTGTAGGAGGCAGGTGGCGCAGACACCTCGGAAATGGTAACTTCCAAGCGATTGCGGACATCCCCTCCAAAAGACAGCAATACGATTCGCTTTTTCGTGAACGGAAATAAACATGGGCATTACAAAAAATTTAATATTGTTTTAAAAAAAGCTGTTTTTTTAAGGCTTATTGTGATGTTTCCCCAACTGATCATGTCAAAAGGAAGGAGTTGGAGTGAACACACTCTCATATTTCGAAAATTTGGACGTAAGCACAGCAATCGCAAATGAACCAGCCGCATCCATACATACATAATAATTTCCTTAATTTGTTTTTCTTTCAAGAGGATCGCTGAACCTGCAGCTCCATAGGAGTTCCCTAAAAAGTTCCAAATCTATAGCTACGTTTTCCCTTTGCTCTATCAATTTTAAGACTTAAGCAAGTCAAGTAACTTAAAAAGTCAAAATATGCTGTAGAGCCGTAATAATTTGAAATACCATACTAAACTTGAGATCGTAGTGCACGAACTTCGACCCGACTGCAGCGCTTACGTAATAGCGCATGATGAGCAAGTAACGCCAGAGAAGAAAGACGTCGCGCCATTCTATTCGCGCTGATCTGATATTTGATGTTTTTTGCAGTTCAATGTGCATTAAATAAAGATCCAAACGTCTCGTTCATGATGATTCCTGGTTGGCACACTCCTGGAAATGGTTACCAGTACGCTTTAACCAGTCGTAAAATGACGTACGCACAAGCCAGGGAAGAATGTAAAGGATGGGGCGGTAGCTTGGCTCAACATGGGCTACGCGATCGATTCTACTACAAGTAAGAATTAGTATTAAATACAGTGGTATTGAATTACGTAAAGTATGAAAATGAGTCTGATTTGGCAAAGAATTGATACAATATTTGCTTGCCTTTCAATGCTCTAATTAGTTACCGAAACTTCGGTATAGTACAAAAAAGTGGTCGCAAAAGTGTAGTAAATTACACAAAATAGGTTGAAATGACGGAAGAGTACAAAATTAAATTTTTTCAGTTGATCTTCTAAAAGAAAAAATGTTCCTTTCGGAAAAACGATCAACAATATTAATTTTAACATGCAATCTCCAAATACTGTGCTTGAAAAATGATTGGGTCTTAAAAATGAGCAAAACAATTGCGTTCAAAATTTTGATCTCCAAAAAGAGATCGTCTCTGTGCAGCTAGAGTCTGGAACCTGATTGAATAAAGTTTGCCGTTGGATTTATGTGGGCTAGATTAATTGCAGTTTTCTTTAAAACATTTTTGGGTAAAACTCTTCAAACCATGGTTTAAAAGATCAGTAAATTTGTAAAGATCCATGAAATGCTGCATGGTATATGTGTATATAAATCAGAAAGCAATCAATGAATAGGTCGGTGAGAATACGGATCAGATAGTTCTAGAATATGGTGACGTTTTATGCGGTTTAAGAGGCCATTGGTTTTGTTTAAAATACCTATCACTGAGTGAAAAAGCAAAGTAAATTTTGATTCAGTTTTCAACAACATATTTGTGCGAAAAGACATTTCCGTCCGTGACAAAAAATAGGACTCAGTATCGGTCCCGGCTTAAAAAAACACGGCTTTCCGTCTAACAGTAGCTTCGTTGGAGCTAAAAATTCACAAACTAATTTCAATTAAACAGCAAAAAATTGCGCAAAAATGTGCAATCTTAAATAAACGTCAAATTGTCAATGTTTTTAAATAAATACGCTATTGCTTGGTTATCTTTTAGTAGATGCGTTTCATATTGGTAAAAGTTTTCTTATTATTAATATATAAATTCATTTACCACTTTTTCTAAAGTGATATCAGTGTTCCGCCAAAGTAAATATTATGTATTAGGTGATCCATGAAGTTCCGAATGTTGGCGACCGCTGAAACAAAGTGTCGCAACAACTTATGATTTGCGCATATGGCGTAACCAAGGGGTGTGTGGCTATGTCTTACCAAACTTCTCGAAACCGTTTTCTTTTACTATTCAAATGAGCAAAAGTTTTTGCTGGAATATTGTTCAGTCACAATTTTTGTCTAATACAGGGTTAAAGGTATTGGGTTTAAGAAATTCCGGAAGAGAGAGATATGGCCCGCTTGCCTCTTCGCCTTGTCTACGGCTATGCGCAACATAAATTTTATAGTGTTATACCTTGAGAGAAAGAATTACTGCGTAAATGTTAGCGGAAGCTGGGTCCTGGATATTTGGTGAAAAACTTTAATCAAAAATAAAAATGATAGTTTTGAAAAATCTGTTTCGTCAGAAAATTTTTGCGACGCTGTCATCATTGGCCGTTGGTCTATTGCCTTTGCTGACCAAAGTGTGTTGGTAACCTTCGGGAAAAGTAGTGTTTTAAAGCCTTAGTATTACATCAATAAAGTTTTACATCGCCGAAAAATCATTTTGAGAAATTTGAGTTACAAGTGCAAACTTTGCCAGCAAAATAATTCAATGACCATCGATCTATTTTTAATTGCGAGAACAAGCCTAGCACATGTGATTTTCGATTCTATTTACCTTGTCCTGCCAAATTAGGGTCTGTTCACAAATCACATGACCCTTTTCTATTCGATTTTTAGTGCCACCTACCTACACGTGTTACGTTATGATGCTTTTGTAAACCTCCCTTCCATATCCATGGGGGTATGTGATCAAAAAATAGCACTTGAGCGAACTTTTAATTATTCGTAGCTACCACCAAAACCTGTTTAATGAAACGATTGAAAACTTTAATTCCTTTAGATATAATAGTAAGTTTGTCATAAAACGATATTTCTTATTCCCCTCTCCCCATATGACACCAGTATGGCGATTTTGCATCTCCCTCGTCCTCTAGAGGTCTTACATGATATACAAACGGCTATTTACTTCGCAAAAGCGCAGAAAAAATCAGTTAAAGAATTGAATAGGCCGATATGTTTGTCTTCTAATGTAAAATACATGTAGCTTTGTTTTCTATTCAGAAATAACTTTTAAGATAAAAAAACGGGTCCGTTACTCTGATTTTGCCTTCGTTTAGTGCCAGTCGCAAATAAACGTTGCCAAGGGCAAATTGACGGAAACAACTAATTTGCGAGAACAGCGGTACAAAGCACGTGTTATATTACACCCCACAATCGCAAGCATAAACTCTACTAAACGCTTTTACCACAAAACTTACGCTATTGCAACAGCTTAAAGTTGTTTGAAAATAATTTAGGTTGCGCCAGTGAACAGCGGTTTACGCTACCAGGCATAAAACTTGTGGAGCAAGTTATGAGGCAAAGTTTCGCTGTTTGATACTGAATGCAAATTAAGAGAGCGTAGTTCTGTTTGCAATCAATACGCCTCGTCCCAAAACCTGCTCTGCATTCTGTAATGTTTCAGGATTGTAATTGATATAAAATAAACGGTTGTATTGTGCATAAACAAAAGTGCTTTTAGCGTGACAAAGACTAAAGTGGCAATCAAAACACCGCAAATAAGTCAAAAATACCAAAACAAAAAATGATACTATTCGTTAAATCAGATACCATTTTTGAAATCAGCGACCAAAAATTTATCAAAATAATTCAAAAACATTCAATAGAAAATTTGCTGTTGCGTAGTGTATCAGCTGTGTGCAGGGTTATTTGCTACAAGAAAGTATGATTGAACCTTTAATTTAGACAAATTTGTTGCTGAAGACCATTTGCGTGTTCATTTTATTTAGTAGAAAATGTGCTGTCTTTGGATTAAACATTGAGAATTGTCTTCTAGAAAAATTGCGGATCATTTTCCCACTTCCTCGTGGATCGGTCTAAATAAAGGGTCGGAGAAGATGTTTTTTTCATGGGCGGATGAGGTAATTATTAAAGAGTAAACCTATTCAAGCACAACTGACGGTGATAAAGCTACTTCAACCTATCAGGTTTCATCAGAACATCGAGAGCCCCAATCAATAATGGTATATCGATGGCGCACGATTAAATTTTTTTCGTGGGCGTATTGCCGAAAAAGCCAACTCTTTTACATACAGAAACATGATAAAACTTCATGTAAACCAAACTTTTAGTGAGCAGCCATTTAGAATGTTGAATAGTCACAAATTACCTTTTATGCAGATTGCGGTATTTGAAAAAGGGTTATGCAAGATTACCGGTTCGTGCTAATGTCGCAGATAAGTGCTTAATTTTGAAGAAGATTCTCTTAGAAAGTGTTATTATGACTATATTCAAAACAAGTAGGCCTACATATGTTTTTAGCAGGAATGTAGATCTAAGCTACGTTTGGAAAGTCGCAATTTTGGCTAAAAAAACTTTAGATTTCGAAAAATCTCAAATATTTCCTATTTGGGTCTCAAGTCTCAAACAACACCAGTTGTGCAGTAGAGATGCTAAAATTTTACTATTATATCCAAGGGCGTGGTATACGTATTATATAAGCTGTACATCTAAGCGCGCAACCAAATAAAATGTTTAAAGAAATTGATAATATTTTAAAAGGGAAAGTTTGACCAAAGCCGTAATATTTTAATCAACTTGATTTTTTTCGAAAAAAATTTACACGAACCGGCTAGGAATAAAACTTATTCGAGTTGCACTAACCAAAAAATCAAAGATAAAATAATGAAAATCCATACTTATTTTAGAAATACAACAATGACATAATGACTCTATTGTGGCTAAAGGTGCTATTGTTTTAATACTTTGCTTGAAAATATGGTTTAATATTGGGATTAAGCCCATGAAATTCTTGAGAGCTCTGTTGTTGTTGTTGTTGTTGTTGGTTTACCCCTCCTCTTCGTATTGTAATTTTAACACCATAGTAATCGTGGCGGTTTCTGGCATGAAGGATTCGTATTGTAGTTTTAATACCATATTTTTTCTCACTCGTGGAAAAATTTGTTCATGGCTTCATTATTTCGGCAAATAAACTAAATTCAAACTTATTGCACCCGCGGATAATCCGTACCAAGAATTTAAACCCATATCTGAGTCATAAAAATGCGGCTTTTCTCCGTAATAATACGGTTACATAATAGTAAAATAGTTGCATAAAGCCGCAAAAACGCAGTTACATAATATTTGCAGTAAAATTACTGCTTAAGATTTTTAAAAATTGCGGGCAAATGTCAAAAGTACATCCGTGAAATAATGTCCAACGTCAATGCGTTTTGCAAACACTGAATTGTATTTAGTAAATGAGGTCAGAATAACTGAAGTTGAGTTCAAATCTAGGCCATCTTCAAATAAGTATAAGTTTGTCGTTCAGATTGGCTTGCCTTTCAAGGTTTGGAAAAATTTGCTTGCCTTTTTGATTTTATTTATTTCAAAACGCAAACATAACTTATGTCTAGTTCAAATTTAATCGGTCATCAAATAAGTTGCTATTCCGTTAGTCAATGGGTTCATTTCTAGCCAAACGTGGTCAAAGTTTGGTATATACGGTGGAAGGATATGCATCACTGAAGAGCCCAAACAAGGGCAAGACTAAATTCTGATGCTTCCTGCGCCGCGAACGACAGAGCTGAAAGTCATTACTGAAAAAAAGCACAAAATCGGTTCTTTAATGCTGGGTGACAATGGTCTTTAAAAGTATGGGACCTTCGCAATATTTTCCCCAAGAAATAGTCCCCTTGCCGCTTGTGTAATCTGCACCAATGCCTATAAGAAGCAGGCATTGTACCTGGCCTATAGCACTTCTGGAAACCCAAAAAAGTTTAATGCCAAGGCCGCCGAAAAAAACTATTCATGTTTTACTTTTTGCAAAATTACCATTGTCCTGGTTTCCTTCCATTTTTTTGTTTATTTTTTGATTGAAATGTAGTAGTAACACTCTACTGCGGCTTCATTTGCAAAAGTTTTGTTTACATTCGCCAACTTAACAAAAGGCCATTGCAAGCGACAGTTAGCAACTAAGGGTACCCCACATAAAACCACTTAATTTGGTTTTACATTTTGATTTATTTGTTATATCTGTCATAATGCTGTATTTATAATTAAACTTTTATTTTAGATGTGCATGGTATTAGCTAATAAATGGTGTTAACTATTAAATTGTTATTTATTAGCAATAAAATTGTTATTTTCCCCTATGCCTCAATTGAATAATTTCCAGCGTAAGATAATTTTCCTATTTAAAAAAGAACACGCAACGTGAGGTTTGCGAGAATGTCGAGAAGTTTTACCTGTTTTCTTTGATGAAATTACAATTAATCACTATAGAAGTGTTCCCACTGCATTAAGATCTCGTAAATCTCTCGCAGCAAAAAAGCCTAAGCATGATAGTGATACTTCTGTATTGACTAATGCATGAAACGATGTGTCTCTCGACATCATTCAAAGAGCAACTCAAAGTTGGTTGAATCGCCTACGTCATTGTTCTGCTGTTGATGGAAAAGCTTTGAACATTATCTGTAAAAACGCTAACTTCTAAGAACATCATCATAAACACTTTGAACACTCTCTGTCTTTGTTACTGCACTTGTTATGTGTTTATTTAATGTACTAAATTAATTTTGTTGAATAAATTGTTGTCAAAGCAAAATTAAATGGTTTTATGTGGGGCGCCCAATAACAATCTATCACTCTAATCAAATGCTCTTGATAAATCATCATCTATGAAGTCGGAAGGTGCATTACGATGAGAGCCAATTTCCTGTTAAGTAAAGCTGTCATAACCTTGGATATATGCACCAGATGAACCTCGAAAACTTTTTTGTTACATAATTCATTTATCGTCTACGTACTGTAAGTAGCTTATGATTTTCGCAAGCATTTCAAGCAGGATTTTGTTGTCCTTTCTTCCTTGAGTTGGTTTTATTCTTTATTTCTTTTTTAGCGTCCCATGAACTTTGGCTGGCATCGAACTTCTTACTCTTTACTTTCAAACCCTAGTAACAAAGGTGAATGTGTGATTATGACTCGAAGATCGTGCGGTTACGCATCAGCGCTCTTTGACGCTGTACCATGTGATCATCTTTACTTCGGTCTTTGCGAACAAAGCGTAGGTAAGAGAACTTTATAAAAATCTAGAAAAAAAATGTGCTTGTACCAAAAACGGTATCACGCAGTAATTCAACTAAGCTCAGAAGCAAGATCTTGGTATTTCCAAGGTTGGGGTGAGGGGGAGAACAAACCGACACTACAATGGTCTGTTACGCAAAAGAGTTGTTGGAGATCTTCAAAAATTGGCCTTCATTTTTTGAGGCAATGCAGCATGACAAAAAGCCCATTTCGCATAAGAGGGTTTCGGTCTTTTTAGGTTCTACCTGAATGCATCCCACGCTGAACATAAATTACTTGTTTACTTGTCGATATCACGCTAAGCCGCTGAGCAGGAATATGCGACGATACATTAATGCTACATGTCATGCTTTAGCTCTTAATCAAATCTGACTAAAAAACTGCCATTTGATTTAGTTACTGCTTACTTAAATTAGTCAATGTAGATCTTGGTTAAATTACCTGGTTGAGTCATACCAAAAGCTTTGAAAATACATGTAGTATTCAAAAATTTGCTGCTTGGAGCTAGCAAGAGGAACAAGGTGGAAAATGAAATCAAATTAACTCAGCCATGATTAAAATATGCCCTGTCGTTGAAAGCTGTTCACCTTTAGTTAAAAAACGCAAAAAAGTTGCATGATACGTTATTTTATATAGGCATGGCATTTCTAAACGTAAAATTTTTTGATGTTATTGACATACTTTTACAAAATTCTTTATCTTTGTATTCTTCACTACAATTTGTGTTGTGCAACAACAGCGCAGTCCACTAAAAATTCTAAAGCAAATTTTGAACACAAATTGTTCTATGGTGACCCCAAAGGTTTTTCTTAAAATGTGATCTACAAAATGTAAATCATTCTAGGAAGCCCTCCTCAATACAGCCAGATGAGCAAAGACGGAACAACATTTGCTTTCATTACGGCTGAAACGATGTATCCAGTTGCCAAGAAAATGTGCCAGAAATGGGGCGGAAAGCTGGCGGAAAAACCAATCACTAACAGCAAGCTTGCAAAGTAGGTCAATCACTAAGCATTTTATGCATTTAATTCAATCACAAATGCGTGTGAACGCACGATTAGAGATGTCCCAAAACGAAAATTACTCAATTCAGTGAGTCACAAGCATCGCACAAGACGGATCTGAACCCGAATCCCAGAATCTTGTCGAGCTGAATTCAAATCAAAGTATCTCTAAAATCATTTCGGGTTACGAAAACACTACCAATTTTTTGATATTTTCTAGTACTCTTTAAGTTTGCGATTGTTATTGAGACAGCACAACCTGCTTTCTTTACAATATTATTGTGAAATCTTAAATGTTATTGAGTAATGCTCTTTCTGCAAAATCGTGCTTGTTTTTTAAATTAGGTTCCGGCTTTAAATGCACTGATTTTGCTTTCTGTAAATAGTACAAAAGTTGATTTGCATTTACACCATCACTTTCCGAGTATCATCCATTCCTCGGCCGAGTCCGATTGATGAGCACTCAAAATTTTTTGATTGAGTACCCCGACTTTGCTTGAAACATCCCTAGACACAGCTTAGCCCCACCACCTGTTTGCTATTTGAATGTGGACAATTCCGTTAAGTACCTTTTTCCAAAGCCACAACAGGCAAACTAACCAACTTGCCTTTACGCAACCTTATTCATCGTGAACGCCAAGTAGAGAAGCCATGAGTAAGTACTTTTTTGAAGAAGCCATTGGTATTGCCATATTGAGGTTTGAATAAGACACTCCTGCCACATTCCAAGCGAACGCTCTGATAACTACATTGTTAAAACTCTTACTCGTTGCAGGTAATAGAGATACCCCCACAATCTTGTGCTGGAATATGTAAAGAACGCTATTTTAAGGTTATAGCAAATTGTTTTATTCTCACAATTTTCTGAAAGCCTTTTGAAAAGCTGAAACAACAAAAAATGACTTACAGATTTTTTTGATGTGTTTTACTTTATTCAAACGATTGTGTTTCATATGTTATCGGGCAAACCCAATTTTTGAAGCAAATTTTTTTATTTTTTTAGTGATCTGATAAAAAAGTTGTACAAGGATAGATCTATGTGGTTCCTCAACTCCTGGGTTGGTCTTAGTGATACCTCCGTCGAGGGAGAGCTTTTCCTTGAATCTAAGGTAAACAGACAATGGTGTAGCCAAAAAAGAAACTGGTTAGGTAATGCTTTTGTAGCTTTTGCCCGATTTTTTAAAAGTTTTCGGGTGATTTCTAAAAAAACAAAAACACCCTTGACTTTTCAAATGTTTTAGAAATTTTGGAATGTGTGGCCTCTCTCTCTTTCTTTTCTATATATGCTTGTGAATCAATCAGGCAAAATAACGTTTTACTATAAAAATTCGAGCAGAGCCACAAAAATGTGCAATTGTTGTAGAGAATTACACATGGACCTAGAGCGCACTTGAAACCGCGAAGTAGGTTTGAACCAAACTACGGTAACTTTGTCATAAACTTAAGTATCATATTGTTACTCAGCAGCAACAAGTAATCAGCTTAGCTTGCTTTTGCTGACGCATTCCCTTCCCAGCGCACACCAATCTACCTTTTGCGGTTCGCATCTTCAATCTCACAAAGATCAAAACACATCGATATATTGCAATTTACGATTGATACGATTACAAAGAACGCCGATCATAGAATTTGAGACGTTGAAGCGGTTCCTAGGAAAACAACAGCGGACACGGTCTTTGGGGAGGGATGTGAGCGTAATGTTGCTTTACTTCGACCGATATGTTAATCAAAAATAAGTTGAACAAAACTATAAAATAATTTCCGCGCTAATGGGCGCGAGCTTTTAAATATTGCCACCAGGTAAATGCTCAGCACGGTAGGCCTGGGCGATTCGAACAGTTTCCAAAAACTACAAATTAAATAAAACTAAGCTGTATCACAGGGGCGATGTTTGCACATATAAACCACTAAAATGTAATGAACTACGTATAGATTAGACTATATTATTGATATCATGTGAAAGTGAAAATAATTAACAACTAACATACCTTCACTTGAGATAATGCTTGGCACACAAAACAATATGTAGAGATTGTTGAACAAAACAAACAACTAAACAAGTAAAACTAATGTCAGGCTTCACACTGAAAAATAAATAGATATCAAAACTAATCCTTTGTAACAAATTCACATTTCTATCAACAATCGCACTGCAAATCTAATGCTGCGAGTTCTTGATCACAGTTAGTTTTGAAATTGAATTAAAATGTGCATTAGTACGTCACGTGACAGTGCAAAATTGCAAACAACAACAATAAAAGCGTTCAAAATTACTTTACATCGGTCTGTTTGGCGGTCACGTAAAACGACAAAGTCACGTTTTATTCACATCAACTTTATCATAATCTTAAGATACAGGTTCAAAACAAGCAAAAAACGTGGGAAAATAAAACTAGGTTTTATACAAATCTTAAATCTTGACCTTTGGCATGTTCTCCAAACAGCAAATCAAACTGAGCATTGTTAGCTTAATTGTTGGTTATCAAAGGCAATGTATTGAAATTGGTTTAAACTGGCAATAGTTTATTGCCCCAGGTCTTATATATTTTCTATTGCAAAATCTTATCTCACCACGTACGCTTAAGATTAATTTTCCCTCCAGGGAAGATAAAGGAGAGTAGTACCACTTTTAAAAAACTTTATATTTTTGAGATATTGTTAAATCTTTTACTATTTTTTTGTTTTAATACAGTAAAAGCAGTTTACTCTTTCCAAAATGCACTTCGCATAAGAAATCATTTGTTTGAATGAATAATATCAATAGAAAATAAAGTGTCATATACCCTTTGAAAAAGTAAACAGCACGCAGCTTACTTTTTAAAGTAATTGAGTTATCGTTACCTAGGGAAAAAACTAACTTGGTCGCAGTTACAAATTTTTAAGGTAACTTGTTAAATGAAGGTTTGTTTGGTGATACATAGTTCGAAGGTAGCAGAAGCAATACATTAGTTCTTGCTCGAAGCTTTTTGTCTGACTTGTTTTACGACTCCAGAAAAGTGAAGGCAGGATGACGGAAACAGGAAGTGAACGCCAACGTCAAAATGAAGGCATAAGGAAGTGCCAGAAGTTTTATTGCGAAAACCAAAACGCAAAAAAAGTCAAGGCACTCAAAAACGATTGGTCAGAAAAAGGACCAGTGGCGAGCGAGCAGTTAGTGGGAGAATTGAGTTTCTTTTTTTATCACAAATCTACGGCTTGGATGATTTTATGTAAGTGTCTTCAAGAGTGGATAGATGAAAAGCCATGTGTCCGCGGGCAAAGATTGTCCTTTAGGGTATTCATGCACACAAAGACGGATTTTGCAAGAAGTGTTGTCCTATTGCTTAGCATAAAGTTTCAGGTTGACAGCTATTTGATTTGCAGGAGCGAGAAGAATAGCTGTGCTCGTGGGGAGTGTGTCTTTGTAGGATAGATTTGAAAATATGCTGTTTGATCCTCTGTTGCCACCTTTGAACAGTACCCGTGCTTCAGGGTTGGAAATGCAAAGCTGCTCTTCAGCATGTTGCAAAAGGCAGCTTTTGGGTACCCACCAATGGTACCTTGTTGGTGGCGGGACAACCAGTCAATTATTTGCATTCATGGCTGGTTCCAAATTGCAACGATGGGGATAGAATGCTTTATATTGCCAATTGTTTGCTAGCTAAAGATGGAGGAATCCGTTAAGTACTTTTTTCAAAGGCAAAACAAGTGAACCAAGCGAATTTTTCTCCACACTATTCTTTTTGTTCTGAGTGCCGAGCAGGAAAATCTAAATAACTTTTTTTAAATGTTTGGTGTCGCCCGACAAAGAAATTTGCAGACTGCGACGCGGATCCTATAGCACTGCAATACGCAATGGGTTTACGTTCGTTTTTTGGTTTAAGCAGTTTTATAGTAAAGCATAACATGATTAAAAATGTAAACAGAAAAAACATTTGGAGGCCACATTTCTTAATACTTAAAAAAGATAGTTGACCTAAAACCGTAATATTTAATTCAAGTTTTTTTGATTTTTCAGGTAGATTTTTCATTTTAAGTCGCAAAAAAGGCTGTAAAAGCAATTTAACTGATTTTACAGAATTGAATTAAGATGATTCGCTTTTTGATGAAAACAAATCAAATCAGCAATTGATATCAAGTTAATGAAATCTATGATTAAAGAAGAAATAAATAAACAATATCCAGCTAGTATGCAATCTTTCCGAAGCAGAATATTAAGCCTACTGCTTATTTACTGTAGGCTCCTTGAAAATAAAGCCTAGATCCGGTCGTTCATTTGCAGATCAATATATTGGAGATCGCGAGATAATATGATCAGCGGTTTGGTCATCCGCGACACATCTACAAGCCGCAGAAAATGTTGTCCAAAGTAATGCTTAACTTTCAACAGATGCCGGTAAATACTTCTGATATCAACTGGTCCTCCAACTTTTTCAACTCACAAGCCAGAGACTGCGCTACTTTAAATCCTAGAAACTTTGGGGCCATTCAACTTGAGCGGTGCTCACTGAAGAAAACGATTCTATGCGAGAAGCCATCGAAAAGCAATGGTAAAAATATACTGCACTATTGTTGTGTTGTATTTTTATCCTTCGGACTTACTGAAGGTGAAGATTGCGCAAAACGCAAGACTCAGGTCTACATCTGCATCGGAATTACAAAAACGTTTTTAATATCACGCTTGAAAACTTGATCTTTCTTCTGGTTAATCTAATTCCGGCTCGAAATCCCTTAAGAAAAGGAAATCACTATCACGTGTCTTTTCCAAAAAGACAATTTTGTAGCCACAGTGAGGTTTGAACGCGTGATCATTGTAGCCACAACTGCTCGCCGACACATTAGATCACGCTGCCGACCATGCAGCGATTTTGAAAACACGGTTTCGGAAAAAATGAATCGATTTCATACACGTCAAAAGTTACATCATAAAGCAGGCAATGAAATACAATGCCATACCCTCCAAAAACTCTATGAGTTCAATTATTTTATACAGCCAACTAGCTCTTATATTGCTTCTGACACGGAAAAGAAATGGGAAAGAGCATTTGCTCCGATGTCTCATGATACTCTCGAATAATAGAGATATCACCATGTGCTAAAAAAATGTACGATCTTGACATGTTTCGAAGAATCTGAACACATTTTCGACTTAAAAAATTCCTCTTACGCCATGTAATTATTTCCCAATTTTGAAAATTTTTTATGCAGAGCAACAAAAGCCATCCGCGTGTCTTCCGCAAAGAGCAGAATGCCAAAGAGAAGGGTAAGTTCTGTTACAATAATAATATTGCTTGTCCAGTACAAGAGTAATTCCTTGCTGGCGCAGAAACTTAATGTTGCTTCGAAAGGTATTTTGGCGCGTCTTTCAAAGCACAGAAAGTGTATCTCAGACATGTGTATGAGATCATGCTCTGTTTGCAAGTCTTTCGTTAGGCAAGGCTACCGCGATGGGTAGACTGCTTGGCCCCATCATTTGTCTGCCACATGAAGATGGAGGCATCCGGTTAAGTGTCTTGCCCAAGGACACAACAAGCGAACTTACCGGTTTGTTCTCCACATTATCCCTATTGTGCTGAGCACCAAGCAGGGAAGTTGTGAATACCATTTTTCAAAGTTTTTTAGTATGACTCGACTTGGGGAAATGAACCCCAGGTCTACGGACTGCGAAGTGGATGCTCTTAAAACTTCGCCATCGCGCCGGTAGTACTTGTATTTTATGTTCTTGAACTATGGTACTGATTTTGCAAAAGTTCAAGAAAAAGTCAAATGATAAATTTATAGTAATATTGTTTTAAAAAACGGTCTTCAGTCATTCAAAACAAGCAAGCAACCTTTTTTCGCAGTAATGTACAATTTTAACCACATGATAAAAGGGTCAAATTAAAAAAATTATCCTTTTTTGCTACCGGCAGCCTTTACAGCTCTTTTCAGCACTTTTTATGAACACGATCATTTATCAACAGCTTATTCCATTCATTTGGTTGTTGCTTATTTCATGATAATTTTGTCTTTCAACCTTCTTGACAAGCATGCACAAAACCAACATGTGCAACAACGATTTCATCAGTAATTTTTGGATAGGTCAATGATATGTGGCTTTTAACCTTCATCTGTTATAGCTTGCATTTATGGTAAAAACACGTTTTAGATTTCGAACTATTGATGGAACGTGTCACAATCGTCTTAATTCTGATCGAGGTAGAGAAAAACGAGCTTTCAAACGAATGCTACCAGCAGCTTACGACGACGGTGAAGGTAAAATGAGCATTAACAATATCGACAAGGTTAGACGACCTTTTAATGAAGAAGCAGTTAAAAACGCAGAACATCAATTGTGCTGTCAAGTAAACACAAGATTGATTTTGTCTGAACAGGCTCTGGAAAACTAAGCCAAAAACTTTAAGACGAGAAGGAGCAAATATTTATGCGGTGTATTCAGATCATTTTAGGTGACAACCATTTTTCGGAGATTCCACGTGGTTTTGTTATGAATCAGAAGCATTAACCGAGTTTTAGAGGAATTTTCCGGAGTAAGGCTCAAGTGATGACTTAGATGATAACCAAAGTAATAGTAAGGCTTAAGTAATAATTCCTCTAAAACTCGGCATGTTTAGAATGCATAAAAACGCAGCCGAAAAGCAGGCTTTAATAAATTTTTCGCCTCTCTTTTGAAAACGCCCTTGTTGATATGACCTCATCAACTACAAAGCAACAGCGTATCTTTAAATGATTTTTTGAATGACGACAAAATCATCTCCGTATTTCTAGATACTGCAGTCTATCACGCTGTTGAATTAGTTGATCTTTAAATATCTGCACTTTATAATATATTTTTCTCTCACTATCTATCCACATACCGTGTTTTTCCGGAGATAATGCGCACCCGCACATAATCCCAACTTCGTTTTTAGACATGAAATTATGGTAAATACCCTAATCTTAGCATATAATACGCACCCCTAGATTGGAAAGCACAGTGGGTAATTCTTTTCATCCCAAGATTAAGTTTTTCCAAGAGTGAGCGAAAGTAGGCAAAAATAACGGTTACTAGTATGGAGGATTCGTAATGGAGCTTTAACTCCATATTTTCTCTCCGTCGTGAAAAAACTCATTCGCGGCTTTATCATTTTGGAAAAACTGAATCAAATTTAGAGTACCCGCGGACAATCCGCACCAGGAACTTAGAATCCATATCTGAGTCATAAAAATGCGGCTTATCTCCGGAAAAATGCGATATTTACCAGAGTTTATGGTTTTTATCTTTCTGTTTCAAGCTATAACGCTTCTATGTAACTCCTTGACCGGTTCATTGACAAACGTTGGTTGATTTCTTCAGGGTGATAGCATTACAATACTTGATATTAACATTATCAAAAGAGCTAAGAGCTGCCATATAAATTTTCAGATTACTTTTGTTATAATGACATTTCTATTAATTTGTCCCACCGTTATGTTACAACTCGTATATTTAGGCCAGAAATTGAAATCATGGTCTCTTCATTTCAAAATCAGCGCCCTATAGCAGTGAGCTTTGTAGTTACCGACATAATCTTAGCTACAGCGTTAGAGTTATGCATTTGCTTCAAATAGCATTGGTATGAATTTCGTTATGTGTTCTTCCACTACAACTTCTTACTTTAGACTCTCCCCGTGGAGGCCACAAATCGCGTCTTCCGTCCGCAAGAGCAGTCACACAGGGAATAAAAGGGGCAACTGAGCCCAAATCACTTTCTCTAACTCACCAGTTTCCTCTTTGGGGTCAGTTTCTTGCCCACGACTTGACAAAGCTCGGAGAGCTCAAAGGTAAGTCCACAGTTTAAATGCTTTATCCCATCCAATGTTTAAGGAGCTTACTTTATATATTAGCCTATATATACGGCATTAATATAGCCAAAATTCTTTCTCGAAGAGGAAAAGTGGCAAATAATTAGAAGTTCTAGAGTCTGACACCTCCCCCCCACTCCCCATACCAATGGTCTTAAAATATAGAAATGAGGCGTAATCTAAGAGTTCTTGGCCCAACACAACAGAATGAAATGACAAATGTCAGAGATCGGTTGTATCGTTGTTTTTATAGAGATTGATTTTGCTTTATTTTGCACAACACATGTTCCTTTCTACTCCCTGATCGCTGACAGACCCAAAAATTTCTGATTGAGGGACCGGTTTTGTCAAAAATCTCTTTCATCTAAATTTTAGCCTGTCTCCATAAAGAAATAAAGCGATCTCGGAATTTCTTCAGTTAAACAAACTACAATTTCTCAAAAAGTACACAGCGTAAGAACGCAGTTACAACCTTATACCGGAAATATTAAAACTGCTTTTGATGTCACGAATTGTACAATTTGAACTTTAGAGGCGACGCAATAAGCGTTTAATTTTTGAAGCCTATTTTTGTATTGCTCTTTTCCGATAAAATTGCAGATATACTGTAGTTTTCTTTTATCACAGCGCAAAGTGAGCTCATAAATTTGTCTGGCATCGTTTTTAAGAGAACAAAAGAATTTACATTGATTGCTGTTTTGAAAGCGCAAAAATAGGTTACAGTAAATAATAATAAGCTGAAATCAGGTGCGCAGTTTAATTGTCATAACTACAGTACCGGTAAAAAGTTTAGAAATTTTTCGCAAAAACACTAAAAACACACTGATATGTTTTTTTCATACTTTGATTGCAGAAACTTCAACAAAAATTGCAATAGTTATAGCATCTTCAATGTGCTCCAAATTGAGTCATTAAAATTAATACTTAGTGTGATAGTCTTTTTTTGATGATATTTTAGATGCTGCCAGGCATAGAATCTGAGAGGTTTTTGCACAAATTTTGGTCAATTTCCTTACACCAAACCTCTTTAATAGTCTGTTTCACTTCTTCCAAGTTTCCTAATTTTAATTGGGAGACTTTAATTGGGAAATTTTGGGTCTGCCAGCGATCAGAGAGTAGAAAGGAACATGTGTTGTGCAAAATAAAGCAAAATTAATCTTAATAAAAGCAACAATATAACCAATCTCTGACATTTGTCATTTCATTCTGTTCTGTTGGGCCAAGGTTTACAAATTTTCCATTGGGTTCTAGTCCAGAAAATTCCTTGGCCATTGTGGCCCGTAGACACTTTTGGCTTGAAATCACTTGGTGACCGCTAAAGCTTTATGGCAGGGCGCAGAGTCTTGCTAGAATGTCGCAAGTCAATGGTTGTTCATAAATACCAGCAAATGGATATCTAGAACATCGATGTAGCGTGTGACATTCATTGTTTGGCCTTTGGGTAAGAAATACAGACCACCCCGACCCTGGCTGGAAAAGTACCCCCAAAACACAACAAAAGAAGGGTGCTTGACAGTTATTTGAACGTATTGTGAGGTCATTGGCGATGAGCCAACAGCTTTTCGGACGAAGGACTTGTATGTGGCAAGCTAAAAAGGTTGACTCATCTGAAAACATGACTATTTACCAGTTTTCACTTGTCCAACTTTTGTAGTGGTTGCAGAATTTAAGTCTTTTCTTGGCCATTTTTGGAGTGAGGACCGGTTTCTTAAGAGGTTTTTGGGCAAGAAGCTTCACATACTTGTTTAAACGGTGGCGAATCGTTCTCATGGGCAGATCAGCCAGTTCAGGAACAGATGTTTTTATTTCTGTTGATAATAGAAACGGCTTTGGTTGCAAAAGCCTACGGATTTTTTGGTCCGTCTTTGGTGCCATTTTCCCAGGCCGGCTACTTTTTTTATTCGAAATAAGGTTACGTTTTTATTGTTTCGCTTAAGCATGCGACAAACAGAGGCTACAGAAAGTCCCAATCTGCTAGCAATTTCTGTACTTTATACCCTTTTTCTTTAAGAAGAATTAATTTACTTTCAGAATTTTTAGAAATTTGCACCAATTTTCTCATCTTGACAGCAAAAATCTTAAGCCAAATTCAATATTTTGCTAATTGCAGATAAATATCAAAAACAACTTAATAGAACCTGCTGGAAAACAAAGAATAATTTAGGCTAACATAAGATAAAATACTAACACGTTATGATAATACAAAATTAATTGTTGAAAGAAACTGCTTAAATTTAAAAAATTTTTAAACTTTTTGCCGGTTCAGCAGTAATGCCGGTCTTTAGTGGAAACAGAGGATGAAAAATTTATGCTGGTTTGACGCCCCTAATATACTGTAATTACAAAAAAGAGCACAAACAAAATTTCATCGAATCTGTTAGCCTGCACTTGTTGATTAAGTAAGACCACTTTTGAATTAAGTGAAATGGGACTAAACTTGAGGAAGTTGCTCAAAACAACCATTTGAGGGCAGGAGGGCAAGTTGTTCGAGCAATCTGCATTATTTTAGAAGGTACGTTGTGGATTCTAAATTGCACAAAACGACTCGGATTACAATTTAGAATTCCTTTTTTACCAACATTGGGGTAAGGGGCACGCAGGATATGTACTCTCCTCCTGAAAAATGTATATGTCTTGAATTTGGTTTAGAGCAGACTCGGTTTTGAAACGAGAATTGATTGTGCAAAGCATTGAACTTACGGACTTAGACTTGAGGGTTTTTATCTCGGACTTGGACTAGCAGTTTTTACAGACAAGCTTATGATCAATTCAGTTAAATTTAGTATGAAATGGTATCTTTAGCACCAGACCTACTAAGCCAAAAGATGACATTATTTTCCATGGATTTCTTTAATCCAGTGGCGTTTAAACTAAGCGTCGCGACACTGTTGGGTGTCGTTTTATTTTCCAAGGGAGTCCCACATTAATTCGCTTTTTCATCAATGATCCTTGCTTTCAGTAAAATTTGGTGTCATACTCGGACTAGTGTAATGAAGTCGGACTCAGTACTTGCCTAAAAATTTCTACAAGTCCAATGTTCTGTAGCTATGTTAAAAAATCATCAATTTATAACAAC
The DNA here is from genome assembly GCA_963675345.1 of Trididemnum clinides. Classification (NCBI taxonomy): domain Eukaryota; kingdom Metazoa; phylum Chordata; class Ascidiacea; order Aplousobranchia; family Didemnidae; genus Trididemnum; species Trididemnum clinides. The sequence goes on along the minus strand of OY776300.1, from coordinate 14,271,581 downwards.
TATACGTTTTGTTTTTTGGGTAATGCTTGCAGACACCGGTTTAACCAAGAGTCCAAACCCCTAAGTTACTGAAGGGTGTCCAGGAGATGACACTGTAAATAGATCATATGGTCGCGTACGAAGAGTTTGGATTGTTTAAAAAAATGATTTAGAGTTCTCGACAGCGATTTGACTTTTCTCGGTCTACTTCGAACTCGGGCTTTGGGTCGCCGATTTAAAATTTTGTGAAGTTAACAACACGAAGCTTATACTTATTGCTTGAAACCTGCTCAAAGCCAATTTGATTTGTGTCAGAAAAATTGCAAGTACGTTAATCGAAGTCCACGTTTCAAGTGGAAAATAGGACGTGTGCTGTAGACAAATCAATATCATTTGTTGTATTTTCGTCATTCAACCTTGAAGGACAGTGACTGTAAGCGTAGGACAACAAACTTCACCTGCTCCAGTGTTTCCAAATTTCAGCATTTCGCTTGAATGTCTGGGTATTGTACTTCCAATAAATACGATTGCTTGTTAGAACCCGACAAGGAAACGAAATTATCATAACTTAGGTACCTCTATACCAGGGGTGGGCAAACTGCGGCCCACGACGAACTTTTGTGCGGCTTGCGAAAGTCTCAAGCAAATAATTTAAAAAAAATTAACTAATGTAGAAGAACGTGATTGGGTGCATTTTTCTCATTGATAAACTTAGAAAATTAAATGTGCTTGCATTTTCATTTGTCTGATAATTGTTGGTTTTCAATGTTATACCAAATTAAAATGCAAACCAATTAGAATAATATGCCAGTGCGTTCGTTAAAAAGTGCGGCCCTCAGCTAGCTTCCGTGACCGCGATGCGACCCGCGAGCCAAAACAATTGCACACCCCTGCTCTACGCAACCGTAGTGAGGATTAAACGCATGGCAACCAGTCATTGTCCTTACAATACAACGCTTTAGCCCTTTCGATTAAGTTGTGCAGATACACAGATATAGACCTGCATTTTACTGTGAAACAAAAGCGATATGAGTTGTTTTGATCTGTAGTCCTATAAACGTCTTTTATTTATAGATACAAGCGGCGCTTTACTTCATGCTTGTGACTGTGGAGACACAAAAGAAGAATGTTTCAACATTCCAATCCCAGAAGGCGATGCAGTAAGATCGCAAATGCAATGCTATTCATTTCTAAGAGCCGAAAAGGTCCCGGATGTTAACTGTAAGTGTAGATGTTGTACTGCAGTTCAGATTATATTTCGAAATAGATGGAAAGGAGATTCCCTCAATCTACTCCTAAACCCATTCGAAAGTGTAAAACATTACATTTTTTGGTTATCTGCATAATTTGGTAATTTTTGGTAATCATGTATATTAACTTTTACGTGAAATGTTCCTTTTGTTATATCAAGCTTCTTTCTTTATACCCTAAATAGATCCTAGTCAATATAGGCTAAGGGGGTGTGTACCAATTTCGTATTTTCCAGGTGCCAGTGCCGTCAGAGAACAAGAAAACCGTGTGACCTCTTACATCGACGCCAGTAACGTCTATGGTAGCACACCATTTTTCCTCAGCAACTTAAGAACCGGTATGTACCTGCTCTAAAGCTTTTCTCTAAACTCCAGCCCTACAAATAGCAGAAAGTCAGGAGCAATGCTCCTAAAAAATATTTATTTATGTTTCGAAAAGTTAAAAGTAATTTTTTTTAAACAAATGTTACCACCACATCGACTTTTTATCTTCGAAAAACGGTGATTAAGCAATTGTTAATTGCGTGAGTTACATGAGACCAAGAGAATCGGCAGGGGGCAAGGGAGAGCAGTGCCCTCCTCGAAGGAAATAAATTAAAATAGCTTATGTCAAACGCGCTTGTGTGGAAAGTATCTAAATAAAACGGGAAGCAAATTACAGCAACTCATATTGCTCACCACAAACCCCTGAAAACGTTTCTGCAGACGCCCTTGCAAGAGGTAACCTTCTTACAAACGTTTATATTTTTAAGTACAAATAATTGCTATTCGGTTATGCAGATCTTTGGAACTTCTCCATAATTTTTTCCGCCAAGACAGTTTGGCACGTTTTTTTCATTTTCCTTATTACACCCCCCCCAATTGCTGAGCCTCAAGCATACTTGTGAGTACGCTATTATTTTTAAGACTTTGGTGTGATTTGACAAGAACTTGAAATCTAAATCTATCGACAGTAAAGAAAGCTCCAAACTATACAAATCCACAATCACGCCAATAATGCCACGCTTGCTTATTGTTTGTATTTTTGCAGGCAATGGCTTGTTGAAAATTGGTAACTTTGCCGGCACTGAATATTACCATCACCGACAATTGCCGGTTGGTGACCAGGTACCGTCTAACCTCCACTCCCAATTTGAATGTGAACCAATTCATTTTGATTTTACCAACGTCAGCTGCTTTGCAGGAGGTAAAATTACAGAAATGGTCTATGTGTTGAGGTCCAAACTGATTAGTGGTTACATCATCCAACAAGAAAATTGACACAACAAGCTAATGACACTGAATTACATCAAAAAAATTTGAGCGATAATCTGTTTGACGTGTGATATTAATTGTATAACTCCTGACCAAGCTTTAATTCCCTTGATGCAGTTTTATGTGATATGAACAATCGTGATCACTTTTAGGCACTCTAATTGAGTATATCGCGAAAAAATATGACAAGCTGAATGCTCAGTTTAATTCACATCTTGAAAGTGTTAAGTGTCCTCAAAATCGCCTCAATATAACTAACGCCTCAATACAACTATCTTCATCAAATTACGAATTTTTGTCTGCAGGAGATATTCGTGTCAACGAACAAGCGGCTCTGTCGTCAGGACACACGATGTGGCTGCGGAAGCACAATCAAATAGCTACTGAACTGCGCCAATTAAACCCGCTTTGGGGGGACGACAAAGTATTCTGGGTAATTATTTACTGCATGCGACTAAACAAATTAGAGCTTTGTTTCTCATCTGTTTTATGCATCTGGCACATTTTCGAACGAAATAGAGGTCAGTGGTCTAGTTTTATTTCATTTTTCTCCGATTTCAATGATGTTCTTTTTATTAGCTGACATTGAAATAGCAAGCCGCGACCTACTTTGCCAATGTGCTGTGGCAGAGAAATGGGCTTCACCTCACCGGTTGAGAACTTTTGATTAAAGCAAATATCATAAATACACGAAAAGTCTTTAGAAAGTTTTTGTGATGCCCTCTTCATAAAGATATTGCGTCGCATAAGAAGAGCAAGAGTAAGAGCAATCTTTTCCCTTTCTCACATGTGGTGCCTATACTGATCAGCACAAAGAAAAACAATTTTGAAACTACATTAATACTTTTCACCCTTAATTTGTTGAATAATATAAAACTCCTTAAATGAATTGACGAGGCCAAGATGCAGACTAGTTTCCTACAGCAGTTTTATAAACTTGAAGAATTGTTGGTTACACTCTTGCATTCCTGCTTTGTTAAAGTCTTTGCCATTGTTCATGAAAAGTTTTAACAGCGACGGAGTGCAAGAAATGTGCATTTCTATTAAGAGACCTATTGGGCCTACAAGCAAACACTGAAACAAACCTCCTTGTACTGCTGTTCCCAAAAACCCAACAAGGCTTATCTTTGATTTTCTTTTTATTACGTTTACCAAATGCTAAGCAACTAAAACCACTGAAAAAGTGAAAAATTAATTTAAAAAAAAAGAAAAGAAAATATTTCCGCTGTTAATCAGTAAGGGTCAGGAATTCTTTTTATCATTACGGAGCAAATTTGTTTTCATTTTCCACCTTTCCCTCTGTGCATGCTATTCTTTGTGTTTCGTAAACTCACAATTAAAGTATTTGATAAATGTACAAGAGAATTGAATCCAAGTCAAAACAACATTAAACTGAAGTCCCGGGTCTAACATCAAAACCAGGTCTACATATCGCAAAAAGGGCTCTATAATCACTATCCCACCCAGCGCAGAAAACAAAAAATCTAAAAGTTTTTCTGTTTCTAGACAACACGAAGTGTAATCGCAGCTATTCAACAGCAAATTACTTTCAACGAATTTCTTCCGATCTTGCTAGGAGAGAAACACATGCGACGCTTTGGTTTGAAACTCACTCAAGAGGTAAAAGTGCAGCGAAAGTTCTGTTTCGCTTTTAGAACACTCAAGCAATTGAAGAAGTTTGCATTCGTGGAAGATGCTCGTTAATGCAATTAATAATTCAAGAAATCAGAGTAAAGTGTAATCACCGGTCAATCATGCAATTTTATATTGTTAATCTGTATGATTTCTTGAAAATGCTGCCGCTAGTAGTTAGTTCCTGAAGCAGATATGTGTGTTGTCGGGGCCTATATTTGCTTTTTGTAGTTCTTATTGAGTTCATGCTTTTCTCCATAGTTGATATATTGTTCCGATCAGCCTCTATTTTTAAGTTATAGTCTGCTCTTCATTTCACCAGCATAAAAAAATCTTACTTTTCAAAAGGACGCTTTTCCCTGACAACTGAATACCTTTCAAATTAAAAACTTTACTTTTTTTGATTCGACTAAGATGAGAGTGCAAAATACGTAATCAACCAAAAGTATCTTGTAGAAAGCACTCCTCCCCAGCTCCCTCTTTCCTCGCACAAGACTGTAAAAATGTTTGGAAAACTCTCAACTTTCAAGCGCATTAAACTCTTTTCATTTTTCGATGGAAAATTTTTCTTTTATTGATCCAACATCCCTCAATCAATTTTTGAAACACGTTTGACCTGTGGCAAAAATAACGTTTATTTTACACGCAGGGTTACTACTACGGGTTCGATTCTCTGTACGATGCAACGATAGACATATCTTTTGCTACTGCTGCTCTTCGACTCGGACACACACTCATCAATGGGATTCTAACGCGACCGAAACCGGACTTCTCCAAAGATCCCAAAAAACCGCCAATTGACCTCAGAAACCAGTAAGAGTAAAAAGAAATTGCTCCACGTTAGCGCGAGATTAAACAAGCATTTTATGACCGCAAATCTTCCATTATTTGTTGCGTTTACGTCTCCTCTTTTTGCGGAGAAAACAAGAATTGAAAAGGTTAACCAGATTCTTATCACAAACTGATCAGGTCGATTTAGAAGAAATGCGGCAGGTCATTCTAAATCAGTCATGCATATAAATTTCTAATTCATAGCCCCACTACTGACCAAGTCGTGCTTCAATTGTATTCATGACGTGGTTAAACATGGACTGCCACTTTCCCTTGCCATATTTTGATTGGGTTTCTGGTTTAATTTGAATTAAGGTTCCTTGCACGCAACACTCGCACAGACACGTGCACACGCACACACCAGCATATACACAACCCCTTACCCACACATACCACCACCAACAACAATTACAACGACCAGGCGGACTAGTGGTATCCATTCCAATAATCGTTTCTCACCACAGGCTATGTGAGCAGCTTCACTCCATGCATCACATAAAGCACTGATGTTCCAAAGCACAATAAACAAAGCCACATCCATATAGAAATCGACTTTGTTGCCCAAAAGATGTTTTTTTCCAACAAAAATGTCTTTATGAGGTCTGGCGAGTGGGGAGGGGGAGTTGCGGTAGCTAAGAAATAATAGCTTAGGTTCTTGAAAAACATAATAAGAGTCAGCACATACTCGAACCCAAATCACTTTTTTACATTTCTATTATATTAATCCAGACCGGAATTTCAAGAATTTGCAATGATTCATCCAATGATTCTCTATCCACGAAAGCTGCTTTTGCCAGTAAAAACCGGTTTCCTTGCTAGTGTGTTGTGCAAGTTTACATTAGAGTTAAATTGGCGAAAAATATGCAGCAAAAAAATCCACTGAGAAAAGCATGATCTCCAAAAAAGTAGTTCTTCACTTGTGTTTGAAGAGAAAAATTCTTTGAGCACCTTTTCCATGATACAGAACAAAGTGTTGCAATGTGGAAAAGACAGCTAGTAGACTTACATACAGCATTGGTAATTATCGTTTTTTCAAAAATTTGTTGATGATAATTCAAATTTAAAATTTTTAAAAACAAATACAAAACAAATGCTTAGTTTTACATAAATTGGTTACGAGTCTTTTAAAAAATCTAAATTAAAAAAATTTTTAGCTACACTTGCTCAAGCTATCATTTTTGTAGATTTTTTGATCCCACGCCCCTTCTTGAAAAAGGAGGACCAGGCGCAGTTTTAAGGGGGATGGTCACTGATCCTGCAATGGTTTATGATTCAACATTCACAGAAGCGCTTACTAACCATCTGTTCGCAAAAGCAGGCAAGTAATTTGATATAAAAAAACTTTTTTCTTGCAATTTTGTAATGTTTCGGATCAGTGGTGTACGGAGGGGGCTTCTATGCGCGCGCCCCCTCAGGTCCTCCTCAGAAAAAGCATAATGATCATTTGCAGTTATTATGCAGGTAACGGTTACAACGGTAGCGGTAACAAATAAGTCCCCTGAAATAGCTCTGAGAATATTGATCTCCAAAAAAGTCTTAACTGCCGTTGTTCCGTGAAATTTGCAAACAGTCAACGTCGTGCCCTCCCTCAATAAATTTTTGCATACGCCCCTGTTTGAGATAAACTTAATCTAAAAAACCCAGTTTATGCAAATAAAGGTTTGAACTTTGCAAACCGCATAGTAACACAAAAACGTGTAGGATAATCAAAATTAAAGTAAGGATATATGAATGTCGGTAAATTTATACTTCCTACCCTCACTTTTTTTACGGCAATTTAAGACATCATACTTAACATCACTGACCACAACGCAACTTTTTACGTATTCTCACGTGACTGTGAGAAGTTATTGCGCCAAAAGAGTAGATGCCTTCAATTTGATCATGTGACGTTTGCTTACGACGCCAACTACACATTGAAAAAATATCGGTTGAAACTAGGAGAGAACCCGAAGTTTACTTTCTTTAAATTTTGCTGCAATATGAAGAACAGTAGTCCCCGCCTATCAAGCCCACGGTTAATAAGCCCACCCGCTTAATGAATTTAAATTCGTCCGGTACGAAATTGTTTCATTTAATCGTGTAATAAAGAAACCCCCTTTATAAGCCCAAAACCACGTTTATTAAACCCAAATTTTGTACACATTTCCTTCAAATTTGTTTAAAAGCTTCATAACTAACAAATTTCATTTACTGTTTTGACTGATTTACAATTCGTTACACTGTTGTACTAGTTTTTAATTTTTCTCTTTCGGTGCCAATTCGAACAAATGGGCGAGTTTGAGAAACTGAGTGGTTTGAGAAATTAAGTTCAGTGGTCATGTGCCGCTTTTTTTACGTCATCAACATTCCATGATCCAACGTTCTCTTGATGCTTTTGCACGGAAATGAATGTTTTTTGATCTTTAATGAATAATAATATTTGTGCCATACGTGTGATTTCTGTGTACAATGCTATTAGATTTAAAAGTTTTAGCTATAATTCAGTTGGCCATAAATATTTTTGAGCGAGAGAGTTGCAAAAAGTTGCCCGTCGGTTAATAAGCGCACCCGCTTTAAAAGGCAAAAATCGTCCGGTGCCGAGATGGGCTTAATAAGCGGGGACTACTGTATAAGTTTTTGGCTTTTACAATGGACTTTGTTTGCTAAAAAAACCTTCGGAGGAGAAGAATTTTAATTCAACAGCGTATTACCGCCAATTGCAGAATACGAATAGGCTTACTACCAACTAAGTAAAACGAAAACAAAGTGTTTAAAACTTGAGGGAGATAGGGTTTACCCACACTTCATCACGCGACTGTTAATCACGGACATTAAACTACTAAACATTTAATCACGTAAACATTTAATCACGGGATTTCATCACTTAGACATTTTATCGCCACACAGATCATCACGTGGACACATAAGGCCCTAACATGGGCCTAACCCTAACCTTATCACAAAAATAAATAATGTCATTATGACCTCTTCCTTTTTCGAGTAATTAAGTGTCTGTGTGATTAAATTTGTAAGTGATTAAACGTCTGGTTATTAGATGTCCGTGATTAACAATCGGGTGAATAAATGTTAGGTGATGAAATGCCTGCACACCGGGAAATAGGTCCCCCCTTGAAACAAGATTTCTGGTTCTTGTGGAAAGCTAAACAAGGAGATCCAAAGTAAAGTTGTAACAGCTGGCTTAAAATAGTTTAAACATGCAGAAAAAATGGTAAACAGCAGGCATGTTTAATAACAGAGTAAGTTTTATCAAAAATAAAAATCCACAAACACATTAAAGGGAATAAAATTTTTTAGGTAAAAATCGATGAAGAAATATTTTTAAAGATTCATCAAAATACAATTAAGTTTATTTTTGTCTATTTTCCATATACAGGACATTTTGGACGAGACTTGCCTGCTATCAACATCCAGAGAGGCAGGGATCATGGGATTCCATCTTATATGGAACATAGGAGACTTTGCGGTCTGTCAACAACAGAACAGTTTGAAATGTTGGAGGACATGCCTCTAGAAAATCGAATGAAATTGAAACGACTGTACAAGTAGGCAATAAATATTGGTAAAATGTAGAAGCTGCGTTGGAAGGCGGAATTCGATTTTCCGTAAGTTTATTTTTTGGTCCCCACCAAGTCTTCTAATTGATGTAGCAGAAATAATAGCACACCATTTGTCATGACCGTCAGCCAAGTTTTTTGTAAAATATCTTCGTGGCACAGGGTAGGCCTGCTATTCTTCTTTGTTTAAGTCTTTTTTTTAATTGATTACCCAAGATTTAAAACAAAACTATCGCATAGTTAGCCAAGGCTTCTTATTTAGAAGTTTGTTGGCGGAGATAAAGATAAGAAAGAAAAGATAAATGAAAAATTTTTTACCCACTGTGGAGCGAGAAATTAAAATCTTTAAAAACTCTCAAGTATAAAAAATTTAACTCAAGTGAACAAACAAAAGGCATATTGCATATTTAAAAAAACTATAATAGCCTTAAAACCCCCTTGACCTTGTTTTTAGTTTGCTTGGTATGTCTGCCGATACTTGAGCTCTGGGAAGTAGTGAATTTTAGCCATTAATCAAGTCTAAGTATTCTCGCAGCATTAGCTATATACGATATTAGGGCACTGGAAATGCGGTGATAGATTCCATATCTTTTGGTGAAAGTCCAGAAAATATCTTGACTAGTATAGTTTGAGCTTACTCTGTGCTTTCTAGCTATTATAATGGCATAATGCAATAGACCTTTGTTGGATACTACAAATAAAACTTTCTCTCTCTCCCTTTCTCATACTTTTTTAAGTGTAAAGTTGCATCCCAACGTAATTTGTTTGCTCTCTGCAGTCGTACTGAGGATATTGACTTGTTTGCTGGCGGTATATCTGAACTGCCTCAAGACAATTCTTCAGGAATCCCTGGACCCACTTTTGCTTGTCTCATCGCTTATCAAATGAGGGATTTGAGAAGAGGAGACGCGTTCTGGTTTGAAAATGGAGGAGCAGAAGCCAAATTTACATTCAGTGAGTGCTGCATGCTGTTAAATCTCCCGTTACAAGCAGGCCTGCGACCTGGATTTTGGTGAGGGAGATAGGGGGCTAACTGAAGCTGTAACAATCGATGTGGCTTCTATGATCCGAGCTGATTGCTGAAAATATTAAATGCAATATCATGGCTACGAAGAGGCTTCGGTACCCTTAACAAACCTGGTTCTGTCCTGATTACAAATTCTGTCAAAATCTCCTTTTGACAAAAGCAAAAAGAAGGGTATTCGCTGAAAAATATTACTCAAAATGATCTTCAGATAGCAAAAAGACTTACATACTAGAGGTGGTGGATGAAATTTAACACCCTTAGATAGGGCAACAAAATATGTGCGAAGTAGCAAAGCTACACATCAGTATGAGAGTAAAACCGTTTTTAAAGACAAAGGGATGTATTTGTTTTTAGACCAGTTGCAATCCATTAAAAAAGTGAGGTTGTCTCGCATCATTTGTGACGTAGGTGAAAATGTCACTTCCATTCAACCAATGGTAATGCTGCAGCATACGCTAGAAGGAAATAATAGAGTATCCTGTGGATCTTTACCGAGACTAGATCTCAGGCCCTTCCAAGAGAAGGAATATGGGTTTGGTGATGCCTTAAAAAACGGACGAAACAACGAAGAAGGTAATACAAAGCTATCAACTTGTCTAAAAAACATTTATTACCATAAATACTGCAATACGTTCTTTTATATTTGAAGTCAATTTTTACTTTTTGATGCTGCTTGAGGATTCATCAACGCTGTATTTCGAGGTTAATATTTTTGTTCAGAAGTTGATCTTGGTTCTGTATGTAATTGTTTTTGTTGCTTACCCTTTACCTAGGAGCAAAGGCGTTATGTAAAGCCGGTGGTAAACCTTTCAAACATACTGAGCAGACTCAATTAAATTCAGGCTAAAGACAGTAATCCGCTTTGAACTATTCACAAATTTAAGTTGCAGATTGGTTGTCCAAATATAAATATGGCAGACATCCATCAGTTGGTAGGCTACCTAAAACAAAGTTGTCTTTGACATGTTGGGTGAGCATCATACTCTCACTAACCTAAAGAACTCGGGATTTGGCATGTTCCGTGTGCCATCATTCTCCCAAGTAGCTAAACAGCTAATCTAGTAATACTGTTTGGGTGACGAAGGGAAGTAAAAAGTTACACAACCTTTTAATGTATTAATAAACTATTTTTGTTTTTTCTGATTTTTTTTTTCAAAACAACACGTATTTTAGAGTTTTAATAAAGGATTCACTAACTGGTTCTACGTAAACTTAATGTTTAAAGTTCACCGTTTATATTGTAGACAATGAATGGTCTGTCTGGTTTCCATATTCCATCACCAGTCAAAAGAAAATTCCGCTAAAACCAGCTCCAGTGCTGTTACGCCATTTAAAGATTTACCGCGCTCATGACGTTTGCGATGACGTTCTGGACACCGATCTCCGCACCGTTAATGGATTTTATCAGATCCGCTACAAATGTCCACCAGGAGCAATAAAAGCAACAGATTTTCCTCCAGTAGACTCTAAAGAAGGTAAAACCTTGGCTATTGGTCAAGAGATTCGATCTTTGGTATTTGTAAGAATTTTGCACATGGCTTGACCGAGAAAAATGAAAGTTTGCGACTGTTCGGATATCAACTATGCTTCGACTGATGCCAACCGCAACAATTGTGGGTGGCTGCTGTGCTTTGATGAGTGAAAACCTATTTTGAATTTTTTTACACAAGTTGATGGGCTGAAGAAAGTTGCACAGGAGTCAAAATAACTATGTCTACTAAAAATTAAATTCCTGTTTGGTTACTAATTACTGTAGAATCATTTTAAACTGCAACAAAGATTTTAATTATTTTAGTATATTGGACGCAATGGTCTAATCAAAATTCTCCAGCAAACCCTTTTTATGACGATTACGAATTAAAAAGCGGAAGCGGAGCTTGTTTATTTCCAGTCGCCATTCAAGCACAAACAACCGAAGGGGTAAGTGGTTACTCTGAATATGTACTATAGAGTTCATGCATTTGAAGAGAAAAGAAACTGATTTTCTCCTTAACCAAATTTTGGCGAAGTTTGCTTTAAAAACTGAGCCTTACAAAAAATAAATGTGAAACGGCACTTGTTTCAATCTCATAGCGTGGGTGTGAGTAAAGTTTGGTCTTCACATATATATATGTAAAGCGAAAAAGAGTAGAAATCAAAAATGATATGAAAAAGTAATAAACCGCGACAGGTTAGTTATGTCGCGTCAAAGTGGTAGAATCCTACTAAGTTTATCTAAATGACACAACAAGCAAATTCGCCTACATCTGCACACTATTCTATTTCTGTTGAACGCTATTTAGAAAATTCTTGCTTTGCAGGGACCGGGCATTTTTTGATTGTATGTAAATATATAATAGCCTGTGGCTTTTCTATGTGTGGCTCTCAGGTAATGCTGCATAATCATAAGTCATGACGCATTTATCGCTTGCAGTATCGAGTAGATTACTCAAGAGCGCGATCACCACTATTCCAGAAACAGTAAGATTGAAAAAATTAAAACTCTGATTATGATAGACACCAGCCAGGGAAACAGGAGATGTTTTTGAAGAGTTCAGTTCATTTCAAGGATTGATTTGTAAAGGAATTCATCAAACATCACGCAGATGTCACGATTATAAAGTTCGCTACCTGTGCCTCAGAGGTAAGAAAGTGAGCAGTGGTGATTTGCAGTGTTCTTTAGCGTTAAAGAATTATATTTAAGATCTCATTTACAGAAGAAAAGAGCTCTTCTATTTCTCCTTCCAAAGACTTTTTACATAAAATCTAGAGATATTGTGTTCTGTTTGATGGTTTCAAAAAGACCCCCACTACATCAGCGTCGCCAGAAGGAAATGTATGGATGGAGGAAAAAACAAAAATATATTTTTCAGTTTTTGTTTTCCTCAATTGCTGTAGGTGATCTTTTTTAGGAAATTGATTTTCTAACCATCAATATCACATTTTTTTAAAACCATTTTTTTGAAGATCCACCCTTTTTAGCCTTTATAGTCGAAAATCCGTTTATTCCTTTATCGGGTTCAAGAAATTTTGGGGACATGGTCTTTATACCCACCTGGACACAACTACGCTTCACGATATTAGAAAATTAGTCAAAAGTTTGATCTTCAAAGCGTGACCTGTGCTCAGTTTTAATCAAACAAACTACTATTATCATGCTCAATTAAACCTAACCTCCTCTTCCTTTAAGAATCGTCAAACGTATTCCTCTTTACCTCTGCAAATAGTTTTTCAACTCAGTTAATGACAATTTCCTTGCCATTCATCAATCATTAATTTTATTGTTGGTCGACTGAAAACTTATTATTATTTAGACTAACGATATCAAGACAACCGACTTGCACCTTATTCAAGAAGATTTATTTTTACATTTTAGTTCTTTTACTGCATAATACTTTATTGTGTGTTTTTGTGTTATATAGCTATTGTTTTATTCTCATTCAATGCTAATCCTGTTACGACACATTTTAAATATTTTGTGAGAAAATAATTATTTTTATTGATAACGATTACTCAATATATAAACAACTTTCGACAAAATTCAGCTTAGTCTAGTAGGTAACATTTAATTGCAACTCATGATGATTTAAGTATAAAGCGAAACGTTTTGAAATAAAATGTTTACCAGTTTACTGGCTGCTATATTTTTACTCAGATTAGTTTAGAAAGCTCATTATCATGCTTCTACTTTCGAGGTCTTACTTGGCCTACATTTTTTATATACTGCAAAACATTTAAGTGGGGAAATTTTTCGTAACAAGAAGACAATAATTGCAATTTTTCAATAGAATTTTGTTTGTCTATTAGTCAATAGCTTGGTGGAACGGTAAGTTGCTGTTGAACGACAGTAGCAAAAAACGCACTAATCCCCCCAGAAAAAAATCATTGAAGAGATGAAAACTTTATTAATTCAGATAGTCATCTACTAATTTTGTCTGTGATGTCAACGTTAAGTATAAAGGACTAAGACCATACATTACAAAAGGTAATGGCACCCTGCGTCGTGTTGTAGAATAAATATGAATATATGGGTCTACATGTGTGAGTAGTTGAAAACTGTTGCAGCTGCCCTCATTGTGAACTGCGAAACGGCCGAAGAATTTTGACATTATTAACCGTTGAAGTCATATTTACCAAGGTTTTCTCCTAATGTCGTGACGTATTAGACGACTAGTTACATTAAGAACAACACTTTAAAAATTGGAAACCGGTTTCGCTCTTTATGACCTTCCGTGCCGGCAGTTGCGGATCCTGGGGAGGGCGATTTGGACGATTGTTCTCCTAACAACCTGTGAAAATTACCACACACCGTATTTGAACAGTTTAATGACATCATACGGAAACCAATACTCAATGAATCTTTTCTTCGTCTGTTTTTTAAAATGTTAACATCGATTAATTGAGATATGATTCGATTCTATCGTCCTTTGTTTTGTCACAGCTAGATAGTCACGTATGCAATATTTTTTCCAGAAAAGGAACGTTATGAGACTACCGCACTGTTGGTAGCCACTAGCGTTCCGAGGATTCTTGAAAAGGAGAGGGCGCATAACGATAAATTAAGCTAAATCCTCTTGTGTTGTCAAGGTAGAAAGGAGAAATGCATGACCCACTGCCTCCTCTAATTATGCTAGGGAAACCGCAAAAGCTATCTCGGTTCCGCTACCAAAGCTGCGAGGTCTGTGCCTTTTTGTTATCAAGTTGCCTTTTTTATTAGGTGAACTTTTTAAAGCAATTATACAGCTCATATTTACTGTGAGTTTGCTTTTGTTTTTTTCTTAATATTGGTGAAATTGTTTTTTTTTGTCGTAAGCAGTGACCTTCTACAGCATGCATAAAGGTAGGCTATATATCGCTTTGTCACTGTTTTTCTACTATTAATAAACATACTTTAATATGCAAATTTTAATCTTTTCAGGTCAAAAATAACAAACTCAGCTACTTTTAAAATATTTATGAGATTGTCTCCCTAAGTTTACTTTTAGGATCCACCTCTACTGCTTGATGTGCCCTAAAAATTGTTAAAATCCTCTATTTCTCGAATATTTTCTGTCAATTCCGAAACCTAAGATTAGTTGTATAGGCGTAGGAAATAATTTGAGCCACTTATCATAAAGCAGTAGAAAAGGCTAAAAGCAATGCCAATGGGTTGAAATCCCAACAATTTTTTTTGCCTTGTGTACGATTTTAAGGTAGGCCTAAGTAAATCCAGTTATTTACTATAGGCTACAACATACAAATCTTCAAAAGAAGGTTGACGCTTATAGACTAACTTTGATACAAACTTAGTTGTTTTAACCTAGCATAACCACTGATGAACAACAGCAATATCTTGTTTAGTGAGAAACAAAATTAGAGAAAAGAGAAAAAGTACAATCATAAAAAATTGTGATATAGGCCAATTTGCTTTGATTACAAATGCAATAATCAAAAGAGGCCATCAGTCACTACCGACTTTTGGCTATAATAATGGTAAGAGGCTGTTCGGAGATCGTGTGGCACCTTTAGAGAAGGAAGGGAAAACAAAGCCATACTAATGGTGTTATATCGGCCATCGGGGTGAACGGTAAGACGTACATATCATTACATGGCAAACTTGCTATTTGGTAAACACTATTAAATTTTTCAAACGGTTGATTAAACAGGTTTTTGTGGCAAATCGAAATAATTAAGGTTTGCTTGAGTGCTTTTTTTTTTTTTTAATAAAATTTTTAAAATCTGAAAGAATTGTGAAACACCCTGCACAATACATCACATGAGTGGGCTAACAAAAACGTCATAATGCCTCACATGGGCAAAAAAGAAAGTTAAAAATCGGATAAAAAAGCGAATGAGTTGTGAACAATTCATAAAATGAAAGCACTCAAACAATAGAAATAAGATATTAAAAGATAAAATCGATTCCAATCTAACTATCTGAGCGAGAATCAAACATCCAACAACAAATTTATTTTTGTGTTGAAGCATTGTTCTTTGCAGATGGTTTTGAGAAAAAGACCAGTTGGATATAAGGATTTCTCGACTCAAAATCGTTGCACATTCGATGTGAAGGCGATTTTGAGCGATTGATAATCGCGGTCCCGTGGTGTAACGGTTAGCACTCTGGACTTTGAATCCAGCGATCCGAGTTCAAATCTCGGCGGGACCTTATTCGTTTTGTTTTCTGAGTCTCTACACAATTAAGTCATCATTTGTAGTTTATTTTTTTTAATTTCTTCTGCTAAAGGGTCGGTGTGATAATATATGTCTAGTTATCCACTTTCTTAAAACCTAAATAGCACGGCAAACGGATGAATTGGTGAGCAAAGGTTTTCCGTAACTAGACAAAAAAATATGCACCAAAAAATGTACGTTCATTTTGCTTTTGAAAAAAATTGTAGTTTTTTAAACTACATGTATTTAGATCGGTAGTTCTGTGGAATAGACCTGCATATAGGCTTAACAATAATGTATTTACCTAAAAAAATTGATTTACTTTTCAGTAAACTGATGAAGTTGGTCATAGTGTAGTCTTTCATATGGTGTAACCTACTGGGCTTCCGCTGTCTGCGAATATAGGCCTATTGTAGACCCAGTTGTCAAATCTAACCTAAATAAATCAAAATAGGCCAAGATAAAGCACGATCACTCATTAAGAGTTACATGTATTTTTTCGGAGTTTGGCGGTGGAGTCAGCCAAGCTGTAGCAAACCACACGAGCGTTTTGTAGCAAAATCTTTTAGTCTCTAATGGAATAGTTACCGCATGTCTTTTCAAAATCTTCTCAACATTAAAAATTAATGAGATGTCGAATAAATTAAAACAGAAAAGTTTTTTCCACTCTTTGCTAATTCCTTAGCTGGAGTGTGATGGGAATTGGAATCTCATTTGGAAAGCCTATTTCACTTTTCAAAGTCACCTCATTACAAGAAGTATTTTAAAGCAAAATATTACCTTCCTGCGTCATTTAAATATTTAAAAAAGCTTATTTGTTTAAAGCTCGGCCAGTCATTGCTGTGTTAACTTTTTACTTTATTGAACCAATACACTGAACCCGTGCAAGCTTTATTGCGCTGTTCACGTTGAAACGTGCGACAGGAATCGACAGCGCGGGAAGTGCTGATAAGTTGAATGAAGAGAAGCCTATAAACCCAATTTTCTCCAACGTTTCTCGTCGCCTGAGAGAAAAGCATTTAGCTAATGGGCTACTGGTGTAGACCTATTTAGATATTTTATTGAGGGGTTCAAGCATTTGCTGCGCTCCGGCAGACATTCGGATGCTGTCCTGTGTCAAAAGACTGCTTTCACAATGGTGACTGGTCGTTTCTACCACGATTGTTACACTTGCTGAGGAGTTTGTTCTGTAAATAACTACATGCTGCTCATATTTTTATGGTTGTGGTTTGTAGTATACGTTCTTCGTTCTTATACGTCACTTAGAAGCTAGATTGCGTTATCGTGATAGCTCCGCATGATCGCGCCATTGAAGTGGCTAAGGTTGCAACACCTGAATTCATCACTATATTATTAAGCATACCAATTTGTCTCTACCAGCCGTAAATTTTTCTGTATTTGCCAAAAAATATTGAAAACCTTTCTTTGGTGATCAATTCAATATGGTGGTTTGCGGGCGGCATTTTTGCTTTTATCATTGTTTTGGGAAAGGGGGCATCGCCTGTTATTCCCCCACTTAAATACGCCATTGAACTAAGTGTGCTCTTGAGCTGACTATTTACAGAAAAATTACTCTTTATGTAATTCTAGACTACTAACGTTAAAAAATTATTTCAGTTAGAGAATTGGAATGGACTCTAGACACTTTACTTACACTAACTTAATTCATTTCCATAAACCCAATTGTCAATGCGACGAAAAATATTTACACCTATAGGCCAATGTGTTCAGGATGATTGAATTACGTAAAAATGGATAAAGCGATTCGTTTGAGATGCGATTAGATTTATCGAGGCACCGTGGAACATGCATAGGCGCATAGTAAGTAAGGGAAGGGGCAAAGATGCCACAGCCCCGAAATTTTTGAAACCCGATCATCCAACGGCAGCAAAAAGTCGATCTCCAAAAAATGTCGTGAAGCAAAAGTTAGGGCCAGTTCGCCCGAAAAATATATGTTTAGTCTTTCCAAAAAATTGCTTCTGGCCACTCTAACGGGGTCCTGTAGCCACATGTGGCATACCCAATCAAGCGAGTAGGAGTACAAGCGATGATTGGGCTTAACAAAAAGGAGGCCCGGTCATCTTCCTGAAATTCTGGAGAATGAATTTTAACAGAATTTGCCAGTAGCCTATAACCCAGCCTTTCTCAATCCCCTCGTCCCGAAGATTCGATGGCGTAGAGGGGGTTTTGGCCGTCCTGAGCGGAAGTAAAATATGCAGCCCCCTTTTCCGATCAAGTGAATTGTAAATCTCGGGGTCAGAATCCTATGTTGAGAAACAGCAAAAATTTTGTTTCTCCCAGTAAAAAAAGGGCCGATTAGTTTGAACAGCACACTCCTTGTTGTGCCACTGCAAAGACCTTACAGATGGGTCGCGGGTACGTCTTGCGTATGATTTATACGTAGGGTATTTATATACGTATTTGCGTTCTCCACATGAGTGGGAGACATCGCTGCAGACTGTGTTTGTAAACCATTTTAGGCGGCTGATAAAAAAAAACTGAGAAACACTGCTGCCGGCTGATGCAGTTATCACGCACTGAATAAGAATTTGTTTCGAGTTTTTATTTTCAACGGCAAAAAATCACGCAGACTACCAACAATTAAAAGATGAAAAGTGATTTGCAGCACGTGAGATTTCTAAACATTTTGGGAGGGTTTTAAGCCCTTAACCCCTCTACTGCCTGTCATGTTTTCATCCTCTGTAATTTTTTGGCGTGATTCGCCCCTTGCTGTCGCGCGTGCTTGCCAGAGTCGTGAGCAGATCTATCATATGTTTCCCAGTCACTTCAGAGTGTGTCGAGAAACATCTGGTGCAGTGAGATTGGTCGCATGCTTTGATTTAACGTCAGCTAGTCAAGTGAGCTCAAAATTGAATAAAAGATTTAGGCTACTCATAGTATCACCCAACCATTGAGTGCATGTTTGAAAACACTACCGGTCAGATAGCCCACGCAATGAAAGTTACGCGGAAAAGCTGTTATTAAATATGGCGTAACTAGTTGCAGACTGCAGTCTCCGTGATCAAAACAATATCGTTCTTGTTTAAAGAATTAGATGGCAGCTAGTTAAAACTACGAGCAAAATAAGCCTACCGTGAATATAAAAGCTTTAATGAAATCTGAAACAAAACAACTTTGAAGCCTCTGTGCGTCATTCTTGGAAAATCTACCTACCGTATATAGTAGTAGAGCCATTCTGCGCACCAATTCAAATAAAATGCTAAGAAAATATTTTTTTAGTTTTTTTCCATAATTTCAAGCCCACAGAACAACATAGCAGGACTTCTTCAAAATTAGATCATCATAAAGAAAATGAACATGACGTAATTCAATATGGCGTTCATTTTACCGAAACGCCTCGCAAAAATAACCGCACAAGACAACGATACAATAAAAAGAACCAGTTGCTAATCAACCTGTTTGTTGTACATTATTTGCCTTGAAAATGCCACCAGTTGAGGGCCGAAACGTTCGCAGTATGTTTTGGACAAGTTGTTTGGCTGTTATTTTTGGATTAAAATTATTAGTTTTTTTCCCAATTATACCGCGTTTCTAAGTTCTTGACCAGAAACTAGATTGCTGACGAGAAATGGTGCTGATACCAACATTAGTACTTTTCTGTACAATTTTAACGCGAAATCCTGCTGTTGTCAAAAAAAAATATTTGCCTCTTTAGCTCGAAAATTTGGTTGATGGATTTTCCACTTAAGTTATATCCTAACCAAACCTATGAAAATACTTCAACTGCAGGTATTGGACTCCAGGTTGGTTTGCTCTCCCACGGCTGCATTTAATTAGAATCAAGAAACATACGGGCAACCGGAGACTTAAGGTCACATAAATAGGGCTACAATCACAAACAGGCAGTATGCAGTAGGCTTATTACTAAATAGCCTATTTTTTTTATCCTCCATTCACGAGAAAACGAATTGTATCGCTATATTTTGGACGGAACGTCGGCATCGCTTGGGAGTTGCCACTTTAGAGGTTTCCGGATCACCTGTCTTCCACATTAAGGTAGGAATGTTCCGCTATGTGCCTTTCCCAATGATACAAAAAGTGAACTTGCCGGGTTGTTCTTCACAATCTCACCTAAATGTCGAGCGCCAAGGAGGGAAGCTGTGGATACCATTTTTTAAAGTCTTTTGGTATGACCCGATAAGAGGAATGAAGCCCAGGTCTACCGATTGCGAAGCAGACGCTCTAATCACTACACCATCGCGTGGGCCAAATTTGTTTATTTCTGTAAATTTATCAACCACTTTTGGCCCTCTCCTGCAACTTTGTATTCACGCTTTTATGCACTTAATAAAATGAACGACTAAAAGTTTGTAAAGTTGTTGGCTGTTTTAATTGTATGTTCAGGCTTAATCTTAGAGCAGGAAAATCGGAATGCAAAACATAGCTTATAAAACTTAAAGTCAGAGTAAAAATCAAAATGACAACTTTTTTACTCTACTGCTCTCAAAAAATGTTTTTCGATGAAACCGACACAACCGCGCGGCTGAAGCAGTACGTTCTGTGGCCAGACATAACTGACTGATTGACCGTTAGACCTGTTGTGCGGCGATAGTTTATTCCTTTAAATGCATCAATTACTTAGGGGTCCATTCTCTGGTCCTTACATTCATGCCACCTCTCTTCTCTATAGGTTTATAGTGAAAGGAAAGAATAAAAATGTGTGAAAATATTGGCTGTTTGAGTGTAAGGACAGATTTGATTTAAGAGTAGGGAAATCGGTTTTATCAGTATGGTTAATAAAATCCACGAATTGAGGGGAAAACAATGAGTATATATACTACTAAATGAAGTCGCATCAATAAAAGGCAAGATTTTTTGCTTTTTAATTCATTGGTTAGCTTACAGAGATCGGATGCTAAGCATTTGAGAGAGATATGCATCTTTCGTCCTATGCCAGCCTTCCAAAACCAAAGCACCAAAAAACAGTTAAAGAAATTAACATCACAAATATCAATACGAGAAAACTTGATCCAAGTCGTGAAATAGGGCAAACACAAAAGAACTTATTTTCGTAGAGTAAGATGACCATCGTTAACCTACAGCGATCACTCCAACTTTGACACTTTGTCCTTGTACTTGCGCCTAATGCAAGGAACGGATAGAATTTATAAAATAATAAGGTGTTTGTGTGTACGATGATTGAGATTATGAGCATGGGGGCGACGCCCCTATCTATGACTATTTTTCATTACTGTTTTTAAAAATGCTGTTTGGGTGAAGCCGGCAGAACTAATGTTTTTAAGTACGAAGTCACTGACTGGTAGCTTTGCTGGCGGTGCCGGCAGAATCGGCTCAAAGTTTATGAAATATTCTCTTAAAACATTCCGTTGTAACATGGATAAAGACGGATTGATCACTCCTAAAAGCTACAATTATTACCAAACAGGCTGAATCAGTAACTTTTTTGTACAGCAGTTTAGAGCGGTAGTACCCAAACTTTAAATCACGAAACCAAGTGGGGTTTGTTTGTTTTTTTGTGGTTACCCCTTCTCTTCCTTGGGATGCAGGTACGGCATGAACGGCAATTCAGGTTCATGCCGTCAACCTAATTGAAATTAGGCTAGGGGAAAGATGGCAGCCCATTTCGAATCAGCCTTGGGTAACTGGTAGCCCCACCACCAGCAAGACGGACTGCCACTGGTGGGTACCCAAGAGTCGTGTTTTGCGACATGCTAGGTTAGCAACTTCACAACTGCAATCCGGTGAAATACGAGTGGCCCACCTGTCTGCCACATAAAGGTGGAAGCGTCCCGTTAAGTGCCTCGCCCAAGCACACAACAAGCAAGCTTGCCGGCTTGTTCTCCACACTACCCCTTTTTATACTGAGCGCCAAGCAGGAAAGCTGTGAATACTATTTTTTAAAGTATGTAGGGTGAGGTAGTTTGTGGTTTTAAAAAGCTTGGTTTAAAAGCCAGCTCTTCACTTTTTGAAGCCGAAAATAGCAAAAAGTCGCTCTGCCAAGCTTGATTTAAAAAAAAACAGTGAACATCTTCACATTTCTTGGGTCACAAGTACTTGCCAACTTAGACTTTTGCTTAAATTAGATCGTTCAAAGTAAAGTTTGGGGACCACAGGTTTAGGCTATAGCAAATTACCATTGTAGTACCAAAGAATCTCTGCTTACAGATCAACCGAGCACAAAGCAAGAAAAAACAAATGAAAGAATTGATCTTAGATCTGCTAGTAGACTATCTACATAGCTTTTTAATGGCATTTTGTATTTGAAGATAATCGTGGTGTTATGATGCCTTAACTTACAGACTAAACCTTGTGATTGCAAGATGTTGTTGTTCAATATAAACTCTCTACCACACCTTTCGTTCTTTGACTTTGATGTATTTTCCCTTTGGTTTGTAAGGTCATGTCGAACGTAGTAATTTGATCTATTTTGGAAATCCTGCAACGTCACTCCTATACGCAGAATGTCAATTCAAAAGAAACCTATTCATATTTGAATTAAAGGGGCACTTAGGATTATAGACATAGGCAGAGATCCAAAGGAGCCATATTCTCCTATATTTATTTGACTCAATTTAAGAAAAAAGCTATTTTCAAGTAAAATGGCGGCAATACGTTCATGCCCGAAGACAGATCGTTCTCCTAGAAAGAGTATCCAGTGGTTCTCCACAAAACGCAAATCTCCAAAAAAGTTTAGATTATCGGTCCAAATCGAGGGATAAAAAAGCTGAAAAGCATATTTTTGGCTTCTCCCAAATTCGCTTTGCTGATAGAAGCACATGCAAAATAGAGATCTTTGGTATTCTTACCCCTTTCCACACCCTCTTAAATTCTATTGCCTGCAACGTGGCACAATGGACTGCGTGTCAGATTTGCTATCGAAAGACTTCGAACTGAGCGATCAAAGAGTTTTGTTGCGTGACGAGAATGGTCGTGCAGAACAGGCGGTTGCCTTACTGACGGCGGTTGCTTGTGGTTGCTTTGCTGGTATTTCGAACACTATCTACAGCAGTGGTTTTCAACCTTTTTGCTGGAGCAGAACCCCAAGAAAGCATTTCAGCGGCTCGAGGAACCCCTGTGCAATAATTCAATTGCAAAAAGCAGCGTTTAATTTAATTAATACAATAAAATGAAAATTTGTGCAACTTCTGGCGGAACACCTGGACTGTACTGGCGGAACATTAGGGTTCCGCGGAACCCTGGTTGAAAACCACTGATCTACAGTTTGCATCTGCATCAATACATTTTAACCAGCAAGTGTTACTGGCTTAAAGACCGCAAGGTTACTTCAAAGCCTTCCAAACTATTTTTTTCTCTTCTGATCATAGAAGAAGTTCCAATCACAATAGATTTGAAGATTAATATTTCTTCTTGCTGTACTGTTTGGCAATTTTTGTTGGCTGATCAAGCCAATAATATCATACTTTGTTATATCTGACCTAATTAGCAAATTATTTCTGCAATGCTTTAAAAAGCAATGGTTGAAAGTTAAAGTTTTGCCTGGCATTTGGGATCCATACCACAGCAATGAGCTATGTGGGTGCTTTCTCACAGGTGTTAAACTTGGTTTGGCACCGACCTTATTATTGTTATGCATCCGCCTTTTATATAAAAAGTGTTTTTACGAGGAACCAAACCAGCTTGGGTTAAAGAATCATAGGAAAACAAATTGCCAATATAGCAAATCGATCAAAGGAGGTGTCAAAATAAGTTTCCTCTCAAGGCTTTAATGCTATAATTAGCGACACGCGCCTGCTTCAAATTACACCAAACACTAAGCCATAAAGTATTCTGGCAAATTTCCTCTTCTTCCAGCTTTTTTTCTGATAAGAGAAACTACCGAAGCTTTTTCTTTTCCGCCTTTTGACCTTTTGAAAGGTGATGGTAAAAAGAGATCACCGGGCTATTTACAAAAAACTTTGTTTGAAATTCTGTAAAATCGCACTTTAACTTTTTACGTCCGCGATGACGTTAGCAATGGCATCACAGAATATCACAGATTCTGAAACAACTTTAAACTCAAGAAAAGAAATTTCGCCCAAAGATAGTGAGCTAATGACAAATTTTCTTTTAAATACCAAAACGCAAAACAATATAGCCTTGAAAAAAGCTGGACGGCCAAAAACAATAAATTTGTATTGGCAAAGAGGTGAAGCATCTTGAAATCTACACTGTAGTTATAGCATGCAACTTTAATTAATTAAAAGTCATTTTGAATAGCGCAACATCTCAAATTTCAAACGTTCTCGACTTTCATCCAGCACTTTCCAAGAATTACGATCTGTAAATTGACGTGATACATTAAAACAATCAACGATAACTACCTACAACTTTATTCAACAAAGAAAATTTTTTTCTTGGTGTCTGGAAATTTTTTAGTTGTTCTTGCATAACTGAAGGTCGCTTTTTTCCATAACTTTAAATATTTAAGATACTTTTATTCTTGAGTTTTCAAATTAGTTGCTGCTTTTTTCCATAACTTAAAATATTTAAGATACTTTTACTCTTGAGTTTACACTTTTAGCAAAAACACAGACATTTTGGGTACCAGTTAAATATATATAAACGCACTGCACAATGTGATTTTATTGCACTTTTGTTTATAACTGAGAGTAATATACAGTATTGCAAAGTTATTATTGTAGTATACAGATTCAAGTGGATAGTTAAAAATGTTTTTGGCTGTTTCCTTTTCACTTATCTCAGTTGTCACTTTCTTTCTGAAGGTACCAGCAATTAATTGCTCGTCATCCTATTGTTCATCTTTCCCTCAACATGCTCTTTAATAATAAAATTTTTTGATGAAATCTTAAACCATGCTAGTCGCTCACGTCTCTTCACTCGTCAGAAAAAAATGTAGAAGACTTAAAAACATTGGTGTTTTGTGAACCCCAACTGTAAGCGGAGCAGTAGGAAAATTACTTTCAAATTTCCGCAAATCTTCCGAGATTACTCAAAGTATTCGATTGCTTCCAACAGAGCTTTTATTGTGTCCTAGAGCATACTCAAGTGGCACAGAACACTATACCTTGCTATTGTGAAATAAAACAGATCTACGACTCTCTTTAATAGGATCAACAAATATGCTCCACTCATCTGATAAACGTTGGCACCTTAGTGATAGCAGCAAAGCAGAAATGTAGTTGTAAAGCGCAATGTATTCTAAATACCTAACAAACCAAACAAGAACCGTAAATAAAAGTTTATTCAACATAACCTAAAGTTGTGTTTTTAGTAGCAAAAATTGAGTTTATTTTGTCAGTGACAAAAAAGTGTGACGTTTGTGACTGTATCAAGCAGATTCCATTATTTTAACCGTGTATTCAAAAGCCATGTTTTCTCTTTTGGAAAATCTACATCTCTCACTAGATCATTTAAAATATGGCTAAACAAAATTGAATCATGCTGTTCTTTCTCCTCTGCATACATTACGAAATCAGATGCTTCAATTGAACTTTGAGATTCAGAAGGAAAGGCTTCCTCTTTAAAGACGTCAGTTGGAAGAAACAAAGGAATGAGAAAGTCGTTGCTGCGTGGAATTGGCTCTACAGCAGAACTACAGTCGGGGTGCTGATGTCTTGATTTATCCTTCATTAAAAACCCTATATATGTTGGGCAGAAGTGAAAGTCGGTCGAGTGATCACTGATCAGCTTGCCCTCGTCAGATCATTCAAGCACAAATTTGCTGTTCCTTCTTTTTCCAAGCGAGTCTCCGAAATAAACATGTATTGCAAGCATTACAGATTACATGTGAGGCTCAGCGCTTGTCCTAATCTCGGACTTTAAACCCAAAGTAGCACTTGTATGCAAGTTTTACTTTTTTTGTTACTCCACTACAGTGGTGTAGAGGTAGAGTGTATTTACCGCCGATGCAACAAAATCGGTTTCGCTTATCTCAGCGGGTATATCATTGAACTTGGATTAAAATTTTTTTGAATTTTATCAAAAACCAAGTAGGATAGTTATTATCATAAATTGATCGCTTCAACTTTCGATATTGACGTCAAACAAATGCTGGCTGAAACAAATAGACTTAGCTCGATTAAGTGGCACAGCACAAGGCTTGATTTTCAAATATTAAGACATATGGCATTTAATTTATACAAAATGTCAGTATTACTAGCTTTTAACCCTAACTTACATCCAATTTATTTTCTAGAATTTGAACATTAAGATTCAGAAATGCGGGGGCCTGCTTTGATTTTTCCACAGTTAACTTTTTGTTTTAATGCTATTCATTTTTTTATTCAAAACTTTGTCATGGATACAGTGAGATCGAAGATTGCAAAAATGCCATCTACATATTGTATATAAATTTAATTTTTAAGTTAATCTGTATTATTAAGAATCTTATTTTCTAAATTTTCTGAGAAAAAGTTCCCTTATGTGGGTCCAAGAGGTAATTTTGTTGCTATGCCATCAATCTGTTTAAATAGTTCACCCCTGTATAGAAATTTCTTGAGTTGCCAATTTCATCAATTTTATAAAATCATGTATTTCCATTGGTGGTGTGTTCGGATTATCTTTATCAAATGGTCTGTGGTTATAATTTGAATGGTTTCTTCTAGTGGTACGTTGATGAAAAGTGAGACTACAACAAGGTTAACCAAAAATTGATGCGATTGAACTTTTACCTCTCTTAATTTTTCAATGAAGTGATTGGTTGATAACAACATGTATTTATCAGGAATTAAGGTTAAATAATCGAATCCAAAGATTTTTCAAGCTTATATTCTGGTGCCCCAATTACGCTTACGATGAGGCGTGCTGGATTATTTATTTTATGCACTTTTAATAATCAATACAATTTTTTGGTTTAAAACCTGTGGGTAGGAGACTTTGCGAAATATTATTATCTACGTTCTTCAGATATTTTCGAGTAAAATATTGAATTAATTTTTCTTCTGATATTAGTAGATAAAATTTATTGGATTTTATCGTTATTTTAGAAAATTTTATTTTGTCTGAAATAATTAACTCCATATTGGATTTTTAGCATAATTTTGAAGTGCTTGCCTGTTCTGTGACACTGCAATCCTAATTTTAATAAGCTTTCATATTTTTTGCGTCCTAATTCTTCTAGCTGTTTATTTATTTATTTAAAATTGGCTATATTTTTGCAGCCCTTGGAAGAATTATATCTTCATAACGTGTATTATTTGTAATATCATCGTTGATTTTTCTAATTGACTACGTCATATTTGCAGATCTTAATACTTGAAAAGGGCTTCATGAAAGTCGAAAACGATAGAAATTTAAAATGGTTTGCTAATCGAAACTATCTATAAAATGAATATGTAGAAACAAAACAAATTTTTTTTCTAATGATGTCATGTACTCTGCGAAAGAAAAATTACTGTACATAGACTTTCAAATTATTTCCAGCCACTTTCAAAGTGAAGTTGTGTACAATTGTAAATTGTGTATAACATTTTGTAAAATAATTGTGTAAATATTGGGGAAAAATGAGGCCTAAAGGGTCAATTATATATATGTGGCCCTCAATATGTGTATACTGCTTTTAGATTGCTTTCATTTTAGCGAAATGAATTTATATTTGTTGTTGCTTCTTGTTGGTTATTGGCACGAGATTCATTCCATAAACGGAGAAGTTACGCAAGGTCAAGCCATATCATCGTGGAATCAAAAAACTATTGCAATTACCAAAAAAAGGCATGAGAAATTGCTAGAGAGAAGAAAAAGATGGGAAAACAGTATAACTATTTACGAAAATGATAAAAGAAGAATAAAAATTACAACGGTACGAATTTGCAAACTTTTCCTTCTGTGCATCAAAACTCAGAATGGGGGGGGGGGGGGTATTTACTTATTTCAGAAGGAAATATCCTTTTTTGTAGAATCTATTTATTGGAACTACATTTTAATTGATCTATTCCTACTAATGCCTTACTGAAAAAGTAACTTCCAAATGCGTCTTTGACACTTATATGCGGTGTATTACAGCTCTTGTGTTTCAAAAGAAGAGCAGCACCAAGGCCAGAGATGATGAGTAACTCATAAGAGGTCCTTACTCTCATGAGAGGCTGTTTACTAATTACATGACGCATTTTTATCCGATTTTTTAACCTCACCCTTTGTAACACATCATGATGTTTTTGTACACCCCCATTTCCCCTTCCACGCGACGGGTAATACAAAAAAGTACTCAGGCCAACTTCGATTATTTGGATTTACCTCAAAAACCTGTTTAATCAAAGAATTGAGACTTTTAATTCTTTTTAATGTAGTAGCAAATTATTTAAACTACAATATGTTTCATCCTCCTGCCCCCATATAACACCGAAACGATGGTTTTGGCTTTCCCCCTCCCCTTTTGAAGACATCATATCATACTTGAGCAGCCCCTAATTATATGGAAATATTATTGTTATTTTAAAAATGCTTTGAATCAAAAAGAAAAGATTTTTTTCGATTAAAACCTTGAGGCAGGCGCTGCCACACGCAACCGAAACGATCGCCAGACGGCCACTAGTAGATGTGAAGAAAGTCTATTGTCTAACATGTCGAATTTTTTCGCAACTGCCTTATTCTAAAGAGTACAGATGCCTTATTACTTTTACAGCTTTCGACTTCGCATAAAGATTCAAAGGACGTCAAATACAGCATAGAAGGAAATGGGGCTGGAACTAAATTTGAAATCAACTCTTCAACAGGAGAGCTGTTTGCTGTAAAGCCACTGGACAGAGAAAAGAACAGCATTTATCACTTATATGTAAATATTTAAACGCCTGCATTTTTTCATTGTATTTTGATAGAATTTTGACAGAGAAACGTGGTTTTGTAGTTCACTCATTGCAAATTGCGTAGAAACCCCAATACAACGTTGTCTTGATGCGAACATCAAAAAATGTTTTATTTCCAATCAAATCTGTTTAGTCTCTAAATCATGAAGCTTTTGGGAAGATTTTTGAGCTGTTGTTCCAATGAACCTCCTAAGACAAAAATCAAGTTAGGAAGATGTATGCATGCAGCTGAATTCCAATTGCAAAACAATCTTTTCAGTCATGCAAAAACACCTGTGTTTAGTACCGCCTTACCATTGCCAATACCAGCGGAACAGTGCGTTTCCAAAATAACCCGTGGAACAGCGAAATGAAAATGACCTTACTAAAAGTACCTTTTCCGAAAGCGAAACGTAGAAACTATAAAGATATCGAAATGCATTTTATTGCGTTATAGCTCCAAGATGTTGTTTCACAGTACACATATATTCAGTGGTGTAGCCAAAGGGGGACACATGGAGCGCTTCCCCAAATTATGAACTTGCAAAGTACCATGATATGATGACGTTATGGCAGGAGCGAAGAATTATGATTATTTTTCCTTCCTTCCTAAATATCGCCTTTAACGTGTTTGCGCGTTTGTGAGTAATTCGTCTTGGACGAGATTAATTTCGTTTTTACCTTTACGGTTGATTTAAAACAGAAATTTAATGTTAAGCTTGTAAGCATATGGTCGACAGTCTATTAAGCTGTCGGAATCTAATCAGCAATGAGTCAAAATTGGCAAAGGTCCTTCCCAGTGGAGAAAATTAAATTATTTAAACCAAATTTGTCGTAACATTTAACCAAGTTACACTACTTCAAACGGCAGAAAAAATGAACAATAAACAGCGATGGGATCTAATTTTCTTAAATTTTCAGGCACATTGTCCACCTTCCATATAAACAGAGACTTGCCTCCCGGTTTAATTCCTTCTCAATTTCAGCAAAACTCACCATAAAAAGACATCACGCATTTTTTTTATTTTAATGGTGTTCTGAAAAATAAATAAAAACAAGGTCTTCACAAATTTGTTTTCCTTTTAGGGAGATTATCTAAAATATCAGGGAGTCTTTTTTAAAGTAAGGTTGCCAAGCAAGCTTTTTCAGGGAGCTTGCTGGATCATGGTATATAAACAAGTTGCAGGTCATCCGATAAAGACTCTATGCGGTTGAAAGACACTGAACTGCGTTAGGAACGTCAATAGCAACACTGGGGTTTGCTTTTATACAAGGCTAGCCGGCTTTGCCATCGTCGCCCGAAAGGGCCCTCATCAATGACATTAAGGTTAACAATGTCGATTCAACCGGCCAAGCCGGCTTCGACCAATGGATAGTTGTGACAATAGTAACAAGAAGCTTGTGCCTTTTCACATAGCCAAATCTCGTTCCGAAATAAAAACATCGTTTTTGAAACGCAATTGATAAAAAAGCACTTGCGTGGGATTGCGCATAGCCACTACCTGTCTCCAAGTTTCTGGAACCCTTGGAAACATCTTACTTGCACTGTTGTCACCATAAGCGTCCCTAAACCTAACAAACTTTTATTCGTTAAAAGGAGCTAGTGCTTCAATTGAAGGTATATCAAAGTTGTGTTAAAGTAATTAATATGTATTTTAGAGATTAAGCCATTAAATAGTAGGCCCACTACAAACAACTTTATCATAGCTGTTTGGGTATTTGTATGAGGTAACGCCTCTGGGTGGGCGCATGTTGCGTGGTCCCAGCATAAACGCAGCCAGACAAAAAGCAAACTAACCCGAAATCAACCTCGCGATTAAGTTGTGGAAATAGCAGCGCCCTCAGCAGTATTGTCGAGTATAAGAATATCGGTTCAGCCAGCTTCACCAAATTGATATTTGTGAGAACAACAACAACAACTTAATGTACTGTCAACACAGTCAATTGTCGTTCCAAAATCAAGAGTACCATTTTTTAATGGAAACCGAGAGAGCCTTAAAAAGCCATTTTGGGGATTGCGTATTGCAGCTGCGCGCTTGTTGCTTGGTCTCGGCATATACGCAGCTGGAAAACAAAGTTACCCGAAGTGATGCACCTACAGTTAAGTTATTACAATAGTAGCCATTAGTAGTGATGAGATTAAGAATATGAAATGAGACGGCTGCGTCGGCCTCATCCAATCACAAAGAAATGGCTTCAACATTTAGATGACATGTAGCTCGAAACTAATATTTTGTTGCC
The DNA here is from genome assembly GCA_963675345.1 of Trididemnum clinides. Taxonomy (NCBI): domain Eukaryota; kingdom Metazoa; phylum Chordata; class Ascidiacea; order Aplousobranchia; family Didemnidae; genus Trididemnum; species Trididemnum clinides. The sequence continues at coordinate 14,240,956 of OY776300.1, read as the reverse complement.
AAAGATAAAACAGGACCATCTTTACTTCCATGCTTTCGTAGGGAGATCACCTATTTATTTGTTTGGAGTAGGGGGCTACATTATAAAATGTTTAAAGTCTTTATTTTTAAATAAATCTTTTATAAAGTGTAAATAGCTAATGCCAAAGAAGTACGCTTTTGAGAAAGAATAGTGAAAATGTACCAAACAACTAACTTTTTCAAGAAATCACACTTTTGTGAAGTCCTGGCTCTAAAATTTTGAGTGCTTTTAACCGGTAGGCTATACCAGAAAATTTTTTAAATCTTCATTTTTTAATAAACCTGTTTGAAAATTTTTATAAATAACGCCAAAAAACCATGCTTGCTCGGAAAAAGTAGTCAAAATGTATCAAAGAACTAACTGTTTCTAAAAATTGCAGGTTTGTTAGGTCTAGTAGGAAAATTGCTTAACTAACAAAAAAAAACATGACGTATGGCAACGAGTTTCGATCCGTTATTATGAACTAATCCTTAGCCTTGACTAATTAGAATAACATATTAATGGAAAACAAATTTCTTCAGCTTTCAAACGACTCTGAGTTAGTACCTCATCGTATGGTTTATACAGTAGAACGCCGATTATCCGAACTAATTAAAACCAGGGGTAGTTCGGATAAGTGATTTGTTCGGATAATCGAACAACATGGAATATTACGAAAATACATCCTATACAGTTCACAGACATTGTGATTTATTGTATATTATTTGCACTGGCAGTATAGTAACTGGTTGTAAACTTTAATAAATACTGCACGAGTCAATTGCTTTTTGCTTTTTGGACGCATCTATTTTCTCTAAACACAATTGACGTTCTAATGCTTCTCACCCATTGATGTCTGGCTCTAATGACTTTTGTTAAAGTCTTGTCGGATAATAGGCGTTTCGGATAATAGGCGTTCGGATAATCGGCGTTCTGCTGTACATAAAACTAAACTCTTTTTATTCAACTTACCACATTTTTGGGAAAATAAAGTTACACTACAGGTCTTAAAGTTTAGCATTTTTAGTACAAAACTAATAGTAAATGTACATGTCATATGTTATTGAAATCTCCTTGAAATACCCATTAATTTTTTTTTAAAAAGTTTGAATATCGACTAGGAAATGAGGTCACAAATCAGCTTTTAATTTAAATGATTTTGTAAAAATATTGCAATGTTTGAAAAAGTTATGAAATGATGATCTTTAGTTGCATAAGACCGTGCTAATAGTGCCAGGCAGCATTATGACATCATACACCGAGTTGAAGCGGGAATAAAAAAGAAAAAAGCATGCTCTGAAAGCTTAAAATGCTTAAAAAAGAGTCTTTTGTTGCATTGCTAATTCATCATTAATTGTTGTAGGGTTTCTTTTATCGAAGGCACCTTGCTACGATCTCCCGAAAAAGCTTTTTACAGCTTTTCTACAATCAGTATTGTTTGAGTAAATTAAGAAAACAAATTTTACAATTAATTGTTAATTATGACGTCTTACGACATTGTAAAAAAGTAAAATTTGTTGAAGATGATAAGTCGAGTACTGACTTTCGTTTAAGCCAAAAAACGTGTTTTTCGTTTCAAAAATGTGATTTTTATAAAAATCATTTTTTACTTTGGCGTCATGGTGACATCACAAACCCCTTATGACACTCATCCCGAGGAAGTGATCAATCGTGCCAAGTTTGATATTAGTACTTCTAGCAGTTTTGGAGGAGTTAAGACAGACAGACACACAGACAGAATTGCGCTTTATGTATTAGATGAATATCGTGTTTTTCGCCGCCAACCGAAACAATAGATTGATAACACTGGTCAACACGCAAATTTTTGCCACAGATATTATATCGATTTTAGGGTATATCAGGTGCGTAGATTTTGAAAATGACATTCATTTTTGCTAGTTGGCTCTAGTTTTTGAGATAATTGCATTTTTTTGTAAAACTATTACTTAGACTGTGTTATATGGCATTGTTGTTCATTTAACGCTATTTAATCAATACTGTACGCTTTGATCTTCTTTTGTAAACGCAGTAAAACAAAAATGCAAAGCATCCATGCAAACCACAATGCTAAAAAAGGATGCAACAGCAATATTTACCGTTAGTTTGCAAGAAACGTATTGGAACTAAAAACCAGTATTACAGCGTATAAATGTATGTTGCCGTTATTTATTTAAACAAGCGAAGCTTGAAAATACTGAACTTTAACAACTACCATTCTGTCAAATCTACAAAGCAAATCGCCTCTTGTAGGACTTTCTAGCGTGAGGAGCAAATGGCTTATGTCGTTGAAGATTCCAACAATAGTACGCCATCATGTAGGTGTCCCATCGTCCTTGATACCTTTCTTCCATTACTTTAATGTCCTGATTGAATCTTTATCCTTGCTCTTCACTTAATTCCCCAAGATTTTCTGGAAATCTATTTAAATGACTAAAGAGGTAATGAATCTTGATGCTCATCTTTGCTCCCAAACTTTGAAATTTTGAAAGCATATCTTCAACTATCTGAATGTAATTGTTTGCTTTATTGTTTCCCAAAAAGTTTTTTACAACCACAGTAAAAGAAATCCAAGCAGCAAATTCCTTCTCAGTCATAGATTCAGTGAAGTTTGGATCGTTCATCAGCTTTCGAATTTGAGGACCATCAAATATTCCTGCTTTTAGTTTTTCGTTGCTCATCCCTGGAAATACTCTGCAGATGTAATTAAAACAATTTCCGTCTATTGGCAAAGCTTTCACAAACTGCTTCATTATACCCAATTTGATGTGTAGAGGTGGCAAAATGATTTTTTCTCTTGGGACAAGGGGCTCATTGATGACATTACATTCATTAACTGTTAGTGTAATTCTTTCAGGCCATTCCTTCTTCACCCAGTGGTAACTGCGAGCACGGCTGTCCCACAAACAAATAAAGCACGGATATTTAGTATAACCACTCTGCTGACCAAGCAAAAAGTTGACCATTTTCAAATCAACACATATTAACCATTGGTGGTCACAGTAGTTCAATTTTTTTAGCACTCGTTTAATATTGTTGTATTCTTCTTTGAGCAATGTAGAGTGGCCAATGGCAATCGAGGCATACGTGTTTCCATTGTGCAGCAATACACACTTCAAACTTCTTTTTGAACTGTCTATAAATAAACGCCAATCTTGAGGTTCATATTGAGGTATTCCCATTTTTAAAAGAAGTCCTTCAACATCTGAGCAGAAAACAAGCCCTTCTTCTGAACGATAGTACGGAAGTAAGTCGCTCTCCCTTGTGCGGTAAAAGGTTACTTTCGTACCAACACTAAGGCATTTCTTGTCTTTAAGCCTGGATGCCAATACTTCAGAAGCTTCTTTAGATAGATTAAGATCTCTTATGAGATCGCTCAGTTCCTCCTGATTAAACTGCTTCGGACTGGTCGAGCTTTCTTCAAAAATCCTTGAAACATCACTTTCACTAGAGCTTTCTGAAGCTTGGTGGACAAAGTCCCATTCTGATGGTTTTTCTGGAAGATGACTAAATTGTGGCACAGGTATATCTTCACAGTGGGGTACAGGACGCCTAGCAGATTCTAAGTCCGGGTAAATCCATGATTTTTTCTTGTGACAATTAAAACCCTTCAAATCTACCATACAAAAATAACAATCATCAAAGTGGTTTTTCTGTTCTCGCCACACCATTGGCACACCAAATCTAAAGCTTTTAGTTTTTCCTTTTGTCCACATTCGTAAGTGCTCAACACATGATTTGCAGACAACATGTGGAGCCCATGGCTTGTCTTGGTCACCAAGTTTAACTCCAAAGTAAGCATGGTACACTTTGCAAATAAAATCTGTAATAGACCTTTTATGCTCTTTGAGAATATATTCTCCACATATGTAACAGAAACTGTCAGGGTCATTACAACAATTTCTTCTTCTTGAACAATTCATAGCAGGCAACATAAAGCAACTAAAACTGAAAACATGAAAACCTAAATATAGTAAAAGTTACTGCATTTCAACTTTTCATTAGAATTTTTTTAGACTCCAAGATTGCTAATGGTTAGTTATTGACTTTTCTGCGTTGTTAACCTTTCTAAAAATGAGGCAACTGATCCTTTATTGCAAAACAAAATCTCCTTGCCAGCACAATTGCCTCTTACGTGTAGTTTATATGGCCGTTATCTGAGCTTTTATAGCCAGTTATTGTGTCTGCATTATCTCAAAAACTAGAGCCAGTTCAGCAAAAGTAAAGTCATTTTTGGAATCAGCGCACCTGATATAGTATAAAATCGTGGAAAGATCTATCGCAAAAAGAAAAAAATATTTTTTTGTTGAGCTGTGTAATAATTGAACACTTTAACAAATGATTACATTGATGAATGTCATATTACAAAATATGGATGAAAAATGTGCTTATCCTAGAAAGATCATCTAATATTTTGAGCTAACAAACGAGTTTGGCATCAGTTCAATTAATGTTAAGATTGCAAATAGATTTTTTCATGTGCCATCAAATTGGTTATTTTATTTTTCGTATTCTCAAGGTGCATGTCAAAAATCTTGAAGGCAAAGATTTGGAAGAACCGTTTGAGGTAACATTAAAGGTATTGGACAAAAACGATAACCCACCGATATTTACCAAACAGCAATTTGAAGTTTATATTCGTGAAAGGTCATCAATTGGTAAGTTTTTCCGATTTGAAAACAATGACTAAGCAAGGAAGCGTTTGTCCTGTGATAAAGTGTTCATAAGCTCGAAATCTGCGTGTTGCTTTATTGCGTTGCAATGCAGAGAACTCAATCAACTCATCGGATCCATTCATTCATTCATTCATTCATGGGTATATGATCGTAAGGCCTGCGTTTAAACCTCTTGACGGCTGTGATACTAAGTCTTTCGAAGAGGCACTTTAAGGCCAATTTCTCTGCATTGTTGCATTACTAGTGGTAGAAACGTTTTGTGCGAGCACTACAGACAACTCGAAGGTGGCCTGAACACAATGACGTTTGATTTTTTTGTCGACAATGAATTGACTCGCTTACGGAAGACAAAAATATAAAACTAAACTAATTCAACAGCTTGAACGTCACTGACAAACAACTTTACATTATCGTCAAATTCGAAAACAACTTTCTCTTGCGTTAGCAAGGTTACGCCTAAAAATTTTTGCTTCTTTTTTGCCCAAAAGCCCAAGATGCAGTGAAATTATTTGTATTAAAACAAACAAACAAAAAAAATATTCAGCGCTTTCAAAGTGTTCAAGTGGAAATCGATCTTTGAGTGATGTAAGCGCATGTCGTAGCCAAGGACGCAGCAAAGGAGGAGGAAACAAAAAGAGCAATTGCTCCTCCTAATTTTTGGCAGGTTACTCCTCTTTTTTGTCTAAGTTCAGTAGCAAGGTCACAAAAACAAAAACGAAAAATAAAGACATTAACTTGATGTCAACGTAAATTTCGATTATTTCCTAAAGTGAAATTTCAAGTTGTTACTTCCTTGGTGTCACTGGTCGTAGAACAAAAATACACACTATACTTGCGACGTCAAGCTGAAGAAAAAATTTGTTTCAAGAGTAGATTAGATACAGTTGATATTTCACTTTTCAGGAACGTCTGTAATTAACGTAACTGCGACCGATCGAGACGACCCAACTTTGCCAAATGGTCAAATTGAATATTCTATTATTACAAACACGAGTCTCTTCAATATCAACGCTGTTACTGGTGAAATTCGCGTCAAAAGCGCAGAGCTAGACTTTGAAAATCAAAAAACGTATGAATTGACGGTTGAGGTAATCATATATTTTTATTCAAATATATAAATTCAAGAAAATAAAGGTGATATACAAAATTTGAAGGCAAGCAGTTTGCCCTAAACCAAAAAGGATCAAAAGTTCAAATTTTATAATTCCTATAAAAATAACTTTTTCAAGTTTTCGTCTTAAAAATCTTTTGAAGAGCTTTTCTTTCATTGGCTCACTTTTTGAGGGGTGCGCAGATTAATTAGCACAAAGGGTCCCTGTTAGAAAAAAACTTTTCCCATTAAGAAAAATACTATTTAAAAAACATTCAATGCACTTATTACTTTTTAATAGTTTGGACTGGGCGACATTTAAAGAGGAATTGTAAGCGCTTCTTTCAAACAGAGGGGCATGAGCTCCTCAATAAAGCTAAACAAGGTTTTGTCCTGTTCTTTCCCTTTCAAAAGAAAAACTTCTAAACAATATAAAGTCTAATATTAATCAATTTGCAAAAGTAGCGTTCTTGTTATGTTGGCAATAATTGTGCTTTCGAAGCCAAAGACGGCTGCTTTGTTGTGCGTTTGGTAACGGCGGTTTCTCCCGCGTGGTTGCGCTTTTTTTGGTAGAAGTGGTAGAAATTCACTGTGCCAACTGTGTCACTCCGAAGCGGGTCTGCACACAAAAGTGTTTCAGCATAACCGACACAACGTATTGCCCAAGACCGGAGAATAAAAACGAAAGACAATACTAAAAATTCTAACAGTGCATTTTTTTCAGGCTAAAGACTCTCCTACCTCTGCCGAATCTCTTTCAGCACACACAACAATCATCATCCATCTCACCGATGTTAATGACAATGCACCCAAGTTTGAAAAAGATAAATACGTTGCCCACATACCTGAAAATGCAGGTAAATTTCCCCATTTAAACAAGCATCTCAACTTGTTCACTTTTGCAATAAACAGATATCAAAACAAAATTGTTAAATTGTTAACGATTTTTAACGACTGAATTGTAAGGCCCAAACTGTGTTTGGTGGCATTAGTGAAATTTACCTTTAAAAGCATTTTACTTTATCGTTTTTTAAAGGCGTTTGTGCAAATTACTCTATTAACTGTCACTATTTTTCATAGTATGGGTTTAGGGTACTTCAACTACAGCCTTTTTTTAATAAAATATAAAGAATTCGTGCCATAAATAGTGCTGAAGTCGAGAGTTTGAAGGAAGATTGCTATACTTGGAAGGTAAAAAAGATCTTCAGATGTAGCTTACACTTTGTACATGGAACTAGTATAAAAATAGTTTTGTTAATCAGATAAAAAGTCTTCGAGACTATACCAAAATTTGGCCGAGGCCTCGCTAATATATTATAATTGTGTAAAATACTTCATGTAAGCAGGACTGAAGTTCCTCTATCCCCTTGACAATATTACTTAAAGTTATAAAGAATTCTTCAAACAACCAAAACGTTTAGCCCAAAGCAGAGCAAAGGCCTTCCCCCAACGCAGCAATTCTGGTTGTGCGTCTTGATCATTTTCTTTATCTCCCATAATCCCACGAGTTGCGCTCCAGCTGGGCCGTTTAGTACTGTTGAAAAAGATTTAAAATCAATAACTGTTTAGATCCGGGGACAACCATTCTTCAGTTGAGCACTACTGATAAAGATGTGGGCGACAATGCAAAGACGATTTTCAAGATCTTGCCTTCACTTGATGCAAACAAATTTGAAGTTGAAAACCTCGGAAAGGAAGGAATTGTAAAAGTGAAGCAGGTGGCCAAGCGTTTTATGTGAATCAAGACGACATGGTTCAACTCGTTAAATGTTTTCAAAAGAATGTGGTTTGATTAACGATCGACCAAACCGGGTAGCTGGTTGCTTCCCGTGAGCGCTGTTAATATGTAAATTGTCAATTGCGCACCAACTTTCTGTTTGTTGATCGTAGCCCATGTTACAAACTAAAGCTGCATTTCTTTATTGACACCATTTTTACGTCACAGCTTTGGAGGAGAGCGATTGTGTGGCATAGCGTAGGACAATTGTATAGACTTGCTTTAGAGCGTTCAAGTCCTTACATTTCGCTTGAATTATGCGGTGTCATTTTTGATTAATTTACTGCTTCTTAGAATTCACCGAGCCGAGGAATTCATTGAAAACGAAAAACAAATAAAATTTTTCCAAATATGTACCTCCTCCCAAAAAATACCGCAAAAATCAACCTGAATTGGGTGGAGATAAAAGCGGTATAAGAAAAAAAGGAGAAGAAAAATGAGACTGTTATGTCATGCAATAAAAATGAAGCAAAAATTACATGAAGGAATGCATCATTATTGATGCACTTTTCCAAAAATGATATTGTAAACTTCAAAAGATCGTGTATGAACAAATGGGGACTGATTTTCTTGCCATCATGCCAGTGCTACGCAGAGCAGCAAACTGCGGATCACTTCATCCTAAAGTGATACATTTAAAAAGCACTTCATGGTCTGGCAATCTTGGATAAAGATTGTGAAGTATGGCTGTCTACTATCTGCAGAAATACAGCTCGAACAAGATCTGTTTTAACTCTTTAAGGATCATAAGACTCTAATTGATAACATTTGAAACAATTCCATAATTGTTGGTAACAGTGAGAAAATAATGAGTTTCAGAAAAGTGATTATTACATCATAGTGGCATAACAATTAACAATTGCGGGACATATATGACCCAGTATCGGTCGAAGGGTTAAACAAAACAACAAAAAACAAGAAAAGAAACTTTCATAGAAGGAACAAGATTACATCTGAAATCATACCGACCTGTTGCCTTAGCGGCAGTGGTGGGGGCTCGAGAAACTTTGTCCGAGGGTAATCACACGTGTTGTCTCACAATGCATTTCCGGGCGCTTTGCTTAAAATTGGCGTTAAATAAAGCTATGAAATAAGAAAGAAAAGAAAACAACTCGAGTACAAGACAGGGTTACAGCTTACTTAACAGATTTGAATACGCAGCTACTGTAGTTTAAAAACGGTGGCGTAGCATAAGCTTCGGCCGCTCAGTGCGAAAGCAAAAAATTCTTCCCAGTTTCCGATCAAGCAAATTATAAATGTGGGTGAGAGAATCCTATAATCACACACAGCTAAAGTATCGTTTTTCGTGGTCAAAAATGGTGGCCTCTTTGTGTGGCCAACCTGTGTGGATCGCACGCACCGCACAAACCCTTGCCGCCCACTGTTTACGAAATCTTTATATTGCAGGCATTGGATTATGAAACGGCTACAAATCATAGCTACAATTTTACTGTTGAAGCTAGAAATGTGAACGAGGATTTCGGTTCTATGATGTCAACAACTGCGGTAATTGTCTACGTCACTGATATAAACGAACCGCCCCTATTTGATCTTCCCACATACACCTTTTCAGGTAGGGGGCCTACTTACACAGATTATTTTCGGGTAAACACCAGTTACAAAGGCATGTAGAAGCAATCAGGACTAGAGTACTGAAAAGAATTTGGCCATTCCCCTGGTCAGGACACTTAGTTACAAAAATTAGCGATAACCTTTTTAGAGACACTCAACAACTTACTTTTCCTACAAAAAACCTAATTCCTGCTCAGATGTCAACTTTCAACCCTTCTTCTTGAACTTGGTCTTACTCCCAACTTCAACCAATAAACATTAAACACTTGACGTAGCGGCAGTCATACCCTTACAGCTTGAACATATTACTTTCATTCTAAGAATTCAAAGTCGCATTCCCAAAAAAATAGCCAACTCCCTGATTTTCTGAGCAGCGTGAATAAATACAAATATAGTCTTTGAAATCAAGGCTTTTTTTTGGTTTCTGGAAAAACCTACATTGCAAAAACGTTTGCTCTAATATTTTAAATGGTCACAAGCTATGACTAAAAAGGCTGCAAATGACAAGATGAACTGATTCGACTAATCAACAACAACCGATCGCTCACAAAATGAGCGGATGATTTAGGAAGCCGCCATATTACTACATGGTCTTTGAGTTAGCAGCCACCCCAAAAGTAGCCTACATGCTATAGCACGGTTTGCGCAAGATATAGTTTGAACTCGTAAGTTTAAAAGCAAACCTTCAGCTTTCTGATGCCTTATGCTATTCATCACTCTAAGCGCTAAACTCGCCGCCTTTCATGATAAGTTTGACGTTCGGTCTATTGCTACCGACGCCGATAACAACAGATGGTGACGCAAACCACCGGTATCAGTCAGGTAGCCTACAAAGCACTGCACCTTGTATTTCAGTGAAGGAAAACACTCCAATTGGATATCTTTTTCCGGAACAGATCTTTGCAGTGGATCCAGAAGGAGACTCAATAAAGTAAGCATTACGGCATAAGCAAAAATATTCTGACGTTGTGGCTTGTAATTTGAAGTGTTGCCAGGCTTTATTTAAACATTCCTGTCGAGAAACAAGAAAACCAGTAGAACAACCAACCGTCTTCAAAGAAGTCTTAACATTTCCTGTAGAGATTGGCGGCTGCATCTTTCTCATAAGCTTAGGTACAGGTTTCCTTATTTGCTCCCAAATTTTAAAGTTTGATACCGCTACTTTTTTTATTGACAATAGCTCTTCTTTTGTTAACTTACCGTCCCCTACTAGGTTTGCTAATCTCAATTATTTCACCATTTCCAACTTTCTTTCACTTTGCATTAGACGCATGGTATCGCACATCAATTTGGAAGAGCTTACTAACGCCGGTTTGGTGATTAAAATTCACTCTAGTAATCAGCAGATATTTTTATGAGTTATAACGTTTTTTTAATTTTTTTTGACAACCGATCAAATTCGCTGAATCTTATATCAACCCGTCCAATGCAAATATTTCATCTATGAATTGGTTAAATAATTGAACAATTGGACATAACGGCTGATGTAATTTTTAGGTTTTGGCTTTTGAATGAAAGTCAAATAGCTACAATTAGTCATGATATTGGACAAGTGTCGGTAATTGGAGTGCTGGATTGGGAACAGATGCCTCAATATGATCTGGTAGTGGCAGCTGGAAATCAAGGTAGGCTATATTGTATCTTGGCTTTACTTTTAGAGCAGAAGCATCATGTAGACAACCCTAGGCTTTACCAAGACAGCCAAAGATGCAATTGTTACCTGAATTTTCTTAGAATCACTTAAGGTAAAATTAAACAACGTCAATGCCCAAAAAACAAGTAAACACCAACCTCAAAAAAAAAACAGACCACCAACCTAAATTGAGGAAAAAAGATCGAAACGTTAACTTTTAACTTCGCAGAAATTTGTTGGCCAGTTATCATAATGAGAACAACTGTAGTACTATGCTGATGAAAAGTACACAGTTGAGCACAAAGTAACGAATTACACAAACACTTATTGTATTTCATGAATTGCATCTTAATATTTTGGCTTTGTGCTACATCATAATAATTGTTATATGACGTAATACAAAAACATCAATGATCACGTACAAAAACTAGCAAGTAAAGGAATTCAAAAAAGTTGATATCATTGCCACTGATATGAAAGCCATGATATAATCTAAACCAGAACTTTTCTACCCTTTTGTTTTCTCGGAACCCAATCCATAATTTTGCAAATCTCGCGGAACCCAATCTAATACAAATAAAAAAAAACAAAAACGATTACATGTATTTGCTTTCACGTAAACTCCACTCGTGGACTTACGCTTGGCTTGACGGTTTATGAAGGTATGTAAAAATCATTATTGCCTGAACATCTAAATCAAAATTCTTGGAAATCATTTAAAACTCACGTTCAATAGGAATCAACAAAACCGTTGAATAGCTCTGCTCTAGACCACATGATTGCGACATTCGACGGTTCTACGGTCGTGCTTGCATGCCTACACTAAAACACAGTCGGTTCTTTGAACTCATAACCTTTTACTTGTAACCGAAATAGCATTCATGTCATGTTAAAGTATCGTCACTCAGTAGATGAAAATAGAAAAATACCGACAACTTGCTCTGGAGTCTGAAGAATAAGCCACTTAGCAACACCGTGCCGTAGAAAAGAAGCCTAAAAAAAAGTTAATTTTGTTTAATGTTTAGATATATTTTCCACTGCTCATCTTGTAATAACAGTTGTTGATGTAAACGACAACCCACCGGTTCCGCTCAATGAAGATAGCTTGAATTTATTTCTGTGCCAAGTTGAAAAAAATGAATCTCAGGTGTGATTCTTAGTAAACGCAATTAATTTAACTTTAAGACAATATATTGAGAAAACATGGAGATACATTTTAAATGTTATATTTTTGTTCAAAAGAAGACTTTTTATCAGTGACAGTTTTCAAACTGTTGAGCAGCAATCGCATTAGACCCCTCTAAGTTGTCATGAAACTACTCCCTTCTAAATCTGTTGCTAAACAGCACCCTTGACGAAACAATCTCTCTTCTCTGATAGCCGTCTTAATGTTTAAATCATGATCATCTTTGGGCGCCGTAAATTCACGGAAGTTTAGCCTAGCTTTGAGAGATGCTGTTTTGCCAAAAAACTAGTGGTTTTGCTGATCATTTGTGACAGATCGCGTAGCATGGAAAAAGCCAGCGAGATCGCAAGAGGTGTATGCTTCCACCAAACGCAAGATAGATGACGACTTCGCAAATACCTATGGGTAAATTAGACACTCTGAGTTTGATCAGCAGAACAAGTTTTAAAAAGATCTCGCTGTCCGCAGTATAATACCCTAGTTGGTCCATGCATGTATAAGTCGTTCCACTTCGTGTCGCAACCAGCCTCGCATCACGTGATTGAGCATTTCGCGGTAACACCATTTTTTAACAGGTTGTCCGACCCAACGTTATAATGAAAGATGAGGATGACATAAAAAATTCTTATCCTCTCCGTTTTTTTATCAAAAACACAAAAAGATTTGAAAACAATTTCAAATTATTGGACCACAACAGTAAGTAAACGCTGCTATTATATCGCGATTATATTCTGCAACACAAATCACTCAAAACTTTTGCTTCGTTTAAAGATATTACCAAGCATAACCGCAATGCCGAAGAAATTTGAATTTGAAAGTTTCGCTTTTACGCTAAGGGCATCTTCATTGAAATTGACTGTTGCCTGCATAAACAAAACCAAAACAGAACTTATATTTAGCCAAAAATGCAAGTAGCTCTAGAGCCTCATATTTAGTGGAAAAAGCAAAACGTTGCACTAAAATGTTTTTAGATATGCTATTATTAAAATCCGTTAAATCTTTCTGAAACTTTCTGCTTAAATGCAAATTTTGTGACGTAGAAAAGGGAATTCCCACTTCACATGAATTGCTTTGTATAGCACCTGTTTGCCAGTGAAGTAACAGATGGAGCCCCTTCTTCCAACAATTTCTGTTCAAAACACCCATTTCTTTTGAAAGCGCTATGGTCTTAAAGCAGTCCCTTTTGTTATCGGCATGGCATATCCGTTTCATAGATTGTCGCGTCAAAATCGTCGCTAGCGGTTGATGCTTCAAAGGCGGCCAGTTATTCAACGATTTCACGCAATGCTCTGTTTATGTATTGTCATAACCTTATTTTTTAGACAATTCCGCAACTTTGCTTCCATTGCATGCTGACTTTGATGCTTCAATTAGGAACAATTATCAAATTCCAATTCTGGTAAAAGACAGTGGCATACCTCCGTTAAATGCTACATACGCATTGACTGGTATCGATTTCTTTAAAATTTGTCAAATTTTCTTTACCTACAACAAAGCAAAAATTTAACACCTTTTAGTAGCGCTCCAAAACGTTTTTGAAAACGGATTCGAAAATAAAATCACGGCATTTATTTTCGCCTTTTTTGTTCATGTAATGTATGGGTTGTATTAACCTTAGTTTGGGCCCGGTAGCAATATTGAAGAGAACACTCTTATAAATTAGTTTTGTGATATTGTGCTGAAAATTAAGCTGCAAGCCGGCAACTGTTAAGGCGAAAACTCATGGTTGGTCGAGATAGAATGGTGAAGTTTCCCACCCGATAGGTCGTAAAAAGTGACTTTTGTTTACTCACTAATGGCCTTATTGATGGTGGACCACCTATCTGCATTGTATATCATAACTAGTTTAAAATTAACTGCCGCTTTTCCCTTACCTGATCTTCGTTGATTTTAGTTTATGTGCCTAAACTACTGTTTTGTGCCATGCCTCCTTCCCTAGAGGGGGTAAAGACAATGACAAAAGCAACAACATTACAGAGCTCATAAAAAGTCGCACCCAACCTAGTTTGTCAACATTTTTATTTTTTGTTTTATTTCGACTGAGATACGAACCCAGTTTTATTGGCACTGACACTTGACTATGTTTAGAAACCAAATCCTGTCTATGGTTCTACCTTCTAGAGACGAATAGTAGCAACCCAAATTTCTTCGTTGGTGCCTTTATTTTGAGTTAACGCTTCGTCGGCCAGAACGGCCAGCATTTTCGTGGCAAGTACGGAAGTTGTTTCACAAAAACAACTCATGAAGCATTACTGTGTAAAATAACTTGCAGTTTTTGTTGCTTTGGAGATGTTGGGGCATTGGGCGAAGAAAACTTTAACCTAAACAAAGCCTTCACTAAAAGAATTTTTGTGGGAGCTATTTGTAGGTATAACAATATACAGGATTTAGTTATTATTTTGAAGCTAAGTGAACAACTTTAACAAATATATTGATATAGTTTGTTTTTAACAGTTCGAATATGCCACTGTTCCGACAATTTAGCTTGTGACGTCACATCCCTGCCAGCTACCACCAAATTTAAAGTAGCGGCAATTGCGACTGCCATCGTTATTCTCACAATCAGTAAGTAGCAACGAGACTCTGTTGGACAAAAGGGTCAAAAAACTTATCCCACTTCTAATAGTAAAAAGTTTCTCTTTCTTAAATGAGCCTCCGGGCCTAACCAAATGAAGATTTTTTGAAAAGACATTGATTGATCGTTTACCTTCTCTTAGCCAAAGGTAGAATATTTTTATGAGCATAATATTAACGCCAAATATGTCAATTTTAAAGTAAATTCCCTGGTGACATATATCTTACCAAGAGCAGTGTGTGTTTAGGCTCGCTTTGGAGTTGATGGCACTGCAGGCGATAGTTTCTACCGCAAACACTGCAAACCAAACCGACGAAATTTTTACTGATTCGATTTTGCAGAACCAAAGCGGGATTAAACTTACACACTTTGGATTATGAGACAAGATCTTTGTTTCCTAAAACTATTGTTGATATTATTCGAATTTTGTTTGTTTCCAGTACTTGTGTTTCGTAATTTTATTGCTTGCAGTCTTTTTATTGTGTCTTCTATTCATGGCCAAAAGAAATCGCGCTGATGCTGTCATTAAGTGCGAAAGTAAGACCACAATGGAGGAACTAAAAAATTTTATTAGCTATCAAGAAGAAGGTTGTGAGGAAGATACTTGTGCCTTTGATGTTGCTGTTTTACAGCAGGAAGTCTGCAGGTGAATATAACAAATCTTTTGTTGTACTTTGTTTTTCCCGTGTTGAGTCACGGAAACGAAACTGCTTGCCCAGCATGGTGCAAAAGGCCACTTGTAAATGCTCACCAAGTGCAGATCGCACTGTCAGCGGTGGGGCTACCAGTCTAAAATTTATATTTACGATTGGCTCAATATGGCCTGCCGCTTTTCTCAGGCCTGTTTTTATTTGGTTTCGCTGTCTAAACTTGGGCGTTATGTTTCGCATCATAGTCTTGGTTGTGTTTATTTGTTAGCTTAATCTTGCTAAGCAAGTACGTGTTCAAGTAGATTGGAGAGCCGTTTATGGTAGCAACGATCGTGAGTTCAATCCTTAAAACAATTATGCGATTGTGTTATTGATGAAGGCACTATACCACAATTTCTTCTGCTTAGTTGCTCTTCGTGGGATAGAAATGCACTTAATCAGTTGTAGTGGTAGCTTCAAATCGGGTCTGAGCGAATAGGTGTTTCAAGCATAGCAAAAAAGGTTTCACCGTGACTGCAGGATAACAATATGCAACTTTATTCAATTTATGCTGGCTCTTTGGCAAAATAAAAGCCACAGAAATGCTTCAGCATATTGTGCACTTGTACGATTTGTTAGTCGAAATGAAGTTACTGTGCATATTTTTTACTAATTTTTTTTAGTTCTCCAGCGCCAAATTCTACCACCGTTGGGGATCCCCCATCAAAATCGCATGATTACGCTGTATTGTGTCATGACAATGGCACCCGGAAACAAAACGAAATTTACAACAAAGTAAAAGAGTATATTGCTACTAAAAAGAAAAATGAAGACCAACATGAATCCGCGTTTCAACTTGATTCAACTCAGGTTTGTATGATTGGCATTAGTGACGCAGTTAGAAAGTCAGCCCTTCGGTTGAAACTGGGGCTCCTTCTGTTCAACAAAATTTGGTGTCACAACGAGCAGTATTTGATTGTATTTTCACTGTTGGATAAGGGGACCCAAAAATTCGAGCTCGTTGTTGCGAAGAATAGGGAAGTATACACCCAGGCAAATATACAGGGGAGTGCAAAATAGGTATACATTGATAAAAAAAGGCAAGCACGTACATTATTAACAGGACTTATTATCAAAAAAACAGATGTTGCGTAAAATGCAATAAGAAAAGCATGAAATAAGATGCCTTAATCCCTCAAGTACTCAAATTGCTTGCCGTCAGCGTTCATACACTCCTCGAATCGAGAATGAAAACTCATGCAGGCTCTAGAACAAAGGTCTTTGTCAGCATTTTCCTGACAAGCCTCCAAAATGACTGAATCATGTTTTCAACAGAGCGTGGCTTGCGTGCAAAAACCTTGTCCTTTACAATTTCCCCCCAAAAAAGCTCATAGGAGTTAAATCTGGCGAGCGTGGTGGCCAGTCGATAGCACCACGGCGCCCGGTCCATCTGTTGGAAAATGTGAATTCAAGTAGTTCACGCACAATGAGAGCAAATGAGGCTGGGTCCCATCTTGCTGAAAATAGAACCTGTATTTTAATAAAGCCAAATGACTAAAGGTAGATGTACAGATATATTTATTTTAAGATATGTCGCCTTCACTTCAATACACCATGTCATTAACTTCATTGATGTTACATTACTGTATATTTACTTTTGCACTCCCCTGTGTATGTTGCCACAAGGTGGTTTCGAATTATGAAGGGTGCCTTCCATGGGTCAGAATCTGAACATTGCTATTGTTCGGTATTAAATGCTAACGTTTTTTCGTAACTCAGGATAAAACGTTGTGTAACCGAAAACTAAATTTTTAAGTAATGGTTCAGTGTGCCACCATCCATATGCTTTCAAACCAAACTCGCTGCGTATCTCTACGCTTCAAATTCTACAGGGTGATTCAAAAGTCTCCATACATACATAGAAAATGTTGTTTTTTTATTAGTATAAAAAATTTTATTAAATGACTGGCTCGATGTGGCCACCGTTGTTTTGAATGCACATCATGATACGTTTAACCCACTCACAGTGACTCGCAATAACACATCTGGAGATATTTGTGCAAATGAGTTGATGATGCGGTCCTTCAAATGGTTTATGTCTCTTAGATTTTCTTGATACACCATAGCTTTTAAATGGCCCCAAAGATAGAAATCAAGAGGGGTCAAATCAGGGGATTTAGGAGGCCACTCAACTGGTCCACGTCTACCAATCCATGTATCTGGAAGTATTTGATTAAAGTATTGTCGCACTTGAATACCATAATGGGGCGGAGCACCATCTTGCTGGAAAGTTATTTTGCCACAGTATCGTGTGTTATGCTGGTTCTATGTTTTCTGTTAAATTCTTCAGCAATCTTACGACTACTTCCAGACATCAAAATGATTTCACTTCTTTGTTGTTTGGTCAATAACATCTTAAGGGTACCTAAAAACAAAAAATAATAGAAATAGAAAATACAAGCAAACAATGAATAGTTTTTGCATTTGTATCATTTGTATGGAGACTTTTGAATCACCCTGTACAGTAGATTCCCTTCCAGACCAATGCCAGTTGTATTTTTGCGAAGTTATAAATTTTAGATGGGATTAGCTGATACGGAGTTTAAAATAAACGTTCTAATTAGTCAACTATTTACTTCAGACTTATACTTTCGAAGGAGAAGGTTCGATTGCTGGTAGTCTGAGCAGTTTATGTTCATCCGTGGATGATGATGATCAGAGTTATGATCACCTAAAAGAATGGGGACCGCGATTTTCAACGATTGCCAATATATACGGATCATCCATTGACCCCAGCTAGTTATCTGCTATACTGTTTAACATTGTAACTGTTTTTGTGCTAGCTTATTATGATTATATGGTTTTGAACAAACTCATACTAATATCCCTAACACATGAGACCAGCTAAAGTTTTGATGAGTAGGTGTGCCCATGATGTAGCAGTCAGAGCAAAGAAGTCGAAAAAACTTGGTTATTTTGCAGAACTCGAACTTGAAACAGATATAACTCGAAAATTTAAACCTTCAAGCTCAAAAAAGACAGACCGCAAATTGGCGCTCACTAATCACAAATAACGTCACTACTGTTTAGGGAAAAGTCTATGTGAGAACCAAAACAAAAACCTTCAAATCAATTTCGGCATTCACCTTTTAAAAATTTTGTTGAACTCGTAAAGGGGTTCATAAAATTTAAATTGTAAAGCGGATTTCTTCGCATCTGGGCGTGCGTGCTTAACTTTGTTTGACTAAACTTTTCTAAAGCTACTGGGCCCATAAACATGAAACCCGGAACGATTGATCACTGCCCATGGGTCGTAAGTAGGTTGGTGACATGATGATGAAGTCATATTTACCAGTTGATTGTAGAATTTATTTTCTTCGTTTTCTCAAGACGATGTAGCCTGTCTACTTCTGTGGCGGAAAAATAGTTAAGCAATTTTGTCTTTATTGGCGACGCAACAAGAGATTTTTTTAAGCAACATTTTTCCTTTTTTTTATAACCCTTCAAAAACTTTGCTTCCGCGTGTTATTAAATGTTTCGCAGCCTACAGTTTTAGTGAAAGCAGCAACATGCATTAGCTCTGCTTGTGATCTGTTGTCATTTTAAAAGCAACCGCAAATCTTAAAGTTTGTTACTGATTTGCTGCCTGTTGAAATAGAATCAATTATTGCAGCATTAACATGCGGGTGTAAATTCTTGAAAATAACTTAATAGGTTTTCTGTTGTCAAAGCTAAAGATTTGGAATGGGGCATGGTCCCTTTGGGGTCCGTGGCTGCGCCTATGCAGGAAATTGTTAGCCAAAAAAGACGTAGTCTGGAACTTAAATAAGTTTAGGGGAATTGAAAGAAGAAGAGTGTAATGGTTAGCGCGGTGGTGTAGTGGTTAGAGAGCCCGCTTCTCAGCCGGTAGACCTGGAGTTCATTACCCTTGTCGAGTCATGCCAAAAGACTTTAATAAATGATATCCACAACTTCCCTGCTGGGCGCTCGCCATTTAGGAGAGGTTGTGGAGAGCAAGCCGGCAAGTTCGCTTGTTGTGTCCTTGGGCAAGGCACTTAACGGGACGCCTCCACCTTTATGTGGAAGACAGGTGACCCGGAAGTGGCAACTCCCAAGCGAGTGCGGATATCCTGTCCAAAATATGGCGATACAATTCGCTTTCTCGTGAATGGAGGATAAACATGGACAATAAAAAAAACACTCCGATGTGAAATCGCATTGTAAGCACGGAAAAATTTTTGCTGTATTGTTTGAAAATAGCTTTTTGGCTGACCGAAGTTTGGCGTAAAACCTGAGCATGACGCTGTTTGCTTTTTGAATACGTCTGTGCAATGAAGAAGATACAAAAGATGAAACAAAGGACTGGAGAAATTTTGGGAGATATTAAGGGAAAGCAACACTTCTGTGTTAAATCGCAAAGTGTACGCAGGAACATTTTTGCTAATTTGCTTGAAAATAACTTGAAAAGCATAATTTGCTTAAAAATAGTCTGGATACAAGAAAAAATTGAAATGAATCATGGCTGTTTTAGATTCCGTGGCTACACTTATCCAAAAGACGTAGCCAGGAAATTGAAGTCGCAGATACAAATACGAAAGAGAGCGCACCAAAGAGTGGACCAGGCCTACCACTTAATATTCTATTTTTGTATTTGTGAAAATAATAATTATTTTGATGTCCACTGCTGCCTTCATTCTGTACCTTTCCCAGCTGATTCAAAGAAAGAAACAGTGCGTGAATCAGGATGAGGAAAATAGGGTTTGTACGTATCGTCCCATAGAGTCTTTACACTCGATTCTCTTTTACATTACGATCGAATTTGGAGCAAAAGTTGGATATGTTAAAATTTGATTTGATTGATTTGACTGTTCATGTTTATCATCCATTCACGAAAAAGCGAATTGCATCGCTATCCTTTGAAGGGGATGTCCGCACTCGCTTAGGAGTTGCCATTTCCGAGGTGTCTCTTGGCATATCATCTCGTCTTTCGTTAAATTTGCTGCTTTTTTGAGGCCACCAAACAGAGATAGTTCCTTAAAGCGCCTCATCCAAGGGCACAACTGCGCCCTGTCCTGGATGAAAGTTGAACGGAAAGCGCAAGGTTGTCGTTAAAACCACCTCCAACCCGCTCAGCTATGCTGCCCACCAAATAAATTAACTTCTTATAACTGTTTGCACAACTGCTTCTTGGGTTAGCCAAGGAGCTGAACTCTGCCTGAACCGATATTCTTGACTCTGACGTCACTGATATGAGCCCTGCGGGCGACGCCTGCAGAACCGGCTAGTCGTAAATTTCTCATTTACCATCTTTAAACGTTGGTGAAATTGCTCAATCATGAGGTGAATGATGAATTTTAGTTTGGTGACTACAGCTCAATTTAATAGGAGGTCTATGAGAAGAGACAACTTCTGAAATGTATGTAAAAAGTCGGCAGCGTAGTGCGATGGAATAAATGTCAAACTAGTAGTCGGCAGTCAATTTGATAAGAACTCAAAGGATTAAGTTACATGCGGTATGGCAAAAGAAAACAGCTGAATGCTTTCAAGCTCAGAATTTGTTTCAATTTCGAGCATGGCTTTTGCTGACCCCAACTACATGTAAGGGTGCTGGTTACTATAACACAGCAAGGTCTTCTCAAAATTTCTCAAACTGTTTTGCGTTCAATTAGTTGTTTTTATTTGCTTTTTGTATTTATAGTCAACCACCCAGTCATTTTTCAGTTGTCACTACCGAATGTTTTTTTTGAGTAAAAGCTTCGGGGATTCTAAAAAGGTATTGCTTCTTCTTTTCTCTCCCCTTTTCCATTCTTTACACCCGTGTTTCGATGCGAAGTATCTCAAAAAACTTGCTAGTTTAACAGGAGTGTAGATAAGTTACTTTAATACCTTGAAAGAAAAACAGTGGAGCAAAATGAGATGGTGACAACAGTATTTAAGTCCGCTAGTGGTTTTTTGAGTTAGGAATCGCCACTGCCTTCGCTCTTCTCCAATATTTATAGGCTGATTGATTGCAATTAGCTCCAGATAATGAAAGCAAAGCAAACACATTTAAAACTGCAGTGAAATACTCGTGCTGGTTTCTTAATCTTTTTTCAGAAAAAGAAGCTAAAAAAGAAAGTTTTATTTCAAAAAACTATTCATTTCAAAAAAACTAAAAATTTTATTTCAAAACACTATGCGCTCAGCGCATATAACTAAATAGAGAAACAAAGAACTTTTCGCGCTACGCTTAATGGAAACCAGCCTATACTCGTGAGTTTTACCTCTGCCATCTTCAATCGTAAGGTTACGTTGTTCTGAGGTTATACAGTAACTCATCTTTCCTGTTTTTGTCCATTTTACAGCTGACTATCTCGGGCTTTATTGGTTTTGTACCAACTCAAATTAAAGTTGAGCATGTTAATTCTTCAGTAACAAGTCAATAGTCACAACAGTGCATTAACAGCAGTTTTGCAAAAATGCAATTGATTGCGCATTTTAGAAGAAATAAATACGCAATCTAAAATTAAAAAAAGAAATATATTGGTACAAAACCAAATGATCTCGCGACGCCCTTGGAAAATTACGAAGACCCACAGTTTGAGAACCACTGTCCTACACCTTCTACGCTTCTTTTTCCGGCCAAATATTTTATTCACGATGCAGCCAACTTTTTTAAATCAACTTTTTTAGAAACGCGACAAAGAGTAGCATTGAATTAACAAATCTAAACTTAGTTAATAAATATTTGGAACTGCGTCCCAAGTTCCTCTCCATGGTTCTCCATTTGGTTTCAGACAATGGACTTGGAGCGGAGCAAAATGGTAAAGAAAATTTAACTGAGCAATTGACAAACGACTCCATTCCACATCATTGTAATTTTTGATAGATGATGTCTTTCTTTGCAAACTAAAAATAAATTTGGTTGAACTTAAAACGTTGTGATATAACTACTGCACAACATTTTATGGGACTACGTGCTCACCAGATAAGATAGGTTTTATTTTCAAATTTTCCTTACAGAAAGAAGAAGCAAATCGTGGTACAAAAGATTTTTAAAAAAGTGTTTCGATGTCTGGAGAGGAAGGTTTTCTAGAAACATTTCGTAAGTATCATGTCAATCGCCTCTAAATACAGCAAAACTGTGGTTTGTTGACCACTTTTCAGACGGCAGTCAAGTCATTTCAATAAAGAAACAAATGCAATGGATTTCAATAGAACGAAAAAATATCGGTACCGTAATAAAGTGGTCTTGATTCAAGATGGCCGCCAACCGCAGTCCACGGGCATTGAGACCAAGGCTTACTTTCATGACCATTTTTTTAGTGATGGTGTACTGTACAGCTGTCGACAAATTAATGCCTTCTTTTCTCCCTGATGGTACTTGGATTGCTTTAGTATGAAAACCTTCTTAAACATGGCTGCCAGAGCCAAATTAAGGAATTTGGGTACAAAATTGCGTGCTTAAATTTTTCCAAGTTCGTGAGATGTCTCTTATGAAAATTTTCCAAGGACTCTTACGTCATACTCAAGACTTCCTTTCTAAGCCCAGTACTGATGGCAGCGACGCTGTTTATTGATTTGCCTTGTGGTATCAAAACAATGTTACTAAGTTGAGTTGGCGAAACCAAATCTTTGCCAACAATTTTACAAACTATGATATTTTGATGCAAACACTTAGCTTTTGCAAAATTTGAACAGTCATAGTTGCTAAGACCTGTTTTTATCAGCACTAATATATATTTACTTGTTACCGTTCAGCACGAAAGAAATAGTGTGTAACAAGTGACAAATTTGCTTGCGTTGCCCTTCAAAAAGACACAACGACACTTTTCCACCTTTACGTAGCAAACTGTAGGAGGAGCTCAGCTGTCTACCTGACGTGGCAGTTCAGTGTAAGTAAAGTTTAGCAAATACAGCATAAGCTTATCCAAACAAATAAATCAGCAACTTAAGCGTTTATGAAAGCAACCATTGTTTGTTATGTAATGCTGAAAATAAAAAAGCTGCTTCCCATTATGCTCTAACATCAAGTTAATGGAAACAGACCTAGAGATTCAGATTTCAATTGTTAAAAAACGTGCATCAGAGCGAATTTTTACTTACACCGATCGCATAGCTAAGAAGGCGTTCAACGAATACTCAGAGACAGCGCTTTTGCAGACTTCCAATTCACTTGCGGGATAATAATGAAGATACGTCACACACATTTCACCATCCAGTCCGAGTCCTCCGTAAGTGATGTTGGTTTTGCTTTTAGTTGAAAACTGGCAAGTTGTAATCAAACTATCTCCCTGCGAATGTCAGTTGTCTTTAAAACCGTCCTTAAAAGTCTTTAAAACCGCCCGGTGATGTATTGGTTAGAGCGTTTTCTTCGTTGTGGATAGACTTTAATTCAAATCTTCTGTTAAGTTATACCCAAGACTTTGGAGACCGCATTTACAGCATCCACAAAAATGGCGGTGAGAAAAACACCCGGTAAGTTCGCTTGTCGTGTCCGTGAGTAAGGAACTTATCAAAATACTTCCATCTTTACGTGGCAGATTTAGTGGTGGAGACATAAAGTCTACCCGTCCCAATTACCCAGTCTAACAAAAGACTGGCAAACAGAGCATGAGCTTTTACGCACAAATGAATAAAGCTTCTGTTTGAAATGAGCTCGATAGTTCGTTTCTGCCAAGGTTTGGGGCCTAGCATCTATCCTTTAATTAATGTAGTAGTATAGCATATGGCTTGACCTATACGTTGGAACAAGTGGGTAGGAGCAATTTCTAGGTGTAGCCCGACAACCCAACTGCTTGTCAAAACGACTCAGCGGGACTCAACGAAATGCAATACTTTTTAACGCAAAGAGATGCATTCAAGATGTTTCTAAAGTGGTCGTGTCAGAGCTGGAGCTGCTTCACTGCATTATTTAGCTAGCCAAATCAATGAGAGATTAGAGGAAGGAGGGGAGAAAGATACATGGTGGGCATGCACCAGGATAGTGGTAAAAATAAGAAGGCCGTTGACTCGAAAATAAAATCTTTTATATAAATCACTTAAACAAGTAGAAAAAATATAGATACCCAATAGCAATTGGAGGTCATTATAATAAACTCTCACCCGGGCCCGAATTGGTGTTAGTACCAGGGATGTGGAAGCGGTTATTTTTCAACCGCTTCCGCTTCCACACCTATCGCTTCCGCTTCCGCTAACAAAAAACGAGAAAACAACAGTTGACAATTTTTTAAACTTTTGTGGGTCTGTAGCCTGCCTTCTCCTACACTTTATCATTTTGAGGGGACAAAAATCTTCATTTATTGCTATTACTTTACCTACTTCGCTTGAGCATATTGCTCCGAACTACTCTGTGTTTCTTTTATTTAGATATTAGAAGTCGTGTTGAATGTAGAACAGTGCTTTCATTCAATTGGATCACCTCCTCTGACCTTCTCCCCCTCAATGACTTTGACATACCAACTCTTCTTAATCGCTTCTCTGGCAGTCACTCCTCTCCTGACATCTCCTTTGCTTTCTTCTCTCTCGCCCTATCTTGCTCCTGGGAGATGATCAGAACCTGGGATCTGATCACCTACCAATTCTACTAACCGTCCCTCTTTCTCCGGTCTTTCGCCCCAACAAACGTCTTCCTTCCTTGAATTTTCGAAAAGCTCGTCGAGATGTTTTTTGCTTTTTACTTTGACTCTTACTGTCCTTCTGCAGAGAAATACTCCTGTCTTTTTCTTTCCTTTGCTGCTGTTCTCTTTACTTTTCTGACGCTGAATGCCCTCCTTACGATCTGGTGCTCTGAACAGACGGCTCAGTTCCTTTCCCTTTTGGCAAAGACGGCTCTTGCGTACTTGCCAACTGCTCTCTTTGTGGCACTGAAGCCACCTTTTCTTTTTAGCAGGCCCAGTATGCTCAAGTTTTTCCGCTGAACTCTGCGCCATTCTGCACGCTCTTTGCTGGTCTCGGCAGCACCAACAAGTCTGCCACTTCTCTTCTCCTCCTATCTGACTTTTGTTCTGTCCTCGCCACCCTGTCCTTTCATCCATCTTTCCTTTTACCTTAATCTCTGGCAGGAACTGCTTTTTCTCTCCTCCTGTTCTATCAGGCTACAATGGGTCCCCAAACACTCGTTTCTCCCGGGCAACGACTCGACTGATGAGCTGGCCAAACGGAGAGCGCTACTTGTTCCCTCAGCAATCCCTTGTAGTCTCTCTTCTCTTATCTCTCGTATCCACTCTTTTCTCGGACAGGAGGCATACTGCCTCATCTAAATTCTTCGACGCACAGGTTTCCGCGATTTCACCGAGGAACATATGCTTCTACGTCATGCTCACTGTGTTCTCTCTCACCTTCGCTGCAACGGACACAGCCTTCTGTTAAGCTCCTATCTCTCGAGTAGTGGCAAAATCGAGAACCCTTCTTGCAGCGCTTGCGGACACCCGTCCCAAGACACCTTTCATCTTATTCTGCACTGTCCAGCTACGGACTCTTTGCATCGCTCGCTCTTTGGAAGTTTTACGTCTCTCCACGACCTCTGGTCAAGGCCCTGGGGAATTGCCCGGCTTCTGCGGCTCCATGGTCTTCCGTCATGCCCCTATCTCTCGGAAGGGGTCGGGTAACAACAACAACAGCAAAACTGAAATTACAGATGCATTATTACGTAACAAAGGCAGTTAGCAAATTCAGACGTTTCTAAAGTTGTAAATAGAATTACGTCACAATCTGCAACTT
The DNA here is from genome assembly GCA_963675345.1 of Trididemnum clinides. Lineage (NCBI taxonomy): Eukaryota > Metazoa > Chordata > Ascidiacea > Aplousobranchia > Didemnidae > Trididemnum > Trididemnum clinides. The sequence goes on along the minus strand of OY776300.1, from coordinate 14,215,120 downwards.
GCTATCACACAATTTTAATACTATTTATATACACGGAATACCACTACATATAAGAAATCAATATACTGAAATAAAAAATATATACTAGTAATAAACAAAGAACCTTCGCGGTCCCCTCACGGAACCCTTAAAACTCACGAAACATAACTGCATGTTTTGCGAAACCACTATTGAAGAGCACCGATGTAGAATGATCAAATTGTTTACGTCGTGAGTAATTTCTATTTCAACGTTTTCAACCCCTAACCAAGGTTAGTTAAGCTTAATCAAATCATCATTTTATTGGCTACGTTTCATTGTCCTAACTACCTTATTTTTACCCGTAATCGATATAAAATGTGATGCTAGTTATACTTTTTCTCGTTCTCTCGCGCTACTGATATCGCACGTTCATTCAGACTTATAGTGCAACTTCATCGTTTAATCCACATTAGGAAATGGACAAAACTTTTTCGCCAAGCTACTCTTCAAGTCAAATAACCTATGTGGAAGCGGAAGCGGTAGATTTTTCGCGCTTCCGCTTCCACAGAAAAAGGACCGCTTCCGCTTCCAGCTTCCGCTTCCGCTTCCACATCTCTGGTTAGTACAGCTCTTTGCTTAGCAAACAAACAGAGAGATTATTATCTCCCACAAGAAACGAGTTTTACGATACAATTTTGGTGATCTTCTAGTCTTAGCTGATTTGTGCCACAAGAACAAGCATATAGAGTAGCTAGCCTTCAAGTCATTTAAAAGACACAAAAACCCAAAACCCATGAAAACATTAAACTTACAACGTTAATCTCTCAGAGCAAGTAAAGAGTAAGCGATGGTTGAGCATTATTGTTTTGTTTGCCATCACTCAATAGAAAGTACGATGAGCTGAGGGTCAAATTTGTGGTAGGAGGTCTTCGGATTGAGATCTCAAAGAATTACATTGAAAGGCGCAAAGAGGCAGGTAAAAGAGATTTACAGCAATATTTTAAGCTCACTTTTCAGGTTCCAACTACGTTGTGCCTATACCCTACAGCAATGACATTTTTAAGTGACTGCTAACTTTTAACGCTAATATATTTTCTTCGGTATTTCAAACTTTCTACTCACTGAGTATTCGATTTGCTGCATAAGTTATCGTCATTTTTCGAAGCAAATGGTAATAATCTGCACCAACATGCACAAAAGACAATACCATGTTGATAATACCTGCCTACGTATTGACGTAGATTTCGTAATTCTAGTGCTAACTCACGGAAGACTGCAAATCCTATGTTAATTTAACATGAAACTTATGCTAATTCAATAGCCGAAGACTCAACATTGCATAATTACCGGCATTATTTTTTTCGCAGGTTGTACTTTTACAATTTGTTCATTCCACGTTGAGTAATGAAAATCTTTCCGTATGGTAGACAATTTCACCTCGTCTCTAAATTGCGACGTCATAATTTTTCGGCCGCTTAAATGGGCGTGCAATTGACCAGCAAAGATGTTTATACCACTAGATGGCAAAGCCTGCAAGTACAGAATACGATCAAGAAATGACAATGCACACAAATTCAACGACGATTTTGTCTGAAAAGCAGTTCTGCTTTTGGCAAAGACACATTGCAATAATTTTCCGTTTAATGATTGAAAGTAGGCCAAGAAATCCCAAAGCAAAATTTACAACAGCTTTTACACGTGCTGTGGCAATGTTCTTGTGAAATGTTATTTTATTCTATTGCCCGATTTTCGCGTATTTTAACCCATATTTCCGGAATGAGACGCAGTTGATTTGCCCAAGCGTAATTTTGTCGTTTTGTGTTGCTGTCATCAAAATCAACGCAAATTTTAACGCCGATATTATTCTTGCTAGCAACTTTGTACTGTCACGTGATGAAACCAATCTACACTTTGGTTCAATTTGCAACCTGATTGAAATCACAGACTCGCAGCTTTAAACTTATGCCTGACTTGTGCAGTCCACCTTGTTGATGAAAAAGTGATTTTGTTGAGAGAAAGCAGTTATGATTTACCTCACGTTCTTCAGTGAATAAAGCCTGTGATAAATTTACGTTAATAGATTATTTTTGTAATACGAGCCACATATTGTTTTGGTCTGCACAGCACAATTGTGAAGGCACTAAGTTGTTAGATATTGTCACCTTCACATCGACAATTATTTTATTTTATATGTGTATAGTGTATTACGGTCTAGTAGTTTGCTTGTGCGAGAATTTTTACGGTAATTGAGCTGAATTTATTTGATTTATAGTTTTTATAACCTTTCGAACTGCCCAGCCTGCCGTACTGCGGGTTGATCCGGAGACAACATTTCAAAGCTTCTGCGGAATAGCGAAGTAAATATTTTATCGTTTTATCTCTAAAATCATGGATTAATGTTAAACCCAATGTAAAGTGGCATTGCTCTTGCCCCCCTAAGACTGTGTTTGCCATGTTTGCGGCAGCCTTTACAACTTCCAGTTTCTTTGTTTGGCGTTCTTAATGTTAGTGTGTGTGGCACTATTGCTTCATAAGCTTGTATTGCGCCAATCTGCTTTGATCTTTGTGAAACAAAGAGATCGCTTCCGCTAGGGACAGGTTTGAGTTCGCGTGGAGTGAAAACTGGTACGCGTTTCAGCTGAAGCAAAAATGAGCCACATCACTTGTTGATGTTGAGTAAATAGCAGTTTTCATACAATTCTTCAAAACTAAAGAATATTCTTATTGCAATTTCATTTTACTGCGATCTTGAAACGCGTGTTTCACTAGTTTGATAAGATCAGGATAATATTCTGGATTCTGCTTACGCTTTGTCAGAAGAAAGGAAATCGATAATTCAGCGTAGATTTTTGTTAGAAGACCAGACGAAAGCAGATATTGGCTGTAGTTTCAAGACAAGAATGTCAAAAAAGTAAAAAAGATAAACTTTTTTAATGTCAAAGCAATATAACTCTTTGAAAAAGTTTAAGGTGTTCACACATTTGGTAGAAGGAACAAGCCAGTGGCTTTTTTGGGAGGGTGTAGTCAATCCCGGTTGACACTCGAGCCAAGAGCCTTTCAATAAAAAAGGCTTCAGCCTTCATGAAGTGAGTGAAAAAGCTAAAAGTTGTCATTTTGTTGAAAATTATAGACGACATTTTCTTAGCCCCCTGGTGACACGGATTCTTATGACATCTTAGTGAGCACGTCTCCGCAAGTCCCACCCGTTTACATTTCCTTTGAAAACCCTGTCTTATATTGCTGTAACGCACTTGAAGGCATTTATTTAATGATTATATACCAACTAAATATTGACTTGCATATTGATTTACTACAGCGTTTTACCGTAGACCAACCTCTTGAGTGCACTGCGCGGGGCAGACTCCAGCCCAATGAAATTTTGATTGATTAGGAGGAATTATCATGTCGGGAGTATAAATAACTCCTGTTTCTAGCACCCCCACTTCATATTGGCGAAGAATTGGAGAATAAAAAAATCTAATTCCCGATGCATCCACGATTTCTTTGCTTTTATTCTGATTGTTGTAATGTATCTCCAGTCTCACATATTGTGATTTTGAGGAAGAATAAAATGTTAGTCCGGATTCTTTTGGATAAAACAGCGCCTAAAACAAATCGAAGTCAGTTTTAGCCGGGTTAGGCGTCGTATACAATCTGTCAGAACCATCCTTAGGTTTGTGATTGAAGCAGCACAAGAGCTCCACCCTGACTGGGCTCACCAGATCTAGCATTATAATGTATTAGGTTAGCGTGTTTTTAAAAAAGTGAAAAATAACAAACTTTTCATTTTTTCGGAATTAGAATCGAACTTAAAGTTTTTGGCATCAAAGTCAACCCTACCTGTTACCTGACGAACACTCAGAATGATCAAGCTTGGAAACTACAGGAACGCAGGGGCTGGCTATACAACCGAGAGATCACTGGGTAAAATTCAGCAAGATGCTTGGCAGAGACTTAAAACCGTCACTTTTTGCTGAGCCTACATCGCGGGGCGTACTTTCGGGCTTCCACACTCAGTGTGGCCACACCCATCAAGAATCGCTTCTGAGTCTCGTGAAATTGGGAGTTTCAATATAAAAGGTCCTTATCTACAATCGCGGTCTCGGATTGAGCGTTATTGCGCCTTTGGAAAGAGTTTGAAGTAAATTTTTCTGCTTGGTTGAAATGTTTCAAAATGGAAGTGGTGTACACTGACAGAGTCGGCGACTACGAAGTAGGTAAACTCACAAGTTACTCTAAGCATAAGGTTTTACCGCCACCAAAAGATAAAGATGACCCTACCCGTAACTACGAACTATACTAGAAGCAATTCGTACTTTAGCTCCAAATGCCCATGCTGCAAGTACGTGACGACAACGAGATAATTTGATTGGTTGACTTGCTAAATCACATTTTCCGCTGTATGGAGGAATCACCCCGTCTTTTACGTCGCAGCCAAACACCTTAAAACAATTGTTTTTATTGTACGTTGCTTTAAAAATTGATTGTTGGAGTGATTTACAAGCGACTTTCTTGTGTTATGCCAGTTTTTAGGATTCGGTTCATTTCAATTTTTTCTATTTTAGACAAGATTTTGACCAAATATCAAAACAAACTGTGGTTAATTTTTTCCTCAAAAATATAGCGTTGAAAGCCTGTGTGATTTGAAAATAGCAAAGAGTTATTATCGGTATAGAATTTGACATGTAGTTGTGCCATATACCTTCTTTCCTCGAATGACAAGAAAACCTATTTATTTACCCAAATCTGGGTAGACAGGTTTATTTTGAAGGCACAACAGTCGGTATTTTGTGAGCTGAAATATTGTTTTACCTCAATGTGATGAACTAGTCCTTTACTGCCTGTCGCGATTACGCCATCAAACCCCACTCCATGTACTCTTTCTTCAAATGCTGGTAGTTTATGCACGGAGCACCAGTAGGTGGTTTCTTCACCCGGTATAGTCACATTTGGAGCAAGAATCTCAAAACTGCGAATCGTTGAGTCTGTTTTTTCCTCGTCTTCTTTTTGGATCACATTTTTTCCCTCGCTGTCCAAAGTGATAACAGATTCGTCCCCCATAAAGGCTAGAAAGTACAAAATATCTTTTCTTTCAAGGCGATAACAGTAGAAATGACTTCGGGAAAGTGTTGGTTAGATGGAAAAAAGTTTAGGGGCAGAATCAGTTTTAAATTAAGAAGTGAAACGTGCACCATTGACCGTTGTAAACACAGATCCCACTCATTGAGGGAGGAATTTTTTGAGTAATTCTGAGTGTTGATGCAATTAAGGTGCTCAATATGAAAGTGCACTCGGAAACCCTACTAGTTTATTCGCAACTTTATCCGCAGAAATTAGGCTTGCTGGCAGAATTATTTTCGAAAAATAGTGCGTTGGATAACCGAAGTTAGATTTTTAATGTTTGGTTGAAAAGTTAAACACTCATAATCTCCTGTTCAATATAAACCTACGCTCGTTCTCATGTTTTTTCAGGCTTGAATCTACTTCATGAGTTCGGGAATTTGAACTTGCGTTGAGTTGTCAACATAATCGCTTACCGTGGTGATAGAAAGTCAGCTTGAAACAAGACGAGTTGCTGAGAACCACAAATGCAAAAACTACTTGAACGGATATATTCATGATACGAATAACCTTACTGCCTAGTAGTAACCATTCGCCTAACATCTCATTTCGTTAAAATATTTGTTACTTGTTATTTTCCAATGGTTTACCGCAGTGCTTCCCAACCGGTGGTACGCGAGTTAATTATTTTTTCAAGATTTAATTTTTTATTTTTAGTTTGTAATTTTGTATTCGAAATAGTACAGCGTAGTTAAATTACGTAACCAACTATTTGCGGTCTGAGCAGTAAGTTAGATCTATGACGTAATAAAGAACGTTTTTGCCGTTTGTGATGTCAGGAAACTTTTGAATCACAGTATGTATTCGAATCTTGCGGTGGTGCTTATATTGATGTTTTCCACGGTTCCACACACCGTCTGGCATTCTCGTTAAATTGACATAGATCATTGGTGGAGCAAGGTTCATCTAGTAGTGAGCACTTTAATCTGTGTTGCACAGTTTCATCGTCAGCTCCGCATTGGCAGGTTGTGTTTGTTGCTGGATCAACAAAACCCCACTTCTTCAGCTCAGTTTTAGTTGTAGTGACGCCTCTACGAAGGCGGTTGAGACATCGCCACATTGTCCATCCTGAGTTTGATCCTGGAGGCGGCTTTTCCTCAGGTGTGATGTTTAAGCGAGTGCTTTGTGGCAGCGCTTTGAGCTTTCGTTTCCACGCTCCCTCTCTCCAGGTTAACATTTTTTCCTTCAGGGGTTCTACACAGTGTAGAAAGCTCCTTCTTGATTTCAATCTGAATGGGGCAGGCTGGTAGTTGAACAACATGACGGGGGCCATAGGCCTACCTTGAGCGTTCTAGCTTGCTGGCAGCTTCTCTTCGGATCTCGGGCGGAGCGACGGCAGCGAGCAGATGAAGATTGTACAGTACTTATAGATTATAGTCACAGTGAGCAATGAGTATTGTAGCACGTGCAGCAAGTTTTCGCGAAAATTTGTTTAGTAATTTTGTAAACATAGCCAACTACGCGTTCAGTCATGCTCAAGCGAAATTATGATACAAAATATATAAAGTATCGCTTTACCTTAATTGAACACAAAGCGGAAATTCTACCACAGTGTGTGGTTTGCCTAAAAACGCTTTGTAATGCGGCTATGAAGCCTAGTTTGCTAAAGCGCCATTTGTATAGGAATCACCCGAATAAAATGAACGCACACGAGAGCTACTTTCAGCAATTGGCTGACAACGTTAAGCGTCAGCGAATGGATAAAACGGGCCAAATGCAGCAGAAAAGTAAAGATGTTGTTGCGGCTTCTTTTGAGATTACTCTTTTAGTGGCCGAACAAATACAACCTCATACTATTGCAGAGTCTCTTGTTCTGTCTGGGGCTAAAGTTTTTGTGAAGCAAGTTTTCGGAGAGCAGGCAGTCGCAAAGAAAATTGCTGTTTCCCTTTCCGATTATAAAATGAGGCGCCGAATTGAGGAAATGTCAGATGATATCGCCGACCAAATACTAGCAGAGATAAAGGAATCAAAGTTTGGATTTGCAATACTATTGGAGGAATCAACAGATATTACCAATTATTATTGTCAATTACTTGTTTATGTCCGTTATGCGCAGGCGAATACAATGAAAACTAAATTACTACTGAATCACGAAGTTTCTACGACTACAAAAGATGAAAGATATTTTTGAGATCTTGGATAGTTTTTTTTAAAAATGGACTAGAATGGAAAAGTCTTGTTGGGTGTACCACATACGGCGCTCCCTCAATGCTTGGTTCTAGATCTGGGTTTCAGTTGCATGTAAAAGCTGTTTCGCCAAAGGTCACGTCTATTTTCACTGTTTTATTCATAGGTTCGCCCTGTGCACAAAAATGCTGCCTGCGCAGTTGTCAGCTTGTTTAAAACAATTAATGAAAATCATAAATTTTGTTAAGGCATCAGCTTTAAATACCCAGCTTTTTAAGCAGCTGTGTGAAGACCTAGGCTCGGAACATACCAGCCTTCTTTATCACACCGAAGTTGTTGGCTTTCTCGCGGGAATGCTACTCAACGTCTGTTCGAATAAAGGACGAGATGCTATTGCTTTTTAAAGAGTTGGGTCACCCGTATTCCAAGGATCTTGAAAACGATGAGTTTGTTCAAAGATTTGCATATCTTTCAGACATTTTTGAAGCTTTCAACAACGCAAATCTGTCGCTTCAAGGACGAAATGGGACAATCGTAGATTTCGTTTCAAAGCTAGGTGCTTTCATTTGAAAATTAGATTTGTGGAAGAGGAACACAGAAAACAATCAATTTGGGTATTCAAATGTTTGTCATCTTTAAAGATGAAGTGTTCTTTTTCTGAAGAAATCGCTAGTCATCTTGCATCATTTGATAAGGAATTGGAATGGTACTTTCCAGAAGCGCCCAGTTATAAATACATAAAAAATCCTTTTTCGCTATTCCAGACGACTTGGCTGTTGGAACTGGTGAGCAGGAAGAATTAATAGATTTGCAAGAGGATAATAATACATAGATAAGACGTAGAAATTGTCCCGCTATTAACTTCTGGCTTGACGTTGCTGCATCATACCCTACACTGGCCTCTCGTGCTGTTTCACAGTTGTTGATATTTCCATCAACGTGGGAATGTGAGAAAGGATTTTCCACCTTTCTTAGCATAAAATCAAAAAAGCGAAACCTATTAGTTGCCCCTAAGCACGATTTTCGATGTGCCGTCAGCGAATCTACTAAACCGCCTATCAATCGTTTGGTGGACAACAAACAAAGACAAAAATCGCATTAAATTATTTTGTGTATCTAGTTTTAATGTTAAATCCGTTAATATTGCTTTTTGTAGGTTTTTAGCGTTACTTATGAAGTGGTTAGACCTAGAATTGTCTATGCTTTACACGCAATTTTGATTAAAATAAATTAGTGATACGCGCGTACAACGCATGACGTTATTTTAATACGCGATGACAAAAAGGTTGGGAAACACTGGTTTAACGCATGTTCATAGCATCGATTCCGTACAGATTGTTTAAATTTTAATCTGTTATTTTATTGTTTGCTTAATTGCCTGAGGCAATTGATTTTTTCAGCTATTAACCACTTGATTACAAGATCGATTCGGCACTGACTGCTTAAATTATTGAAAGTTACTTTATTGTTTGTTAAACTGTCTAGAACATGTAATTTTCCTAGCTAATAGTCACTTGATCAATGGATCGATTCTGTGCTGGTCGCTTAAATAATTACTACCGTTGTGATTTTGGCAGACCTCTTTAAATGGCCGCTCTGTGCGTACCGCACACTCCTTGCTACGTCACTGGGAGATCCCAGATAAATGCTGGCCACCTCACTTGAGGTTTTGACTGGCTATTTGAGGACAACGAAGTTAGAGGTGTTGATAAGGACACTGAGCTAATGAAAAATATATCAAAATGATGGATAAAGCGAGGCATGGTATCGTTTCCTGAATTATTTAATTTTATCTCTAATGAAAGATAAACAATGATATAGGCGAGATAAACCAAAAATCATCAAACAAGGCATTAATAATTAATTATAGAACGTAGCAAACAGTTACCTAGCAGTAAGCGATTGCAAAATATGCCTCTTTTCTCGACGGTACATAACCCCGTAAGCTTTGCCCTCTTATCAATAAATAAATAAAACAAGTACCAGTAACTGAAAAATCTCACTAGCATTTTCGGGTTATCTGGTGCTTATAAGACTGCGATAACCTAATTATGCCGCAATATATCAATTGAAATTAAGTAATGGTTATCATTGTTATGTCTCATACAATAATTATATTGGCATCAAAAGAACTCAAGAAAACCAAATTATGTATTTCTGTAATAGTATTAGAAAAGATATGTGCTGACGAAATTCTATTTAAATTGTCTTGCTTTGCACCTGGTCACGTTGATAACCAGAAACACTGACGTGTATTATAAAACTCTAAACCTCTCGCAGTCAATATTGTGTCATTGCGTCTCAAAAAGACAATTGGAAAGCAATTTCTTGTCATGGCAGTCACGATTGCAGTGACGTAGCAAGGAGTGTGCGGTGTGGGCGACCCGCACGGAGCGATTGTTTCTGACAAAATTTTAGTTGTGTCTAAACGCGGAAATCTGACACCAACATTTGTGATTTGCTCTGCACAAGAATCTCTGCACAACGAACTCGTTACAAGGCTGTATTTTTTAGAAAGTTTTTACTTTTTTGGTGGAAAAATTTGACTGATTAACAAATGTCCGGAGCTTTTCAGTTAAATATTGAGTACCAAATTTCATAAAATGGGGTAGAGTACGACTTTACCTGCATAGTTGACTTAATGAGTTAATGAATTAAGGCAAAAGTATGAAATCCAATGGTTGAAGAAAACATAAAGAATAATACTTTTCAGCAAACGTAGCAAAAGGGCAAACTACTTTCGAAACTAGAAAGTTTTTCGGGATCGGGTACGAGATATTCGGGAAGGCCACGTTCCTGAGTCTCTTCTTGACTATGCCTATACCGCCACAAACGTATCAGCAGCATACTTTACTGATTTTGCTTTTGGTAACCAAATATTTTTGCTGAGATTCTGCTTCAACTGTTTCTAAAAATAATTTTAAAGTAGCGTACTCGCTATTCTCAAATGCAGAACCGCATTTCGCCAACAAGTTAAGTTTATTTACTCCATTTGAAACTCATAAACGAAGCGCATCACACAGAAAAAGTCAAAATTATTTGTAAATCATAAAAGATATTCTACTATTCCCTAACTCATCAGTGATAATTTATTTTTACCCGGTATCTACATCTACTTTAAATTAAAGCAAACAAGTATTAACCAGTATGTCGCACGTGAATATACATAAAGTCTTTTTTTGCCCTCATGTGGCTGTTCGTAAAAGAAAATTAAACCACCAAGTGCTTTTGGTTAATGAGGCATTTAGGAAATATTAGATGCTGTCGGTCACGACGCAGGAAGCAATGTGGAACTTCCACATCACGAACGACCAGTGGTGGGCCTTTGCCACTGAGAAGGGCTGCCACACGTTTTGCGTTTGCGTTCTTACCGCGCCGCTATTGTCGTCATGAATAAGCAGGGACCGTAGCGGGCGCCACATTTTTTGCACAATAGCGCTTGCGGAATCTGCGCCAGTTTCTCCAAAAGGAGTTGCCGCTAGCGCTAAGTCTGCCCGTTGCTAAAATAGAAATATCACCACATCTAAAGTGCAAATTGTTTCAAAAACTACCCGTAACCAGAGTGCATCTCTCGACTACGAATTTTTTGGAAGAGCGTTTGCGGAGATATTACGAGAAGGCAACAGCAGTGAGGAGCTGTTAGACGACTTTCTCGAAGAGGGGCACGTGTCTTAGAGCAAAGCGATTGCCACGTTCCCCCTCCAATAGAGTTTTTTGGGAAATACAATTCTGTCGCACCTTCCAGCGCAGCAACCAAAGCCTGTTTTTATCAGGGAAGGATGTGCTGAAGCAAACGGATCTACAATGACAATTTTGAGATGCTTGCTTTATTGAAAGAGCTGTGTTTTAATTACATATTTGTTTTTTGAGCCGTCTTTGCGACAGTTGCTGATTTAGGTGGTGTTATTCACTGATAGGCTACTTTTTTCTCAGCTGGCCTGAGAAAAAATTACTGTTTTTAATTTACATGGCAATATTTTGAGTGAGATTTAAACTTGCGATCTCTGCATTTAGTTCATTGGCGGTTAGCAGCCGCTAGTTTTTGGAAGGGACTAACGTTAAAGTTTATCACGCTAAAGTTGAGAGTGTGTAGCGGATGCCGGTAACGCCGATAAAATTTTTGCTTATTGGCGATAGCAATAACGCCGTTACTTTGTCACTGGCACGCGCCCACAACTGCGAAAGACAGCATTTAAGGGTTTTTAGGTCTTTTGATAATATTTTGTAAAATTCAAGACTTCACTTCTCTCTACTTTCTTTATGCGTCCGATAGGCAAATCTATCGCACCTTTTTGTCAGAGAGAATAGATAAATGGTGGAGGGCGTGGGAGTGTTGCACATCCTGAAAACTGTTAGCCCGTAAACTGTCATAAAAAGCAACAGTGACCGACAGTTTGTCAAAGCCAGGATTAGGCATGGCACTGCCAAAAAAAGATCCACTTCTAAACTGCTGCAGCAATAAAAGCCAAATCTATTTATTGCTCTTTAGAACATGTTTGCGTATGACTACAAAGAGACAAAGTCTATATTAATCCCTTTTAAGCGTTGTCAAAGAAAATGCAATTTTACCATGACCAAACACAAACTGGTTGCTGGGAAATACGCTGGGTGGTATTAATTCAATTTAGAGGCATTGCTACGTCTTTTATCTACCTATCTTATGTTTGACAATAGTTTCTGTTTGTACGCAATGGTATATTGTTTTCTTACTGTTTAGAAGTTGTTTATTTCCATTGTGCTCGGTAAGAATCTCAGTTGCGACTTAAGTTTCCCGTCACTACCTTCGTTTCTACAAGACAAACATCTTTCTGTTTGACGCTGATTACACTGCGCCCTGAGAAAATGCGACTTTGCTACTCGCCAGCTTTGCATCTCTTCAGCTTGATATTGGTTGCATGGACCAACACTCTTGAAACCAGTTTATTTTGTGAACTAAAAGTGATTTATGGGTTGATTAAGTTTTTGTGATTACGTCCTTAATTGTTTTATGTCTGATAGCACATTATGCTTATTTGTGCATAGATATTTATTGCTACGAATCGCTCAGTTACAATAAGATAAAAATAGTAACAACAATAGTAATGAATAGTGATAAACAAAACTTGATTAGATCGCTTGCAACGTTTAGTTAGCAAGTTTTAAAAATGAGTGCGCAAACAATGAAGTTTGAACAGCAATTTGAGCACAGGGGTATGTCTTCCTGTTTAGATAAATGAGGTACGTAGCCGCTGTGCCCAAATGGTGACAGCTCGACGGTATAATAAACGGGGGCCAACTTCAGAACGATTCACTAGCAAAATTTCAAAATTTCGCCATTGCGTAAATACAATATTCAGTGTTAGGTCTATTTCATGACTTCGTGCGCCTCCCATGTGTTTGTATTTGTGACTAAAATTCTTCTGCCAGCCTTATTTCCTCCTGCATTTTTGCAAACTTGCTTATGTGGCGACGGTATAAATTGCTAGATTTTTGATGGAGCAAGATCTTTAGCTGTAGCAGGCCTTGCTTGTAGTTCTATTGTACCTGCTTGAGCAAAATGGTGGTTTTTAAATGGTGGAGCATGATAAAGTTGGCAAAAAAGCGCATATAGACATGCTGCTGTCGTTGGTGCGGTGTGTAAGGCAGAATGGTTGCCTGAAGCCAGCTACTATAGCATTACGTCGGTTGGGTGTATGAATTACCAATACAGCGTTGCTGAGAGTAGTAACTAAAAGTTGATCCAAACGGAGGCATCGCATCTATGCCTTCGCATCATCTTTGAATTAAGACTGGTGTTTCTCACGAACTCCTAATCTATTCACAGACCGCATTCTTAAAAAAATTTCCCTCCGTAGGTGTGATTGTATGTTTGGCGAGTACGATTTCACGATGTGGTGTAGACCTATTGTCTTGTTTTTCTATCAATTTTTCCTCAAATCTTGGATTTCATAAACCATGGCCATAATACCGACCTCCTTATGAACAAATTAAGACTGTGCTGACTTACAAATAACATATATTTTTACAAACGTTGATTTGACGAAGTGCATGAAGGCGTAAATTCAAAGTCGTGGAAGTGCGCAGAAGTGATTGATTCATTTAGAGGAAGTAAGCTGTTAAGTATAAGGTTTACCACTTACAACTTTTCGTAGTTGTAGTCCTAGTAATAAGTCTTAAAGCTTGCTACTGTGCGTATATTCTTGCTCCCGGCATAAGCGAAGCCAGGGGAGGGCGAACTAACCCGGATTCCAGAGTCCATTATGTACTGTTAAGTTATTGCAGTAAGTTAGGTTATTGCTTATGTTGACGATCTTATTGGTCGTCAACATAGTACATAACCTAACTTACTGCAATATTGTGCAATTTGTGCAATAAAATGATCAGATTTTTGTGCAATAAAAATGAATAATTATTTTTAAATCCTGCAATATTTCACATTAAGACTTGGCCTTTAGTTCGACTTTGTTATACCAGGTGAAAACATCTTAGGAGTAAGAGTACTCTGGCGCGTGAAACAACTGTTATGCAAAGGAAATCTAACCTGGAGTCCACCTACAGTTCAGTTTTGTCATTGTATTATTGAAAAATACTAGATTTAAACCGCTATGGAAGTACTGCAATATATCACTCTTTTTAAGCTATAACCTTAAATATTTAAGTTTTGTTTTAAAATGACAATGATTAATGAGTACAGCCTCTGCCTGCTGCTGTTTTTACTGAAGTGGTACCACAGATGCAGTATGACAAAACAAAGATTTTTAAAGGGTTGAAGAAAGAAAAAAATACTTCAAAAAATGGTCAAATTCTTAATCGCTTGTTGCATCGTTGATAAAGCTTACATGGTTAAAGATTTATTTGTAAGCACCTTGTTTACGTCTCTCAAAACTTTTTTCAACCACGTTTCTACAGTCAGTCTTTTTGAAAAACTTGAAGAAAAAATTTTAAAATTAATCTTAAATTGGTTGAAGGTGGTTGGTTGGGTGTTGGCTTTCTTTCAAACAAAAAACCGTTTTCCTCCGTTTGTGACGTTATCACCCCCTATAACACTTTCCTGGGGAGGTGATCAATTGTACTAAGTTTAGTGTTTGTATGCCCAGTAGTTTCGGAGGAGTTAATACACGCACACATACACGCGGGCGAACCCAGGCACGTAGATTTGCGCTTTATCGTGTATAGATTGTCCAAAACAGAAACCGGATCACACAAATATGCACATCTCCATTAATTTTCACCGTAATTCGAAACAAAAGAAAGAAGAATTTACGATCCCACTATCTTTTTTCGTATTTCTTTTTTGAAACTAATTTTTAAATTATGCTACAGCTTATATTTTTAAGGCTGGCTTCCATTGGGCGTAGCGTGAAACATTTTTTGTTTCTCTGTTTAGTTTTATGAGCGGATCGAGAGTGCTGCGCGCATAAAACTAAATAGAGAAACAAAAAATGTTTCACGCTACGTCTACAACCCACGCCTGATGAAACCAGCCTTAACTTACTTTCGAATGCTGCCTTCAGCTGGTAGATCACATTCTTAGCATCAAGAATAAATGATGCATGGACGGAAAAAGAAACTGAAAATTATGAAATACTGAAGTGTTCAATCTACTAGCGGTGACAAAAAACCTGTACGTCTTGTGAGAACAGTTTAAAACAATTCTTATTTGTACGTAGTTACGCAAACGGAACTTTGCAAGGGGATAACCAAGACTGTAATTGTCGTTTTTGGGCTAAAGTTGTGATGTCACTCAGCAAAGCTCGTTTTCGTAGCTGCACCTCTACAAGGTAAAAAAAGTGCAGACGATTTCAGTGCAAAAGTCAATTTTCTCATTGTTTCGTTAAAAATATTAAATACAAAAATTAGAATTACGTTTGACGACGTTGAAGTAGTGCTTTACGGCTTTGTTTATTTCATTACATGACGTACTTTGGATGATTCTCAAAAATGATGTCATATAATGTAAATACGAAGATATGTTCAATAAAGGAGAACCTCTATTTTCTTTCCCAGTAGTCCAATAGAGACGTGTGTCTGCTAACTAATTTAAATCATCTACAATGTCACTCATTTTCACATCGAATTGCTTTTTGGTGGTGGAATCTTTTGCTAATTGTGGATTGTCTATACCCGTTTCTTCGCCATTTATTTTGGGAACATCAGCTTCGACGCTGTCTTGGTCAGATTCCTCTTTAATCTTAGCTGAAAATCATATTATGCAATTAAATTTAGCAAATTGCTATAAACAAAGTAAAAATTCAGCAAACAAAGCACTTTTTGTAGGACTCAATTGAAAACTCTCTATCACTTTTCCTTGCCTTAAAACGTTTAAGTATCTGGGAAGCTATTGCTGTTTGTTTCACTTGGCATTATGAACAAAAGTATCAGTCTTTCTGCCTATGGTTGGGAATCAACAACTGGCTGATAATCAAGACAGCTGTCGTCAAAATTGAAAAAAAATTGAAAACCATCTATGAACCACACGAGTACTAAAAATAAGGCAAGCTGAGTGGTAGCGGCACGGCGTCGTATGCTAAGCTGGTTTTGCTGTGATCCCCAATCTTTTCGATGCCACGAATCTTCTTGAAGATTTGGCTAATGCTGTGAACCTCCCAGCCCAGTTTAGTTATTGACCGTAGTTGTTCAAAAATATTAGAAAAAGTTTCCCACCCGCGGATGTTTTTGGTGTTTACCCACATCTATAAGTCGTCACTTACTGCAACTGCACAGCCCATTGGCAGTGTACCTTGCTGAAATCTTTTGCAGACCCCCAAAAATCTGTCAAGACCCCATTGTTCTAATGACATGCTTGTTTTCTTCAGGCTTACAAGAGAGCAGCACAGCGTACAGCTTTCTGCTACGTGCTTTTTGGCAAAATGAAACTATCTTATAACAATGCAAGAGGCTAGCAATGCACTTAGAAAACTGCAGTCAGTGGCACTGTTTCGACCTATCAGGTCTCTTCAGTGCAGTTGGTGACCGAAAACTATCTTATTTTGTGTTTTGGTTTGTGGTGTCCAGAAGTGCTTTTACCACAGACACAACAGAAAATCATGTGACCACAAACTCAGCGTTGTCACGACTCTCACCTTTCTCTTTTATCATTCCACTGATAACACTAATCACAGCTGCCATGAATGCTAAGCCAAATAAAATCCAGAAGTAAACGGCAATCCTGTATATGGCGATGTATGATCTATCTGGATTGTTTCCTGTAACAAGCAAAGGAAGCATCACTTTATGAATGTTGTTTTATGACCTAACAATATGACAAATCTCAAAATGTCTAGATTAGCATTTCTTAACCTGGGGATAAATTTCTTTATTTTGGGGGGTAACATTTTTTCATTCTACTTTTTTCGATGATATGGCAACAATAATTCATCAGTTACATTATTCATGAGCAAGGTAAAACTTGAGAGTGTAAGGGCATATCTAGTAAATTAAATGGGAAAATTGATTGAAGTAGAAAAAAGACCACTAGCCTAGATGTTACAAAATTTAAACAGTATTTTTACCGATATTCAAAAAAAGAGCCAGATGTTCAGAAAAACACATCTTTATTTCATTTAAACGCATATAAATACGAATTAATCCTATAATGTATTGTTTTATATCATTCCCATTTGGCTCTGTCTTTCAAATCTTTTTAAAAAGAGTTCAGTGCATCAGAAAAAGTCAGAAATCATGATCTTGAAATGGCTCTTTACCTGAGTTTCTAGTTAAAAAAACTTTATGCATCTAAATACCGTAAACTTTACGGAAGAAAATGGAGAGAAAACGAGATTGAACCCGGCACCCCACATGTGTAATGGGTGCCTTGAATTATATCGTCACGCGTTGAGGATGAGATTTGAACCCACCTGTGTTAGGCGCTGCTGAACACAGTGGATTTGCAGTACATTTCCTTATCCTCGCACATTATTGCCTAAAAAACTAAAACAGCCGCATAATGGAAGCTAGTGAAGTACTATGCCACAAAAGCAAGGTGGATCAAAAATCAGTCTCAAAAGTGAATAAACAAAAAACCCGTGTCCGCGAAGCAAATATCGTTATTGAAGGTGAATATACGATAATGTGCTAAGAGTTTCTTTGTTTTGTTTTTAAAATCAAATCATTGTTTATTGACGACAGATGTTCAACAAAGAATCATTATTATTATGTTGAATTTTTAATTATTGAACAGCTGTCATATAATGTGAGAAGCTACTGTAGATTTTCGGATATAAAGTATCCGTAATAGGATTCCCTTATGGCAAATTTATTTTTCACTTTTAAAGCTACACTTTTAAAGTTTGCGCTTTTCACTTTTAAAGTAACAGGTACTTTTTTAATGCCTGTTGTCTCTGCTTAAACGTCCAAAGAAAAACAAATAGAATGAAAATGCCTGCTTGTTTTTCAAACAAGACAATGGTGTTTATATTAAGCTAGGAAAATAATACGTTAAAAAGTTTCATAACTCAAATCGCGATAAAATAAAGATACTGAGAAGAAAAAGCCAGTTTCCGTTCAGATGGCCAAAAATCAAAATGAAATTTGCCCTAGGTGCTGGTAGCACCAACAGCACTTTGAACTCAAGCTCCTCAAGTGTATATCGCTTGAGCAGAGATCCTTTGGACTATAGAAAAGCAAACAAAATGAACTCACCGACAACAAAATCTCCAAAGCCAATCGTAGTAAGAGTAATAAACGCATAATAAAAAGCTTCCTGATACGTCCAGCCTTCGACCGCCATAAAAATGCTTGCGGGGATGAGCAAGCCAAACACGATCAAACAAGATAAAAGAAACAGAACAACGCAAACTTTCAGGTATTTTGGATTAGATATCTGCAAATGCATAAGTCTGTTTACACAGAATTTGCCCGAGCCCGGAGAAAAGCCTTTCAATCTGATCCTTTATCTTTCTTCCACACGCGTAAAGCTATGTGTAGCTTGCTTGCGCATTCAAAAAGCAAGACCTACCTAGATATTGCTTCCCTTAGCCATTAGCGTGGATTGAAAACTATGTTGTACAGTGTTGGTGTTATACAATGTTGCTGGACAATCTTTTTTTTCGGAGAGCGATATTTTCTAGCCCCCTATTTAGTCACTCATCCTTTAATTAATTGGAAGATCTCGTTTCGCAAAATGATTTTTTGTTACCACCAGTTTTGTCAATTTGCATCTCACCTTTGCTGAAAGAACTTTTATGAAGGTCTACGTTGTGCACCCGTTACATTTTGAAAAATCTTCATTTATTGATCGAGTTCAAAAGATTTGGGGGAGCAATTGGTCGTGGGCCCCTCCCCCTGTTAGCTAAGCCCATGCCCTTAGCCATGCATTGGCCCACACAAAAGCTCTGTCACAAAACACCATTACAGTTTTAGTGAGTCGCTTTGTCAAAAATTATCGTTATGAATTTGTCTACAAAATACATGTTTTGGTTTTATTCTGAAACAAACACCTTTTTGATATCCTGTAAGGCTAATTGGAAATAAACTGATTTCAACCCAAGGGCAGACCACCCTTTTCTTTCGCTATTTAAATACGTTTTTTGAAGCCAAGACATTTTTTTTTATTTATGGCCTAGATTTCAAATGTCATGCTCCATATTGTAGAGCGCCAAGTAAAAGTTCTTTAACCACGTTTTCAAAGTCCTCTTGTACGATTCAACAAAGGATTGAACTCAGGTTTACCAACTGCGAAGCGACCTATAAAATGTAGTAAGTACAGTCGAAAACTAAGTGTCAATTACCTTTTTTTGAAGCTTAACTTCGACCCTTTTAAATAACTTTGCGAATTTTTCGCCTATTGCGCTAAACATAATTGCAAAAATTGGGAGACCGATTGCAGCAAAGAAAATGCAAAATACTCGACCACCTGATGTTGTGGGTGCAATGTGCCCGTAACCTGAAAGCAAAAGGAGCATGGAATTACTTCGAAACACGTATAATATCTACACAATGCTTGGTATTGTTTGTATTTTTGAAAATTTCAAAATTTTTCAAATTTTGCAAAAATTGCAAAAATTCAAAATTGCACATTTCACAATAAACAGATATGTTTGAATAATCATGAAAGCGTCGGTCGTAATCGGTTTTTATCATTTTAAGCATATCTACAGCATTGACATAAATGCTTAATGGATGCAACTTTAGTTTCACAGCAGCAACTTTTGATTGGAACAGCAGAAAATGACTTTACTGATGTAAAATAGTAGCACATGCTGACGCAAATGCGGAAAACGGCGGTTCCGCAATCGATTGGTTACAAGGCCAACACCGCATGAGGATATATTGTTTCTTTGGTGGACGAAAAGACAATGACTGGATTCTAGTCTAGACAAGTTGAATACTAACCTACAGATAGCATGATGAAGTCAAAATTCAGCTATAAATGGATCTCTGTAAACTATCTACTTTCCAAATGAACACCTTTGATGTTATAGCATGTCTTGGTTATGTGCCAAAGTCGATTGTTAATAAAACTTCCTCACCGATTGTAGTAATTACTGTTCCGGCAAAGAAGAATGCCCGCTGGTAATCCCAATTATGAGCGCAAGTTGGCTTAAGTTCGGAATTAAATTGGACTCCATTCTCTTGGGCTCTTAAGACAATCTAAACACAATAAGTTGATACAATCAACTGATAATCGTTATTCAGGCTGTGAGCTAGCAAACCATCAGATTTCCACTTAAGAACTTATTATTTTAAATAGTTTATTTAGGCAACGTAGTTTTCGCAGCCTAGTAATTTATGTGATTCCTAATTTTTCGCACATTCTCGGCATCTGCTCACTTATTGCAAGTTGGGAAACTTTTTTCAATTCTCTAAATTTTCCGAGACTTTTTTCTGATTACAGCTTTAGAACTTACTTCGACCAGAAGTCTAAGTCTTTGCGAGTCAGTTGTTACATTTACACCGCTTGAAGTTAAATTAAACTCTTCCAATTGGCGAATGATTTCAGCACAAAGCTCTTCTTCATGAGTGTATTCAAGCGACCAAAATACGGCAGCACCAATCAACAGGTAAACGAAGTACAACAGGATAAGAATAAATACACCTCGCCACCGCATTTTAAATTACATTAAGACGGCACGTTTTACACTTACTAGGCTAGACGGTTGTGAAAACTGAAAAAAATAAGAGTGCTTATATTTTTGATTTTTGATTACGTGAAAGTTTTTCCAGTAATTGATAAGCTGCATGGAGTGGCGTAGCAACAAAGTCAAGTTCTTTCCGTATATGTGTAACTGCGACTTATGTCTGCTGAATCACGGTTTCATCAGCTCCTGAGCGATATATTTGACGGTATGGTTGTCCTACAGGGCCTCAAAAATTCATTTTTACTCTCATGGTTTCACAAAACTCGAACTTGTTTATTATGCAATCAATATTCAGATATGCTGTAGAGCGATTAGTTCAGAGCTGCTTGTACTTTTATTTCTACCGCAAGCACTGCGGCCAAGCAGAAGAAGTGTTACAAAGTGCTTAGCTTACGGTTAAAACCATGCATACATTGAACTGAATTTATAACCTCCGGATTGCGAACCATGCACCACCTCATCCAAATTATTTTTTCTTGTTTTGTTCAGTTTACATTTTGTCCATTCATCTAGAGCGCGGTCAGGGTTTTGAACCTGATAGGAAGAAAGGGCAAAAATTCATGTTCGCTAGAATTTCATAAGAATGCAAAGTTTTTCCCAATTAAAAAAAATTTTTCAATATTTCAAGCAATGAATTTTTTATATTTCAAAACTTTATATTATATATTTAATTTTGGTAGAGGGAGGGTGCATCCTCCTTGCATCTTACCTTCTTTTCCTCTTTTAAAATTTGCCACTTGCTCTTTAAAGATCGATATCGCAGCAGTCTTAGAAATTCTCTAAACAAGCCTAGATAGAGGAAGAGGCCTGGGGCATCAAACTTGCTTTTAAAACTAGTGACCTCGACGGTGTAGCGGTTAAGCCATTCTCTTCGTAAGCATTAGATCCTGGTTGCAATCTCGGCTGAGTAGGAATTTCAAAAAAACAGTTTGCTACTTGTACCCAGGGTATAATTGCATTGCTAGACATTTGTGTCAGAGAAAAGGCGGTCTAAAGAATGAACTTGCCGTCTACTCAAAATCATCAACTCTGAAAAATGGGAGCCTTAATCTTCCCATCCCCAAAGATCCAAATCAATCATCGGACTATCCTTACATTTACTTAACTGTTTAAAATATCGGCTTTTTATATTACCAGTGAGCTTTTTACAAAAATGTACTTAAAGCCTTGATTTTGATCAAATCAAATGTTATCCTAATTTCTTTTTAACAATGGGGACAATTTTAGGTTATTCATCAAGATTCATCTTTACATATGTCACGATTTCTAAGGTGTGTTTCAAAAGTTGAGTAGTTCATTAAAAAATCGATCAGCTGTTGTTGCCTTTTAGTGATAGCGGTACTGTAGTGCAAAAACACTGTTCAATATTAGCCTGCGCAGACGGTAATGCTGCCGTCTAAGCCACCAACGCAATTTCGATTTGCAATTACGATGATCTAATATATAAAGCACCATTCTCTCTGTATGTACGCATGTACTTATGTAGGTACGCCTAAACTAAATTAAAGGCTATTTCACGGCAATTCTGATAGGGTATAATGTGTGCGATTAATATTTGTTTTTACACTGAAAAAACTAAACTTTATAACCGGTAGTAAAACTTTTTACCCCTCCCAAAAAGAGATCTGCTGAGTAAAAGCAGGTTAGTTTAATAAAAAAATGCTATCACAAGGTACTAACAACTACTGTTTTTTGAAAGCTTAGGAAATTTGCTATAAGTTATTCTAATTAGTTAAGCCTAACGATTACTTTACAATGGCTGATCGAAAATTGGTTGCCATGCATCATGTTCCATTTCTAGTTGAACAGTTATTCTACTTGACCTAACAAATTTGCAATTGCTAGACAAAGTTAGTTCTTTGGTATATTTTGATTACTTTTCCTCACAAGCATGGTTTTTTTGCATTGTTTGTCGACGTTTTCAAAAACATTTATTAAAAAATGAAGTTTCTAAAGGTTTATGAAATGCAGCCTACCTGTTAAAAACAGTCATTATTTTAGTGCCTGCATTTCACAAAAATCCAACTTCTAAAATAAACAAGTACTTTGGTACATTTTGTCTATACTTTCTTGATAGCGTGGATCTTTGGTAATATCAATCAAAATATTCAAAAACAATTTTTCTAAAAATCTAGTCTCTAAATTTTATATATGTAGCCAACTCCAAGGAAAACACTTGGTGATTCTCCATGAAAAAGAGGAGGGGATAGTGATGGTGCTGCCTTATCTTTTGCAACAAAATATTAGTGTCGAACTACATATGATCTAAATGTCGAAACAATTTCCTTTGCAATTGGACGAGGGCGGAGCAGCCATCTGACTTGATATTCTTAACCTCGACATTACTAATGGATGCCCTGTTATTGTAATAACTTAACTATGAGTGCTTCATTTCTCTAGCTTTTTCTTTGCACGGATGCTGTTATGCCAGAAACAAGCAACATGCGCGCAGTTAGAGGCGTTAGCTCATACAAATTCGCCTAGAGCAACAAAAAAGTCGTAAGTAGCGACCCTAATATTTAATGGCCTAATCCAGGAAAGATATATTAATTACCTTAGCGCCCTCCCTCAACTTTGATATGCTTCCAAGCAGTTGCTGAATTTAACGGATAGAAGTCTGCTTAGCTTTGAAAGGCCTATGGTGATAACACGGCAAATAAGACGTCGCCCACACGCGACGAACTTGGGAGACATGTAGTAACTGTGCACACCCGCCCATACTCTTTTTTAATCGATTGCGTTTAAACAAACGTCAATTTTTGCAAGAAATACATATATTTTTATAACATCTTACGATGTATTAAGGTGCAATAAACGATAATTTCTTAAAGCGTTTTTTAGCATGCATTTTTCTTTAGTCTAGAATCTTTTTACAAAGTAGTGTTTCGTCATGATCTTAAATGACATCACAATGTTTGCCACTATTTTGTGAGAACAGCAGCAGGCGGCGAAATTATCCACTATCATTTTGATAGCAAACACAAACAGTAAAGCCATTACTGATCTATGTAATTGATAGGCACTTTGTATTGATACAAAACAGCCAAGTTAAATGTAATAAAATGCCAAGTTTAAAAAAAGATCAAAATAAATCATTGATAGCATTAATTTTTAAAATTGGATTTAGAGGAAACGTTTTGTTTGAAAAGAGCTTAATAGGCGCATATTGGAATAGATTATGTGACTTTGGGAAAAAGGCATGGCCTCTTTCCATGTTATGGCCAAATTAAAGCAAACAGCGCAGGCAAAGAACTTAATGTCACAAATGTAAATACATAAGGGAGACCACCAAAATGTCAAACGTGGCTACTACTACATACCTTATTTCATTGATTGCCAAAATGACCACCATTTGGGCGACGACACCATTTAGCAACTTTGACTATGTTTCACTTCCCCTCCTCTACAGCTTCAAGAAGTACGAATGATAGTTTGTGACATCATTTTTCATTATGAGTACTATCCGTCTTGATTCATAGACCAAGATAATCATCATTACTTGTACAGGAACAATGGCCTACATTTTTCTGCAACTTTTCGTCGCTGCTCTCACAAATGTTTTTTACGGTAAAGCCAGCGCAGCTGCCGTAATTAAAACGTTTTAACTCAGTACAGGTGATAGCATACCCTGCTAAGGTAAAATCGCACCATACGTGGAAAACATTTTTTTATTTTGTGTGATAATACTTTTTTAGAACTACCGGCATCAAACCCAAAAATTTTGGTAAAAACAAGGACTCTTTCAACTTCATTGAGCATACCCAAGCAAGGTAAAACAAACAAGCAACAAATGCGAAGCCTGCAAGGACTTGAGAAATGTTGAAGAAAATCAAAAAAACACAACGTCAGTGGCTCAAATCGTTTCACATGGAACATATTATTAGTATTTTGCTTTATAATAGCTTTATAGAGATACTGGTAACAAATATACAAATTTGAGAAAAAGTAAGGACTCTTAATTTCTCAGGACACGTCAAGCAGGGAAAAAAGAACTTGCAAAATAATGCGTAGCCAGCGAGGACTTGAGAAAATTTAAGGGGAAATCAAAAGAAAACAACGTCACTGTGTGAAATCGCACCACACGAAAGGCATTTTTGCTATTTTGCCTTAGAATAACTTAATATCAAAAATGCGGTCCCAACTTTCAAACCAAGAAAAACGCAAGGCTTCCGAAGGTTCATGTAAGCAATGAACAGAGCACATAGACCTAAAACATAGCCTAGACCTTGAAATCAGAAATTCTATCACGAAAAGAACGCACCAAGTCGTGAAAATCTTACCTTCAGAAAACACATAAACTTTTCATAGAGCTTTTGTTAACGACCACCACATTGCACTCTTTCAAAAAATTAAGTGAAAACTCTAACGTTTTCGTTTAATTCTCTTTTGGAGTTATCGCTAGAATGAAGCCTGGTGTTAATGACGAGGTATTTATAGCAATTGAGGTGGACGAAAATGTCGAAACGCTCTGATTGGTAGCATAGGCGTAGCCTGGGGGGCCAAAAGGGCCATGCCCCCCCTGAATTTAAAGTCAAATTACAAAACAGTATCAAAAAAATAAAAGCATAAATTTTTTTGTGCCTCTGCTGGTACATTAAAGTTTATTGTTGACTTTTAGCAAAGAGGTGGAGAGGGGGGTGGGTCGGGCGTGACTTTTTAAGTTTTTGAACTTTCAAATGTTATCAAACAAGAAGTGTACGTTTTACACACTAAATATCGCTGAAGTTTTTCTCCTATGTTGCAGTCGAGTGATGAATTGATAATCCAAGCTATGGTAATTGCAAGAAATGAGCGTCTCGCTGAGCGTTTTCTTGTTCTATTGCGATGCGGACTACTACAAAGACGTCGCTTCTTTTATCAGAACGTTCAACTTACCAGTGGGAGTGGTTTCCTTGAAATTTCTAAAACAGTGCGTTATACGTCACGACTGAAGTTGAACTATTAAAGCCGTTCTTGATAAAACTACGTTAGATCAGTGAAATCGCATTCGCACTTTCTCAGTTTTGTATAGCAATTTTTATAGTAGCGACGAGCGTAGTTCACGAAAGGCGAAATGCCGTTATAAGTAAATGACGCCACATTAAAAGTTGCAAAATTTGGCCCTTGATCAAGAGAATACGATGGTCACAATTTCAAGTACAGGAATTGTGGATGAGCAAAAAATTCATTAACTTTTCGCTACTGCTCACACAAGAGCCCAATGCGTGAAGCCGGTGCAGCCGATTGAACAGAGACAATACTCCCCGAAGTTACTGCTGGAGGGGCCCTGCCAGGCGAAGCCGGAGAAGCCGGCTAGTATATTATGACGTTCATGCAAACAGGAAAAAATAAAATTTCCTTTCTCAACTTCCTTTCTGGTTGGCGCTTGCATTTACGAATAACTCAGAAAGTATTACCCCATTTCATATTTTTTAACTCACTTTACCTATTGAGCTTTATGCAGAAGTTTTGCATTGGATTAACGATTGCCAGCCAACTGCTAAGATCTTTGATATTATCACCCACCCAGGCCTTGATGATGAAAACTCGTTCTTATGCCTCAATCCGTGAATTCTTAGTTAAGATTTCAGATTTTTGAACGTTGATCAACAAAACGAAAATGAACAAATGACAATTGTCTCTCTCTCAAACCAACTACATCAAAGCTTCTAAAATTTGGTAGTCTCACATGTTCTTCACCGAGTTTCTAAAATACTTCTAAAAAGTCATCATTTAGAACTTCCTCTAAAAATTTGCCAATATGTCTCTGATGCACCAAATCCTGTGACATCAAAAAAAAAATGGTAATGGTGAGAATTACTAGGGTCACTCTTGCTACTAGACCAAGCGTGATTAACCTCATATTGAATCTTAAATTCATGGAAAAAAGTGCTTCGACTCTTATTTACCAATTCGCAAAGTGGTTATCTCATACTTGGTTGCCGCAGACTACTCGTGCATCGTCCTATTTCTAAGCTTATATCTCTTTCTTTTGTTGACTCATAAAACTTTGATAAAAGCGCTACTCTATGCTTAAAGCAAAAGCTATTGACAATCATTCATACGGAACAAAAGACCATGACGCAACAGATTTTTTCGCAAAGCTTTTTACCCCTACAACAATGTTAAACAATAAAATACTATATATGTTATTATTAGTTCACTGCCTCTAGCGTCAGTTGAAGAGTTGATTGGTGGTACAAAACTTGAATATTGCGGAAAGTAATACATTCATTTTCTCGAAGCTTTTCGTCTGACACCTCTTCAGGAGAAATACGTCAGAATGAAAAAGATAGAAGTGTTGCTCGCTTATATAGAGGAATACTCGATAGTGATTGGTCGATGGGTCGACCAATGAAAAGAGAGGAAACTAATGTGAAATTTTTAAGCTGTATACGAATTCTTTTTGCTTACACAAATTTGGTTTAGATGTTTTGATATAAGTAGCTTCAAGAGTTAAAAGATGGAAAGCTGTTCGGCCATGTGCAAGTATGGAGAATTTATCATCTGAATAGTTTTGTGCGCATAATTGGTTATGTAGGAGATGTTGTCCAATCGCTGATGAAGAAATTTCGGTGTTGAGGGATTTGATTGGTTTACAGGAACGGGCCAATGAGGTTCGATCTTGAAAAGTGTGCACACCTCGAACAGATTTCGGCACATGCTGCGTGATTCTCTGCTGCAATCTTCGGGAAGTACGGCCCACGTACCGACTATCGCAGTGGCACAGGTATTGGTAAACAATATTGCTTTTGTGAGAAGCAGGCAGTACATCTTTCGTGGTTGCAGGGAGAAGCTGTCTGGTGGTAAAGACAATTCGCGGTTCGACAGCAAAGTAACAACGTTTAACGGCTGTTTTGATTTGCGTTTCGAACGTCGTCGAAACGTTTCCAAGCCAAGGTAAGTGTAAATAGACTGGGCATTTCTTTGGACCTGACGGAATAGGTTTGAAGAACTGAATGATTTTTCTTTTTGTTACTGCGTCAATAATATTTTCAGGGTAGCCATTGTTTATTAAAATGGAACGGATTTTTGATAGTTCTGCTGAAAGAGTAGATTTTGAACAGATTGCCAAAGCTCTGTGTACAAGCGTAGATATTAAATTTATTTTCCGTTTCTTAGGGCTGAAAGAATTCCAGCGGACATATTGGCCAGTGAAAGTCGGTTTTCTGTGTATTGAAGTAATAATATGATTGCCATATTGCCATATTGCCATAGTGGTGTAGATCTACTGATCTATTTTTTCTGTCGATTTCCCCTCGAACTTTGCATTTCATACCAACATCCTTACTAATGAGTTAAAACTGTACTTAATTACAAACAGCAAATAACTTCACATTAAGTACATAGGGGTGTGAATTTAAAGTTGTGAAAGGACGCTGAGGGCGACTGATGCATTTACAGGAATTATACTGTGAAGTGCCCTACTGCTTGCAACATCTTTGTAGCCGAGTTGTAGAGGGACGCTGAAGTGACTGCTGCATTTATACGCAACCTTTCTAACATATCCGAACCTCGTTTATCCCGATTTCGGTTTATCGAGACAGTGGCTGTCAAACAAAAGTCATCAATCCAAGAGGCTAGCGATGCATTTAGCAAACTCCAGACAGTGACACTGGTTCAACTTGTCAGATCTTTTTAGTGCAGTTGGTGACTGACAAGAAGCTAGAGGCTTTTAATAAAGCATAGCTTAGACCGCCACACTTGTGGGACCAATACTAGATCCACTTGGCGGAAGGTCTGTCAGTACTCTGCGAAGCCGTATCACTCATGAATGAGTGGCGGTTGCCGCAGGTGCACCAAGTCTAGCAACTGTGTCACATGCTTCGCAGAATACCGACAGACCTTCCACCAAGTGGATCAAGTATAGGTCCTGTTGTATTTTTAAATATATATAATGACAATTTTCCACACAAGGTTGAACTTCAACTTACAACGATACATTGGAATTTAAGAACGTAGTAGAATGAAAATGCCCAGACACCTGCTTAATATATACAGCGTGAATCTTGATTGCAGTTACTTAATTGTTGCATTGCGCCAGAATCATGTGTGCTTACGGGATTTGCATAATTTAAGAAGGCAAGGCGTGCAAGGCGCAAAGCAGCTTTTCCAACATAAAATAATTACATACATAATATAACACAACACCTCCCCGGTAAAATAGATAATGGGGAAAAACGTTACTGTCCAAATTGTCCGTAGCGAAGTGGAGGTCTTCGGTTTCGTTGAGATCTTCTTGGGTTATGACGTCCATATTCCGGCATGGGATCAGCTGAGGGAACGTGAGGTTGAGCGACTGGCACATTATCAGGAACCGAAAATTTACGTGTAGGAAGGTCGCCCGGTTCGTCATCCTCAGGTGAAGCATAACGCCAACGAATCTGGTCAATATGGCGTTTCCATATTGGTACATTTGGAACAATGCGTCCGTGAAAAAAGCCGGTGCCTCTGGCTTGTACAATAACTCCGAGAACCCAGCGTGGATGGTGGTTTCTTCTTGGACCGTAGTAAAGAGAATAAACCGGATTACCAAGTTTGAAAGAACGAATTTTCTTTATAGATTTCTTTGGAAGAGGTAGTTGCCATGGTACTGGAATCAGAGTATCAATATTCGTACGAATCTCACGACCATCCACTAACTCACTGGGAGAGTAACCGCAATGAGTAGGCGTCCGGCGGTACATTAGTAGGAATTCTTGCAAGGCTTGCTTTGGAGGTTTTGAAGACTTGCGTAAGGTTTCTTTGAAAGTTCTAATCAAGCGTTCAGCTGCACCATTCGTCGCAGGATGGCAAGGTGCACCAGTAAGGTGAACAATGCCTCTCTTCTTGCAGTACTGTTGGAACACTTCGGAAGTAAAAGTGGTTGCATTGTCCGAAACAATAGTATGCGGATATCCGAAATGTGTAAAACTGTCCTCGAGAAGATTGATTGTAGTCTGGGTTGAAACAGACGTTGTCGGGTAAATACACGGGTACTTCGAGTAAGCATCAATCATAACCAACCAGTGTTGGCCCAGAAAATCGATAGCATGATCCACGTGAATTCTGCTCCATGGCTTTTCTGGCATCATCCATGGATGTACAGGAGCTTGAGTAGTTGCCGACTGGTGTTGACCACATGTACCACATCGCTGGCCCATCTTTGAAATATCTGAATCAATATTCGGCCAATAAACTACGGTGCGAGCCAGCTGCTTCATTCTCTCAATGCCAAAACGTCCTTCATGGAGAAGAAGCAAAATGCTTCTCCTCAAACTTTCAGGAATAACCACTCGTGCACCTTAGAAAAGGCATCCGTAAGAAGTGGTAAGAGAAGATGAAAGTTTTCGAAAATCTTCGACCGCGTCATCAGCAGCACGAATTGGCCAACCTTCACGAACAAATCGAACTACCTGAGAAAGAACAGGATCTTTAGCAGTCTCCTTGCGGAGTGTTTGCGAATCACTCGCCGTAACTTGACGACTCAGTAGTTTAATAGTACAAACAATGTCAACGTCTTGCTCACTTTCCTCCTTGTCAAATTTTACATCACCTCCCGACGGTAATTGACTAAGAGCATCAGCATTGACGTGATCTTTCGTCTTCCGATATTCAATGTCGTACTCGAACTGACTCAAAAGCAACGCCCACCAAGCAAGACGATTCACGGCTAGACTCGGGATCCCTTTGTGCGGACCGAACATTGCAATTGCCTTCTTGCCTTCTTAAATTATGCAAACCCCGTAAGCACACATGATTCTGGCGCAATGCAACAATTAAGTAACTGCAATCAAGATTCACGCTGTATATATTAAGCAGGTGTCTGGGCATTTTCATTCTACTACGTTCTTAAATTCCAATGTATCGTTGTAAGTTGAAGTTCAACCTTGTGTGGAACACCATATTTTTAAATACATTTGGTAAATTTATGGCAAAAAAATGGTAATGGTAAAAATATGGTAAAAAAATTACATACATAATATAACACAACAGGTCCCACAAAAGTGGCAGTCTACGCTATGCTTTATTAAAAGCCTCTAGCTTCTTGTCGGTCACTAACTGCACTGAAGAGACCTGATAGGTCAAAACAGTGTCACTGTCTGGAGTTTGCTAAATGCATCGCTTGCCTCTGGCATTACTGTAAGAGCTTGTGACCACTAGGCTGTGACAGCACTATTGTTCCAGCAGTTGCTAGACTTGGTGCACCTGCGGCAACCGCCACTCATTTACGAGCGATACGGCTTCGCAGAGTACTAACAAACCTTCCGCCAAGTGGATCTAGTATAGGTCCCACAAGTGTGGCGGTCTAAGCTATGCTTTATTAAAAGCCTCTAGCTTCTTGTCGGTCACTAACTGCACTAAAGAAACTTGATAGGTCGAAACAGTGTCACTGTCTGCAGTTTGAAAAGTCATCAACTTCTTCTTTCCAGTTTGCCGTTCTACGTCTCCTGCCCAAGCAATAGCCATAGACCACGTAAACAAAAAGTTTTCTTGATCCTGAGAATAGTGTCAGGACTATTCACTGTGCATATTGTTAAAGGTAAGCAAAACTATAGTTATGATGTCTCTTATCTTCTTCCGTACGATAGTTTCATCTAATTTGCATTATTCATTTACTCCTCCTGGCCCTGCAGGCGTCCCCTGCAGGGCAACCAGTCAGTTATGTCGAGTTAGAAATATCGACCTGCGCCGGCTTTGCCTAAATAACATTTGTGGGGACAGTTACTAAAAGTCGGTGGAAATGGAGTCATCCAACCAATGCCCTTAATCCCGATTGTTGTACTGGTACTTTGAATTACGACTGGTTTAACTCACGAACTATGAGTCACTTAGAAATTCTCTTTGTTTCTTCCAGTAAGTGTAGAAGCACAAAGTCAAAGTTGGTGGTGGGTATTGCAATGGTTTTTGTTGTACGATTACAGAAATAAGTTATTCGGTGGTACGCATATTTCGCGACCTAGTGCAACCCCTCTTATAATGATATTTATGACCCCCAAGTTCTTTGGCTGCGCGAGTGTTCCTTGATTACGGAACTGAGCAAAAGACCCCGTACTTACCTAAATTTGTTACATCTGATTATCCAGATGGCCAAATAACCTTTTTGAAAAAAATTTGTTTTCGCAGTTACAATTTTGTTTTTGATGATTAAGTTTTCACGTAGAGGTGTAGACCTAACGATTTAGCTATTTCAGTTGGTTTCTCTTAAACTTAGAACTTCATAAACTATGTCCATAATAATGACTTTTCTATCAATAAATCATGATTGTGCTTACTTACAATCAGCATACATTTTCGCAAACTTACATGCGTTGATTTGGCTATGTGCATGGGGGCTTAAGTTCAAAGTTGTAGAAAAACGTTGAAGTAATTGATGAGCTTACTGCAATTAAGCTATCAAGTAACTGGCCAATTTGTTACAACTTTTTCAACTTCATGCAAGAGCATTAGTACAGCTGTTTCCCGCTGCTGTTTTCACCGAAATTGTAACACACCAGCGTTATGATAAAAATACTTTTTTGAAACGGTCAAGAAAAAGCATACTCAAATATGTTTAAATGTTTAATCGCTTGTTGTGAGGTGGAAAAAGCTTAAATTGTTGAAGAATCAACTTGCTAATATCTGTCGCGAAATTTTTCAACCTCTTTTTCTAAAATTAGTCTTTTTGAGAAAATCAAGTGACAAATTTTACAATAAATCGGTGTTTGTGACGACATCTAACCAAGATTTCTTGAAGTCAAATGCTGGCTTTTATTCAAGCGAATGCTCGCTTTCCTCCATCTAGAAATGGAAATTTTGAAAAAATTATCTGTGATTGTGATGTCATCATGAACCACTAAAGGCACTCACCCTGGAGTGGTGATCAATTGTGCCAAGTTTCAAGCTTTTACGTGTAATGGTTTTGGAAAAGTTAAAACAGAGACACACAGACGCACGGACAGACAGAATTGTGCTTTACAGTATACATGCCAAGACCATTGCTGCAATACTATAAATTGTAGCAAAGTAACTGATTGGTTGATCACAACGACTGCGTTGTTGTTCACATGCCCTTGTTAACAACTTCTGGTATCGTGGGACGAACATTTCCTTGTTCGTTGAACTGAAGTTGTAGCAAGCAGCTGATTAATCAAAAGTTGTAGGCTGTGCAAGCTATTCAATTCGAACGCTGAAGCTTGAAAATTCCGAAGCAGGTTTGAGCTAATCGTCGCTATCCTGCAAATGCGGAAAATTGGAGAATGAAATGCAATAGGATCAACAAAACATAAAGAACGCTTTTCTTTACTTGTTTACGACAAGTGGCACAAACAAGAAGAGTGGTAAATGCTGATGACGTCATCATGGTAAGCAAAAACATCTAATCTTGATGTTTCTCCACAAACTTCTTCTACTACGCTTTTGAGTTTAGTGCTGGGAGGAGACCTCAAGCTCGAGCCAAATTAACAAAATTTTGAAGGATAAAGAACTATAAAAACAATTTGAGCGTGTCTTCGACATTATCTAAAAGAATAAAATTTTTCACCTCAATTTAAATGTGTCTCTCTGAAAAATCTTTCTTTTTTTTCTGCTCGTCAGAAAAAAGTTTGAAAATTTTTTGCCTAAATATCAAAGAAAGCTGTGGCGAGCTTCCGCTTTCCTCTGCGGCACTTCTCGGGATCTGTCATTTCCCTAAGCGTTAGCGTATCCAAGAGCGACTTCTTGACGGCCAAAAATAGATTTTGCGGATGTTGTCCAATAATTTCCGTTATCTCAGCTTTTTTGAGATCAAGTTTTTGTTGGCTTTCTGTTCCCCGATTTTGGTTTACGACCTTTTTGCAGACTGGCGTTTCGTTGCGGTTACACTTGAAAATACTTTCTTTCCTTAATCGGATTCAAAAAATGTGCCTGCAATGCAATCCCTCCCCTTCCAACCTGCAATGCAATCCCTCCCCCTTCCAACCTGCGATGCAACCCCTCCCCCTTCCAACTAAGCCCATATCTTTTAGCTTTTTCTCAAATGCCATAACATTTTTTCTCAAAAAAGCTTCTGAAAACTATATTTTTAAAAATATAAACATAAAACATTGAATGGTCTCCCAAGATAAACATAGCAACCTGATTCAAGATTGTGCTTGAAAATCAGTTTGGACACCAGGGTCGTATTAAAGCACCAGCAAACTGGGTACTTGTTCAGGGACCCACACTTCTAACGCCATCACCAAACAACTAAAAATTAAAGTAAAGACAAACGAACTGATAAGTCAATGCAAATCAAAGGACATCGAATCCCTCCACCCTCCCGAAACAAGAGAGGCTCCACAGTATTCTAATTGACATGTGAAAGCGTCCTGTTTAGTTTTTCAGAACCTCCATTTTGGATTCAGCTTGCAATTTGATCAAACGCTGGTACGTTGAGTAAACTCTCGTTGAGTAAAGATCGAGCATGTTGCAACATTATTTTCTAAATATATCTGTGCTTACTGGTGATGCGATTTTCCTAGTTACATTGTTTCTTTCAAGAGGCGCTGCGAAGGGAAACTGATGAAAGCAATCTTGCAATCAGTGAGTATTGACAATGAACAACGCAACTAGTACTTCTTCGAAAATAGATTTAAATGAATTCTGTTTAAGGAAGAATTTTAGAAAAAGTCCTCTAACTAACTAGAGAGATTCTTTATGTCCTAGCTTTACCACAGATCATGTTGGAAGACTCAATTTCCTTGAACAATTCGCACTGATTGTCAGTGTAGACATGGTTTTGCACAGGTGCAGAAACATCTGCTGTTATAGTTGCTTATGATTCAAGTTCAATTAAGTCAGCATCCTACTCCAGGGAAGGAGGCACTCAGTGGGGACTGTTCAAGTTCTTGGTATTTCAGTAAACTAATTGATAGTTTACCATTAGGTAAGGAATATGGTATACCAACTGTAACGCACGTGGTAGAGAAGAAATTTGTACTGATCGGGATATATCATACTGCAGCGAAAACACTATTCCTTTACCAAGGCATATCTTACCGCTACGAAAACACTATTTCTCTGCTGAGACATTTCATACTGCAACGAAAACACTATTCCTTTTCCAAGACATATATTACTGTATACTGCAACGGAAACACTATTCCTCTGCCAAAACATAAATTGCAAAGCAAGAATTATTCCGTAGCCAAAACATATTGCAACCAAAACACATTCCTTGGCTAAGACTTTTCATATTGCAACGAAAACACTATTCCTTTGCCAGTTCATATACAGCAATGGAAACACTATTCTCTTGCTAAGGTATATCGTACACTAACGGAAATTGCTGTACTGCAGTGGTTCTCAATTTTTTTCTGTGTGAGTACCTCCTGGAAAATTTTTACTGTCACCAAAGGCGTAACAGGAGGGAGGAGCGGTTTAATTCTTGAAATCGGTGCTAAAAAGAGTTGTGTCTAATGAAGTTTCTAAGAGAAAAATGCTCGCCGTTGTTTGCGGTACTAAGGCGTGTTTGAATCATCATAGAATAAAAATTTTGCGGGGTTACTAGAATTTTGACAATAGCGCAGGTTGACAATATCTAGCTGCTCTCATTCGCTGACTTGGCAAAGCAGAAAGACGTGTAATTTTCCGACTGGTTAATGCTACGCTACCGGGTATGTAGCGAATTTGTTAAACTCATGGTATAAGAAGACATAACTACCTTAGCCAATAACCTACAACAGGTGAAAAGCGTTACTTATTTTCTAAAAACAACAATTTGCATGTGAATAAAGCAGATGTTTGTTTACCTGTCGTAGTCGAAAAATTAAACTTTAAAATTGAAGTGAATAATAAGTGATCAACAGTAATTTACAGTACTAATTTAAAAACTTTGGCAATTTTTTAACTCATTTTAGTTTAAGTGTAAACTTCTCCATTGCTATGGCACAAGCCAGTGAATCAAATTTGCTACATTACCAATTTAAAGTGTTGTAATTATTGTGTATACTTCTTTCATAACCGGTTTTGGGGGCCCCGCAAACCTCGAAATCCGACTCTGTTGGGGACCGGGGAAACCTATGATGGAAAAGCTTTCCTACAAAAGAGCTCTCAGGTGTAAGAAAGGTAAAATTTGCAGAAAAAAGTCTAAAAAGTGTATTTAAGCTTTTTGAAAAAAAGAGCTTAGGTCCGTTTAAGCCATTTTTCAAAGATGTACAAAGAAATAAACATTAAGTGGACTAAATTTATGCTGCAATTTCTGACAGCTTTTTCACAAAGCTTAGCCAAATTTGGGACCATAATTTTTCCCGTTTCTGCAGACATAGACGCGCTGGCTTACAGAGTATAAGCCTACGGCACTACTTATTCTCTTTTGAACCAGATTTTTTGGAGCAATAGAACACATTGCAGTACATTTCGTATACCGTATATACTCGTTTTACCGCCCGGTCTTGATTAAGGGCCCGTTTGAATAGCCGCCCGTGTGAACAGAACATAAAAATAAATAAGGGCCCGTGCTTGAATAGCCGCCCGATGTAAAAGCTGATTTTTCAGTTGTAGAGAACAATAGGAAATAAGAAGCAGCTAAGAAGCGCTTGTGTCACAACTGTTAATAATATTAACTAATATGAGGGAATTACTCTTAAGACGTGAATAATTTGCGTTTGACGTGAATAAATTGACATGGAAAAAGGATTAATGTCGTGAAATATTTGTCTTCAACGATAATTTTTGTGCATGATTTTACTTTGAAAATAACAAGCGCCCGTGCTTGAATAAGGGCCCGTTTGAATAAGGGCCCGGTAGTGAGTTTGGTTGAAAAAAATAAGGGCCCGGGCTACAAAACGAGTAAATACGGTAAGCTTTTCTAACAAACAAAACTAGTGTTTTGTTAGAGTTTCGAGCTTCAGGTCCTTTGTTCCGAACGCAGGAAGATTACCATTTCATCATGGCAACTGTCTGCAACCGACAACTAATAAAAGTTCTAGTCTGTTTTTTTAGAAATCTCAATAAAAAGGGGTGAAATCTTCCTAGTATAGGACCTTTTCATATATTGGAGGGATAGAAATATTTAAATTGCCCCCTTTGTCCTTTTCCTTCTCTGGTTACATCTTTTTTTGATCTTTCCCATCAACTGCGACCTTCTTCTGGCATAATGATGCTCGCTTTTCTGAGGCTGCATTGATTGGTTACTTACTAAGTTACCTCCACGAGCATTAATGTTTCGCTTTCTAGACAAGCGATGAGTAGCTGTTAGCGCTATTTTAGCTCGCTTTTCCGGTGACGTTTCAGTACTTTGTGCAAAAGGTAGACTTGCCCATTCATTCGATTTAAATTGCTGAGAAGATAGTTCTAATACAACTAGGCGCCCGATAAGAATTTTTGTGATGAAGAGAAAATAATTATTGGTCTTTTTGTGCAAAACTATATTGGTCTTATAGTAATGCAAGAGGCTAGCGATGCACTTGGCAAACTGCAGATAGTGACACTGTTTTGACCTATCAGGTCTCTTCGGTGCAGTTGGTGACCAATAAGAAGCTAGAGGCTTTTAATAAAGCATAGCTTAGACCGTCACACTTGTCTTTTTGTGCAAACTGCCAACTGCCTTTCATAGCGCATCGTTTTCGAAGCAAATGTACATTGTTAGCTAGATTCTCTTTACTACCCCCATGAACACAAACACTTTAAAGCTATTGAAAATAATTCTTTTGACATTAGATTGGGCAATTTCTTGTTTTTTGGAAAAGCTACCCCATCAAACGTATAAGCCAAGCTTAAAAAATCTAAATAAACCAATGGGCATACTTTAGGTAGTTCATTTTTCTCCTACAAATAGTCATAATAAAACCTTTGCTTTCTTTTTCCATAGATATACTCCCAAATACAAGGACATCGCAAAGTAGTAGGTAGTTGGAATCTAAGATCTAACAAAAATTTTCAAGATTTCTTGGAAAATTGCAATCAGTTACGTAAGCTATAAAATTTCCCAGGAGCAATTTCCTCCTGATGCCTTAGTTTTATCTCGCATACTTGGTAGAGCTCAAATCACAGTCTCTGGTTTAGCCGTTGGAAAATGTTTGGTTCCTAACACGCTTTTTATCCCAAGGTAATGATCGGCAACATCAACAATTAGCATATTTTTTCCGAAAAATTGTTTGGTGTAAAAATGATTTTCACGCGCTTGTGGCGGATAACAATCTTTGTAGGCGGCTCGATTTTTATTCTGCATTTGAGCTTTAACCTCCTCTTCCCTGCAAATCAAATTCTCGCAATCTGGCGCAATATGCGTCTTTAAATTGTGGGAATTCTTCGTTTTCCATCAGAGCAAAGTTTAATCTCGCGAATCAAACGCAGTGTAATTTTGCCGAAAGTGCAGTAACATTATCTAGCTGAAAAATTGTAACAATCATGGCAACGTGGTGCTGCCGCAGGCCTTCGGCTGTAGCCTGGTGTTAAGACCGTACTCGTTGTGACGACTAGTCACTTCTATCACAACAGCTTGTCTTAATAATCTAGATGTGGTTGATATCATTATATAAGTAATTTGTATATTCCTGTGGTTGCATGTGCTTCATGATCACAAGTCACTTAAACGCCTGATCTCATCACAGTAATAGCTGGGCATAATGGCATTGAAGGTAGGCCTACTAAAAAGCAACAATACAAGCTTATTGAAAAAATCGAAATTCTACCCCCTTGTGGGTTTAAGAAAGCAGATGTCAGGTCAAGTCCGACCTTTCCTCCCCGAGGTACCTGACGGAAACAACTAGTTTGCATCTTGACTAAAGAGGCTCTGGCAACAGTGGAAGAGATATTTTCCGGATTGAATTGGAGAGGGGAGAACTAACCTATCGCGTGAAAGCATGAAAAGATAGTGCTACGTCTTATCGTTCCTCTGTATCAATCTGGAAGTAATTCAGAAGTCAGCTGTTTAATTGGAAATGTTGTAGTTCTCGAGATCGGTCTGGATCATTATGAAGTCTTAAGCTGCGTTCGCACACAGCGGTTTTCTTAACCAGGAATAAAACTTCGTACCGACATTTAGAGCAGATTTTGAGACGACGTTTCGTGTTTGATGCTGAGTGCGAAGGGAGCGTGGCTCTGTTAGAGTCAAGGTAGATCTCCTATGTTAACAGGTGCGAATGCTAATCTGCCTTGTTTTGGTAAAATGTAGTAGGCCGCATTTTGGTCAAAATTGAGTTAAAAGCATTTTCTGACTTACTAAGTTGTAAGCCACCTTTTGGCCTACTAACGTTCAATGATTTAGTTCAGATTTAGTAATTATTAAGCAGGTAAAGCCTAGCTAACAAATTTTTTCGGTTTGTCAAAAATACCTTACAAGTCCTACCTGCTGGGTTTATCAGGAAGAAAATTTCACAATTACATTTTGTAAGTCTAAACTTGCAAAGGTTTTGATGGACTTCCAATCTTGTTTCTTCGAACCAATTGCGCAATATTGTTATTGGACTTGCACGTTTAACAGGTCGAGCAGATGGATGAAACAATTTGCATTGTCCTTGAATGATGTGGGTGGTTATCCGGTGTTCTTCGGTGCTACGTGAGCATTTTGAGTTGTCTGTCACGCTCCATTGGTTTTGTGATTTGCGAAAACGGCCAACATCGATATGAAGCTTGTTTAGGGTCACCCGTGCGCAGCAACTGAGGTTAGGAAGAGCATTGTCTGTTGTTGGGTCTGGGTATATCAAGAGAGAACAGTGTGGGACTGACTCTCGTTCTTTATTCCAACATCGGATGATTTCTGCTTTGGCACTTTCATCTTCTTTGAGTGTTTCCACCAGTGAAGCAGCTGGTCTAGCAAACGGACGTCGTGATTTTACCCGTTTAGTTGCTTTAAAATCCAAGAAATGATGCAATTGGTATCTGGATTGGTGTCCTTCTTCACAAGGTTGAGTGAGGCAGCTTAACGTCTTAAGCGGTTAAGAGCAATGCATGCTAAGAGAGCCAGGTTGATTACTGGCGTAGGCTTTACGCATTCATTGATTGTGTAGAAGGCACCACTAACAGCGGTGTCCACCTTTATTGTGTCGATGCTACGTGGCCACAGAGGTAAACAATATTCAGCCATGTTTTGATGAAACTGAACAGAGAATCGCTCATTTCGATAAATTAACTAATTTGCTATCTTTTGGGGGAAATTTATTTTCAGTACAGGCACGACTGTCACAGAAAAGCACCATGCTCAGCAATCGAAAAACTATTCTGGTTTAGAAGCAAACGATTGCGATTTTTCTACGATTCTCAGCAAAAAAAAAACAGAGCCAGTGTACTGGTGTACATGTTTTAATTGGGACTCTTCGCTAAACGCTGCTAGCATTGTCAACCAAAATAGTGCAACTCACATGAGTAGCAATATTTTGGTTGACAATGCTAGCAGCGTTTAGCGAAGAGTCCCAATTAAAATATGTACAGCAGTATACTATTCTGGTTTAGTTTGAAGGCTTCTGCACGATAAATAGAAACACTAAAATTTAGAGCATGCCCCATCAAGAAGGTATTTAGATTTCGATTTAACCATAACTGCAATTTGTGAAGATTACAAATCGAAAGAATTTGATTTATATGAACGCTTTTAACCGTATGAACATTGGTTTTGAGGGTCCTTCTCAGGAAGACTGCAATTTCTGCTTGCTATTTGCTACCCCAAAAAATCCATGGAGCATGTATGCATGACTAATCATTTTGTTCGAAAGTATGAATGAATACAAACTTGCACGGAAAGCATATCAAAATCCTAAAATGAGCAAAACAAGTGGTTTTGCTGCAGATATACAAAAATTGTTTTACTTCTTAAAACAACGAAAAACAAGCATTTTTTCTAGTCAATGCAAGTAGTATTTAATCCAGGGTTGTGGAAGCGGTGATTTTTCAACCACTTCCACACCTATCGCTTTCGCTTCCACTTCCACTAACAATAAACGAGAAAATGACTGTTGACCCTAGCAGTACGAAATTTGTCATTTACTACAATCAAAAAGTGTAACCAAAGATACGAAAGTGGTAAAAACGACTAAAAGAAGGAAAAATAAAAGCAAACAATCAAAAAGACAGCGAAGATAAAAATAATTTCAACTTCACACAGATTTATTTGACCGCATAAACATAATGGCATTAGTTAATTCATTGCCCATTTGGATTCTGTTTTCACGAAGTACGAGTTTTAAGTGGGAGAACATACGTTCAACGGATACCTGCGCGCAGAGTAAACAGCTAATGATTCGCAATACTGGTTGTACAATAAGGGGGTATTTGGAAATAATGTCTCAAACCTTTGGAAGTTTCAATTTTTCGAGCCGCTCTACGTCAACAAGCGCCTCAGCAAATCCAGTAAGATCAGATTTTGCATACGTCGTAGCTAGTGCCCCAGCAGCCGCTATTGAATGTAAGTAGTTCAAATACGCATCAAAGTCAGATACTGATGCTGCAGATTCTCATGCTGCTTCACTTCCGCTTGAGTCAGTTTCTGCATCACCACTTGCTCTTTTGCTTGAAGTGCTTTGAATGCGCAAGAAAGTTGACTGAAGAGCGTTCTTTGCACGTAGTTGCTCCTGGTTGCTCAAGAGGATTCTCAATCGAGAATCAACCTATCAAGAAAGAAAATAAAATGATAATATATTTCCAGGTACAATTCGCTATACTAATCGGGACAACGATGTGAAAACTGAATTGCTGATGAACAAGGAACTTTGCAGCACAATTAAAGTAAAGGATGTTTTTGAGGTTTTTGACAATTTTTTCAAACAGAATGGACTTGACTGGAATAAGTTGATTGGCTGTACAACCAATGGGGCTCCCTCCATGCTGGGACGTAAATCTGGGTTTACAACTTACGTGAAAACTGCTTCATCAAACGCAACCATTGTTCATTGCTTCATACATAGATTTGCCCTTTGTGCGAAGGTGCTTCCTGAAAAAATGCTACTATGTTTGAAGCGAGTTATCAAACTGGTAAATTTTGTAAAAACATCTGCCGTAAACACCCGGTTGTTTAAGCGACCTTGCGAAGATTTTGGCTCCAAACATACCTGTTTTCTCTAGTATACTAAACTACACTGGTTCTCCAGAGGTAATGCGACAAGGCGTCTCTTTGAACTGCGGGATTAACTACTTCAATTTTTCAGGGAAAAGAATCACGATTTTCAGGAGGATCTTGAGAGTAAGGAGTTCGTTGCAAGATTGGCCTATTCGACATTTTTGAAGTTTTAAACCCGCTTCATATGTCATTCCAAAGTTCCAACGGAACTTTATCTGAGTTTATTTCAAAGGTAAAAGCGTACGTCCGTAAGCTGTCCCTTGGATAGAGAACGTGAAGAACAAAGTAGACAATGTTCAAACTCCTCACCTCGGTTGAGAACAAACCTAATGATAAATTTTCTGAAGAAATTGTCTGCCATTTTTCGCAACTAAAAAATGGAGTTGATGCATTACTTTCCTGACCATATATCTTGCACTTATTCCATCAACCCATTCTTCGTTGATCCAGCCGATCTGCCTGTGGGGACTGAAAAACAAGAAGAACTAATAGACATTCAAACTGATGAGGCAGCGAAGACTAAGCATAATGAATGCGCCTGTCCTATAAATTTCTGGCTAAGCATGGAATCATCGTACCCAAACCCAACCACTCACGTTGTTCCACAATTATTGATTTTTCTGTCAACGTGGGAATGCAAACAGGGGTTCTCGGCTTTAATGAGCATAAAGTCGAAAATCCGGAACCGCCTTGCTGCGCCTGGGCATGATTTTAGATGCGCTCTAAGCAAGGCTGCTCCTCGAACTGACCAATTAGCGGGGAAAAGCAACTACTTCCTTCTCATGAAAACTATTATTGTGTTTTCAGTCATTTTTTAGTTTTTTCAACTCAGGGCTGATGCTAGTTCAATAAAAACATTGTTACTGTATATTTCTGAGCTATTCAATTATCCAAACGCAGGTGGTACGCAAACATAGTACGAAACCTTATAATGGTACGCGAGTTGAAAAAGTTTGGGAAACACTGATATAAGGCAAGCAAAATTTAAATTACAGACGCACTATTACGTAACAAGAAGAGTTAGCAAATTCAGACTTGAAAATAGGATTACATCACAATCTGCAACGTGATGTCACAAGATCCATTACTAACTATTTATATACACGGAACACCACTACACATGAGAAATCAATGCAGTAGATTCCGCTTAATCGGGCCACATCGGGATAAGCACCATTTGGCCCGATTAAGCGGCTCACCCCATTATCCGAAGTCTTGCAGTATCTGTGCCAGGGTTGTCCTTGGTACACCAGTTATCTCAGCTAGCTGGCGATGACTAATGTTTGGAGATTGCTCTCTAATTTTTCTTAGGACAACAACCCTTTCAGCACTTGTTAATTCTTTTTGTGGTATCTCTGCTTGGGACTTCACAAAATTTGCAACAAAACACAGCAATTACCATGTCCAAGGGCATGAAATGACAAAATAATTCGCGCCTGTATTTTTCAATTGTTACATAATATAGTTGGCTTTGTGATATTGAGTTCTATTACATTACAAAGGCGGTTTTGCAATTAAACCAGTGTATGTCTGACTACAGTTGTGGCCCGATTAAGCGGAATAGTGGCCCGATAATGCGGATTTAACGTAGTGCATTACCTTTGATTGGATGTTGTTCTTAACAATTTGGCCCAATTAAACGGCTGACCCGATTAAGCGGCGACCCAATTAAGCGGAATCTACTGTATACTGAAATAAGAAATAAGTACTATTAATAAACAAAGAACTTTCGCGGTCCTCTCACGGAACCCTTTAAACTCACGGAACATAACTACACGTTTTGTGGAACCGCTATTAAAGAGCACTGATGTAGAATGATGAAAATGTTTTCGTCGTGAGTACTTTGCTTTTCAACGTTTTCAATTCCCTAAGCAAGGTCAGTTAACTTGAATCAAATCATCACTTTATTGGCTACGTTTCATTGTCCAAACTACCTTTTTCTTACCCATAATCGATGTAAAATGTCATGCTAGTTTTTCTCGTTCTCTCGCGCTATTGATATCGCACGTTCAGTCAGACTTATAGTGCAACTTCACCGTTTAATCCACATCGGGAAACGGACAAAACTTTTTCGCCTAGTTACTCTTCAAGTTACGTAATTCACTACGTAACAAAATTTTTGTTTGACTACTTTTTTCAGTGCCCCTTGATGTGTTTTTGAGCGCTGAGTTTAAAAATCCGGTTAGTTTTTTTGAATCATCGTTGCTTTTTGAGATATTCATACTTTTTGTTTGATCCGACCTAACTGTAGCTAGCCGATTGTGTTCTACCTTGCAGTAGATTCTAACTGCATATCAAGGTTCCGTTCAATACATATTAAACGCAAAAGTCAGTTTGAAAATGGTTCATAAAGAAGAAGGCGTGAAGATAAACATAACACA
This sequence comes from Trididemnum clinides, assembly GCA_963675345.1. Taxonomy (NCBI): domain Eukaryota; kingdom Metazoa; phylum Chordata; class Ascidiacea; order Aplousobranchia; family Didemnidae; genus Trididemnum; species Trididemnum clinides. The sequence goes on along the minus strand of OY776300.1, from coordinate 14,171,522 downwards.
GTTTTTTCAAATAATAGGAGTCATTCAAAAATGCACTGTTGAGCGAGCTTTTCTTTTATGACCACTCTTATCTTGCCTTATCAAAGACCTAATGTAGTCTCCCATCATTGCACTATCCTAGCGGCCTTTTTATCGTCTTTCCATTGGCTCAATACCCCGGTGAAATTTCACACCATGCTCCTCACTAAAATCACCAACATTTTCTTGAAAGAAATCCAGATGAGAGCATAAAAAGTGAAGTTTTACAGACATGCGACAATCCATGTTTTGGTAACTTTTGATAAGCTTTTTCACTAACTTTTTGCAATTTGGATTCTTTTTATTTCCCAAAAATTCATCAACCACACCTCGAAATGCTTGCCACGCTTCCTTTTCTGTTTCATTCATTTTTTCTTCCAAGGTTTTAGACTTTAACATTGTGTTTGTCTGGGGACCAACGAATATTCCGCCTTTTATTTTGGCCTCTGATAGCCAGGAAAATATCAAACGGATTTCTTGAAAAACTTCTCCCTCAAAATCCAAAGCTTTTTACTGTTTTACTAGACCTAATTTGATATGAAGTGGTGGCAGTAAAACCTTTTCCCGGCTTATGAGAGGCTCCCTGATGACGTTATACATTCCTGGTGTTAGTTCTTCCAGTGTCGGCCAATGAATTTTCTCGTAGTGCTCACCATCAGCTCTACTATTCCACAAGAACTTAAAGCAAGAGTATTTTGTGTATCAACCCTGCAGACCCAGCAAAAATCCTTGGGTTTTGAAGTCACCACAAACATACCACTTAAACTGACATAATTGATTTTGATGAGCAGTTGCTTGACATTTTCATAGTCTTCTTTCATCTGCAGTGAATAAGCAATTGGAATGGATGGATATACATTGCCATTGTGAAGCAACACCGCTTTAAGACTTTTGGTAGAACTGTCAATGAAAAGCCGTCATTGATTAGGATCATGATCTATTCCAACAGCACGAAACAGGCCTTCTACATCTTTGCAATAGCAAAGGTCTTCAATAACATCAAAATAGACAGAAAACTCCAAGTGCCTCTTCTTGTAGGTAATACTCTTGCAGTCATCGCCAAGCAAATTCCACTCATTCAGTCTGGATGTTTATAACTCTGCTCCAGATCTTGTAAGACCCGGATCACGTATTAAATCATCCAAGTCTTGTTTAGTCGGTAAATGAGGATCTGCACTTGTTGGTGCATATTCTGCATCAATGTTTGAATTTTCACTTGCTGTTGCTGCGTCTTCACTTAAGTACGTTTCTACCTGAAATGACAAAGAACAAGTACATAGCAAGAAATTGGATCCAGTCTCAAAACATATAAATTACTGTTAGTTACACTTACCCACAGAAAATTACTCACATTTGATGATGGGTTTGGAACCGGTAAGGCGTCACTCTGAGGAACAGGTGCAATGGATGAGGGTATACTTGGATTCGTCATAGCTCTTTTTCCTTTAACCTTACGATACTTCGAAATGTTTATCATGCAAAAATAGCAATCATCATGATGATTTTGGGGCTCTCTCCAAACTCTGGGAACTGCAAATGGCATAACTCTTCCAGAACTCCTCAACCATCCTTCAAGATTAGATCGACCGCTGCCACAGATTACATGTGGTGCCCAGGACTTGTTCTGATCGCCAATGTCTATTCCAAAATATAGTCTATACGTTGTCCAATATTTTGTTCCTTTCACAATTTTATACGAAGAATGTTGGCCGCTGGTGTACGTAGTATCCACATACATAACAAAAGCAATCTGGTGAAGTTTTACACTGTCTATTAGCCATTTTTATTACGCTATTTAAACAATTAACTCAATTAAGATTAACACAAGACTTAACTCTATAAAATATAATCATAGAGAGCTACTGAGTAGGCTATTCACATACATGGCTGGCTGTTTGATTTTTCACTGCAACGCGGAACTTTTCTCTGCAAACACTGAACATGGCTTTTTAATCAGACTATTGTAATTTTATTGGCTGAAATTAGACGAAACTGAGGACTGACAAGTAATAAAAGCACTTTTGTCAGTGAGATTTCGCACTCCCATATGCCCATTCACTAGGGTGACCATACGTCCTCTTTTTGGAGGACATGTCCTCCTTTTTGGTAAAAAGTAATTGGTCCTCCGAGGATGTTTAAAAATGCCTTTTTTGTCCTCCTTTTTGATAAAACTAATTTGGTCATCCAAAGTCTTTCAAAAATTCCCTTTTTACGTTTACCCTGTACTTAAAAAATTATGTCACTGCATATTAGTTCAGGTGATAATAAGTTTAACTGGTAAGGAATGATAAAAGGGAGAGTCCTAACAGTCTACCTAAGACTGATTGTTGCTTTAGGTTTGAAAGAGTAAGATTACATGGAAAGCGGTACAAATACCCGTAAGTTTCCAAACTGCATTTCTTGTATTTTACGCAGCGGAGATACGGAGATAAATTTTGCTTTGTTGTTCTGGTCGATTGACCTAATTTCAAAGAAACCATTTCGGTACATATTTATTTTAGTTTAAAAAATCAAACAATATATTCAGTTGAACTGTTTATAATTATCATTGCTGTGATTTTTGAAAAATAAAACAAAAAGCTAAAAAATAAATGCGGTATGCCAAAAAGAAAATCAAAGTTTACTGAAGAACTTCCACAGAAGTATCCATTTTTTAGAAAAAGACGAGATGAGTGTGAAGCAGAATGCATTACTTGTGGCTACGGAACTTTTGTTTCTGTAGCAAATAAAGACAAACCTAGCCTAGACATGCATGTAGACAGTTCAAAGCATAAAAAAGCTGCCGGTTTGCATTTTTTTTGTTCATTGGCATATTAAATTAAAAAAATAAACTGCTGTATTTGTACTAATTATCAAAAGTGGTCAGTGTCCAACAAATGTCCAGAAAATTTTCCCAGCCTTGCAGAACAACTTGTAGGGCTGATAATAATTATCATCAAAAAATGTCCTTCTTTTTGGCAATGAAAATATGGTCACCCTACCATTCACTCCCTCAAGTAAATAAAACCTCGATTTACAACATGATAATGCTGACAGAGACAGATCACAGCAAGCATAACTGCATAAGCAATCTACAGTTAACGGAAAATTATAAAAAACGGAAATTGTTGTATCTTTAAAACGATCAATGGTAGAAAAAAAACTGATTGTATTTTTGGAATTAGCGCTTGAAAATCATACAGACACACTTAAAAAAATTAACCAAACAAACTTTTTAAAATTTTGTTACGTAGTGAACCCATGTGGAAACAGAAGCGGTAGATTTTTCGCGCTTTCGCTTCCACAGAAAAAGGACCGCTTCCACATCCCTGATTTAATCAAACATTTGCATCTATGCATGAAGATCAAGATTTAGATTATCTATTACTCTAGCACAAAGAAATTCACGCTAGAAATGCAGCTAATGAGGTATCAGCATACATTAAATGCATAAATCTGCTGCAACTATTAATATCACTTTTTAGGCTGGGAATTGTGCCCGTCACAACCGAAATTAGGCTCTCCATACCGCTCTTGTTTGGTGTGTAAATCAAGAATGGGATTTGTTGCGGTGAGGAACAGCTATACTGGCCGTTTCACCGCCGCTTTTATGTGGGAAAACCTGTCTGTAAATGTCTTGCTCACCAAGGGTTTTCAACGCACGAACACACGCAACTTGCAGAACATGGAGACTGTATTAAAAAGGACTAGCGTTAGCGTTTATCGGCGCTAAAGTTAAAAGTGGTTAGCGGATAGCGGTAGCGCCGATAAATTTTTTGCTGTCTAGCGTTAGCGATAGCGCCGTTAGTTTGTAACTAGCGGATGCCCACCACTGTTGACAACGATGGAAGTAATCGTGGAACAACAGATACAAATTGTCTAAAAACTAGAGAATGTGGGTAAGGCATTGTCTCGTCTTAGTCAAAGTCTTTTAAGTCTCAAAGATTGGACCCAAACAACTTGTGCAGATCCTGACAAGACACGGCAATCTACCTGGGCATAAGCGAGCCAGTGGTCGCTGTGGATCTCCTACTTGCCTTGAGCGAGGCCTAGAGAATGAAACACCCAATTGCCGTGTTAGTAGATAAAGTTTTACCAGGGCACTAAAAACAAAAAAGTCAATTTCAGGTCCCTTTTTTCGAACTTTGCAGGCTCAGACGTGCTGATTCAACGCATGTGTACCACTTGACCAGACTTTTTATTGCCGCGTCGTAGCGCTTTAAATTCCAGATTCCCTTCATAACGAATACCATTGTTGCTTTCACAGAATTTTGATCTCCACACTTTTTGTTTAGAAGGTCGAAACAATTACTACTGTACCACAACGGCTTGGAAATCAGAGAAATTTCATCAACGTGATTAGTCGATAAAATATTACAAAACTGGTTACGCATTCGCAGCAGGATGAAACGCTCGGCAAATATGGCTAGTAACATCTTTTCAATTCAAAACTGCAGCGCAAATAGTGGACCCCGTGTCAGACCTAAGCTGTGTCGATTAGAACTTTCACACATGCCCCTACCGCCTACATGATAATAAGAAGCACGTGATTACTACTGTAAATGCTTTTTCTAATAAGCCGCTGATCAAACGTCTCACAAGCACGAAGATTGAAACTTCTCCGGTATCGATCTAGCTTTTCGTACGGCTACATCTATAATGGAAGAGCTACCCTATAATTACGCCAATGAACTAAAACTTTGACCTATAGAACTACTTTAAGAGATTACTTCTCTTATATTTGAATGTTCTTCAAAAAAAAGATGCGTGTCAACAAAAAGAACCGTTTAGCTTTTTTTTTTATAAAGGATGCTTAGTCAAAAGAAAAAAAGCTCTCTGAAAATAACTACTTTAAATATGGGGAAAGTTTCTATCCAACAAGTTTCAGCAAGCCTAATAAGCTTTGTTACTTACTCAAAATCAGTTTCAGCTAAAAGTTGGCTGAGCCATCAATCATTGCACACTTTCAAAATTGTTTTATTTTTAAAGCGTTAAAATTGGCCCACACTAAATCAACATGTCTAAACTATAGCTCTTGTTATTAACAAGCCTTTGCTACTTGGTAAATATGGAAAGCTAATACAACGTCATTAAAACGTAGCACGAAAACGTTTACTGGGAGACGGAAGATGCTACTCATGAAGTAAACAAAATTAGGACCACAACGTTAGAATTATCTCAAGGGAGCAGTTTCAAAAAAACATCCGTATATTTTGCACTAACCAAATTCAATGTCCCTTGAACTCCACAATAAGGTTTGCGTTCTTATTGTTTGATTGTGGTTACCCCTCCTATTCCTCGGGATGGAGCTACGGCATGAACGGCAATTCAGGCTCATGCCGTCAACCTAATTGAAATTAGGCTAGGGGAAAGATGACAGCCCATTTCGAACCAGTCTTCAGTGACTGGTAGCCCCACCACCAATTGTGTTCTTATCGTTGCATTACCTAATCACAGTGTTGGCAGCGGCGCAATGGGCCACGCTTTACGGTTGGGTTCAGGACATTAGGCTTGCAGACACACTTAGCCAAGTCCTACTACACTGCACAAGTCCAAGACCAAGTCCGCTTCAATATTTCAAACATAAACCAATCATTCTGTAGCTATGATTTTAAAATCCAAATCAGTGATGCACCTTCATTATGAACAAGTACTGGCATTAAGAAAAATACATTAGATATAATCAAGATAAACGCAGTTGAAAAACAACTAACATTTTTAATCATTTCATATACCAGAATTATTTTTATTTATTACATGCCCTGGTTTGGTTTCAGATTCAAACGAAGGCTTGAACACACGGCAGCCATAGGTAAGAGGGACTGCTGACCTCACTCAAAGTTGTTGATTCCATATTTCTAACCAAGTTGCGGGAATAGTTTTGGCCGCTTACATAAATAATACTAGGAACAGGACTGCTTTGAAGTTACCAATACTGCTGGCTCAGTTCGTTTCTACCCCGAGCAGTGCAATCAAGCAAAGGAAATTACCGCGAAGTGCCAAAAAAAATTGCCGCCGAAGATGATGGTTTAACCTATTCGACTACGTTTCGAACATTTATGAGGTCATTTCGCAAGGTCGAGCCTGGAATCTATACTTCTGCTGTTATCGATGAGTTGAGTATTTGCTCAATACACTTCATTACATTATAACTGCTTACACACAGGGTCCGACAAAAGTGACTACATTTTCTTTTGTTATGCATTTATCCACTGAAGCATTTGTTCTATGTTAATATAAATTTCATTTCTTTTCCTCGTTTATTTTAGATACCTTCATAATATAATATTTAAATGCATATGTGATATATTTTTCACATATATCACTTCATCCACACGATTATGAGCAAAAAATTGCAGTTTTGAAGTGGTACTAAATAGCCGAGAACGTGACGTTGGTCCAATTACAATTTTCAAAGCAATTCTAGTCGAAGGCCCCACCTATCCCGCGATTATGAGTCTGGTGAAAAAGTTTGATGTGGCTGGGTCAGTGGAAGATTTGCCGCGCAAAGGTCGTTCAGTTAAGGCAACGACGGCTGAGCATTGGACTGAATCGGTGGCCTAGGTCGCATAGTCCTCAAGTCGTCCAAAAGACTGTCCACAGAACTTGGCGAGTCACTAACGAGCGTAACGCATATGCTAAGGCGATAGAATTATCGGCCGTTTCAAGCGAGTCTCATTCACTTCCTTAATGATGGCAAGCAGGAAAAGCGAGTCGAATTTTGTGAGCAGTTCCTTCACATGATCAATCGAGGAGAGCTACATATCGACCGCGTTTTGTGATCAGGTGAGAAGACTTTCAAACTGAACGGCTACATCAATCGTCATAACTGCGTTTAATGGGTGTCTACGAATCCGAAGGTTACAATTGATGCTCACGTAAACCTTCCAGCCATCAGTGTTTGGTGCGCCACTTCATGAGGAGGCACCGTTGGCACGCTTTTTTGCCAGAGAAAGGAGTGTACATGCACCAACTTATCTGGCAAGGCTACAGCAGCAGCTCTTGCCTTTTTTACAACAGCAGGATAGTGAAAAGGGTCTGTACTTACAGCAGGACGGGGCACCGGCCGATTATGCGACGCTTGTGCGAACCTGGCTAGGTGACAACCAGCCCGGTCAATGGATTGGCAGGCAGGGACCGACGTAGTGGCCGGCTGTTGTTGTTGGTGGTGGTTGTTACCCGTCCCCTTCCGAGGGATGGGGCATGGCGGGAGACCATGGAGCCCCAGCCAGGGTTGGGATGAACGTTACCGCTCATCAAGAGGAGAAGAATGAGGAAACCAAGAAGGGCAGGAGAAAAAAAAAGTGAAAACAGGCAACCGATTTTAAAGGAGCTGTGTGCTGCCCTTCTGCGGTCGTTCAGGGAGCAGCATAGCGAAAAAATGAAGGAGAGTGAGTGCCGGGGTAACTGGCATCCTCGGGAAGGCCAACAGCCATTTCGACCCGACCCAAACGGGGTCGGGGACCGCACCACCACGTTGAGGCGGCTCGTTCGCCAGATTTGACCCCTTCCTATTTTTTTTTGTGGAGCATTCTTCAAGACAAAGTATACTTAGCAACGCCTCGTAGTATTACTAAACTTAGGAACAAATTCGAAATGCCATTGTTCAAGTGCCGTTGGAGCTGTACGCCAAAGTATGCCGCTCAGTCCCTAAAAGATTAGCAAAGTGCATTGAGCTCCGTTGAGGGCACACGGAACTTTAATAAACATCGTGTTCGAAACTTAGCTGTGCCCTTTGTAAGTTTCTATATTGCAGTTGTTTACTTCTATGTTAAATTTATAATGATGAATGAAATTACAGTATATACTTACTTATGGCGGACCCTGTAGGTAGTAAAAACATATTTTGCTTATTAAATGGTGTATGGTATACTAACAAAACCGCTGAAAGTATGATCCAGTTTCGGTTAAATTTTGCTCAACAATCGTTTGTCTACGACTTTAAACAAAGACCCTGATTTACGAGTTTCATCAGTAGTTTTGCCAAAATTAAGCGCTTTGGATGAAAATAAATTTCAGAACATTTCACACGAAGCCTAAGGTGCCAGCCTCATTTCGAACCCATGAGCGACATTTTCACAAAATTTTGAATTTGTGGTCTACTCTATTGATTGCTAAAAGCAAGAAAAAAATTGCAAAATCTGTTACATCACAAAAATCGACTAAAAACTTCATCTAAAACGGCGTCCCCGAAAAGTTTCAAGCTTCTTCAAAGACAAAAAGAACGCCCGTATCGAAATTGCTTTTGAAGTGAAGTAGATTCCACTAAGCAAAATCTTTTAGAGCAATATTGCACCTTCCCACAATACAAATTTTCAAGATCATTGTTTCCATATTTGATTAACTGCCAAGTCTGTGCCCACCTCCACCACCAAATTCCCCAAAAGATCGACCACGATTACCTCGGTCGTGAGGGGGATCTTGTGCTCGTCGTCTTTGGCTCATTTGGACCACAAAATATAGTATCCCAAGAAATAAAAGACCTTGGAAACCTGCCAACAGCAGCACAAAAAGCGCCATCACTGTCACCAGCGGTTCCACAACATGATTTCCAATACTCCATCTTGGAATCCCAAGTTCCAACAGTTTTTGATTCCAAGTTTGGAAGATTGTAGGACGTTCATCATACTCTTGAGCAACTTGTTGTCGCACATGTTGCGTTGACGTTTCTCCTCTGCTGGAGTCCTAACAAAAACAAGATACGTAATTTAATGATATTTAGCTTAATACCATACCATCATCACATCTCAATGCTTTGAATAAATATTTAAAAACTTGAAAATTATAGACAAATGCTTGAAAATGGATAGAAGATGGGCACGTCCCCCCCCCACCCTAGAAAATTTTCAACTTTAATTATTTCGTTATACAAAACTTTGAAGTGGAATGAACTTAAGTCTTAAAAACTTACAGACCATTAATAATTGTAGCATAGTAGAATTGTGGTTTCATATTCAACAGTGGTATCCGAAATTGAGGGCATGTAACGTATTGCTCGAACCATCTGCTTGACTGCAAACTCTACTGAGACCTTGATATTTCAGTAGCAAGTACGAGGTAACTAAATCTGCCTACGGCTGATAAACGCCAGTGCACCACCTACTACTATTACAAGTAGTTACACTTAGCCTCTGCAAATTCCAACAACACTTTAATAGGCAAACAAACACACGAAGATTTACGTCTACTCTACACTATATACAGGTACCTCTCTCCAAATTACAGACTATCGACCATATATCACGGGAATCATTATGACGTTATTAATAGGAGCATGCGAATCTTATTACCACTGTTACGTCACAATTACAACCATACAACTACTCCTTGAAAATGCTGGAAGTTAAAATGTTATAGAACCCGACACAGTAACAAGCAATTTGGTTGAAGCAAGTAATCCAGGATACAGCTTTTGGTTTAACCACTTGACAGCGAAGTTTTTTTAGAAAAAATGCATGAAATTGAAAATTCTTAAAAAAACAACAAAAAATTTGAATAAAACTATACCATATAATGACAAAACTAGATCATTTTGTTAACAAAAAGAGTTAGTAAGAGGATTTTGTGTGATATGCCTTAAAGCATGGTTCGATATAAAGTGGAATATACAGTTTCCTTTCTTCTGCCTTTTTCATAACACACTGCACACCATTTTTGAGGTTTCTGTTTTTTAGGACTCTGCTCAGATTTGATTCTTTCAGGGAAATGCCGCCCTTGTAATCTCAATGAAGTTGGAATGCCATGGTAAAAAACAAAATATAACTCTAAAATAAGTTAGATACAAATAAATAATTCATTATTTTTATTTGTCAAAAATCAAAGATTGCCCTCTGAAATATTACACCTTTGAATTAATTTTTCTAGAGTAAACGTGCCGCCAATTAGAAAATCTCTTTCCTGATTGGTTGGACATCACTAAATCGTTAAACGGTGACAAAAACAACCAGAAGCACCCAGGGCTTTTTGTAAATGAATAGGCGTATATATACGTCATCCACTTACAGATCTACATTGAAATTTGGATATATAGACGTCATCCGCTGTCAAGTGGTTAATACAAACACAAATCATGCAATCATAACTCAATTCAAATCAGTCACAAATTATTATTGATATAATCCCCTCTAAAAATAGTATCAAAACACACTAATCAGTCCAACTTAGTAAATTCTAACACCCAAAATACAAATTACATATGAATATAGCGCAGTTGCTCTACAAAATACAACATAACAATTTATCACACATACAGAGAGAGATCATTTTTGTCCGCGTTAATGCAGGTGGTCGGTTTCACCTCGTGCTTCTCGACAGTTCGTTAACACCATTACGCCACTTCACTCTGTCAATGGCATCCCCCCTTTTCAGTCCAATCTGATTAGTATGCTCCTCCACTCGTTTCTTCCACATCATCTTCGGTTTCCCACGCTCTTTTCTTCCTGCCACTTCAAAATCCAACGCCCTTCTCAAAACATCACCATTATCCCTTCTCAAAACATGCCCATACCATCACACTCCACTCGCCCTGGCTAATCTTTCCAAAGTATCCTTTAAACCCACCAAACTCACAAGTTTTTTGCTCCTTCTTTTCTCAACGATCGTAACTCCACACATTGCTTTCATCATGGCTTTTTCAGTTCTCAAAATTGCCATCTCATTTTTCCTTAGACACCATATCTCATTCTCCCACAGACTCTTTTAGACACAGAAAATACAATTAATTGCACTTTATTAGTTAAGGCAATTAGCATCATCAAAAACAGGTTTCAATCAACAGAATAAATGTAGGCAACAAAAAGCCACATTTCAACTTACATGATTCCTTTGGTGATAAGAGGAAGAACTGTTTCTAACACGTGGATCATCATCTTGAACTATTTCGCCATTAGCCAAAATTCTAACCATTTTTTTATCAATTAACTCTCAATGTCAATATATAGTAAGGATAAAATTACTAAAAACCTGTGTAAAAATAGATAGTTATTTACTTTTTAAAGTTACCACTGGTGTATTAAGCCAGCACATTTTTTCACCACTTACACGCTTTAACACTTACAATTATTCTTAAATCAAATTGTAACTTTGCATTTTAGCACAAACAGACAGAGCACTGAACTGTTACATTACAGTACTCAAAAATTACAGACTAAGCACAATGTACCAACTGCATCACAAATTTTCTTAATCAACATTAGATGTTGTACTAAACAAGCTAACTAAAACAAAAGTTTTCTTTCCACAAGGATTTGAAGTGTGATATTTAAGACAACTTAATATTATTTGGAATTGAAAGTGTTAAAGTTCACCCCAATCGTAATTTATTTTAGGAAAACTTTTTACAGCAAAGTGATTTATTTGCAAAATTGTAAACTTTATATCAAGACACATGTTTTCAAAACAACAGCAAGTGTACTGCTAAACAACACAGCAACCTTACCAAAGGCATTGAATTTTTCATTTTGGCAAAAGTAATTGGCTGTTTTTGAATTTTCTAAAAATTGGCCATATTGTTCACACTAACCCTTATTTCAACTAACCCCTAACCCCAATCAGCAATTCCTTGAAATTTCTGTGTTTCAATAGAATCCAATGCCTCATAGTAACCAATGCAAGTTGTCAAAAACTTTAAGACAAACTATTTATTTTGTTGCCACTAAATGCTATAGACATATGCAGCATGTGAGCTTGCACTTAAAACCACTTTGACCCCAGACAGTGCTGTAGCACTAATGGGCCGGACGTACAGCCTAAGTATTGATAAATTGTTTAAAAATTTTCATACATGGCATAATAAATTTTATTTCACTTGTACAGTAAACAATTATTTTCTAAATTTATATGGGACTCTGGCCATATATAGCATGACTAAATTATCAACAAAAACAGGGTCCATTCAAGAAAAAGAGAATTGGTCGTATTGCTTGAAGGAACTTCTAACTCTAACTTACCTTAACTCCAACCCTAAAACTATGATCTGCATTTCAGGCATTTTGAAGTTTAATATTTTCTGCTATACTTAGTTCAACAATTCAACAATTGAGTAAATATGATTTTCAAAAACTATGATTAACTAAAAGCACATTTTTTCCAGTGATAGTGGCTTACTGGGTGGATGTGGCTCATTCCAGTCCAATAGACGCTTTACTCACAATGCATCTGCACATGCGCTAGTTTTTATGCCATGCAGGTCAAAGGTGAAGTTGCTATCAACCACGATTCATTGAATTTTCATTAAATTGAGTTGTATAGGGAAGGTCATAAACAGCAACTCTGTTAGCGCTTGAAATTGGTAAACAAGAAATTTGCTGGCTGGTAAAATGTATTTTTAACTTATATGCACATATTCTGAATGCTTTTGATCTGTTAATGCAAACTTCTGGTCTAGAAGGTGAGCAAATATTAATACTAGGGTATCTCAATAATTCTAGGCTCAATATTGTTAATAACATAACTCATTTTGAAAAGCCCAAATTGCATTCACAAGATTTTTTTCATTTGAAGCAATTTTTGCATCTAGATTATGTTTTGTTGTTTGAGGTGAAAACTTGAAATAGCCTAATTTGTGCCATTAAATGCTATCCCAGCAACCATTGAGCCTACAGCTGTGAACCCCTACTGGTACTTACTAGTGACCATTGCTATTGACACTATCTACATACTTATGACAAGATCATATAGGGTTGGCCAACCTACTGGTAAGTTTTAATATACTGGCAGACTTTCATACTCAAGAAAAATATCTGCTTAATGTTAAGTTCAACAAAATATATGGCAGTGACTACAGCTGTACAATGTCAGCAACAAATGTTATTAGTTAATGCAAACATTTTGTCTTTGGTGTACACTCCACAAAAAAAAAAGAGTCCACCCTGAAGTCAAATCTTTGACCATGCCTGTACAGAATCAGCATCAATAACCATTACATCACTGCAACACTGCAAAAATTGCATCAAATGTGCTGTGTTAAAGGTAGTGCAGCTAATCACCATTTTAACGTTCAAAGCTAAAAAGCTGGTGCTGGCACTCTAGCCACTACCAAAATAATAACAGTAACTATAGCTGGTAATTGCTGATTTCAAAACTGTACAAAACGTTCAACTTCTTAAAATCAGTTGATAAAATAGCCTATTTATGATATAAGCGTTTATCACATTTTGTAGCATAGATTATCACAATTTGGGGTTAGTTATACCTTTATATGATTTATCATCTGGTCAAAAAAAACTTGTGATCAGCCCACTCCATACATTCAATTCTATGAGCATTTAATTGTTGCTCTTTAATCACAAATGTTGATTTCCAAAATGGATCTGTCTAAATTACTTTCTTTGGATTGATTTGTTTGTTAATTCATTGGATGTTCAGTTCAAATTCATTCATGCTTTAACTTTGTACTTTACCTTAAAGTTGCGTGGCATTACCTCATTGTAATTTACTATGTTGAATATTTTGCCTTTTTAAACACATTTGCAGTTTTTCTTGTGCACCCATTGGCAAATTAGTAGGTGACGTAGTTTAGTTTTGCATTTTTTTAATCAATTCGAGATTTGGGTCTTTCAAGTTAGGAGACAGTTTTTGAGATTCAAGTTTTAAAGTTATAGCTGGTCAAAGAACTTTATAAAATATATTTGTTAAAAACATTTGGTAGTTTTCTATCTAAAACACGAAGTCATATAGATAGTAAACCTCCACAGATCTTAGCCCTCAAAGTTTGTAGCAAACTTGCTTTATTTCTCATTCTGCCACTATCTATACAATTCAATATCTTGGTGTACCGAATTTAGTCATTTGATGTAAACAAGCCATCAAAGTCAACTTGGATAAAATGTTTATAGAATTGTTATGCAGTGTACTGGTATTCACCAGAATAAAAATATTATTTTTATTACATTAATAGTAGAATAAAGCAGTAGAGACAAATATTTGTGTTATATTTTCTTGGAAAGAGCTTTGGATTAAACTGCTTCAAATATTTTTCTCAAAGTGTACCATGTCTACTCCATCTTGTGTGCTGGTACAGCAAACATAGGTCTAATGCATTTCTACCACAAGCATTGTAACCATGCAGGGAAATTGCCATAGTCTCTTTCTTTAGGGCACAAAAATGCAGACCCACAGAGGTATTGAACTTGCAGCCTTTCAATCAAAGGCAAGCTTCTTGCACCCCTATCGGTGTCAACAAAACAGTCTACATGAGCAGCAGAGTTATACCAAACTGTACCAGGGCAGTTATTCTGGTACCTATAAATAAATTGCTTTGATTCATACCATTCTGTTGCTGGTGATAAAACCAAATGTATACCAGTACCAATGCCAGCACCACAGCGGCACGGTTATGAAATGCTATGTTTTGAATCAAGAAATATAAGCAGTAATCATAAGATCAGGATCTGGGTTGTATGATTCATTGTGCATCTCATTCCTAGAAACAGCACCAACAGAGGTGGACAGTTATTCATTAACAGAAGTGAATAGTAGGCTACCAGTTTTAGCATCTATAACTTACGAAATAGCTTTTACCATATCTCAAATCATTTACAAAAACTTATTAGTGACTATGTGCTCATCACAAGTAAGCCAAACAACAACTGCAGTAACACAGTTGCTTTTTCCACACCAAATATACAACCATTCACCTATTTCAGCACTATCAATCTTGCCTTGTAAACAATTTCATGGCAACATCACCTTAGACCAGTGTTGCGAGACTTTCTTCAACTTTCCAGCCCAAATGGTACCTTAACTGCTTAAAAACAGCCCTACGCTTGCCTGTTGAAAAATAGCAGAAAATCTCCTGCAAGTTAGTCCATACCGGGCCGTTGGGAGAACAGTCCAGGCCCGGCATCAGCACTGTGTTTGGTTTCATATCGATGGCCATCGACATGTCAGCCTGCGCTTCAGCATAATTTTCAAAAAAAACAGGCCAACGCAGCTGCCGTGATCGTTTTGACCCACTGTTTTAACGACAATCTCCAAAAAAAAAGTTTATCACTTACCAAGCGGCTTCAAATCAACCTGGTGTTTGGAAAATAATGCAATTTATTGCCAGTTGAGTTTATTTTGGAGCTGTTTTTCTTACGAAAATACACCAGCGATGGTAACAACCTTCATATCACACATTGTTGTCTTCAGGGCTGCGAACTCGGTTGGTTTGTTATATTGAGTTCAGCTTGTTTTACGAGAAGAGTTTAGCATTTTCATTTTTGGGAGTTCCAGTTCAAGTTCGAGTCCTGTGAAAATTTATCAAGTTTTTTCGAGTTCAGAAAATAAAGTGATTGACTTAGCCTTGGGCTTCTCAAACTTTTTTGTTCTGCGACCCCATTTATATAAGAAATTTCTACGCGACCCCAGGATGGGTAGCCTACACGTCATCGGTGATGATATTAAAGCAATAAACGTCCCCTTACAGGCACTGGAGTGCCTTGTTTTGAGAAGGGAGCGGAGAGCGAAGCATAAAGTCAGCTTAATCTTATTATCAAGCAATTATATAAAATACGTAAACTCGATCTTCTTTTGGAGGGCAAAGCATTAAACAAAGAAACCTAGCGAAAGCAAAAATTTTGCATATTTTGGTGGCAAAAAAACTGTTCTTCTACATTTTTTGCTTCGCTGATCGCACCAATAGGAAGGTTGCACGCACGTGATCAAACGTCATCAAAATGCGCTTTCGAAAAAAGTGGATGACCAGATTCAGTGTTTTTGTATTGAATTGAATAGGAGTGAAAATGTTTTTTGCAAATCAAATACAGAAACGTGACAGTATGGCGACCTTACGGGATACCAACTGTGGATCATTGATGTTTTGCTGAAATTATGTGGGTGACTCATAAACGTTCTCGTTCTGTTCGTGCGCTCGTTGTTTTACTGTAATCGTTTGTATAAATCATCCGTTGGCCTACAAACAGGTCATAAAAGAATAACCATAGTTGCATATCATGATGTAACAATACTAGGTGACTAAGCTGTATGGCCAGGCGTGGTTCCGTCTGACGTGCGGCGGAGTGACCTAGTAAACCAGTATATAAAAAAGAAGCATTGCTATTTTCAGAGAGAGGATTTTTCGATAAAAATTAAAATTCAAAATTCATTGGCAAGAATTCCATTCGATTCGATTCAAGCAATTTCGTGCATTCAACGTTGTGCTGTGATTAAATAAATTCGTTTCTTGGAGTCAGACGTGCTGTGGATACTCGATTCCCATAATTGGTGACCCCGCAAGAACACCTGTGCAGCCGCGAAGACGAAAAAAAGAACGAAAACCGGTGACGTACCGATTATTGTATTTTATATAATTATATGTATTTTAGTATTGATGCCACTTTTCGAAAAATTAACGCATATAGGAAACCGCTCAAAATTGGATAGTTCATTTAAATCGGGAAAAATAACGCACAACTTTGGGGACGATTACAAAAATAAACCTCTAGTTCTAAACGAACAATTAGTCAATTCAAAAATGAGTAAAGCAGAAACAAATGAAACTGCTTTGCAACATGAAGTGTGTGACCTTGGAGAATCTACTGGTGATATTTTCGAACAATTGCATAAAAATCGTGAATTCACAGTTCTAAAGGCCTTGTCACTTCCGAAATTTTGGGAAACCTCACCCACGGCATGGTTCGTAGTGGCTGAAAATTTCTTTGTCTGCCAAAATATTTTATCAGAACAAGTAAAATTTCACTGCGTGGTCAATGCTTTAGAAGCCAAACATATCGAAAAAATAAGCCACGTATTAATTAATAACAACGTTGTAGCACCTTATCAATTCCTCAAGCAAGCCATACTAAAGACTTTTGAAGCCAGCGAAACTTTTAAGCTAAATAAACTTTTGTCACTTCCCGCTATTGACCTTGGACAAAATTTAAAACGCCCTACCGAACTTCTTTTAGAAATGCGAGGTCTTCTGGGACAGTCATCGCCCCTGGGTCCAGTGGCTGAAAGTTTATTAAAGCAAATGTTTCTAGATAAACTTCCCTCTCAAATTAAGGTCATTTTGGCTGCCACACCAAACTCTTTAGTTAGAGGAATTAGCTAGCAAAGCGGAAGACATAATGCAGGTTTCAAAACCTACCCTGGGACAGGGCTCTATTAATTCTCAAATTACGGCACAGCCTTCTTCGTCACAGGAATCCCAAAACTATAATTTAACGCAAATGTTAATAAATCAAAATTTTGATGATAAATTAAACAAATTGTCTGAGAGTATAAATAAACTGCAGGAGGGCACATACTTAAAAACATCAAACAACCCGTGTATGTCTTGCTCGCCAGCAAGAATGCATAAACTGCAAGCACCCCGCCCCCAGCAGTATGGCAATGCTTCAAACCAAGCCTTCCGACAGGGGCGATTTAATAGCTATCAAAATAACAACGGCCATCATTTTATTTTCTCGACACGATTTGAACCTACGAATCAGCAGCACAATACAAGTAACCTGTGCTTTTACCACACTAGGTTCGGGGAGAGAGCTCGAAAATGTATCCCACCCTGTTCAATGAGTAATCCAAAAAACGTCAGGGGTTCTCCCCAGCAATAAATGTGCTTGGGGAGAACAAAAGATCCTTAGCCCGACATTCTTTTTCAGTTTACGACCCCTTGACAAAGTATTCTTTCTTGGTGGATTCTGGCTCTGATGTAAGTGCTTTACCAATCGATTTGGCTAAACCAGAGACCAAAATGTTCAAAACATTCAAAGGCCCAACATCAAATGCAAATATTTCGTGTGTAGGTTACGTAAATTTAGTTTTGGATCTGGGTTTCTCCAAACAATTTTCTTGGAAATTTGCGGTTTGTAAATCTTTACGCCAACCGATACTAGGCGCGGATTTTCTGTCTCAGTATTCTTTACTTGTCGATTCCGCCAACAAGCGTTTGTTGCAAGCGCCTTCGCAACACACACATTCATCAAAAAAGGTAAGCCCCTCTTTTCATCTGACAGTAAATAATATGATGAATGAATCGGTGGATATTGATGATGAACCCCCCACTGTGCAAGTATCAAGCACTAAGTCTTGTTCAAAAAATTCTTGTAAAAATCGCTTTAACCCGTTAAGTGCGGAATTACTTTTTCTCTTTTCGAGTTACAGTGCGTATTTAATCGCGCGTTTCGCTTTTTTTTCTGTCTCGATTATTTTCGCAACAGGAAAGTCCCTGACGGGCAGTTTCAAACTTTCAATTCGCGAGAGCGAAATTTTGCGTAGAAGTCTTTGACGAAGTATATAATTGTTGCAGTTTCTGTACCCGCTGTATTGGAATGGTTAAGATTAAGATTAAGGCGCATGACATTGAATCTCGCTTATTTTGAGATCAAGTTCGATCCTGCTTGAAAGCATTACTAATAACCGGCAGGAAAGATATATTACTACTACATGTCTCTTTCCGGCTGGTAAATGCTAGAAAATTTCGCTTTTATGTGTGTCAGAATAGACCACGATTTGAACAATAATTTAAGGATATAAACGTTTGGGTCAAACTGCTGATTATTGTTGAAATGAAAAAATTTGCTAAACAGAAAAAGGCGGTTTTTATCCATGACCTCAGCAAAAAATGGGCTATATAATGATGCTTTTTTGCTAAAGTAGTGCTGCATTTTGGGCTGGTGATTAACACCTTGGATAAGCAGCAATGCTAGAAAACCCTTATTTCATTGCTGTCGGTGTCAATCTACCCTTCCGAACGTAAACGCGCCATCAAGTTGGCCAAGCGTTCCTTCGAGAATTACCTGGCGTATCGATTGGTGTCTGTAACAATTAGGTCTACAATTTCGTTGTCAAAAATTTCAAAAAATTCCAGTGGGTCAGTTACACCGTTCAGACTACTGGTATGCCTGGGTTGCCGGTAAATGAAAACCTGCTTCGTACTTGGCCGTTAACGGTCCACTGCAGATTATCGTTGTTAGGAACACTGCTGCTACCTTGATCAGTGTCGCTATCAAGTACGTCGGCATTTTGCAAATACCCTATGTCAGCACTGTTACTTTCTGAGTCGTCTAGAGAAGACAAATCATCACTAGCATTACGAATATGCAACAAAAGATTATCGTCTGAGACTTAAAAAACTTTGCTTGGCGTCGCCATTTGTATCAGCTAAAATACTCTTATAAATATATTCGGAAAACTAAAACCAAAAATAAAATAAAGTATCGTAAATATTTATCCGACAAGACTCTCGCAGTGATCATCACGTTAGAAGTTGTCTAAATGCTATTACAGGATTGCACTTTTAGAGCATTTGATAAATTGGTCTTAACTCAATGAATAGATCTAGCCATAAAAGTGTTTTACGCAATAAAACTTTTCTATTAGTGCAAAATGCTTACTCAGGATTTTCTCACCCTGGCGCGCGACAAACGCCATGCGAAAGCGAAATAAAAACGCGTAGTTAAAAGCGGTGGCGACTCGGACGGATATACACGTCTTACGCAGTGAGAGAGCGACATGCTTTGACGGATATACACGTCTTACGCAGTCAACGGGTTAATGTATTACTTAGTGGGTTTCCTTCTTTAACAGCTCCTTTTCAACCAAATTCTAAACCCAGACATTCAGTGCGTCATCACATTCACACCAATGGCCCACCAATATACAGTAGACCGCGTCGCTTGTCACCGGAAATGTTAAAAGTAGTGAAAGCAGAATTTGACACACTGCTAAAGCAAGGCATTGTTTCTCGCTCGAATTCTAACTGGGCTAGTCCTTTACATTTAGTAAAAAAGGCAGATGGAACATATCGACCCTGTGGTGATTATCGTAAGCTCAATAGCATGACCGCTAGACCTACTTTTAGCATTCCACACCTTTTCGATTTTGTCAATAATTTAAAAGGTTCAAAAATATTTTCTAAAATCGACCTCTGCAAAGCATATTATCACGTTCCGATGACGCCCGAGAGTAGAGATAAAACAACCATCACCACACCATTGGGAAACTTTTGCTTTAATATGATGCCTTTTGGTTTGTGCGGCGCCCCTTCTTCTTTCATGCGTTTGATGACCGAAGTTGTCCATGGGTTACAAAATATTTTTGTTTACTTAGACGATATAATTGTGTACAGTACTTCTGCAGAGGAACACATAGCTCACTTACGCTCTCTTTTTGAACGGTTAGCACAATACGGATTGAAAATAAATCGAGAAAAGTGCAGCCTGGGTGTAGAAGAACTAGATTTTCTAGGTCATCACATCACAAAAGAAGGATTTCACCCGCTTGAAGACAGAGTTAAGGTTATTCGTCAATACCCGCTACCCAAAACAGTGAAAGAGTTGCGCCGATTTCTTGGTCTTTTTAACTTTTATCGGAAATTTGTCCCTCACGTAGGTGAAACCCTAATTCCACTTCACAAACTATTGTGCAATGTCACGTCATCAAATCAAGTCCTCTCATGGACCGAGGACGCTCTAAATTCTATTGAAAAGTGCAAAAACAAATTAACCTCCTCAGCACTTTTAGCATATCCAATAATGCACGGTAAGCTCCACTTAGTTTGTGACGCGAGTGAGAAGGCGATTGGCAGCTGCCTGAATCAATTTGACCCTGAGACGAAGGCATGGCGACCTCTAGCATATTATTCCAAAGCGTTGTCTTCAAGCCAAAGGCGATACTCAACATATGACAGAGAGCTACTGGCCTTATTTTTGTCTGTGCGCCATTTCTGTGATCTTTTGCTGGGCCGAGATGTCACGCTAGTAACTGACCATAAACCTCTGACATTTGCCATGGAAAAGGTATCGCCAACTATGTCCCCTCGGCAAATACGCCAATTAAATTACATCTCACAATTTTGCAAAAGCATCAAATACATTCCAGGAATTCACAATCAGGTAGCTGATTCTCTGTCTCGTTTAGAAATTAATTACATTCAAGATCCTGATTTCCAAATTGATTTTGCGCAATTTGCGAGAGATCAAGCCTCCGATCAGGCCATAAGAGAATTGTTACAGCACCCTACTGGACTGCGTATTGAGCAACGCCCCCTCGAAAATACAGACAACATCATCTTGGGAGATGTGTCTGCGGGCCGTTTTCGTCCTTTAGTCCCTCAAACATTTTACGAAATAGTGTTCCAAAAATTACATTCTCTGTCCCATGGCGGAGCAAAAGCGACTTCAAAATTAATAGGCGAAAGGTTTGTTTTCTCTGGTATGCGTGCTTACATTAAAGAAAAGTGCCGCTCATGCATTGCATGCCAAAAATCAAAGATTACTAGGCACAACAAAGCACCCCTCAAATCTTATCAAGAACCTCCTGGAAGATTCCAAGTTTGGCACATTGATCTTTCAGGACCACTGCCAAATAGCAACAGCTGTCGTTATTTGTTTGCATGCACTGATCGCTATACGCGTTGGATAGAAGCCGTAGGCGTGCCTGACGCCACCGCTGCCACTTGTGCCAGGGCCTTCATGACTAACATCATTGCACGGTTTGGTGTACCATCACAAATAGTATGTGATAATGGCCCAGCTTTTACTGCTCAACTATTTCAAGAGTTTTGTTCCAATTTTGGGATCAAGCTTACTCACTCCACCCCGTATCATCCCGCTTGTAATTCAATGGTAGAGCGCTGCTTTCGAACACTAAAAGCCGCACTTAGGGCTCATGATAACCCAACAAATTGGACTGAAAACTTACCACTAGTGCTGTTAGGGCTCAGGTCTTCTGTGAAGGAAGATATAGGCGTATCTTCAGCTCACATGGTTTATGGTACTTCTTTGCATCTACCTGGACAATTTTTTGATCAAACTACCATAGAACAACAACCAACCTCTGAGTACGTCGAGCAGTTAATTTCATGCATGTCAAACATCAGAAGCACAGCCCCACAACATCATTGCTCACCACCTGTTCACTTAGACAAAAATCTCAGAACATGCAGTCATGTTTTTATTCGGGTAGACACACCAAAAGGCGCATTGAACCCGCGATACTCGGGACCTCATAAAGTTTTACAGCGCCACGACAAGTATTTCACTCTCGCTATGAATGGAAGACTGCCCAACGTGTCGATTGATCGCTTAAAAGTCGCATATCTTCCAAGCCCAACTATGGAACACGAGCAACAACCTTCAACTAGCGCTAATACGGTTGAGGCAAATAATAAAAACATTGTTCTCGCAGATAAGAATCAGTCAAACTGTGTAACAGGAAACAATAGCGTCAATCGCAATTTAAACCAACCGGATATTATATATCACTACAACGACCTACTGAGAAAACCGAAACAAACTCGATACGGAAGATTAATTCAAACACCACAAAGATACATCGAGTGAAATGAGCAAGGCTGTGTTTATTATATTTTTTATTAGCTTTTTTCTAACACCCATTGGGGTAGACTCCTTGTCCCAACACTTTACCTTATGCTACTCCAATATGGCTCATTCAGAATATGTTGTGCCATTACCACGCCCATGTCATCGGCATCAACAAGAAGTCATACATATATGCAAGGCAAAAATTTTAAGCCCCTTAGATGCACTCATCAAGATACCTGTTTTTGTTTGCCAGACTTATACAACCGCATGGAGTACAATTTTCTGGTTTTTCGGCAGCAAGACTCACGACTCCTCTACTTCAGCAGGAGTACCTCCCCCCCCCCCCCCACATCTTTGCCATTTTTGGTCACGAACATTTCAAGCAACCGGGATAGGTCCTCTGATTAAGCACACAACCAACATGTGGACAACTAGAAATAAAGTCCACTATCAATATTCATGGCCCCACGAACAAAAAGGGTTAGTGAATAATGCGATGCTAACAAAAATCATTGCAATATACGACCCGATAAAAAAACGCATGAACAGCGCCATGAGTTCAATGTCGGTGTGCAAAATAAACAAAGGATCATGCAAGGTAGGATCACGTCTATTCATATGGACGCCTCCCCCTAAAATAGATTGTCCCCAAACGGATGATGCGGGAACGCATGAACTTTGGCTACATTACCACGAGAAAACCCTCTACAGAATAGAGGTACCTTATCTGCACGTGTCGGTGCACACTCAAATTACTTGTCCTGCCAAAACCATTTAATGTTATGGCACAAAGACAATATGCGAACCGAGCGGATTACTGCTCATTCCAAGCAACTGCACCGAAATCAAAGCACTAGCACACCATAATGTTTTATCTTCACTTATGAAGAACTATACAACACAGCACTCCCAGCAGGGGCGGGCCTAGGGGGGGGCCATAGGGGCAGCCGCCCCGGGCAGCACACTGTAGGGGGCAGCAGATCCAAGCTGTAGAGTTGGTATTATCACACATGTTTTTCTCGATGTGCTTTTATTTAAGTAAAAGCTGACATTTCGTGTATAGTCTTGTGTGATTGATTGTAGTGATGGTGAGTTAGCAATGGCTGACTGCTCTTTCCCGCCAATGTGCTCGTCTGGTCATTGCGTGATTTAGCGCAGTCGATGACGCTTTCTTTGTTATGACGACGGTGTCACGCGCGCGCACTACTTGCGTGCATGCGAGGCTGCCAATTGGTTGTGTTTGATTTCAGTACGACGATTACTGCTGAACACGACGGTTGGTTTTACTTATACTAGTTTTCGGTTTTGATTTCTTGTGTAAGTTGATTTCTCCTAATTTGATCCCACGGATGAAGCGAATACAACCAAGCGGGGCTCAAAATCGCCGCAAGAAAAGACTCAGAGAAGCAGAAGATAATGTCATGAGAGGCTCTTTAGATGTGTGGGTGAAAAAGCAATACGTGGCAAAAGATCAATCGGATGCTGAAAATCGTGAACCCGTGACTATCGTCCAAGATGGTGTCAGTGATCCAGTTAACACAGAACTTGGCATTGGTGGTGATAATCAGGATGAAAATTCGTCGCAAAAATCAATTCCAGATGACGTTGATAATTTTGCTGAGGTGAGTGCTAATGTTGAGGCGAGTACTGTCACTTTGAACGATGGCGCTGAAGGTAACAATAACGATGAAGATTTTTTTGAATTGTTTCGTGACCACGACTTTGGGCGTTTAAGAAAGCCGATTTCCTCACATTTAGTGAAATGCTTAGTCCAGCAAGGACCAGAAAATTTCCAACACAAAGAAGGTCCTTTTGCTAAAAAAGAAGGAAGATCTCTTTCTAAGCATTGGTTTGAAACTTTGTCAAGTAATGGAGAGCGTTTGCAGAGAAAATGGCTGATATATTCACCATGCAAACAAGCAGCCTTCTGTTTTGTCTGTTTTTTATTTTCAAGATGTGAATCAAGTTTTTGTAACGAAGATGGATTTAGCACCTGGAGAAAGTTGAATCCTCGAATTCATGAGCATGAAAGAAGTCCTGGTCACAGAAATGCAATGCGTGAATATTTGGATTTTGCAGCAAGACTTGAAAAATTACGCGTGATTGATTGTGAACTACAAAAGCATATTGTAAGTGAGAAAAAGAAATGGCGACTTATTGTTGAACGAATTGTCGATGTTGTTTTTCTCCTTGCAAGACAGAATATTGCGTTTCGAAGTCATAGAGACGAAGGAGTTTCAAAGTTGGTTAACGATAATGCTTATGAAACCAATTCTGGAAACTTTTTGGAGGTAATCAGACTATTGGCAGATTATGACGTTGTTTTGTTTGAACATTTACAGAATGTGAGGAATAAGCCCAACAAAGTCAATTATCTGTCAAAAAAGAGTCAGAATGAAATAATCAATCTTATTGGCAGTATGATTAAGAAGAAAATTATTTCCGAAATAAAGAAAGCCAAATATTTCACTCTGATGTTAGATTCTACTCCAGATGTATCACGTGAAGATCAAACTGCGGAGATTTTGAGATACGTTCACATCAATGAGAATAAGGATGTGGAAATTAATGAAGTTTTTCTTGGGTTTTTTTAAGTTTCTGAGAAAAATGCCGCAAGCTTAGTGGAAACGGTGATTGAGAAGTTGAGTGATGATGGAATTGACTTAAATGATTGTCGAGGACAAGCATACGATAACGCGGCTGTTATGAGTGGTGTACGAACTGGAGTACAAAAACGAATTTTGGAAATCAATCCTCAGGCCCAGTTTATCAATTGCGAAAACCACAGCTTAAATTTGGCGTGTGTTCATGCAGCTGAAGTTCATCCAACAGTGGTTACATTTTTGGTATTTTGGACAAAATTTTTGTTTTCTTTTCATCTTCGACATCACGTTGGGAAGTACTGAAGTCAAAGGTTAAGAAAACAGTCAAGAAGCATTGTGAGACCAGATGGAGTTCGCATTACAACGCAGTTGTAGTCGTTCAAGAAAATTTTGACGAAATTATATCTTGTCTTGAGCATTTTGAAGGTGGAAAATTTTCAACTGAGACAAAATCTGATGTCTATTTAGTTCTCCATTCGTTGCAGCAATTTACATTTGTTTCTCTCTTAAAATTTTGGTGCCCTATTTTGTCATCCGTGATGAGAGTGACAAAACGTTTACAAGATCCCAAGATTGATTTAATTCAAGCAAGTGATGATCTTGATGGGCTCAATAGAATTATTGACCTGAAATCTGAAGATATTATAAAGAATGCAGTCAAATCGGCATCAGAATACTGTAAGAAGTGGAATGTACCCTTGGCAAGAGTCAGGCGAAGGAAAATGATGCCTGGAGAGAGTGTGAAAGATGATGGTTTATCACCAATTGAAGAAATGAAAAGAATAATGAATGAAATCGCAAACAGACTGGAGGCCGAACTTTCAGAACGCTCAGGCCGCGTTCGTAGGCTCGCTGACAAGTTTTCCTTCTTAGTAAGCTGGACTCAATTGATGTTGAAAAGATGGAACATTTGAAAACCTTAAAACAACAGTGCCAGAATTTTGCTAACCATTTTGAGACTGATGTGAACTCATCTTTCCTCTACGAAGAAATCGTTGATTGCCTTACGCTTTTCCGAAGTGGAAACAGAGCTTTTCCAAAAAATGCGAAAGATTTTCTTGCTTCATTAGTTGAGCTTGGCTGGGATGTTTTTCCAACTTTGTGCATTGCATATCGTTTATTACTCACAACTGGCTACTCAATTGCTAGTTGCGAACGATCTTTTTCAAAGTTGAAACAGATACAAACATATTTGAGGTTTTCGATGTCAAATCAGCGCCTGTCAAGTTTATCTTTGATTAGTATCGAAAAGAAATTCCTGACGAGCGAGGTGAAAGAAGCTGTCGTTCAGACATTTGTTGACAGAAAAGGAGCGATTGGACATCGCAATAAGTGACTTGCTTTTTGTTAATAAATGAGTTTGATCTTATACATGTGGGTTTGTTGCTTAGTTTGATGATTTAATTAATAATACAAACATCTCACTTTTATTTGAGCTTTAATTTATTCATTCTCATGTATAACAACATCTATAATTAGTTTATCCCGCGAATTATTTTTGAAGCTAGGTGTGAGGGGCATCATTGTCAGAAACTCGCCCTGGGCAGCAGAAAAGTTTGGACCGCCCCTGACTCCCAGCAAACAATAGTATCCCGATTCGTGACCGAAACATCAGACATAACAGCAGAAAAGCTGCGCAACCTTACAAGCGACATCCACTTCGTGGAATGCCAGCTGCAGTCCCTTTTGACGACCTTATTTTCTGTTATGGCAAAGCAGTATCCAGGAGAGACCCTATCTTCACTCACTGGCCGGAAAAGAGCTGCAATCACGGCCGGTGATGTGCTTACCGAAATTCATTGCCAACCAGTGCAAGGGATAGTTCTGCACTCCCTGGTATACAACAACACTTTTTCTTCCAGGCCACTGGTAGAATTTCTTGTTAATGACAGCCGTAAAGTAGGACAAATATGGTCCGACGGTTTTTTGTACGAAGGCATTCGTTTTAGAGAACAATACATTTTAGGAAAATTGGTCACCTTCCGCATTAATCAAACATTTTATTGTTATGAAAACTATACTTTAAAAAGCACTAGTACACAAATAAATCAGTTAGTTCCATCATTGCTCCAGGTACATTACGAATATACACCTGTAGATTTTGCAGAAGCTTTAAATCTGTTTCCGGCACATAATGATAGGTACAATGATGTACAAAACATGTTACTATCATTGAGCCAATTGCAAGAAGACCGTCAATATGTGCGCAAATTTTTAGCTTCGAATACTGATTCAAATTCTGAGGCAGATTTTGAATACATCGATAACTCTATTACCAAAACAATGAAAAACGTGTTTTTATCAGTAATTAGCTCAATAACCGACCCAATTTTGAGTGGTATCATCACCGTTTTGCTTTTTTTATCGTTATTCTGGTCTGTTGTTTTAACTATACTCGCCTTTAAGTATTTTATTCCGCTTGAAATTGCTAAAATCCGAGATGAAAAAACCCATGCTTGGAGTGAGAGAGTTGTTGCTGATGCAGAACTTTTGCAAAACAGTGACAACCAACTGTAATATGGTATCAATTGAAGGATTTTGTGTAACGTAAAATTTCGTGTGTATTGTTTATATGTATGTTTTGTTTCATGTGCACGAGTACGGAGACGAACAGAGTTCGAGATTTTGAGCACCCCAATCAAGAAGAAAGGAAAATCCGTCGACAACAGCAAGCATCGCATCCTGTATCGACGCAGCGCCAACAAACAAACCATTACTGCCCCAGAGACAACTGCGGATTCAACAAATCCGCGTACTGCAGAAGAGGAAGCGGAGACAAATCAACAAGCATTAACAATAACGCTAACACGCGATACAAGAAAATGCTTACTGAATAGCTCATCTGGGAGCCACCAAGCTTCCCAACGTGCAGCAATGTCCTTTTTCCGCGGGGAGTAATTATGGCGACCTTACGGGATACCAACTGTGGATCATTGATGTTTTGCTGAAATTATGTGGGTGACTCATAAACGTTCTCGTTCTGTTCGTGCGCTCGTTGTTTTACTGTAATCGTTTGTATAAATCATCCGTTGGCCTACAAACAGGTCATAAAAGAATAACCATAGTTGCATATCATGATGTAACAATACTAGGTGACTAAGCCGTATGGCCAGGCGTGGTTCCGTCTGACGTGCGGCGGAGTGACCTAGTAAACCAGTATATAAAAAAGAAGCATTGCTATTTTCAGAGAGAGGATTTTTCGATAAAAATTAAAATTCAAAATTCATTGGCAAGAATTCCATTCGATTCGATTCAAGCAATTTCGTGCATTCAACGTTGTGCTGTGATTAAATAAATTCGTTTCTTGGAGTCAGACGTGCTGTGGATACTCGATTCCCATAACAGTTGTTAAATGAACGTTAAATATGTTGTTTTACTGATGTTAAGGATTGAATCTAAGGTCAAAGTAAAATAAGAGGTGCTAAGGTCTGCTTGTTATTGCTAATAGTTGGGCTAATTTTATGGGCTAAACAGGCAGGCTTATTTGTAGCCAGCTTCTGTGAAGGTTTCATATTCGATTAATCAGCGTGTTTGGGAATACTGAGTTTAAGTTAATTGTAATGTGTAACTTATACAGTATATTTAGTGGCATAAGCATTCTGAAAAGTTGAAAACTTAAGTTATACCGTAGCCTAAATGACAGGGCAGACTTCTGTACCGTTTGACATATGCTGGATTAGTTATTGTTGGATAAAATTAGTAAGTTTTTTGTCAATAGTAATTGCAGGCCAGTCATATTGATATGTCAGATGTAATTGTGTGACCTTAACTACTCCTTAAACAATTGTTTGGGCTATTACCTAGGCTGCTGGACCAAGGGTAATGTAAAAATTACGGTACCTATTTATTCATTCATGCGTATGAGCTTATGCTCTGTTTGCATGTCTTTCGTCATATTGGGTCACCACGACGGGTAGACTGCTTGGCCCCACCACCTGTTTGCTACATAAAGATGGAGGCATACCGTTAAATGTCTTGCTCATGGAGACAGCAAGTAAGCTTGCTGGCAAGCTTACCGTACAGGTAGTAATAATCAAACAATGGTTGTTTTTGCTAATGTACCGACTGGTATCTAATTGGTGTAGTTTATTTTTAAGTGAGGAGCAAATGGGAGTTAGATGGCACCTCTCGTAGGGGCATTTTTTAAAAATTAGCACACTGTGCTAGGTTTATACTAGCTAACTGAAAGATCAATTCTCAACCAAATTGCTTTTGGTCAAATTTTTTGTTTCCGAGAATCCAACTAGCAATAATTCATTCCAAATTTTAATATATTTTTCATTAGTTTTCAAAATAACCCCAAAAGTTGGTGTTGGCCCTCTACCTCTCCAGCATAAATTAGAGCCTTTGGTCAGCCAGTTTTTTTGGTGCGAAATGTGTGACGTCATATGCAACCTTCCTATTGCACCACTGATCACAATTCTGAAGTATCTTTTTCTGGGGCGAAATCATGCCAATGCGCACAATGCACAAAAGAAACTATGCAGAAACAAGAAAATACAAGATAAAAATAGTGAAGCAAACAAAAAAATTAACGAAATAAAAGTCATTTTATAAAATTTATGAAGCACATCTAAGAGGATGGATATTGCGCAAGATGATTTATGAAAGAAATGAACTGATACGTCAAAACTGCTTGCTCTTGAAATAATGTTTTTAAATGCATGTTGAAAAAAGTCAAGAATTGAGGCAAATGTAGCTAACATAATTAGTTTTAATTTCTGGTGAAAAGGCCAAAGCAAGGGAACACGACAATTTCTCAAAATACGCTACTGGTGTGGTAAGCAACTTGCTTAGCTAACACACACTACATTGACTTCCGCTTGGCTCTACTTAAACAAACCAATCTTCCCAAGATTAGTGGTAGTCAAATGCTATCTTGTCAGGCTTTAAAAATACGATTTTAAATTACATGTAAGGCATAAACATTTCTTTTCTTGGCAGTGTTTGGACCACGAAAAATGAAGTTTAGCAGCGTTTTTTCCGCAATTTCTGTATTTCTGCATGGCATTTTATTTTATACTATATTTTTTGTAAAGATATGTTGTTGCAAATTTTATTATTTCCTCCCAATTTTTTTATCTTGATCATTTCCGTTAGTTTCTCATTTTCTGACTTTTAGAGTCAAATTTTATCAAATAAGAAAATTTTCTCAAATAAAGAAATTTCTTTCCAAGTTGAAGTCGTGTCAGCAAGGTCAATATCGGTCAGTATTTTACCACAAACAAGAAATAACAATGAATAACTGGTGTCAATTTTTGTTTATTTTTACTTGAAAGCTCAGGCAGATATTGTAGAAAACAACTAATGACGTAAAGATAGAGCTACCTCTAAAAATGAAACACGAAATCATTTTGCTACAGGTGTTGCAGTGAGGAACCGCTATACCAGCCGTTTCACTGCTGCTTCTATTTGGGAGATCCTGTCTCTAATTGTCTTGCTCACCAGAGATCCTCGACGCACGAGCACACACCAACTTGCAGAACATGAAGACTGTATTAAAGGAGAACAGAAAATTTTGCTCACAGATTAGCTGTGCCACACGTATCAATTGCGATACGCTAGGCGTATCTGGCTCTAGTTGTTACAAGATATTAAAGACTACTGAGAGATCTCCTAAATACAATTCATGCAAATAAAGATATAAGCGAATGCGAAATAAGGGTATATTATCAATTAAGGCTAGCATTAGCTGACAATACAAGCAGTTTATTGTTTCCCAGTTATTTAAGACACAGACAAGCGCTTTTAAAATACATAAACAACTTGCCACTAGCATTAGTTGGTGATGAAATATTAGGTTTCTATTCGCTACCACCCCATACCAAACACTGCCAAAGTAGAGTGAGCTCATAAACAGTCAATAGGCCTATTTATATCCACAAATAAATATGAGATCAATCAACTAAATTGTCACATAACCATTAACAAGAAACGAGAATAACAGGCGTTAAGTAAAGAGAAAACAACTTGCCGTATTAATTTATAAATGATTTACTGTACCAAACTTACGATTTTCCATTAAGGGTTGAACGTTATAGAAAGCAATTTGGGAAATATAAATAACAATTCATTAGCCATCACATACTACAAAACATCCCTATTCCTCACTTATTACAAATGACAATCAATTAAATGAGGCGGCAAACATAACAGCTTAGAAGGCGAAAGCTTCCAAACAACTATGACATCAAGAACATTAACAGTCACTTTACTAAAGGCACAAAAACAACCAAACCAATGACAGGGCTCATAAATCACGTTAACAACAGGTCTACTTTTAATTTTCTTCTGAGGGTTACAAAAGCTTTTAATTTTGATGAATGCAGCCAATTTGTTTTAAATTTGTTTCGCGACCCCAAAACTAAACGGTGCAACCCAAAATGGGATCGCAGAAGCAAATGCCTTTTGCTGTTTCCATGGTGTGGCGTGAGCAAAGTGATCATGTTACTGATTGTTATTTTTGCATGACAACCATTAGAGGATTTTCTCGAAAAAATAAGTCTAAAATTTCCTATCCAGTTTGTAAGTCAGCTATTAAACCAGTTTCCCACAGCCCTGATTTGCATGTACCTCTGCCTCCAACTGAAAAGGATGATTCTTTGTTCGTTAATGCATGTGAGAGTACCAGTACTGAAAGTAAAGAGGAACCTATTGAATTGGATTCCTCTTTTCAACATGAGTCTGCGCCATTCTTCATTAATCAGGAACGTTTGAATGACCTAGTGCGAGATTTGTATTTATCTAAAGAGAAAGCAGAAATTTTGGGGTCCAAGCTTCAACAATGGAATCTACTGGAACCAGGAACAACTATTCCATCGTTTCGTAGTCGCAATCAGAATCTTGCTGGTTATTATGCAGGAGCTGAAAACATATGCTATTGTAAAGATATTGGTGGCTTAATGTCCGAACTGGGGTGTGAACATAATCCTGCTGATTGTTGGTTGTTTATCGACTCTAGCAAAACAAGCCTCAAAGCAGTGTTGTTGCACAATGGGAACATTAAGCCATCAATCCCCGTAGGCTACAGCATCTTCAGAAAAGAAACTTACAATACAATGAAGATTCTTCTTGATCTCTTGGAATATCCCAAGTATACCTGGAAAATTTGTAGTGATTTGAAAGTTGTTTCTCTCCTACTTGGATTACAGTTAGATTACACGAAACACATGTGCTTTTTATGTTTATGGGATAGTCGGCAAGATAACAGTCACTATGCAGTAAAAGTTTGGCCTCCCAGACAAAGCTCCCAAATTTGAAAACACAATGTCCAACACCAGCGTTTGGTTAGCTCTGCTCATGTCTTGTTACCGCCGCTCCATATCAAGCTTGGCTTAATGAAAAGTTTTGCGAAGGCAATGGACCGGGATGGCAACGGCTTTAAATTTCTCAAAGATTTCTTTGGAGCTGAAAAAACCGATGCAAAATTAACAGCTGGAGTTTTTGTTGGACCGGAAATCAGAAAACTGATGCAAAATGAAGAGTTTGGTGCACGATTGAATCCATTAGAATTGGCTGCTTGGAATGAAATGAAATCAGTAGTTGTCAACTTCTTGGAAAGTCACCGTCATGAGAAATATCCGGATATTGTTGATAGGATGCTAAAAGCATATGAACAATTAGGTGCTCGTATGTCTTTGAAAATGCACTTTCTGCATTCTCACCTAGATTTCTTTCCATCTAATCTTGGTGAAGTAAGTGATGAACAAGGAGAGAGATTCCATCAGGATATATCTGTCATAGAAGGGCGGTATTGTAAAATTAAATGCATTCGTGATTTGTTGCAATAGTCTATTTAGTGCAAAATTGTACTTCGTGATTGTGTGCGCTGTGTAAGAAAAGGAAAAACTGCAGCATGTGGCTATCTCAAAAACGTGAGGTGATAGAAAAAAACTAATTGTATTTTCAAAATCAGCGCCCCCAAATTAGCCAAAATCACTATTTCGTTAGTTTTGTAACAAAAAATTTTTTTTTTGTTAACCAGTGTTATCGAACATAAAACCTTTACAGAAGCTGGCTACAAATAAGCCTGCATGTTTAGCCCATAAAATTAACCTAACTAGTAGCAACAACAAGTGAATCTCATAACCCCTTTCCTTACTTTGACTTCAGATTCATTCCATAACATCAGTAAAACATCATATTTTAACGCTCATTTAACAACTTGTTTAGTTTATCCATTTAATTTGCAAAAAACGGTATCACTCCCATTCAATTCAATGCAAAAACACTGAAAGTGGTCAGCCAGATTTTTCGAAAGCGCATTGTGATGATGTTTGATCACATGCGTGCAACCTTCCTATTGTTTTTTTTTCAATTAACTAGCTTACTTTTGCAACATCGGGGAAAACTTTTATGGATTTTGTTCTACTTTTTTGAAATAAAACTTGAAGGGCAATATAAAACAAAAGTAGTTCCACCTAAGTAGTTTTTCAGTAACAAGCCATTTACTTGAGTAGTTTGATATTAAACTATTACTCAGGTAGATTAAAAAGAAAGTAACGCTACTTGAGTTGTTATAACTTTTACTTAAGCAGATGCTATAGCCTGGATTTGATATCTGTTGAACTGAAATGCGGTATTCTAGCGTAAAAGCAGCTTTAAACTAATGATTTTATTTACTTCAAATCCTTTAGTGAAGAGGGACATTTTTTGGGATTGAATTTTGAAAACCATCTGGTATCCCTACTATCGTTTACTGCTTACTAGGCAAGGTGCTTTGATTAAGTTATTGGGGGAACCCTGCTGTTATACTTTTTGATTTAGAAAATTTTTAAAAGTGGAAAAAATTATCTCATTCTCCAGAGTTTAATTTTTTGTAGTTTGTTTTATCTTTCCTAATACTCATTAGTTTTACAAACCAGCTACTGATCTTGTCAAGGGGTAAGCCAGGAGAAACAAAGAAAGCAACTGTTCTCCCAAAAATTTATAAAGTGTTGTTTTTGGCCGAATTCTTTATGGTGCCTTCTAAAAAAGATTGTCATGCAAGCTTAACTTCAGCAAATATCTTTAGGATTTGTATATATTACTGATTCTAATCAAAAATAACAAAATAAGATTATCACAAAAAATTTGATCAAAGACGAGAAATTTTACCTATTTCCAGAAATTTTTAGCTGACTACGCCATTTGGCTGTAGTTTTTGTACGCCTAATTTTGAATATAATGATGATCCGAACTTTATATTTAGAAGTTAAAGAACGTTAGTTTAATCGCGACACTTTACATTTTAGCTACTTCAAACCATTAATAAAGGTTTCAGAGAATCGAACCAAATCCGAACCGGAGTTTTATAAACCGGTTTTATGCTATTTTTGCCAAACTTTAACCGAACCCGAACCGTATTTTTTTAAATCACAAAGAGCGAACCGGAACTGAACCGAATAATTTGCCCAATTATGAACTTTAACCGAACCCGAACCGGTTGAAAAAGCTCGTCGCTCGGTGGCGTCACACGTATCACTTAGCAACTGGTCTGAAATCAAAATAGTGTAGGTAATCCATGTGTGGTGAAGAGATCCTTTATGTTTCAACCATGACATGCTTAAAAGAGAAGAAAGCCAGACATTCTACCTTACAGCGCGAAAATTGGACCGTAACGTCTGCGCATCGGTTTGTTTACTTTTCCCGTTAACGAGATTTTATGCTAGCGTTACAAAGCAATAGTATGGGAAACTTACTTTAATTTGTAGGATTAAAATTGTTCTAAACGCCACTGGGTAATATTTGATGACTGTCAATTAATCAAATAGATTGTTTAAAAATAAAAATGTATATAAAGCAGAACTTACTTTAGCTCAGAACAACGCACAGTATTAGGTACTTAATTATGTAGTGCATTACTGCATTCAGTTAGAACTAGACAATGCTTTATTGCAATCATGAGTGTTGTCGCTTCCTTTGCCTTTTCTTTCAATCGTTGTACAACTTCTCTTCGCACTGATAGGTTTTTGGGCGTTAAGGAAAAAACTTTACAAATTGTGCGGTTGATAAATTTGTTTTCAAGGTGATTATCACACAGTAATGATTGTGACAAATCATTACTGTGTGATAATCTTTCACTCGGTCACTCTTTCAGTCGGTCACTCTTGCGAATAATATATTCGCATAGGTCCAGGATATTCGCATAGGCATGCTGGCAACGAAGAATAGCGCAACATCAGGGCAAGTTGCAAAAGTTTTGCCGTGAGTTTTGGCTTGTCATCAAGTTTTTTTATCGGATTTGCTGTAGTTCATCCATGATATTTGTGGCTCTGTTATCTAAAAAACTTTTGATGTATGGTGGAAAGTTTCCAGAAAAGACTTTTGCCAGTCGACAATCCTTTACTTTAACAAACTATGAAGGGGGGTAGGGGAGCCAGAAAAAAAAGGCTTAACATAGAGGTCATTATCAATTGCGATTGCTTAAGTAGCTGTTGGAATATCAAATGTCTCGCAATTTTCCAGTTTGTAAAACACTTCTTCTACTTTAATCAATTTGCAACTAGTAGCCACTGGAACACAGGCTTTCACCAATGCTGGAAAAATCTGAAATTTTGTCATGGTCATTAAAATTATCAAGCTGATCAGATAATGCAGTCACTCTACTTGTAGACTTTCTTTGGGTTTTGAATGTAGGTATAATTGACGGGGTATTGATTCATTGCCAGAGTATATAAAAGGAACTGGTTGTAGGCTAATTCTCGTCGTAACGATACTCATTTTCCAACTTTCAAAAACTTTTCTTCAAAATGTTCGGAACAAACACCACAACGTCGCGTCGGAGCCCAGTATCTTCTATTCACGAACCTAATTCGTTTTCTGTTTGGTTCTGGTTTTTTGAAAGGAAAACGAAATATTGGAAATTTTTCCGACATAACATGAATGTTATGTTGACGCGTTTTGCAATAGACAACAACACATGTATTTACCACATACTCCTTTTACGTTGCAATCATTTATTTCAGCAATAAATCCGTACATTTTTTGAATTTTTATTGTAGGCTAATGACTCTTCATGCTTTTTGTAATTTTGTTAACACGCTGATTGCCGTGATTGACTTACTTGAAAATCGAGCTTTCTTCAGAGCCATGGCTGACATACGTGGAAGCCGCCAAAACGTTTTGGCTATTGCATATCGTAGCTTCCAAAAATGAAAGTCACCAAAGTGAGTTTCTCCGAAGGATCGAAAGTCTGGGTTCGTGCCCACAATTGCGAGGGCATGCTTGGCTTAGGCCGAATTTTTAAACATTTGACGGAAATTTAATAGAATCCCTACTTGATAGGCCTGTGCAAAGTCACATTTAAAGGAAATTATGCAAAGATTTATTCGAGTAAAAATAAAGCAGTTTATTTGAAAAAAAAAATGTAAATAAACGGCATTCAGCGCAAAACGGTAACAAAATATAGACCACGGCTTCTAAACACGAAAATAATCAAATTATCCTAAAATTGGCTTTGGCACAAGCATTTTTTTGCAGTATTGGCCTGTCAATGAGTGAAGAAAAATTTCTTTGAGCGTTTCATTATTAAAATTGTGTTGCTATAATTATGCCACTTTTTTGTATTTTTCCTCATGATACTGCGAACCACAACCGCAACTTTATAAACCGGTTTTGAGGTAATTTTTACAGGAGCGAACCTAAACCGGAGCGTTTCAATTGATCGGAACCGTAACCGGAACTGAACCGAAATTTGAAGCAGTTGTTGAATTCGAACCAAAAATATCAAACGGTTAGACTCCCTGAAAGGTTTATCACCACTTGCAGAGCCCTTTAAACTTTTGTTAGAAGATTAACAACGCATTGTTGACATAAAATTTTAATGTAGGCGTTTGTTTTCAGTTCATTTTGCGGAATTTTATCGCCTACAGTGGTAATTTTTTCGCAAATTGCTACAATTAATGATGCAATTAAATATTAGAATATTAACTGCAGACCTATGTGCTAAAATCTAAAGATTTCTAGGCTGCATTTGATAAGCTCAACCATGAACTGTAGGATTAGCAATTATCTAAATCGACCCTTGCAATAATCTAAAGTAGGCAGTTGGATTGAGAAGGGTCCAGGTAATACCTACAAACTGAGGATTGTATAGAGAACTCAGAATTACTGAAGTAGCTGCACCTTTCAGTTGTTTAAAAAAATTATTTCGGCGTCTTTGAGAAAAATATTTACCTTAATTTTACCTCCGTTTTCACCAAAACTTTTATGCATTTTTCACAAAAAAAAGGCGTTGCTCTGCCCGGTGGTGGAACAAATTGGTCGGTCAATGCTCTCAAATATTTAAGCTCGGATCAGGATCAACCTCAAAACATTCCTAAAAATAGGCTTATTTCATGGGCGTAGCATTTATTGTAGGTGGGGGTAGGAAGCCATTTTTGTCTTAAAACAATTAAGGTTGAAGACTTTTTGAAGATTAAGTTTTTCTGACTGACTGTTTGGTTATTTTCAGCTTCAAACAAATGTGAAGACCATTTTATACGTATTTTGCATATTTTTGAACATTTTGCGGGAGGCGGGGAGAAAATGAAGGTATTTATGTCTGATCACAAAATTAAAAACCTTGTTTTGAAAGCAAAGAATTTTCGCGTGACTTCTTTTGCATTTTCACCTCTAAGCATGCTTGAAGACCACTTTTTCGCGTTTTGCTTATTATTGTCAGCTTCCCATTTTTGCACTGAAATCAATTTTGGCTTAGTCTGTAGGTCTATCCCTGTGACACTTTGTGCAAAAATCAAAATAGTATGTTAAGAACTATTTAAGAGGGAGTGGGGAGAAGAAACTGATGTCCTCGAACAGCATTGACGTAGACAACATGAAGCAAAGCATGTTGATTACTCGTCATCTCTTTCATTGTATGATTGATCATACTTTTATGGTTTAGCTCTTTTATAGTAAGTCATATTCAAAAAATTTTTGTAATTATCTACTGCCCACTGCAGCTTTTAGAAAACCACTTAAAAATTGGATGTGAGGAAAGTGCAAATGAATGTGATGAGTTACATTTTTCGGCAGAAGATACACAAAAGAAGTGCAATGAGTTAGGTCATCTGATATAAAGCAAAAGGAAAGAGTTTACAGTTGATTATTTGCATTCTTGGCATGAATCACATTGAGTGCACTGATCTTTGTTCCACTAAAATCCTTGAACTGCATTTTGTTTATTAAGGAATAGCTTTCTCCAAAAGTAGGTAAGAACAAATAGTATCAAGTGGAAAATTGAATTTTTCTAAGCTTCAGGTAATGCGATTGATTTATGGAAATAAAAAAATGTGCAGCTACTTGGAAAATTTTTGTGACAGGTGGATTACTAAGGTCGTCTTTGGAAAGTGTAATTGTGTTTAATTTGGTTCTGTCCGTTGACTACCGTGATTTAAACACAAATATGCCATTCTGAAAAAGTCTTTCTACGCTTTGTAATTTTGAAACCAAGTTAGCTTTTCCAGAAAGTTGTAACAACAATGAACAAAGCAAACTTTGTGGGACAAATCACAGGGAGCTAAATTCATCATCACATTGTAATCCATTCAACAAGCTTGGGCGGGGAGGTTGGCGTTATGATAAATTAAGCACAAACAAACTAAATGGCTTCCTGGTGCTCCACAAAGATGCACCATTTTGATTTCAACGTGCAGAATTTTGACAAACCATATTTTAGCTTTGCACTTTCATTTTTAAAGGCTGTGTTGAGTTTTTTGAGGTCACATAAAAGAAGACTCTTATACACATATTATACAACCATTTGCTCTTTGCAAAAGGCGTGAATACTCATCACCCTCATGAAATGCTATGACCAAGAATATTATTTCTTCATTGATCCCAGATCTTGGCAGTCGCTCTGGTATAGCCAGTACACCCTTTTCCTTTAATATGCATTTGCTTGCCTCACTGTACATACTGAGAGCAACGGAAAAGTTCCATCTTTTTTTACAGATCAAGAGGTTTTAGAGTTAAAATTTGCACTTCGCCAGCGTATTTGGTAACTTCTTGAAATCGGCTTTATAATTCGTCTAGACTTTGTTCTGATCGTCATCATTTTTAGCAGATTCGGTCGAAGATGAATCAGGATTTACCACGATGTTGAGAGGAGCTGTAACAGCAGATAATGAAAAACTTATGTCAGGATTTTTTTTGGTGCAGAAGTTATTTTCTTTTTCAGTAGAGCAAGGCGTTGCTATTTTAATTTGCTGTGCAGTTGATGTGGAGACTGACAAAGCACCTGCAAAGCAGAGTCAACTGTTCCCTTAGAGTGATTTGTCACTTCCACTCCATTACTTAACTTTCTCCTGACTCAGAAGCCGTA
This sequence comes from Trididemnum clinides, assembly GCA_963675345.1. Taxonomy (NCBI): domain Eukaryota; kingdom Metazoa; phylum Chordata; class Ascidiacea; order Aplousobranchia; family Didemnidae; genus Trididemnum; species Trididemnum clinides. Next base: position 14,132,388 of record OY776300.1, on the reverse strand, counting down.
TCAGTATCAGTTCAAAATTATTTTATTATGACCAAGTTTTTTCCCAGCAAGTTATACACAACTTCTGACTAAGAATAATAGAAGGTAGCTTTTTCTTGCTTAATTCAGCAGGTTTTAAAGTTATTTGTTTGGTGGCTTTTAGTTTTATAGCTTCTTTTGGCTATGAGAGCTAAAAGCATTGCTACAGCCTTTTCCACAATGATTTAAATATTTTCTAAGTTAGCTTAATACTGATAGCAAATGGTTGACATCAGCCGTTTCCTTTAGCAAGCTCCACTCCAGTTCTCCATAAAACCTACTACTTTTCTTTAATTTCAGGAAGGTCAGACAAGGCATTGCAGCCATCTTTTCGTCAGTATAATATCACCTGATAAGCATTACGGTATTTTTTTTCTGCAGATTAGTCCTCCATTCTATGCTTTCAGCCTTCACAAACAACCTATTATAAATTAATTTTTAACAGAAAACACTTTCAGAAAGCAGTTAGGTTTAACCTGGAAAGGAAATAGACCACCAGCCATTTTAATCTGAACAAAGAATAGGCTGAGGGTTAATGTAACAATAATCATTAAGGATGGCCTATTATAATGCAGCAGATGAGAATCAACGCTAGTGTGGTTTGAAATGAGGCAATTTGAATAAAACCACACTTAACTTGAAATGGAATTAAATAAAAATAGCAAAAACGCCTCAGATTTTTTCTATTTGCTTTTGCAAGACATCCTTAACTTTTTTGCCAAATAATTTGATTGTTTGCTAACGATTCCCACAAGGGTTTTCGTTAGTTATTTTATGAACGCCTAAAAAATTAAGTTTCAATAACTTTTTATGTGATGATAATACACTAAAGACACTTGCATTTATAAAACTGTCACCCTTGAAAATGGTAGAATTGACTGTTTGATTACATTCCTAGCATTTGATTGAGCCAAAAAACAATATTTTGTGTTTAAAAACTTAGCAAGACCATCCAGTGTTCAAAAAATTTTGATATCAAGTGGTTCTGGAACCTGTTAGTTAATTTTCATAATTTTTTTTTGTTGAGCTCAGATTTTTATGCACTTTAATGTACCTCAAAACAAAAAAATCCAAGAGGTTGGATTAACTTCACTTGCTGAATTATAATGGAATGATTCTTTAGGATTGAAAATGTAGATCATCCTTCACAATCAAACTGCCTTAAAACTTTTTATTTGCAAATTTTATGTAAGCCTAGGTGTATCTACTCATCTTCATACTGTAGAATTTACTAAAATATACTGGATACTGCAATGCGTGGGCGTAAAAATCGCTCGGAAGTGACCTCTTTCAAAATTTTACGTTAGCGGCAGTGGCGACTCCGGCACTCGGACTGAGCCTGAGTTACGAAATGAGGGAAGACTTTGTTAAATTAAAATTCTGGGAAACAAGTTCTAAACTTTTTAACTTAATTTATGTTAAGTCCATAGAAGAAGTCGGACATCGTGTAAACCGCCAGTGTCTGCGATGGCAGTTGCTTTTTGTGCTCAACGCTTTGTCTAGCTCTGGCTCAACGAAAATAGCCAGACACGCTATGCAGAGAAATAACGAGAGAGATAACAATTTTCAAGCATTTTTTCGAATCAAATATAACTCGGGCTTGATTGCAGTTGCCCAAGCTCTAACAATGCGAGCGTTTAATGCGTGGTTTCTGACACTTTTTTGCTTGATTTTTTATTGAAATCGGGTACAGTTGATAAAAGCAGTCGTTTTGTTATAACTGCGTAAATAAAGGCGTTTTACAATGATTAAATGGCTGGATAAATTCTTGCTATTTTTTGTCTTCTCGCTAGTTTTAGTGCTTTATTTACTGTTTTTGCAATATTTTGCGACACTGTCAGTGACGAGCCCGAGTAGCCATAAATAGCTGGAGTCGCCACTGGTTAGCGGGAATACAGTTTTATGCCCGGAGCATTGTTGCTTGTAAAATTAACATGAATTGGTAAACAAAGATTTTTACTCTAAGGTGACAATTTACGCCAAGTGGAAACCAGCCTCTATGCTCTCTTTTGTTTAATTAAATTTGAATGATCAAAGTAAAGATATAACAGTATAGTTGATCAGTATCTTGAATTTGACTTATTCAACAAGTTTATAACGTATGAGGACATCAGCAGCTGGCAATTACACGTTTGGTTAGCTGCGTGGCTAACAACAGAGACGTAGCAGCCGCCCCCCAAACCCCCCAATTGGGGGGGGCCCAGGCCAACTTTGGGGGCCCAAGGTAGTCTGAAATTGCTTTTTGGCTACGTGACTATTTTCAGTTCAGCAGACTTGTTTACAACCGATTTAAACTGTAGGAAGAAATTGGCTTGTGACATCATAAGTGAATGCAACGTCATTTTATCTCGCAGAATCTAGAATATTTCGATTGATTTTCTGGTAGAATCTTGAATATTCGATTGACGTAACAATGCCGTTGTTACGCAACAATCATAGAATGGTCTGGAATTCTGTTTGGCTATAAATACCGGGACAATATATATATACACTGCAGAGTGCAGATAAAGTATTTTATTGACATTGTATAGAATGAAACGTTCAAAAAGTGGTGCTCAAAAGAGAAAAGAAGCAGCCACTGCTCGAGATGCTGTAGCGAAATTGCCCAAGATGACAGATTTTTTCAAGATTACTGAGCAGAGTAGACCTGGCACTAGTACCGAGAGGGATGAAGAAAACTATAGTGTACGAGAAAAAGAAGACTATGACGATCAGCATCAAAGTGATTGTGAATTTGATGCTGATCGTCATAGTCTTCTTTTAGTACTGGGAAAGGCTTGTTGGACGCTTTCTTAGAAAAAGCGACCGAACTGCAACTCGAATTGTCTGATTGTCGAGGTCAGTCATATGATAATGGTGCTAACATGAAAGGAAAACATTCTGGGGTCCAAGCAAGAATGCTAGACATCAATCCCAAAGCTGTTTACGTGCCCTGTGCAAACCATACCCTTAACTTAGTTGTTGTTGACAGTGCTAATTCATCGACGGAAGCATTGACATTTTTTGGAGTACTTACAAGGTTGTACTGTATGTGCTGTTTTCTTCCTCTGCTCAGCGTTGGGAAATTTTGAAGAAACATTTGGAGCTGTCCATAAAGTCACAATCTGATACTCGTTGGGAAAGCAGAATTAAATGCATCAAACCTCTTCGATACAATTTAAAAGAGGTGTTGCTGGCACTGAAAGACTTGGAAGCCATTTCCATAGAAAGAAAAGATGGAAGAGCTGCCTCAGAAACAAAATCGTTGATAGCTCATTTATCAAAATGGAGTTTTCTTTTGTCGGTGTTTATTTGGTATGATATCCTATTCCAAGTCAATAAAGCAAGCAAGATTCTTCAATCGTATGGAGTCTCCCTTCATACAATGGAAACGGAAATCCAGGCAACTGAAAAGTTTTTGCAAAACTATCGCACAACGGGTTATGACAGTGCCGCAACATCTGCTGTTGAAATAGCACAGGAATTGGATATTGATCCTTCTTTTCCTCCGTCAAGAAGTGGAAAGAAAAGAAGATTGTTTGATTACCAAGGTGAAGAGGAACAACGAGCTACTCCTGAACTGAAATTTAAAAGCAACTTTTTCTATCCATTAGTAGACCAGGCTATTATGTCAATAAAGGAGCGCTTTAATTTGTTACGTGAGGTTTCTTCCGCCTTTTCGTTTTTGTACACACGAGACAAACTTTTGCTTGTGCAACAAGAAAATGCTCTTCTTACTTGCTGTAAAGAGTTCCAAAAAAAGTTCGGTGACATTGATTCTGATGAAATGAGCGCTGAGCTACAGCGGTTTGTTTTAATTTTACAAAAAAACGCAATCTCAAAACGGCTCAAGACTTTCTGAACTATCTTCTAAAGACTCATTTATTTGAATTGTATCCGAATGTGTACATCGCACTTCGAATCTTACTAACTTGCCCCGTGACTGTTGCCAGCGCTGAAAGAAGCTTCAGCAAATTGAAACTGATCAAAACTTTTAATAGAACGTTTATGACAGACAGTAGACTATCTTCACTAGCCATGTTGTCAATCGAAAATGACTGCGCCCGATCTCTTGATTATGACAATGTCATAACAGCATTTGCGAACAAAAAGGTTCGCTCCAGACTATTTAAATGATACTGTGTTTTTATAACTTTTTCATGTTTTTCAGTGTCATTGCTTTCGTTTCGCAGTGTCTGCATAAATGTCCTACTGAACTCTGGCATCGGTGCCGAATTTTTTATGACTTGCACCTTCGGTATCGGCATGCTTTATTCTGACATTAGTCTGTTTACTTATGTACAAATTGTGGTGTATTTTCTTAATGCAGCTTTTCAATTTTACACCTCTAAAGTGATATGACCTGTGCGCAGGGGCTCTTGCGCTTACTTTGGGGGGGGCCCGAAGTTGGAGTGCTACGTGACTGGCCCTGTGGTTAAATAAGGCCACATGTTTGACTCATATATATGACAGGTGCGTCTGCTCATATATATACAACGACCACGTGTATTTTCGGATTTCTGTTTGGAACTGCATGTTGGTCCCTCTGCTTGATCGTTATTAAGGCTGTGTGGTAGCCTTTATCGCCGTGAATTTTCGCTTGGCGGAGCTGCGCATATTTGTGAAAAAAGATTGCAAGAAAGCTTCAACCGTTTCTTGTTTTTGTTTGACGAAGCAGAAAGGATCCTTAGTGCTATTATTACCGTACTAGCTTTACAAAGCAACTTGGCTGCTTTAGTGCTAACCAACAACGGTACGCTTGGCGTAGAAATCAAAGAGTTAAAACCTGGCGTTGCCGCACCAGTCAGTCACTATATTCGCATCAATGTCTGTCGTCATATGCAATTTTTCAAGTCAAAAAAAATTTGTTTTTTGCTGGAAACTAGCCAAATAGACTAAACTTGATTTAAGGAGAGGTCGTCGGGTAAGAGCAAATATTTTGAGGCTCATATGCCTACTGACCGGATCGTCAACCAAAATAGGCGAAAGAACTGGTTTCGAAAAATAAATTTCTATACATTTGATGATAAAACATTGATGATAAAAAAGACGTCTTCAGGTTGATTCTTTAAAAAAAAAAAAATGGCTCGATCCGTCGATGCATTTATAGCTTAAAAACTAAACCCCTAAATTTGTGGGTATCTTCACCAATAATTTTAGACCTGTCATTTTTATAATGAATTTAAGCCGAATCTCACAAGGTTACAATACTAGTTTTGCATATCTTATTGAGCGCCACATTCATTAGTTTTGTGCCAACGCCAATTAAAATTGTGCATCGTACCGCACAGGGTGCCCACGTCGCTCACTTTTGTATATTTTTTTTGTGTTTTGTGACTAATTCAGAAAATGTGATCAAAAAATGCATTCAATCAACTTTTGAAAAGACATACTATAGTTTTCTTCCTCAAAACTTCGTCTGCAGTACATAAAATCCGGCTATTTTTTTTAATTTTTGGTAATAAACCCATCATTTTTTGTTTTGCTTGTAAGATAGCCTAATGGCAAAATGATAGATCCTTCAATCATTTTAGCTACTTTGTTTCATCAGTACAAAAGTGCATGATGCTGCAGAGCATGCAATTAAAGTCAAAAGCTGCTTGTTAGCTTTACCATCCCAGATGAAACATGAAAACAAACGGTAAATAATTTATGAAGTAATAAGCAGAGCAACGCTCCAAAAATGTTCTCAAAATCCACAAAACATTACTTTTTCTTCAGTCTTTGTAAGCAAACAATTGCAACTGACTCATTCAGTTGTTTTTAAGGAGTGCTGACAAATATACAGGGTGTTTCAAAAGTCACGCCCGATTTTATACAGTTAAAAAGTCAATGGATATTTTCTATATCTATGCTTTCTCTAATCATTTCTAACATAGAAATTACATTGCATTGATTTTTAAATTCAGAAATATGAATTCGTTCTTTAAGCACGTTTTTTCATATTAAAAATCGGGCGTGACTTTTGAAACAACCTGTAGTTATCTTTTTTTGACTTTTGATGAAAACATTCTTTGCTAATATTCGAAAAAACAGAACCGCGTGTCCGAAATTATTTATGCGTGACAAAGTCTTGGCAAGATTGGACTTCTCTTTTATTGAAAAATCATTACTTTACAGACTCATATACTAAGTTTTCATGAGGATTCATTTTGAATTAAGTTTGTTACATTGTCTCATAGGCTCCTGAAGGCAAAACTGCTTCAAAATATTTTTAGCTAACAAAACAAATTAGCTAAATGGTTAATTTTTGAAGAAAAGTTGTGTCAGTTTAAACGAGTAGTAAATATAACTTGTGTTGCGTCTACTCCTGGAATTGAAGCGGTGACCCGAGTACAAGAACGAGAGGCTTAAACATTACTGTTTTGTGTTCGCTCTGAGCCGGCTTGCTTGCAATTTGTTCATTTGTGCGTGTGTGTGTGCTTTAGAACAGCTAGTATAAATACCACCAGCTTTGACTATTTTGACACTAAATATGAACAGCGCAGCAACAAATGCTGCAATTGTATTTGCTAAAACATTCATGTTAACCCTGCTCTGGTACCACGAAAAAAATCACGTTAGCAGTACCTTGGGGTCAATATGACCCCACTACTAAAAATACATTTTGCCACCAGTAGAAAAACTCAATTTGTTATCAGTCTGTGTTTATTGCTTGAAAAATGTAGTGGAGTGCACAATACATAAATATTTTACTTCTGACACTGGTTACAGACCATCTTGCTGTGTTCTTCGCAAGTGGTGTCATGACATCTACTGCAGGTGAATCTGTACTTTTTGTCCTTCAATCTCGGACAATCTCGCATCTCTTGCGCCCTGATGAACAATGCTGGGTGATGTTTTGAACAGCTAGAGGTGCTTCTGGTAAAATTCCACTGCTGCAAATGATTTGTTTCACAATCTGAGGTGTTTGCGGGGTCACCAATCTGCTCTTAGCTTGAAAAACAATCAACGATATGAATAGATCTTTCAGGGGGTCAATATGACCTCAAACAAATTAAATGTAAAATTTACAAAGAGGCAACATTGAAATTAAATTGAGTAAATAGAAACAATTCACAAGAACCTGCAAAGAAAATACAAAGCGAGATGAAAGCTTACAATCTCAAAGTTTGGAATATTTAGCATATCAAATAAGCCTGGGGTGATATTGATCCAGGGCAGGGTTAATCAAAATATTTCCACTGTGGAATTGTGCGAAAACTTCTTTGAAATCGTTTTCTATGTTTGTTTTTCGAATATCAATCATTTGAGCTATACAACCTATTTTTGAATGTGCTTTTGCCATTTATTAATAAAAGTGAAATTAGACGAATTGTTCAGCACTTATGTAGCGAAGCCAATCAGAAAGCACAATTCTGACGCCACAGCTTGTCCTTCTCAGCCGACTAGTGGTGGGAGAAATTTTGCCTCTTTGTGCTAATAGATAGCCAAAAACGGTTATTAACAAAGCTGCCGAAACTCGTGTCTGACAGACAACGAGCTTTAAAACGCACTAGAATTAAATTTTTGATATATGAAGTTAGTCTCAAGATTGAATTTTGACATTTTTTATGTATCAACAGTTTTTGTCAAAATTTAAGGTAACGGCTAATTAAAAATTTCCAATAACCTACCAAAACTTAATTGGATCAATTTTTTCTAGCCTATTTACTAAATTAACACACAAAACAGCAGATGTATAGGCTAAATCACGCAGCACGAGGAAACTAAACATTTAGTCGGGAATCTTGGGGCACAAATATGCACTAATTATTAGGTTACAAATCAATTATTACAACATTGCGGTAACTACAGTTCATCTAAATTATGAAATTGAATAGACGTGATAGAGTAAAGCAAATCGAGAGTCTACACTCAAGAACAAATTGGCGGGATGGTGGCAAGAATTATGCAAGCACGAAACCAGACTATCATGTGACGCTTTTGGAAAGTTGAAAGGACGCCCCAGGGCGTCGCGAGGCGCGGTTTGAGAATTATTGCCTTAGCTGAAGGAGGTCAAACACGAGTTGCGGTAATTTTCAATGCGATACAACGTAGACTTCCGTTATCTTAAAGCGAACAAACATGGATTTTAGTAATGTCTGTAAAAATAATTTAATCGTTGATTTGAGCATGATTTCAGCTTTTATACTGGTCAAATATTGATAGCTTAGTTGAATTGTAAGACTAGAGCTGTATCAAGTAAAAGGAGTAAGTTGATTGTGATTTTGTAATTATGATTGCAGTAGCAATCAGTTTATTGCATGTGATTGTCTGGACAGCACAGAAAACATCAGCAGTGATGATGAGAGTGGTTTTTATATGTTGGCTTTAAAAAATATTGTTTGTCCAAGTGCTGATTTTACCCTTCTGGTATAGATCCACGTTCTTGCGTAATACACTGGATAAATTTGACCTACTGCAAAAAAATCATAAAATAAATGCAGATTGCAATGGCAAGCACATAAATTAGGCAATGAGATTTGAAAAGTCTTAATTACTAAACTGGAAACTGGCAGTATCCGATTTTTTTGTTTTTTTTATCTATTTACTTGAGTGATTCTTGCTTTGGTTTGGCTGGCAATAAGTGTTAATGCTAGAGCAAGAGGTTAAAAGGATCTTCTAGAGTTAGACCTAAAAAATCGGCCACATTGCTCGATATGGATGGATGACGTAACGAGTAATGAGATGACGCAAGAAATGACGTCGCAAGTGACGAGCGCGTTAAGCCTGAGTGACACACATATTGTTTCTTTATTTTATCGCTAGGATGAACGTTGAGCAAGCTTTATTTTCTTATAACAGTTAATAAAATATTTTTAACTTTTAAATTCCAACCACGGGATTTGGAACTGTTGCTCACCGCCCTCAAGTGTGTGTGATGAGGCGTTTCATTGACCTTAGTTCACGTATCATTAGATGGGAAAGTGTGGAACCGTTGAGACAAATGAATCGAAGAGGCATTATCATTGCTCAAAATGTTGTGAAGATAAATTTCCTGCTTTGAGACTAAAAGGATTAGCTGGAAGTTCTAGTTTGATCTTGGTTAGTCGGTATCACATTCATTTTACCAGTAATGAGTAAAAGTTGATTGCGTGTTTTTACACTCCAAAACAAATAATTTAAGGTTAGCACGAAATTACTTTTAGATAACTAAGTTAAACTCAGCAATATCATAATGCGGGTCATCAAACCTTTGTCATTAGCTAACATTTTGTGCATGCTAAGTTTAATAAGCTCCAACCTCCAACTGGAGGTACATTGGATTTTGTAATGCTGATGGCTAGTGGGATCAATGAGACAGCTAGTCCCAGTTGCCACATTGTTTGAGATAGCAATTATAGGCTAGTTGGAAAATAGATTTGTTGCAACACAAGAACATACTATTTATGTTGGGATGTCCATCCTGCGCAATTTTGCATATCCATCCCTAGGGGAAGATGACAAAAAGGCATGATTATGCGCTGTCTAATCGGCCCGTAGGGGTGTCTTAAACTTCCCACGGGTTGGGGGCTGATGAGAAAAAATTCAAAATTTGTGTTAGGGTAAAATTTATAATAAAACGCTAAAAACTTTAACTGAAAAATCTTGCATAGGTTAGCCCTATGGTAAAGTATCCAACATTAAGAAAACAGCCAAAAAATCTGCTGCAGCATTAAAATTATAACCACCTCAATTTCTTTGTCTCAACGGTCCCACACTTCCCCTACATAAAGGGCAAAGGTGGGCGGTAGCAAGCTACTTTTTAAGTAGCGGGAACGGTAGCGCCGCTATCTCTAGATTTTAGTAGCAAGTAGCGGTAGCGCTGCCACTTTTTCACCTGGTAACGGCAGCAATAGCATCGCTACTTTTGCAGAATTTGAAAAATCGCTACCGTTACTGTTCATAATATTTTATTAACTCAGAGTATGGCTCACGATTTTTTATTTTAGCCTGCTACAAAGCTTTGTTTACAATAACTTGATTATTAAATACTGATAATTAGGGCCCGCTAAAGTCAATAAAGTCAAAATTTTTTAAGGACCTTGTTACATGATCAAACGTGTACTAACGTTCGTTTCAGGTGTTCAGGAGTCTGTTTTGGTAGATTTTATAAGTCAAAATTTTGCATGAAGTCAAAACTTGTCAAAATTGTCTTCATCAAAAATTTCCTTACAAAAACAAACAAATTTATATTTTTTTATAAGTTTTTGAATTTTTGAGCTGCTATTAAAATTTTATGCCCAGTTTTATTTGATTTTAAACTTCTGAAATAGTTGCAATGGTGAAAATGCGTGCAGTAATTGAGAAGGAAATAGCATGCTTTATTAAAAAGTCTAAGCTATGCTTTAACAAAAGCCTCTAGCTTAGTCTAAACTATGCTTTATTAAAACCCTCTAGCTTCTTGTTGGTCACCAACTGCACTAAAGAGACTTGATAGGTCGAAACAGTGTTACTGTCTGCAGTTTTGCTAAGGAAATAGCACTTGTTATGCATGAAATCGTCATTGTTGATGCATAAACACATAATTGTTAGACAATTAATCTATTCCTATAAAACCTTTGCGCTCTTTACACGTGGTCTTTTTTAGTTGTAGCTTGCAAAGCAAAGAATGCCTAAACAAGCCAAATCTTCTACAGCGAAAGTTAGGCAAATTTGCCAGAAATATCTGGATGAGTTTTCGGCAACGCCTGCCCGCGACTTGCGATGCAACCTTTGCGACGTGTTAGTCAAATGTGACAAAAAGTTTTTTGTGGAAAGCCACCGAAAAAGTAAGCAAACCTTTTTGCAACTCGGTCAAGTACACTTCAAGGAACAGGTTGTCTCTTCATTTTTAGCTGCAGATATCCCACTTCATAAACTGAACTATCTTTCTTTAAAGTCTCTGTTTGCTACAATGGGAAAAGTATTGCCTTCGGAGACTGCAGCCCGGGCATGTGTTGCTAAATTAGCATCCCAAAAAGAAGAACAAATTCAAGAACTACTTCGTGACAAAAAAATTTCTTTTATTGTCGATGAAGCAGAGATTGCTAAACAAAAGTATATTAGTGTGCTTGTGGGCAGCTTAGATGCCCCAAATCAGACATTCCTCGTAGATTGCCATTCACTTGACAGCGATAGCATTGTTATTATTCTGCACGCTGTGGATGACATATTGCGACAACTTGAGATAAAACGCGAGAAATTTTCATTGTTCTTGACTGATGCTGCTCGGTAGATGTCTTTGGCTGGAAAGACATTAAAGGAATTACACGCTTCTTTGATGCATGTCACCTGCGTTGCGCACTTACTACATAACTGCGCTATGCGTGTGCATGCTCATTTTAAAAATATTGATGAAAGAATAGCAACGATCAAGGCAGCAACAATCAAAAACAAAGGTCGCAAGAAAGATTTTCATGATGCTGGTCTGCCATCTTCTCCTGAGCTTGTAATTACAAGATGGGCAACTTGGCTTAGAGCTGCCTTATATTACAGTGAGAACCTTCCAGCTGTTCATATCATTGTCAACAATTGGACAAGTGCAGGTCTCTTAGTCAGCAGAGCAAAAGACGCTATCAATGTGGAAGATTTGGTGCCGAACTTGGTTGAAATAAATCAATACCGGACTCTAGCAGCCAACATAGAGTTCTTAGAAGGAAGTGCCTGCATGATAACCGAAGCATACGGACTGCTGAAGAATATGCAATTCGATGATGATCCATGCGCAATTAAAAATTACATTAAAAAACGACTGTCCAACTCTGATTTAGAAACAGTAATAAACTGTACCAACTTGACAATTGTCCCAACAAGCCATGCACTATTGCAAAAAGCCCAGTCAAACTCTGCTGCTGTTGAGAGGTCGTTTTCTATGCTCAGTAAATTACTGAGAAAAGACAGAAATTTTGATGTTAAAAACGTAAAAAAATATATGATGCTGTATTACAATAAAAAGTCCTGGTAATTATATTGTGTGGCTTTCATTAAAAGCATCATAGACAGACTGTTAATGTACAGTAGAGTTGCGATAACAACGCATTTTTTGTATTACACACTAATTGATCCGGTACACACAATCGCTCGTTATCCCAGGTTTTGAGGTCATGCGTTGCTTTGTTGCATTAGCTTCAAGACTTAGTGATTGAGAAAATGTTTAAAGTAGGCTACCTTCTTCTTTAAAAATTTATGTAAATTGCGGATTATAAAACATTTTAAATCAAAAAAGTGCAACAAGACATAAATAATAGGCGAAAGCGGTTAGGTCAAAATAAAGTCAAAATTTTGCTAAAATAAAGTCAAAAATATATTTTTTTAGGTCAAAAAAATGGCCCTACTGATAATGCATAAAAGTCTGTGGAAAAGCAAGCTGAAAGCATAGCAATGGTGTTTTACGCTATATTGTGTACTCTTTTTTATTCAAAACGTGATCGGACTGCAAGAGCGCTATAAAAAATTTATGCACCTTTATACATCAAAGAGAAGCTTCTAATATTTGTCATCTGCTATGAAATGGTTAAGTAGTCGCAATTTAGGATGCAAGTATAAAACCACTGTCCAGTATACCCATACAACCGCTGTGAGTTATAAGAAGTGTGCGACTAAGTATCACCATAGTTTTAGGACAAGCGTATTTACTATAGACCACCTATTTCAAGTAAAGTGACCATTACAATATTATACATTTCAAACATTGCAAAGCTTTGGCCTAAAGTAGCGAGGACGTCAGCTACTTTTTCCCCAAAGTAGCGGTAGTGGTAGCGTCACTACCAGGGGCGGACTAAGAGATCGCGGGGCCCGGGGCAGATAAGAGTATGGGCCCCTAAATTATGGAACTCGAAAACAACTAACTTAGATTTGGGTCGCGCTCGAAAAAATTTGGAAGCTACTGATTTAGTAGATCTTAATAATAGAAGACATAATAAGCTCTTACCTTCCGGGAATAAGGTGTCCCTGACGTAATCCTTGGTATTTGAAATGGGTGAAGTATAAATGGATTAATTAAACTGTAAAGTATTTATTTTAAACTAAAAATTGATTTTTTTGCGTTATTTGTGTTTTTGTTTGATGGAAATTCAAACTAAAAAACAAATTTTTATTTTGAATATTATTCATTTAGGTCAAAGAGATTCAGTCTAATTTGTTATTTTGATTTATTAAAAAAAGCAAGTTTTATTCATTTTGTTTAAAATTTACTTTGAAATTTATTTTAAAGATTAAATATAGAATAAAATTTTCGCACTGTTTCATTAACGGGACAAAAATAAACAACACAGAAAATATAATAAACAACACAGAGGGTGCAACACAGAAAAAGAGCAACACTAAGGCTACTGGTATTTTCGGCATTTCGCTGCTCCAAATTTATCAATAATATCCTCAAAGCTTATAGATTTGATGAAACTCTTTTCGATGGCCATAATACAGAAATCACAGACGTGATCCTGCGTCAGGGATGAGTGCAAATAGTTTTTCACTCTTTTCAATGCCGAAAAAGAACGTTCACCTTCCGTATTTGCAACAGGCAAGGTCAGATATATACAAAGAATAATAGCAACATTTGGAAAAGTTTCAATTAAGCAGTTCTTTTTCAAATATGACAGCTGTGCTTGCGCAGTATTTGTCTTCGAACCAAGATCAGGAGATGAACGTAAATGAAAAGCGAAGTGCACAACTTCTGAAGGAAAGTCGCTATCCAAATTGCTTGCATATACTTTCAACAACTTACTTGCTGCGTTTTTTATATTACTGATAGCCCAAGTGTTCAGATTCAGCAAAAAATTAAAATTCTGTTGAAATGTGCAGTAAACAGATTTTCGTCTTCTTACTTCTGCAATTAAGGTATCAATGATTGGAAGGTAAGTTTCAATATGAAAGGATTCTCGAGGATCTTCCAAAGCTGTAGTGCATTCAGTGTCCTCTCCTTCATAATTAAAAGTCTTCTTTGTTTTTCGGTTTTGTTTGTTTGGAGACAGATAGGTTTTCTGTATACCGGTTGTGAGTTTCATACCATCCTTGTTAATTGTATCAAATTCATCCAATAAATGCTGGCAAAAACTCTCCATTGGAAAGTGCTACGCAACTTCCTAAAGTCATGTCAGCACGCCGTAGACTTTTGCTTGCACTGTGAAATCTTTGAAGGATTTTGTGCCATAAAACACATAATATGGCTGTTTCTAAGGCATCTATACTCTTTTTCAAATACGATGAATCTGATTTGGTTTTATTTGCTTCATTGTCATCCAACGTAAAATCTTGTAGCAGTTGTCTCAACTTAACAAAATTTTTCTTAAGGGCTGTAGTGGCGTCTAAGATTTTTTATAACTGCTCTAACATCTGACAGTCGTTCGCAGCCATTAATTTAAATGCTATTATACCCAGGAATGTATTGAAGGGGGATCAGGAAGATCGCCGTCCACTTACTTTTTTTAGAAAACGCTTAACTGAAGACACATTTTATTGATATCCAAATTTTTTTTTTTATTTTATTGTTTCTAAAACATGTTTTCAAATATACTTTTTTTAAATAAATTTGTTTTAATTAGTATACTCTTTGTTGCGAACAGTTCAATTATATGTTGTCTATGCTTCCCGCCTTGCGCTGTAGCGAAGTGTGCCGTTGCGCATGTCTCTCAGACCATAAGGTTTGAAATCAGTTCCAACCGTCCACCTACTTTATTGTTTAGCACCCGTCCAACCGTCCACCTACTTTATTATTTAGCAATACACCACTGATTATACTAGTCTCTACTGTGACGTCACAGTTACTTTGTCATTGAAGGTCTTTTTTTAATTTTTTTCCGTACAAATAATAACTGTACCGGTATTTAAATATTTAGGTTCTTCATTTCAAGTTTGCTGGTAATGTAGGTTATAAGGCTATAAATTTATTTTAATTCATTTCAATTCAATAGTTAATAGCGCTAAAAAGCGCGGGGCCCGGGGCAATTGCCCAGTTTACCCATTGCTTAATCCGGCCCTGGTCACTAATATTATAGGCAAATAGTAGTAGCAGTGACGCAGCTGCTTGTGCAGTAGCTGATGCTCACATCAAACAAAGGGTATCTTTTTAGTACAAGTATGCTAATTTCATATTTAGTGGTCGCAAGCACATAAAACTTGAAACAATTAACCACTGTCCACAGGTGCGTGTGATAAGGGGTCTGTGCCACTGCGGAAATTACCAGTTTGGTTAACTGACGATTGTACCCTTAACTGCTGGCGGATGTGTGATCACTCGGTGCTGATGGCTTGCTTAATCTACGTGGACAAAAGGATTGAAGAAATAAATAAATTCATTTATTAACAAATTGAACCAAACAAAACAGACCGAAGAAACTAAATGGAATTAAATTGAACCAAACCAAACTAAATGGAATTGAAAGGAACGCAGTTGAAACAAAGTCAACAAATAAAACTAACTAGCCGGCGTCGCCCGTCAGGGGCCTCCATCAGCAATGTCCGGGTTTAGTATTTCGGTGCAACCGGCCAAGCCGGCTTCACCCTCTGGCTCTTGTGTGAGCAGTAGCGAAAAGTTAATGAATTTTACGCACTTTCACAATTCCTGTACACGAAATTGTGATCATGACTGGCAATGCTAACAAAGGATCTTGCCACAAATTATTGTTAATACTTGTGAGGGAGCACGGATTGTACAAAATCAAAACTGATTGTAGCGGCAAAATGATGGTTGCTTTGACAATAAAAAAAAATCTATTTAATGGTAAGCCTATTTTGCCAATTGGTGCTCCGCTTTCCTGTTTATATTTGTGATCATGGGCGTATGAGCTCAAACCAATTTGGGGGGGCACCAAATTTTTGCCCGAAAAATTTGTCACTGCAATAACATCTCCAAAAAAAAAAAAAAAGGTCATCGCCTATTTCGCTGCACCTTTTCCATCATTTTCGGCCTAAACATGTCACCAAACGTGAGGCCAAACAAGTGATGACCCTTTTTTTTTTTTGGAGATGTTATTGCAGTGACAAATTTTTCAGGCACAATATAAAAACACTTACTCAAATTGCCCGAAAAAACAAAAATTGCCCGAAATTTTGTCGCAAAATCAATGCATTTTTACAAGCAGGGGGGGCCAGTGCCCTCCGGGACCCCCCACTTCCTACGCCTATGTTTGTGATATTAAGTTCCTAATTTGGCTGCGCTATTGATCTTGTTTCCGGCATAGCGACAAAAGCGGCTATTGTTCTCTCTATATTCAGTTTTACAAATTGTTATAGTTACGGTTTTGTGTTGATTTTTTTCTTAAACTTGGGGTTTTATTACAATGATGTAGAGTATAGACATAAATACCACAACAGGCAGCATATCAGCATAAGAAAAGATCTTTGCTTTATAGTGTATATGACGGCGTCGCCCGAAGAGACCTCATCAGTAACGTCGGGATTGAGAGTGTCGGTTCAGCCAGCCAAGCCGGCTTTACCTATCAGGTTCTTGTATGAAGAGTTACCAAACGTTTATGTGCTTTCTGCACAAAAGATGCTCACGATTTTTTGTGCTCCTTTTCCTAATAGAATATCTCATTTTAAGATCCTGGCTATGCCTTAGGCCTATGTGCTCTGTTCATTGTTGACACAAACCCAAGGGAGCCTTGCGTTTCCCGTAGTTTGGAAGTAGGGGACACATTTTTGATATTTAGCTATTCAAAAGCAAATAGGGCAAAAATGTCTTTCGTGTGGTGCGATTTCACCTAGTGACACTGTTTTTTTTGATTTCCCCTTAAACTTTCTCAAGTCCTCGTTTGATACGCATTATGTAGCATGTTCGTTTCTATCTGCTTGGCGTGTCATGGATAGTTTAAAGTGTCCTTACTTTTCCTCAAATGTTTGGTTTGACCTCGGTAGCTCTGCATTCATGATTGGTTCAAAATGGACTGTCACTTTCCCCTAGCCTAATTCCATTAGGTTGATGACGTGAACTTGGATTGCTGTTCGCGCCATACCTCCATCCCAAGGAAGAGGAGAGGTAAACCAACCAACCAACCAAAAATTAAAATGATACCGGATAATTTTGCTGCCTGCTGCTATTTTCACTAAATAGTGGAAAACATTGTGATGTCATTTAACATTATGACCTCACAATGTGTTTTGAGCCATTGTTATCAGGTTTGCTACTTATATCACAAGCACGAAAGTAGAAAAATACTTTTGAGTTTTTAACTTTTAATTTAAATTTTTAATAGCCAGCCGATAGGTTGAGATTCATTGTAAGTGCTTCATATCTTACTCTAGCTTGCTTTATGAACGATGCAGGGCATGGGCGTACGACCTCAAACCCATTTGGGGGGGCACCAAATTTTTGCCCGAAAAGTTTGTCACCGCGATGACATCTCCAAAAAAAAAAAAAAGGTCATCGCCTGTTTCGCTGCATCTTTTCCATTACTTTTGGCCTTAATATGCCATTAAACGTGTGTCCAAACAGATGTTGACCTATTTTTCGGCAAAAATGTAAGGACACTTACTCAAATTGCCCGAAAAATTACAAGTTGCCCGAAATTTTTACAACCAGGAGGGGCCAGTGCCCCCCCGGACCCCCCACTTCGTACGCCTATGATGCAGGATGTCCGAGGAGAAGTCACGCATCGCACGTCATGGAGCTGCCATGCCAAATACCTTTTGTCCTTTTTATATATTTTTTTTTGTTAGTTTGCTTTCTCCGGCTCAGCACCTTGCTCTCGCCGATGTTTGTGATTCCAGTTGTTTACTGTACGAGCTTTGTTTGCTATTTTGCAACTTCTTGCGTCCTTACTTTGACGCGTAGTCAGTGCACTGCTGCTGTTATATCGAACTGTTTTATCATAGCCTTGCTTTTTTAAATGACGAAGTAATCTACCGTCAGGTTTGTAGCCGCTCGGCTATCTCCGTTTGAAAGAAATCGTGCGTCAATAGTTCGCACGCCAGGCCATGTAATCTCATGCCAGGAATCTTAGCCTTAGGGCTTTCCGGCCATCTACCCGTGGACTGATATCACCGACGCGATGGCGAGCGTCTGCTTCGCAGTCGATAAACCTGGGTTTAATCCCCTTGTCGTGTCATACCAAAAGACTTTAAAAAATGGCATATATAGCTTCCCTGCTTGGCGCTCGGCATTTATGGGAGGTTGTGGAGAACAAGCCGGCAAGTTCGCTTGTGGTGTCTTGGGCAAGGCATTTAACCGGACGCCCCACCTTTATGTGAAAGACAGGTGACCCAGACATCTCGCAAATAGCAACTCCCAAGAGAGTGCGGACATACCGTCCAAAATATAGTAATACAATTCGCTTTCTCGTGAATGGAGGATAAATATCATAAATATATAAAAAATATGTATATCACTTATGATGTTCGGTTTAACCAATAATTCCTGTAGTTGGCGACTGGAGTAATTGTCCGAGCTGGCTTATCAGCGCGAAATCTTCTTCATAGACGGACTAGTTGAGTAGAGCAGCGTGTAGTTGAAAGATTGTTTTTAATCCACCTGTTGCGGTGGGAAGAGTTAATTGCGATTAATATTGCACCGCGTATTGGTGTATTATTATTGCATGCGTCTAAAATCACAAACACATATATTTTTTTTTTATTAGGGCTAGATAATGTTTATTTTTTTGTCTACTCATGGTAGCTCGTTGATCAGCTTGCCTTTCCCGCCTTCATTTGTTGGTCTATTGTTTTCTTTTATGTGACGTGCTCAGTGACCTGGTTTATATAGACGTATGCAGCGACTTAGTTTTTGGTGACGTGTGCAGCATTTTGTTACCGACCATGTGGTTGGAGATTTTCTGCTCTCTTTCTTCCTTTATCGTCGTGGAAGACGGACATGGTTTTGGTTGTCTGACACAACTGCGTGAATTCTAGTCTGAAAATTGATGTAATAAAAATATTTCTGTTGTGCTTCCTTCTTTGTGACTGCCATAGTTCCCAGCCATTGGGGTTCAGTCAGCACGCTCTCGTTCGAGGAAAATTTTCTGAACGCACCAGTCAGATTTTATAAAAAATGCATAATGTTGATTTTTTTGATCATAGTCATAACAGATGCTCAAGTTGTTTACCCTCCGCATCGACATACGCATCAATTCTCTTTTTTACTTTTTTAAGGTTTTCAGTGTGGATCCTTTGACACCCAATTATTAAGATTAAGAATAATATGTGGTGCGCGATTTCTACGACACCCTACTGTGGTATTCTTGATTAAATTTTCTTTCTGTCTCTCTCTACCTATATTGAAGTGAAGCTTTTCTCAGTTCACGCAAACAAAGGAGTTACCTGTAATATCTCAAAGTTTAACTGCAGGTGAAAGTTACAACGCCCATATGCTATCGCTATAAGTGTCCAGTTTATTTTTTGCATTCAAATATATACAAAAAGTAATGCAAAAACAGCATGAACTATACCACCAGTACAGAGTATCTCAAAATCCTGATCTGATGGAGAAAATTTGGTAACAGGTTTGGAATCAGCGACTTCAAATTATCCTATATCCACTCTTACCTAATATAATATCACAATTTTGTTGAACAGTGTTATAAGCGAATTTACACGAAAGTAATCATGACACAAAGTTTCATTTTTTGCAACATGTTTTTTTGTCTTGTAAACGGCAGCATTTGGACATTTCATCCAGGGTGTAATCTTCGATCCTTCCAGCGCCTTGATGAACCGAAGTTATACTATCTGAATAAGTCCGGATACGAATCTTAACTTCACTTTCTCGTCTCCCGGTAATTGATGGCCCAACAATAATCAAGCAATTCAGTTATTTATCGAAGATTTGAAATACAACACACGTTTCATTGGACATAAGAACAATTAGAGGGAAGCTTTAAGCGCGAGATAGTGATTATGGTGTTAAATTCGGGTTATCTTACTTCTACAAATACAAAGAATCATATTACTATTTCTATATCTACAAATTCGTACAAACCAGCATTCAGTAAACGTACCGTACTTAATGCTTTATTAAAGCTGATGTGTACTGCAGCATGGCTTTGTAACCAATGCTTTCTTTGATCTTCCACAGTAGAACTTGGGGCCATTATTTATAATAATCTTGGGGTAGTTTTTCCTAATTGGAGAAAGTGGTATGAATAATTTGTTTTCGGAGTACGAACCGGTAGTAGTCATAGGAGAAAGCAGCATCCATGACTTGTTTTTAAGGTACAATTCGATCTTGGTCATAATAAATAAACTAAAAGTGATATCAATCCCTTTCCGTAGTGTTAAGTTGTTTTCCATTAGAACTGCAGACTCACTAAAATGACTCATAACATTACGGCCACATGAACACACGAATGTTCGTTAAGGCGTTTAGATCTACGTCAGTTATAAATGAATTGTAAACTGGCCATATTCACTTGCCCATAATTTAGGATTTTCTCATTTCTATAATGTTATTTGTCAGTTCAGGTAATACAGGGCATTTATTATTTTGATTGATCGTTTGATTTGTAATATGTAAATGTCTATCCGTGATTCTGCATTGATGTTGGTGCTTTCAGCCACTTCGGTCTTTTATCACTCTCCACCAAGACGAACAGAGAAATTCACTTTCCTTGTCTGATACCAGCATGTCAATGTCTTGTTTAACCATTTAACTCTGTATGTTACGATGCGATAGTACATTGTGAAATCTAAGCAAATACTACAATAAACTGTAATAGCCTGAATTACTGGTAGGCCACTAAAATTTTTAAAGATGTTTACTTCAGAAAATATTTGTCTTACCAACACACTTAAATATCAATAGACTGCTTACCACATTTGCTGTTGGGAGGAAGCAGCTACGCAAGAAAACAGTCAAGCTCTTTGTAGCTTCATGGCTGGTACACCGCACTTTTACTTGCATCAGTATTTTTCTTCTTGATGTTGCAAAAATTTGCTTATCAGCATGCGAAGTGCTCTCAACTATAAATAAATCAAAACCATTCCTATTGAGGTAAATCTAAATTTTAATCCAAAATGTGTTAAAGTATTGAATCAAACCAAAATAATAAGTACAAAGCTGGTCAAGTAATTCAACGGCATACACTTCAAATTGTTGACTAAGATTATGTGATGGTAATTTCCTTCAATCCTGTAATCAGATTATAAACGGGTAATCGGTATTTTAGCACAGGCAAACCAATTCGAATTGTTTAAGATTTAGTAATTTTACTTGTGTTGGAAAGTGAGTCAATATGAGAGCCAAAAACCTGGCTAATTTGCGATAAGTGTTTCATGATTGTCCATAATTTTGCAAATTTAAAATAAGTAAATTAATCTTTAAGCTAACCTATTAGTTGTGCAATTATACGGTAATAACTGGATTACAAACAAACACATATTGGTACAACACCTGAACACCGAGTACTGGCCAATCAGCATATATTAGGCAGTTTTGAAAAGAAGTCTACTCCAAGCATTTTCAGAAGATACTAACAAGGTACTTTCGATAAAATCAACTCCACAACAATTGAAGCTCATTTGACAATAAAACAAACAATTCTTTATTTAAGCATTTTAAGCTTTCTAAGCATGCTTCTTTTCTTTTTTTTTTCTTGCACGCTTACTACTCGCTCTATGATGTCATTATGCCATCTGGTACGATTAACACAGTTCTTCGCTTTCAGAGATCATAATATCATAATTTTTTGAAAAATTGAAACATTTTTACCAAATTAGTTTATGCAAAAACTGATTTGTGGCCTCATTTCTAAAGCAATTTTCAAACTTTTTTCAACAAGTTAAAGGCTATTTCCAAGTAACTTTGATAGTACATAATATGTATTTTTAGTTTTAGATTTTATAGTAATACAACTAAACTTTATAACCTGTGGTGTAACTTCTTACCCCTCCCAAAATTGCTCAGCTTAGCAAAAATAGGTAACTTTAATACATAAGTCATAATAAGGTACTAACGAGTACTGTTCTTTGAAAGCTTAGAAAATTTGCTATAAGTGACTTTAATTGCTTAAACCTAAGGATTACTTTGCAATGGCTGATAAAAAATTGGTTGCCATATATCATGTTTCATTTTTAGTTGAACAATTATCCTACTTGACCTAACAAACTTGCAATTGCAAGACAAAGTGAATTCTTTGGTATATTTTGATCACTTTTTCTCACAAGCATGGTTCTTTTGCATTATCTGTGGACGTTTTCATAAACATTCATCAAATAATGAAGTCTCTAAACGTTTATGAAATATTGTCTGCCCGTGAGAAACCAGGGATGTGGAAGCGGAAGTGGAAGTGGAAGCGGAAGCGGTCTTTTTCTGTGGAAGCGGAAGTGCAAAAAATCCACCGCTTCCGCTTCCACAAATGAGGGAAGAATGGAGGGAGAAAAAAATTGGTTCTGCTATCCTTCGTAGAAGAACAAATGGGGGAGCATAAACATTAAGAAATGAGAGCGAGGAGAAGTTGTTTAGAGAGATGTTGACCTCTACATAATCAGAGTAGGGGTCAAGCAAAGAAAGAGAGGAGGTAGAAAGCTCAGAGAAGAATAAGCCTTGCTTGACGAAAATGATGACGCCACCGCTAGCGTCTGTGACATCAGTAGAAAAAATACCAGATCGGGAGTAAGTGCTATGGGATCGCAGAGCAGAGAATCCAGGGATCTGAAAAGAGGAAGATAAATTAAGGTTAGAATCCTGGATATAAATGAGGACAACGGGAAGAGACAAAATAATGTGTAGTAGTTTAGTGCTCCTGGCTCGGAGACCCCCAGCATTCCATTGAAAAGCCCTGAGGTAGTCAGGGAGGAATAGAAGAAGCAGGAGGTAAAGAAAAACATCCAGGAGCATGATGTGATGGTGAGGATGCAAAGGGAGAAGATACTAAGTTGGCGGAAAAAGGATAAGAGGTTCGAAGGTGAGGGTGGGGTGCGGGTACTGCATTAGCAAAAGGATGCCACATTGAGCAGTGGAGGTATATCAGATGGAGGAGTCCGAGGAGAACGGCACAGTGCTGGTAGGTGTGGCATTGCCAAAAAAAGCAGGGAGGGCAGCTCCAGAAGTGAGAGCTGCCAAGAGTTCTGAATCTAGAAAAGGATAGTAGTGAGCACTTTAAATGAACTTAATTAGAGCATGTGCAGCATTGCACTGACCTACCTCGCCAGGTCACATTTCCAGCGCACACTAAACAGGGAAAGACAGGTCAAGGGTTTGGATGAACGTTGCCACTCATCAGGAAAAGCAGATGAATGAGAAGACAGTCAAGAGAAAGGCAGGAGTAAAGAGAAGACAGGCCGATTTCAAAGAGGCTGCGTGCTACCCTTCTGTGGTCGTTCAGGGGGCTGCACCTAGAAAAAATGGTTTGTGTAAGGGGAGTGCCCGGGGTAACTGGGACCTTCGGGAAGGCCAACAGCCATTTTCATCCAACCCAAACGGGTCAGGGACCACACCACCACGTTGAGGCGGCTGTTGATTGGTGCAATTCAATTTTGCTCGCTTTACTTGTACATACTATATATACGACAGAAATTTCGCACTTCACTATCCAAAAAGATCGGAGTCAATACGTGTTTTGTGGACGGACAAAAGATTCGTAATGATGATTAGAGTTAGAGTTAACTCAAAGTCAGAGTTAGTTGAGAATAGAGAGAGAAAATCAGCGCTATATGGTGTAATTTGTTGTTGTGACGACAGGTTACTGTCGAGAGCTGTGATATGTGGTCATACGATTTAGATCTGAGAAGCATTGGATTAACTTTTGTAAAAGTAGTTGTAAGTAGTGATGGAACTTGTAATAACTGTCTATTTGTTGAAGTGTTTAATTATTTTTTGAATTGTAGTAACGAAATATTTGATTTTCTTGCAAGCAATTCGTGATTTCTAAATTTTTGTTAGTGGGAGTTCCGTGACAAACGCGAAAGTACAATAGGGGCTCCGCGATGACTAAAAGGTTGAAAAGCACTGTTCTACATTCAACACGAGCTCTGATATCTAAGAAAAACAAACACACAATAGTTCGGACCAATATGCTTAAGCGAAATAGGTAAAGTAATAGCAATAAATGAAGGTTTTTGTTTTCTCAAAATGATAAAGTGTAGGAGAAGGCAGGCTACAGACCCACAAAAGTTAAAAAAATTGTCAACTGTCGTTTTTTGTTGGTAAAAGCGAAAGCGGTGGAAGCGGAAGTGTTTGAAAAATAATCGCTTCCACATCCCTGTTAGAAACACTCATATTTTTGGTGCCTACTGCCTACACTTCACAAAATTCCAATATCTATAAAAACTATGATTTTGGTACATTTTGACTGTTCTTTCTTGATTGTATGGATCACTTGCATCATCCATCAAAATATTTAAAATGATTCATCAAAAAATAAATTCTCTAACCACTTTAATACGTAGCCAACTCCGAGAAAAACACTTGGTAATACCCCAAGAAAAAGAGGAAAAAATAATGATGGTCCTGTTTAATTTTTTGCCACAAAATGTAAGTGTCAAGCTACATATCATCTAATGTTAAAGCAATACACTTTGCAATTGGGTGAGGCCAGCGCAGCCAGCTGATTTGATATTCTTAACTTCGACATTGTTAATTATTGCAATGACTTAAATATGAGTGAGTAGCAACCTCAGTAACTTCAACTACAAACCACAAAAAGTCGACAACAACACTTGGCTTTGTATATAGAACGCCATCTGCGTTCAGTAGCTAATCTAACTATCATGATAGAAGTGACTAGTCGCCACATGGGCTGCACTTATTTTAACTCGAATTACAGTCGGACACCTGCCGTTGTGCTACAAGTGCTTCATTTCAAATTAGTTTGCTCTGTGCATGACTGCGTTTATGCCAGGGCCAAGCAACATGCGCGCAGCCACCAGCATTACCTCATGCAAATACGCATACAGTTACGAAAAAGTCGTAAGTAGCGGTCTCCATATTTGATAGCTCAACCGTGAAGTAAATATCAATCGCCTAGGTGCCCTCCCATAACTTTGATATGCTTTCAAACACTAGCTAAATTTAACGGATAAAAGTCTGTTTAGTTTTAGAAGGTTTATGGCAAAAACAAGACAAACAAGACGTTGCCAGCCCGCGACAAACTTGGAAGACATGTAGTGGCTATGCACACGCTCCCATAATGTTGTTTTCAATCGATTGCGTTTCGACAAGCGTTAATTTTTGATTAAATTATTTCTACAAGATCTCAGCCTATGCTGTATCACGGTGCATTAAGCAATTGTTTATTTCAGTGTTTTTAAGCTTGCTGTTTTCTTCCGCCTTAAATCCTTTTAAAAAGTGGTGTTCCGTCATGATCTTAGATGACATCGCAAAGCTTGCCACTATATTGTGAGAACGGCAGCTGGCAGCAAAATTATCCACTATCATTTTGATAGCAAACAATAATAGTCAATCCCATCACTGATATTAGTAATCAATAGGCTCTTTGTATTGGTACGAAACCTAAATCGTTATTAAAGAGTAGGAAAGTGTGGATTAGGGGCAAAGTTAAAGGTAACAAAATCTAAAAAAGATCCAAATTCAAAAATAATAACATCAATTTGTAAAATTGGATAAAGTGGAAACGTTTTTGTTTGAAAAGAGCTTAATAGGTGCATATTGAATTAGGTTATGTGAGTTAAGAGAAAGGCATGGCTCCTTTTTATGCTGTGGCCGAATTGAAGCAAACAGCGCAGCCAAAAAACTTAACGTCAAATTATAAATACGAAAGCGGGCCCATCAAATCGTCAAATAGGTTTACCACCTCATACCTTATTCCTTTGATTGTCAAAACGACCACCGTTGTGGCCAATTTTGACTATGTTTCACCCCCACCCTTCTTACACTTTTTAAAAAATACGAATAATAGTTTGTGACATCGTTTTTTTATTTTGAGTACAACCAGTCTTGATTGATAGACCAAGATACTCACCATTACGTGTGTGTACTGGAACTAAGGCATATATCTTATACAACTTTTCTTTGCTGCTTTCACAAATATTTGTACGGTGAAATTGGCGCAGCTGCATCAATTGTTACGTTTAACTTGGCACAGGTGATGGAATAACCTGCCGGGGTAAAATCGCAACATAATTAGGAGATACATTTTTTTTTATGTCAATAGTTTAATGAAGCTACTGGGATCAAACCGAAAAATTTTGTGAAAAAAAGGACACTTTTTCTCCTCTGAGCATACCTAAGCAATGCAAAACCAGCATACAGCTTAATGCGTAGCCAGCAAGGACTTGAGAAAGTTTGAGAGGAAATCAAAGGAAAGTCCCAGAGACGAATTCTTCAGTGTCGCACCTTAATTAAAAATATTCCTGCCAGACCATAGAGAAGCTGTTGTTATTGTGACGCCAAGAAAATGTTTGTCTATGAATTCAAGCCATTTTGCATTTTTAATTTTTCAACCAATTCGACAATTCCAACTGTTCCGATATTCTTCTTCCTAGAAAAAATGTCATTCCGATAGTTCCGACAAATCTGAAAATTCCTCATTAAAGTGTCAATTCCGACAATTCCGAATACATTAAATTAATGTTATTGTAACTTGACGCAATCTTTAGAAAAATATTTGAAGCATAGCATTTGGTTTAATCTTTCCTCTTTTTATTCCCAAAAAGGTACTGTATTTTGTTTTTTTCATCCGCATTTGCTGTGCAAATCTTGTTCGTGAGCTCTGTAATGAGTTGATTCCCTCTGCAATGCTAGTTGCAACCAGGGCTGCAAACTCGGTCTTTTTGCCGAATTCAAGTTCAAACTTGAACTCGAAAAATAAAAGTTCCTGAAGTAGAACTTGAAAATTAAAATTGCAATTAAGTGTGGCGCTGCAGGTTGGATTATTTTGCTTAGGTGGCTGCATCGTGCTTGCAAGCGCAATGTTGCTGACTCTGGTCTATTATTTCAGTAATTTTTTTTTAAAAAAAGCTTTCATAAATCCACATTTCATATTTTGATGCACAGGTTTCAAACAGAATTGTAGGCGGAATTGATTAAAGCTGTGATATTTGTGCTAGCAAAAAATTCACTTCTGGATAAAAATTAAAATTATGGGTCGATTAGATGGAAAAGTTATAGTACTATCTGCTGCTGCACAAGGCATTGGTCGTGCAGCTGCATTGGCATTTGCAAAAGAAGGAGCTCAAGTTTATGCTACTGACATCAATTATGAAAAGTTAAAGGAAATTGAGTCTCCGGGTAGTATCAGCATCCATAAATTGGATGTAACACAGAGAAAAGCAATTGAAGAATTCGCTGCCACAATTCCACATGTAGATGTGCTGTTTAATGTTGCTGGGTAAGCATTGTGATAAACAAGTAAACTTGTTGTCATTGTTTGACCTCCTATGCTGAGCATTACTGCATTATGCTGGAAGATGTACATTTGCAAACAGAGCATGTACTCTGTTTACAAGACTTCAGTTAGACTCGGCCACCACAATGGGTAGACTGCTTGGCCCAGCAAGTAAATTATATTTTACAGACTCATTGTTCCTATCTGCTTTTTAAGGTGATTTTTTAGTGTCTTCATGTTTTGTATTTGCCTGTTGTTTTTTTTTTAATTTTTTAGTTGAATAGGCAGTTTGTTATTGCTGTAATGTTAGACCTTTAATGATTGGCAGTGGCTATTTTGCCATCAACGGCAATTTACCCTTGGAATCTATTTTGCCGTAATCATTTACGTGTGTTTATATAGCCAAATTTGCTATTATTACACCAGTGACACTGTGGTGTAGTGGATAGAGCGCTAGTCTTGAGATACCGTGGATGTGGGTTCGAATCTCAGCTGGCAGAGCTTTAAAAGAAAGGCAGTGTACACTGAAGGGGCAGGCCTGGTATGTAAATGTACAGGACAGTGTACACTGGAAGGGAGTGTACACGGTGGGGGATAGAGACCTGGGGGTGCAAAATTTTTTAATTGGTTTTTAAAATTGACCAATCAGAAACGACCAAAAGTCACATGTTTAGTACGTCATTAAGATTGACCAATCACAAATAACTCACGGCAAAATAGTCTCTGAGGGTAAATTGCCGTCAACGGCAAAATAGCCACTGCCTTAATGACTCAAAGATTTTATGGTAAATATTATTTCATTCCTGGCACAATGGTGTAGTGGGTGGAGCATCTGCTTTGCAGTTGGTAAACCTGGGGTTCATTTCCCAAGTCAAGTCATTAAAAAGTGGTGTTCATAGCTTCCCTGCTTTGTGCTCTGCTCATAAAGGACAGTGTGAAGAACAAGCCGGCAAGCTTGCTTGTTGTGTCCTTGGGCAAGACACTTAATGGGATGTCTCCATCATTAAATGGCAGAAAGGTGGTGGAGCCAAGCAGTTTCCTCATCGCTGTGGCCAAGTCTAATCGAAGGCTAGGAAAAATGGCTGAGAAGCTCATAATTACCTGTTGAGCCTGGGAAAATATTTTCTTTTTTTGTACTTTTGTCCCATTGGCAAAGTCATTTGAAGATTCAATGTCAATGGTCACAATAAATATGGTTACAAGCCACAGTATGAACCTGAAATGAGAGTTTTATAAAATATGCCAGTTCTGCTCAATCATGGTGCTTGCAATATGAATTTCAGTCTTTTCAATCTATGTTCGTTCAATGACAAGTTTGACATTCAGACCATCATACTGTCAACTTTGCACAGTTGCATGTGCCCTCAGCTTGACGATTTTGGCTAGGAACTAACAAATTAATAACTGTTAAATCTAGCTTTTTATCAAAATAAGAATTTGTCATCTTTGCTTAGGTAAATGATTAAGTACTTTTGATCTCGTTGATTAAATGGTCGTTTTTTGTCCTTTCATTAAGTGATCTGTACCCAGATTTTTTAGTGCCGCTGTATTTTTTTACTTGATAAGTAAGTTCTTCAATTTTTTTTTGATATCAAGTACATCGGCAAAGATTGCTATGTTGTTCAAAAAGTTCTGCTTCTCTTGTGTAAGCATGTACCCAGCTGAAGTTGGTGTAAAGGAAACTATAATCAGAGCACCTAAAATCATGTTGACACTTCTGGTTATGAGAAATTTTATATTTTTAAACGTCTAACCTTGTTGTAAGTATATCCAAGTCACTAAAAAGACCAAAGATTTCCATGGGCCTGAAGGATACTTTTTCAAAATAGCCTCCAAGGGTAAAAGGCGGTTGACGAAAAAATAGCCACTTCCATTTTTTAGCTTTGTTCATCATGGGACTGTTCTCGATTGCACTGATGAAGCTTGGGATTTCTCAATGAATTTAAATGTGAAAAGCATGTATTTGATGACGCAGGCATTTTTACCCAAGATGATAGAAGCTGGGAAAGGAAATATCATAAACATGTCGTCAGTTGCTGCTACAAAAATTGGTGAGTTTTGCTAAGGTAGTAAGTTTTGATGTTGGCAGGATGATGAGATGAACCAAGTTTGAGAAGGTTCAATGCATTAAATCAGTGTTTTTGCACTGAGCCATAGGCCTGCTTAAGGAGGAACTAGGTTTATCTAAATGTTTTTGTTTTAACAGCCAATAATGTATTTTTCAAAGAAGCCTTGCTTTAGGAAGACAGCTTGGGTAAAATTAAGGTTGCAATAACTTTAGGAAATCTTACCATGAATTGTTTTTGTAAAATTAAGTTGGATAAAAGTTAAGTTCTGAAGTAATTAGTACTAAAATTATATTACTGTGGCAAAAGTGCATGCGACTATTTTTCTTAGTAAAGAGTGATATCGATTTAATTTTTCATTCTGTAACATCTTTTATAAAAAAACATTTGTAAATGAGTGTAGTTTTTTCTACTTCATTATTTACTTTTACATGCAGGTGTTGTTCTCCGTTGTGTTTATCAAACTTCAAAAGCTGCTGTTGTTGGTTTCACCAAGTCTGTTGCAGCAGATTTTGCAAAGAATGGTATTCGCTGCAATTGCATTCAGCCTGGGACAATTGACACTCCTTCACTTAACCAACGAATAGACAGCAACAGTAGCATGGATCCGCAAAAGGTCAGTAAATTAGATGAGCACCAATCATTGAATTAATATTTGTTTTTGTTGCTTTCGTTTTGGGTTGTTTTGTTAAGATTTATACCTTTGGTCAATAAAAAGTCTCATTAATACGTAACACAACTTTTAGTGTGATTGGTCAAAAGTTGTGGGCGTATATGTGTTTACTTGCGGTATGATTTTTTGGACATTAATTGTATTAAAGTGAGCAATAAACATTAAATTCTTGAAACTTTTATTTTGGCTGTAAATAATTTACTGTTTGTGGTTTGTGCAACGGGCAACTTTAGAATAACCTGATTTTTTTAGGCACGAAAAATGTTTGAAGATCGTAATCCTTCAGGACGATTTGGAACGGCAGAGGAAGTAGCTTTGTTAGCCGTTTATCTTGCAAGCGATGAGGTAAGTGCTGTTTGGTTTTTACCGTTTCTAGGTAGTAGCATGCCACAGTTTTTTTTAAAGCTAATTTTTTCAAACCTGCGATTTGTTTGAGCTTGTCATGTCAACAGGTAGGTCAGAGAACATACTATGGTAGAATTCATCTAAATAACGTCTATTCGCCTATTAGATCACATTTTGCTTGGTCCCAGCATGATTCCTATCTTTTTCTGTGGATTGAAGTTTTCCTATACCGGCATCGCTTAGAGCGTCAGTTCGCGCATAACAGCACCATTTATTTGTCCCCCTAACATATTGTTTTTTTTTTGTATAAAGTCAAGCTTGGCCATGATCTCTGCCTGGAACGGTAATTATTGTTTAATCCATTTTGATGGCCAAATTAGAGGAATTGTGGGTGGTAAAAATATGGTTGTCATTTCTCACGAATAGTTATGTACTCGTCATACCAATGTATTGCGCGTTCTTGTCACAGGAACATGTCTATTGATAGACACTATTCAAATAAAAAAAATGGGGTAAAGGATATTTAAGATTGAAATACAAAATTATTTTAAAATTTTGGTGGGTGGTTCTGTGCCAGAACTGTTTCGAAACAATGCAGTATTACGTTTATCTAACTTAATGAAGGAGATACCAACCTATGTAAGGGTTAATATGAATTGAGGGTCTTGTTCGTGTAGTTGCTGGGAGTTCTTCAGCTCTGATAAAATTTTTGAGAGGGGGCAAAAAGTTTGGACGCTTGTTGTTGGCTTTATTTACTTTGATTAAGTTTAACAAACTTTGGTACTAGATCTTCGCGTGGTTTACTAAAAGTTAGATTTTGAATTTTTGTGTTTATTCGTTTATAACGTAATTCGTCTATAACGTCAACTTTTGTTAATTCCTTGTAGGTGCAGTTATAGGCATATTCTACTGTATTTTCACGCAACTCCACACACTTTTTTGTACGTTTAGAACTCTAGCTGCGGCCTTGGTGTAGTGGTAATTATAATTCATTTTGGACCGTAAAGTCCGAAGTTCAAAATCCGTATAACCGCCATTGATACTGATCAGATAGGGCATTAGGAATTTTAAAAACTACGTTGCTCCTGCACAAAGTCTGGTGAAAAGCGAGAGTGTAGTGGTAGACATTTACACTGAATTAGCACGTCTAAACCTGCAAAACCGCTGAAAAAAACACGTAGAATCGAGCAATGCTTTCGTGGATAGTGGGGGATGTGGATGGTGAAAGTGGGTGGATAAGGACGAACACGCACAGATCCAAAAACTTTTACGTCTGCAAAAGCAAAAAAATTAACCTTTTGTTCAGAATTTATTTGTTGCGTAAAGTCTCAAAACGTATTTTGGGGTTTTCTGACTGATTGATTACTATTATCTTTAGAAAATAAAAAATCAAAGATTTAAATAGTTATTATTTGCCAGGCTATCTGCGACAGTCGGTTTAGGTTTTCAGGTGTTGAAAACTTAATTGGCAACAAATTATTGAATTTTTTCCATTTTTCACGATTGACCAGTGTGTTTTTACATAAATTATTTTATGTTCATTTCAGTCTGCATATGTAACTGGAGGAGAGCACATTATAGATGGGGGATGGTCGCTTTTTTAAATGAAAATGCCAGCTACGCTTGAGTGAAAGGAGCAATTTCACTATGCTTGAGTGAACTAACATTGCCAAAGTATTTTAATTCTGTTGCATCAGTGTTGCAATAAATTTGTTTTGCTAGTGATTGGTAGCTAAGATGGGCAGTCTGCGATTAACTGCGCAACTTTTGTAGTTGTGGACCTTGCACTGCGCTTTTTTGAATGATTATCTGTCTTTGTGGAAGTTGCGCTGTGCACCAAGGATAATAATTTAGTGTTGAGCTTTACAGCAATGCGCACTACAGAGAAAAATAACTCGTATGCTTGTCTGCTTTTCGCTTTGAAGTGCTGTTGATTTTGAAAAGCGCAATTTGAAAAAAGCTTATCTATTTATTATTATTTTTTTTTAATTCAAAAAAAAATTGCTTGTCATTTTTAAACGGTCTACTAATTGGAGAACTGTAAAATGAAAGATTGAATTTATACAGAATCACTTCCATTATTTTTCATCATCGAGCATGGGTTGAGATAGCCTTGAGAAGCAGTCATAACATTCTGAGTTCAGACTCGGTTAATCTAGTATTTCCGATTGGCGGTATTCGAAACGATTCGCTTGAAGTCTAGTCACGAGTCACTGACATGTAGTCTCAAGTCAAGTCATTTTGTCCAAACAACCCGACTAAAGTCAAGTATTTTTTTTGCAACCACTCGAGTCTTTGCAACACTTAGTTGCCAGTTTTAAGTTTCCCGTGATTTTTTTATAATTGTAGCGCAGGCGCGGGATGTTGGAACAGTGAATTTCTACCTCAAGCACTGCACCAAGCCTGAGGCATTGCCGTAAAGTGCCTTTTTTAAACACAACTTCACGAAACGTATGAGTGTTTTAACTCGCAACCTATTGGTAACAGCCAACGCCAAATCACATTTAACCATCATTACTGATAAAGACCTTGGGTTTTGGTATGATTATTGATTATCGTTACACTAAGCTGTTACTTGATTGTGTGCTCGTGAAACACTACTGCCAAACAGAAAGCTAATTGTTTGTCTTCATTTTACAAGTAGGCCTTCTAAAATCTTGTTCCAGAAAATTGTAAAACAACGTCTTGCTCGCCTGTGGTACTCATACGTTGACTAAAATGAAAATTAAATGTTCTTATTAGGATTAACAACTTTTAATTTAAAAACGGTTGAAGTTGAAATCAGAGTTATCTGGTGTTAAATTTCATGATTTTAATTAAAAATTAACTTGAGAAATCATATTTTCGAAGCTTTTGATCGATGACTACTTTTCATAGAGAAGGCTGTTTTAAGACAAGCCTCACTGATTTTCTTCAGAGAATTGGCTACCTTGTAAAGTCTTGCTGTCTTTATTAGCTACATTGATTAGCTGGGACTTTTGTTTTCAAAAGAGTGCATTCGATAATGTTAATTTTATCGCATACTGTGCAATTGCGCTGGCTCTTTACCAAATAATAGGAGGGCAATTGCTGATGTTACGCTTTGCTTCACTGCATAAGAAAAGCGCAGTTGCACATCTTCCTTTCCGTTTAATTACTAAAAAATTTGCTTACGGAGTGACGCTGCGCTTTACTGATCAATAAACTTTCTCGGGGAAGTTGTGCTGCAACCACTTAGAAACTTGCTTTGCGAAAATTGCGCTGCCCTTTAAAAAAATTTTGTGCTGATTGCACTACGCTTTCAAAAAATACTAAAAATGTCCAGCTCCGCTTGTTTGATTTTTATTGATTTCTCATCACCTTGACTGCCTTAACCGACCACTTCTTTCTGGCGTCATCATAGCACCGTTGGTTACGGCACTTTTCTTGTTGTTTTAGCCATGACGTCATCGCACTGGCTAAGCGAGCAAGTCGTCCCTTGTTTGCAACATCAAGATGTAGGTATCCCGTTAAGAGCCTTACCCAAGGATACAACTGGTGAACTTGTTGGCACACTATCCTTTCGTGCTGAAGATCGAGTGGAGAAGCTGCGAATACTGATTATAGTCTTTGGTATAGCTCGACAAGGGAATTGAACCCTGGTATAGCTCAACAAGAGAAATGAACCTTGTTGTACCGACATCGCTATGTTGTGTTTTTTATTAAAGAGTGCTGCTTGTTTGAAAAGTGTTGCTGTAATTGTAGTGACTGTTTTAAAATCCATCATGCAAATACACCCTAATTACCGTATATATTGCATACTGGCAGTGTGGTCAAAAACCTTGAGAACTCGTAACTTTCAGACTTTGTGAATGCAATGCAGCAAAAAGTGGAAGCTAAGGCCGTATTTTTGGCGCGTGACTTTTAAGCGAAGATTGAGAAGGAAAAGTTTTATAAGAATTTTTGTGGTGGTTAAAAATTGCAAAATTTCGAAAAAAAGAGAGCTTAACAATTGCCTGAATGTATGAAAGTTTAATCAATACGAACTTGTTTTAGTTTAGGACTGTGCAACCTTTCACCCAGCCGGGCCAAAAAGATCTCATTAAATTAGATCGAGGTATAAAGTTATTAGCGTGAGAGACTGATTTTTAATGCTGCCCCCTTGTGGCTTACAATTATTATTTGCTGTCCGCACATTGCGCGTGATATTGCTGCTCCGAGACTACTGCACGATATTCTGGGCTGACTAATTATTTTGGCCAAAAAAATTGAGCACCGTGTGCTAGGGAGTAAACATGAAGTTGTCTAGGTTAATCGAAAATTATTAAAGTTACTGGTGCTTGTTTGTTTTCATAAGACCTTGAAGCAGCTTTTAATGGTTTAATTAATTCGGCTGCATTTAAGTTAAATCACGTTCTTGCCGTGTGTTCTTGGTTGAAATTTTCAAGCTTGATAATGATATTGAATTTTGAGGTAAAGAGGTGTTGGTGGTGGCTCAAGACAAAATATGGTCATTAGAAGCAGGTCGATAATGTTTATATAGAATCTTGTTTATAAGAACAACTAAGTCCTGAGGCGAAATTAGAAAAAATATAGGGAATTAAATTTTTTATTAGTTTACAAAAAAAGTGTTTTATTAAAATTATGGAGAATTTATCCAAGTTAATTTTTACGTAGTCGGTCGATTTGGGTTAATTTTTATGTAGTTTTTGCAACCAGATGACGGGGATGAAATAGTTGTGGCTACGAAATATAATTTCATTTATATAAATCAGGAATGTGGAAGCGGTTATTTTTCCACCGCTTCCACCAACAGAAAACGAGAAAACGACCGTTGACAATTTTTTTTCACTTTTGTGGGTCTGTAGCCTGCCTTCTCCTACACTTCATCATTTTGAGAAGACAAAAACCTTCATTTATTGCAATTACTTTACCTGAGGTTATTGTTCCGAACTACTCTGTGTTTCTCTTATTTAGATATTTGAAGTCGTGTTGAATGTAGAGCAGTGCTTTCATTCGATAGGGTCACCTCCTCCCCCTCAATGACTTAGACATACCTACTCTTTTTCATTGCTCCTCTGGCAGTCGCTCCTACCCTGACATCTCCTTTGCTCTTTTCTATCTTGCTCCTGGGAGGTGCTTCAGAACCTGTGTTCTAATAACTACCAATTCTACCAACCATCCCTCTTTCTCCGGTCTTTCGCCCCAACGAACGTCTCCTTTCCTTGAATTTTCGAAAAGTTCGTCAAGTTGACTTTGCCTTTTACTTTGACTCTCACTGTCCTTCTGCAGAGGAATACTCGTCTCTTTTTCTTTCTTTTGCCGCTGTTCTCTTTACTTCTCTGACACTGAATGCCCTCCTTACGATCTGATGCTCTGGACAGACGGCTCTGTTCCTTTCCCTTTTGGCAAAAACGGCTCTGGCGTACTTGCCAACTGCTCTCTCTGTGGCATCGAGGCCACTCTTTTCTTTTCAGCAGGCCCAGTATGCTCAAGTATTTCCACTGAAGCCTGCGCCATCCTGCACGCTCTTTGCTGGTCTCGGCACACCAACAAGTCTGCCATTTCTCTTCTCCTCCTATCTGACTCTCGTTCTGTCCTCGCCACCCTGTTCTCTTCTTCATCTTTCCTTTTACCTCAATCTCTGTCAGAAATTGTTTTCTCTCTTCTCCAGTTCTATCAGGCTACAATGGGTCCCCGGACACTCGTTTCTTCCGGACGACGACACGGCTAATGAGCTGGCCAGACGGGGAGCGCTACTTGTTCCCTCAGCAATCCCTTGTAATCTCTCTCCTCTTACCTATCGTATCCACTCTCGTCTTATCTCGGACTGGAGGCATACTGTCTCATCTAAATTCTTCGACACACAGGTTCCCTCGATTTCCACCGAGTAACTTGTGCTTCTACGTCATGCTCGCTGTGTTCTCTCTCGCCTTCGCTGCAACTGACACAGCCTTCTGTTAAGCTCCTATCTTTCTAGGATTAGCAGAATCGAGAATCCTTCCTGCAGCACTTGCGGACACCCGTCCCAAGACACCTCTCCTCTCATTCTGCACTGTCCAGCGTCGCTCGCCCTTTGGCAATTTGCTGTCTCTCTACGACCTCTGTCCCAGACCCTGTTGAGTTTCCCAACTTCTGGGGCTCTATGGTCTTCCGCCATCAACCCATCCTTCGGAAAGGGTCGGGTAACAACAACAACAGCAAAACTGATATTGCAGACGCACTATTACGTTACAAAGGGAGTTAGCAAATTCAGACGTTCCCAAAGTTGTAAACAGAATTACGTCACAATCTGCAACTTGCTATCCCAAGATTTCAATACTATTTATATACACGGAACACAACTACATATAAAAAATCAATACCGGTATACCGAAATAAATAAATACTAGTAATAAATGAAGAACCTTCGTGGTCCCCTCACGGAACCCTTAAAACTCATGTAACACAACTGCATGTTTTGCAAAACCCCTGTTGAAGAGCACTGATGTGCAGTCATCAAGCTGTTTCCGTGGTGAAAAATTTCTTTTTCAACGTTTTCAACCCCCCAACCAAGGTTAGTTAAGTTTAACCAAATCATCATTTTATTAGCTACGTTTCGTTGTCCAAACTATCTTTTTCTTACCCATAATCGAAATAAAATGTGATGTTAGTTATACTGTGGCGACCAGTGATCGTTGTAAATATACGCATAACTTTTTCGTTTTTATTTAACCACGTCGCTATGACGTAATAATGCTGCGGTTACGCTTTGTTTTCTTTGTGTGTATGCCAGTGAGTTAGTAGAGTGATAACTTAGAACGAGTAGCTGAATAAAACTGGTTGTTGATTTATTGATTGATTTCTTTATCAGGAAGTAGCTATATTGGTGACCCCAGACTTGAACATGGCACTAGAAAATGAAACCTTAAATAAGTTAGCTGAGGCGATTAGTGACCTAAGTGCTAGCACATCCGTAGCCGCTTCCTCGAGGCTTTCAAACAGCCAGACAACAGGAAACCAAGACAGTGACTTGACAGCAATTCACGCAGTCAGCCTCAAACTGCCAGAATTTTGGACAGATGATCCCGAAGTTTGGTTTGTCAGGGTAGAGGCTCAATTTCGCTCTAGAGCCATCACTTTAGATTCAACAAAGTTTGACTACGTGGTAACGGCACTGGATAATCGCACAGCGGCTGAAGTAAAAGCAATTATTTGTCAGCCACCACCACAGAACCAGTACGTCGCCCTTAAAACAGCTCTCATTTCTGCGTTTGGCAAATCACAAACGCAAAAAGACAATGAACTCTTTAGTATATGTGGACTTGGAGACAGAAAACCATCAAGTCTGCTCAGGAAAATAGAATCCCTTAATAACGATGCAGACACCTTGCGGCGAGCATTTTTCTTGGCCCAACTTCCATCCCAAGTTCGTGCTATTTTAGCATCACAGAAATTTGCAGATATTCACGAGCTTGCTTTAACAGCAGATCGCATCGTTGAAGCTAATAACTTACCTCAACCTATGGTGAACACTATCAATCGCCGGAAAACCCCAACCAACCACGTTAAACGTTCCGGCCCAGTGACTGACCAACCCTTTATCTGTTACTTCCACAGACGATTTGGTCCAGATGCTCGCACTTGCCGTCCAGGTTGTCGGTTTGCAAAGCTTTTGGAAACAACCACTAACACCAATCCCAACTCTCAGGAAAACGAGATAGCCGGTCGTCATTGACACCGGCGACCGGCATTAATTCCATCAACACCCTCTCTGTGTGGGACCGTCAAAATGGAACATCATTTCTTGTTGATACCGGCGCTGACATCTGTGTTTTTCCAGCTTCCCACAGGGACAAAAAGACCCGACCTCCGGGTTGCAAGCTCACCGCTGCCAATGGCTCCAATATTCTGACGTGGGGCCATCAATTACTCTCTGTTCACCTGGGGAACGGCCGCAGTTACACACAAGATTTTCTTTTGGCTGACGTCACGCGTCCTATCCTAGGAGCAAATTTTTTCAGTGCAAACAATATAGCGATTGATTTGCGTGGTCAGCGTCTTATAGACTTGAATCATGGATCAACACTCCCCGCCACACGCGAACCCAAACCCGCCAGTCTTTTAGGTTTGAGTCTGTCTACCCCCACCGGTTTCGACAAACTCCTGAAATCCTTTCCAGAAATATTAGTACCACATTTTACTTCTGCAACAAATAAACATGGCGTCGAACACCATATTATTACCACAAGCCCACCTGTGCATGCTCGTGCTCGTCGTTTACCCGCCGATAAATTGGCACAGGCAAAAGTGGAATTCCTTCAAATGGAACAAGCTGGCATCATACAGCGCTCCCACTCCCCGTGGTCTTCCCCCTTACATATGGTTCCGAAACCCAATGGAGGTTGGCGTCCTTGCGGCGACTACCGCCGTCTTAACGAGACAACAGTTGATGACCGATATCCCCTCCCACATATCCAGGATTTTAATTCTAAATTAGCAGGAGCTAAAATTGATCTCGTCCGTGGTTACCACCAAATTCCCATGGCAGCTGACTCCGTCCCCAAGACCGCAATTGTCACTCCTTTTGGACTATGGGAGTTCCTCCGAATGCCCTTTGGATTGAAAAACGCTGCACAAGCATTTCAACGACTTATGGATGGCATTTTTCGTCAACTTGATTTCGTTTTTGTCTATTTGGATGACATTTTGATAGCCAGCTCTTCTGATGATGAACATTTTGATCACCTTCGACAAGTTTTTGACCTCCTTTCTGCTAACGGTCTTGTTATCAACAAATCGAAATGCGTTTTTGGAGTTACCGAACTCGACTATTTAGGCCATAAAGTCACAATTAAAGGGATCCAACCTTTACCTGACCGCATTAAGTCTATTCAAAATTTTCCGATTCCTCAAAACAGACCCGCTCTCCAACGTTTTTTGGGACTCATCAACTACTACCATCGATTCCTCCCTAATATTGCCCATAAGCTGGCTCCACTGCACCTCGCGTCCAGTGGTCGAGGAAAGTCAATAGAATGGTCACAGTCTTGCCAAGAGGCATTCGATTGCGCAAAATCCGCTTTAGCCCACGCAACTTTACTTCACCACCCTCGTGCCAATGCGATCACTAGCATTACAGTAGACGCGTCAGACGTTGGATTGGGTGCTCAACTAGAACAGTTGCATGAAAAAACGTGGGTCCCTATTGCATTCTTCTCTCGCAAATTATCTTCCGCCGAGCGAAATTACAGTGCATTTGACAGAGAACTACTGGCAGCTTACGCAGCCATCCGGCACTTTCGTCATTTTGTGGAAGCAAAACCTTTCACTGTCTATACCGATCACAAGCCCCTAACCTTTGCCTTTGCAAGTTCAGCAGACCGCTCTCCCAGGCAATCACGACATCTTTCCTATATCGCTGAGTTCACCACTGACATTCGCCACGTTCATGGAAAATACAATGTCGTCGCAGACACTCTATCTAGAATAGAATCTGCAGAACTGCAAGACATTGACTTCCAACAATTGGCAAAAGACCAAGCAACTTCTACCGAAATCTTAGCTTACCGTACCGCTATCACCAGTTTATCCCTCAAAGACATCCCTCTAAACAACACTGTCTTATTGTGCGATCTATCTTTAGGAAAACCACGTCCCGTTGTTCCAAAAGAATGGACATTCAAAGTGTTTCAAACAATTCACTCGTTGTCACATGCTGGCCCACGCCCAACCCAACGAGCCGTGGCGGATCGTTTTGTTTGGCACGGCATGAAGAAAGATATCCGACGATGGTGCAAGGAATGTCACGCATGCCAATCGTCTAAAATTCATCGACATGTCCGAGCACCCCTTACTCACAGGCTACCGCCATCAGGTCGTTTCAAAAGCCTACATGTTGATCTAGTAGGTCCGTTGCCCCCCAGCGAAGGTATGACGTATCTCTTTACCATCATCGACCGCTTTACTCGGTGGCCAGAAGCCATCCCCCTTCCCGATTCCAAAGCCAAAACATGCGCCAAAGCTCTGATCAGACACTGGATATCACGTTTCGGTCTCCCAGAAGACATCACGTCTGATCGAGGCGCACAGTTTACTTCCTCACTGTGGATCGAACTTGGTCAAGTCCTTGCAGTGCAGTTACACACCACCACCGCTTACCATCCGCAAGCTAACGGTATGATTGAAAGGTTACACCGTCAACTCAAGAGCTCCCTTAAAGCTCGGACTACAGACCCGCATTGGATGGATCACCTTCCTTTGGCACTGCTCGGCATCCGCGTGGCCTGGCGTGAAGAACCGGGATGCTCCCCAGCAGAATTGGTTTATGGTTCCAGTCTTCGCCTTCCAGGGGAATTCGTCGACCAACAAAATTCTAGAAATACCCAACCCTCTGAAGATTTTCTTCGTCACCTTCAACGTGCAATGCATACATCACTACCAACACCAGCCATTCACCATTCAAAGCCATCGTCATACATTCCCCCCACACTCATGCAAAGCAAATTTGTCTACGTACGTGTTGACAGCCATAAGAAACCATTACAGCGTCCCTATGATGGACCATTTCGCGTTATCTCAACCGGCGACAAAACTTTTGTGCTCGACATTAACGGTCGACAAGAAAAAATTTCTGTCGATCGATTAAAACCAGCATTCATTGAAAACCATTCCCCTCCTAGTGTCGCCACTTCTTCCACAATGGACCCCAAAACTCCATCCATGACAACCACCCACCCTACCAGATGCAGAAGACAACGTCGATTTCCCAGACATTTGAACACTGACTACGTTTGCGCAATGACGTAGCACGCCGCTCCTTATTGCTGGGAGGGGGCCATGTGGCGACCAGTGATCGTTGTAAATATACGCATAACTTTTCGTTTTTATTTAACCACGTCGCTATGACGTAATAATGCTGCGGTTACGCTTTGTTTTCTTTGTGTGTATGCCAGTGAGTTAGTAGAGTGATAACTTAGAACGAGTAGCTGAATAAAACTGGTTGTTGATTTATTGATTGATTTCTTTATCAGGAAGTAGCTATAATACTTTTTCTTGTTCTCTCGCGCTACTGATATCGCACGGTTGTTCAGACTTATTGTGCAACTTCACCGTTTAAATCACATTGGGAAATGGACAAAACTTTTTCGCCATGTTATTTTTCAAGTCAAATAATCTATGTGGAAGCGGTAGAATTTTCGCGCTTCTGCTTCCGCTTCCACAGAAAAAGGACCGCTTCCACATCCCTGATACAAATTCATTTAAATTTCATAGTTTCGTTCCATGAAATCATATTATAAAGAAAAGGTATCGGTAATATTCTATAGCCTATTTCTAGTTAGAAAAAAAATAATTGGGCGATCACACCCAAGGTGGAAATAGTATTTGTTTTTATATCAATCTGGTAGCTGAAAATCGGGTGGGGGGGGCTCATTTTATCTCCACCTTGCCACGGCAGCGTGTTGGACTTGCATTTTTTTATCAAATATCACTTTTTCTGCAGCTGGTTTTCCTGCAAAACTAATCAATAAAAAGTTGATTTTAAAATCGTTTCATAAAAAAAGTTGATGCTGGTTTGCAACTATTTAGGCTATTCGTCACTGAATTCGTGACACAAACCACTTTCAATAAAAACTACAGCATTCCATGGGCCTATTCTATTTTTGAGCTGTGATTAAACGATAATTTTTTTTCATATACTTTGTTGAAACTGTTATTGGTTTTAGACTGAACTAGTTTGCGTGGCCGGAAGGGCCACCATCAGTAATGTAGAGGTTAGTAATATCCGGCTTCACCCAATGGATAGTTTTAAAAAGTTGTTTTTTAACATAGTCAAATCTCGTTCCGAAGCAAAACTAAAGTTTTTGAAACGCAATCGATAACAAAAAAGCATTATGTGGGATTGCGCATTGCCACTACACGTCTACCGAATTCCTCAAGTCCCTGGTGACGCAGGGGCGTATCCATAAATTTCAAAGGGGAGGGCCGCAATTTAAAACCTAGACAGTTAAAACTTTTTTGGTGAGACAAGCTTTTGTGCTTGTATCAGCTCATGCAGGGCTTCGCCTTCCAACCTGTGCGGTTTGCCACATTTCACCATTTAATACTTTAATTTTCTTTATATTGGTGTATCCTTTATGTGGAAGACAGGTGGCCCAGACACCTCGGAAATGGCAACTACCAAGCGAGTGCAGACGTCCCGTCCCAAATATAGCGATGCAATTCGCTTTCTTGTGAATGGAGGATAAACATCTAGGCCTTCGGTAGTTTTCTGCGTTTGCTCAGTGCTGCAGTTTAACGCTACGCTCTATTTATATCGGACTCCAATAGTCCACATCACAAAAAACGTTAAAACAAAACACATATACACAAGCAATCAATTACACCCATATAGTTCCCTCCCGCTGAAAAATTAACAGGGGGACCAGCATTAGGTTAATAAATCTGTACAGTGGCATTTTATCATAACTCCCGATAAGCATATGAAAGAGGAATTCAAAGATGTGCTATATGCCTTGAATTTTCGAGGTATTACATTGAAGATGAGGGAGTGTAGGCAGTAGCCATAGGCATACTTGACGAGCATTGTGAAAAGAATGCAATGAGTCAGAATGCAAAGAATCAAGCACTTGTTCCGCCAGTTTTATCAAAAAGTATTAGCATAGTAGACCGTCGTTTTGCCATAGCACGGCAGCAAGAGCAATCACACAAAACTCGTTTAGTCCCATAACCTTTTATTACTACAATAGAGTGGTCAGTAACATCACTATTAACTTAAAAGCAACCTAAAAGCACATTATTCTTGTGCGAAGGAATTGTAATGTCTTACATTAACCGATACGGTACATTAAGCTTATTCAAATATTGTTTTCTTTACACTTATTCAGTTATGAAAAAAAATATGAACTAAAACTGCTAAGCTACACCTACAATTTTACATTGTGTTGATCTTTCCAAACGCTTGTGCTTTTAGTTTAGTCAACTATAGGCGGCTAAAGCAACAATATCTTTACATTGAAGTTTGTATATGAATTATGATGTATGTAACTTGTGTACGAAACAGGGTTGTGGAGGCGCAGCCAAAATCGCGCCACTCCAATTCTGCCCTTTGCAAAAAATGGTTTTACAACCAGATCAAATTGTTCTTTCGACAAATTTATTGTTCAAACTGGACGTTTCGCTT
Organism: Trididemnum clinides; assembly: GCA_963675345.1. Taxonomy (NCBI): domain Eukaryota; kingdom Metazoa; phylum Chordata; class Ascidiacea; order Aplousobranchia; family Didemnidae; genus Trididemnum; species Trididemnum clinides. Next base: position 14,089,029 of record OY776300.1, on the reverse strand, counting down.
CCCTTAGTTACCGGGGAGCTTCTTCAGAATACGGTAGATGTTATAAGTGAGGTAAGATATCAGTGAGATTCACACTGATAACATCTACCGTATTCTGAAGAAGCTCCCCGGTCACTAAGGGGAGAGAAACGTCAAGTTTGAACAATTAATTTGTCAAAAAAACGACTTGATCTGGTTGTAATATTATCACACTCGAAAAACGAGAAATGCCTGCTATATTTAAAAAATGGTTTACCAAACAGCCTATAAAAATGCATGGTGTCCGAAAAGTTACTGTGTAGTAGAAAATATTTTTAACAATGGCTGGTTTTGTGACACAATTTGAGGTGCTAATATAAAAACAAGTTAGTCATTATAACAACAACTGGTCATTTATTATATATCCAAGTCAATACATTTGTACACCAATGGTACTGACAATTAAGCAGCGAGAATTCTTAGTTGAGCATGTATTTCGTAATGGTGGAAAATACTTAAATACTGTGCAAAAAAAGATTTTTCAAGCAATTTCCAGATGCAGAGGCGCCTCACAGAAATGCTGTGGGACGTTTGATAAAAAAATTTTGCCAAACTGGCGATGTAAAAGACGCTCTCGAACTGGTAGGCCTTTAACCACAAATGAGAAAGCTATGGAGATCCAGGAAATAATAATGAAGAGTCCAAAGAAAAGTCTGTAAGACAATAACCCAACGGGCCCCACAAAAAAAGTTACATTTTGCATTACAAACAATTTGCATGCATTACAAACTGTAGTATTGTAAACAAATATAGCCTCGAATGAATAAAAATTGTATTGACTAAAAGTTTTTTAATAAACTTTACTGTAAATACATTACATTTTTATGAACCCATACTCCACAGTAATTTTCGGACATCCTGTATAACCTTCCTATTATGTAGAGAAGTGTGACGTTGCTGCCACAGTGCTCGATAACGACCAAGGTTAGATCTATTCGTATATAATTGAAAACACTACACGTCAGGATAAAATAATAAAACCACTACAACTATTTTGCCAAGCGGCTCATCATGTGGCAACTGGCTATAACTTTATTATTATCTTAATTTACTCAAGAACGAAAATATTTTCCGCAAGCACTTCGACGCTGATTAGGTTTTAAATATGCCTTAACGCTTCTTTTAAGTATTCTGTAGTCGCCTTAAGCATGTAAACAACTTGTTTGTTGCGCTTACAACTTGCAAAGAAAAATATTTTTAGATTTTGTTGGGAACTTATTTCAGTTTGCTACCTCACCAATCTGATACTAGTATCCTAGGCTAAAACTGGTCTAGTAGCTTAGTAAACCGGCTTGCTGGCAATATATTTAACTGCTAGCACCTAGACTATAGCTTCTAGCCTAAGCTAACGCCCGGTTATACAGTAGCTTGGGCCCTCTGTACCTTCCACAAAAGTTCCTGTGATAAACTACTTGTCTGAAGTCTTTTTTTGAACAACTAGCTTGAACTTTCACCTGATTATTCCATCTTCACTCTGCTAGCTTGTACGTTAAGATTTTATATTGACTTCGGTAAATTGGCACCAACAATGTAGAACTTGCAACCGTGACTGGTTTGTTCATTTATTTCTCTCCTAACATGCTTATTTTTGTTAGTTGCGTCATAGTCATAAATCTCACAAAATATTGAAGTTAACGGAAAATCATGAGCTAAAAAAATTTAAAAGTTTTTCACAAAGAAATTTATTATACGCTGATTCAGCGGGCGGGTAGGGCGCGGTCCAGCGCCCTCTGGAAACGTCCCTATAACGTCTTATTTTCCCTGTTTTCTTTGTAGTCGTTCTCAGACTTAGCAAACTTTCCGTCAAATTCAGCTAGTGCTTGAACTGAAATCATATCAAAGTTGTGGAAGGGCTCTGAAGTAACTGATACGTATTTTCAGGATTAAGCTATTCAATAGTAGCACCAGTACTTACGCCTTTTTTACAACTGTTGGTCTATTTGTATGAGCTGATGCCTCTGGTTGCGAGCATGTTGCTTGGTCTTGACATGAACGAAGCCAAGCAAAGAGCAAAATAACCCAAAATGAAGCACTCACAGTTAAGTTATCACAATAGTAGGGCCCCCATCAGTAATATCGGTTCACTCATCTGATATTTGTGAGAACACTACTAAAAAGTTAATGAGTTGACATAACCGATTCCCGTTCCATAATCAAAAGCAGGCTACCTTTTTGTAAAGAAAATCGACAAAGCCTTTAAAAACAAAACCCAATTGGGGTTGCGCATATATTTCTCCAAAAGTTATACGAGTTCTTGGCTACGTCTTGCTTGCCCTGCTGCTTCCTACTTAGGAACTGGAGTTGCTCACTATTGAAACAGCCAACGATTTCAAAAAGTTTTATTCGTTCATTATTGATGAATCTTTTTGCAAATAAGATAAATAATGCCAAAAAACCATGCTTTCGAAGAAAAATAGACAAAATGTAGCAAAGAACTAACTTTGTTTAAAAATTGCAAGTTCTTTAGGTCTAGTAGGAAAAATTTTCCACTAAAAAAGGAAATGATGTATGCAGAGACGTAGCAGCCGCCCCCCAAACCTCCCAATTGGGGGGGCCCAGGCCAACTTTGGGGGCCCAAGTTAGTCTGAAATTGCTTTTTGGCTACGTGACTATTTTCAGTTCAGCAGACTTGTTTACAACCGATTTAAACTGTAGGAAGAAATTGGCTTGTGACATCATAAGTGAATGCAACGTCATTTTATCTCGCAGAATCTAGAATATTTCGATTGATTTTCTGGTAGAATCTTGAATATTCGATTGACGTAACAATGCCGTTGTTACGCAACAATCATAGAATGGTCTGGAATTCTGTTTGGCTATAAATACCGGGACAATATATATACACTGCAGAGTGCAGATAAAGTATTTTATTGACATTGTATAGAATGAAACGTTCAAAACGTGGTGCTCAAAAGAGAAAAGAAGCAGCCACTGCTCGAGATGCTGTAGCGAAATTGCCCAAGATGACAGATTTTTTCAAGATTACTGAGCAGAGTAGACCTGGCACTAGTACCGAGAGGGATGAAGAAAACTATAGTGTACAAGGAAAAGAAGACTATGACGATCAGCATCAAAGTGATTGTGAATTTCCAGAAAATGTAAGTTGTGATTTACCTGCCAATACGCAACCTTCAATATCAAAAATATCTGAATCTCAATTTACCCCTATCCCTGATGACCCATGTAAATGGCCTGAAAGTATTTCTGATGCTCAACGATGTGATATAGTGAAGTGTGGACCACATCAACTAATAATGAATTTTCCATATAATAACACAACTCCAAGGCGACGTTTTTCCTCCAACCATTATAAACGTGTGTTACCTAATGGTAAAAGTGTTTCACGGTCGTGGCTAGTTTATTCTGGGGAATCAGATCAATTTTTTTGCTTTTGTTGTAAGCTATTTGGAAAAACACTAAGCCCCTTTTGTAGTGGTATAAATACATGGGAGGGTTTTTCGAAAAAACTGAAAGACCATGAAAACGGCATTTCCCACCAACAATGCTGCAGTCAATGGATGTTGCTAGCTGAAGGGATAAGAAATTCATCCACTATCGACAAACGCGAGATGAATATTTTTTTCAATGAAAGACGTTTTTGGAGAAATGTTTTAGAGAGACTTATCGACATTGCCTTGTTTCTATCGGAAAGGAATCTTGCTTTTAGAGGATCTGAAGAAGTCTTAGGATCTCCTCACAATGGAAATTTTCTGGGTATATTTGAGCTTTTGGCAAGAAGAGATCCGATCCTAAAAGAGCTTCAAGACAGAATCAAGAATAAAAACACTAAAGATCACTATTTGAGTCCTACCATACAAAATGAACTAATTGAATTGCTAGCGACAGAAGTTGAAAAAGAAAATTTACAGCAATTGAAATTGGCAAAATATTTTTCTATAATTTTGGACTGCACTCCAGATATGTCACATCATGAACAAATGTCTGTCATTCTCCGTTATGTACTATGTAATGAAGAAGCTGCTGTTGTTAAAGAAACATTTTTTGGCTACTTGAGAATAAGTGACAGTACTGGGAAAGGCTTGTTGGACGCTTTCTTAGAAAAAGCGACCGAACTGCAACTCGAATTGTCTGATTGTCGAGATCAGTCATATGATAATGGTGCTAACATGAAAGGAAAACATTCTGGGGTCCAAGCAAGAATGCTAGACATCAATCCCAAAGCTGTTTACGTGCCCTGTGCAAACCATACCCTTAACTTAGTTGTTGTTGACAGTGCTAATTGATCGACGGAAGCATTGACATTTTTTGGAGTACTTACAAGGTTGTATGTGCTGTTTTCTTCCTCTGCTCAGCGTTGGGAAATTTTGAAGAAACATGTGGAGCTGTCCATAAAGCCACAATCTGATACTCGTTGGGAAAACAGAATTAAATGCATCAAACCTCTTCGATACAATTTAAAAGAGGTGTTGCTGGCACTGAAAGACTTGGAAGCCATTTCCATAGAAAGAAAAGATGGAAGAGCTGCCTCAGAAACAAAATCGTTGATAGCTCATTTATCAAAATGGAGTTTTCTTTTGTCGGTGTTTATTTGGTATGATATCCTATTCCAAGTCAATAAAGCAAGCAAGATTCTTCAATCGTATGGAGTCTCCCTTCATACAATGGAAACGGAAATCCAGGCAACTGAAAAGTTTTTGCAAAACTATCGCACAACGGGTTATGACAGTGCCGCAACATCTGCTGTTAAAATAGCACAGGAATTGGATATTGATCCTTCTTTTCCTCCGTCAAGAAGTGGAAAGAAAAGAAGATTGTTTGATTACCAAGGTGAAGAGGAACAACGAGCTACTCCTGAACTGAAATTTAAAAGCAACTTTTTCTATCCATTAGTAGACCAGGCTATTAGGTCAATAAAGGAGCGCTTTAATTTGTTACGTGAGGTTTCTTCCGCCTTTTCGTTTTTGTACACACGAGACAAACTTTTGCTTGTGCAACAAGAAAATGCTCTTCTTACTTGCTGTAAAGAGTTCCAAAAAAAGTTCGGTGACATTGATTCTGATGAAATGAGCGCTGAGCTACAGCGGTTTGTTTTAATTTTACAAAAAAAACGCAATCTCAATACGGCTCAAGACTTTCTGAACTATCTTCTAAAGACTCATTTATTTGAATTGTATCCGAATGTGTACATCGCACTTCGAGTCTTACTAACTTGCCCCGTGACTGTTGCCAACGCTGAAAGAAGCTTCAGCAAATTGAAACTGATCAAAACTTTTAATAGAACGTCTATGACAGACAGTAGACTATCTTCATTAGCCATGTTGTCAATCGAAAATGACTGCGCCCGATCTCTTGATTATGACAATGTCATAACAGCATTTGCGAACAAAAAGGTTCGCTCCAGACTATTTAAATGATACTGTGTTTTTATAACTTTTTCATGTTTTTCAGTGTCATTGCTTTCGTTTCGCAGTGTCTGCATAAATGTCCTACTGAACTCTGGCATTGGTGCCGAATTTTTTATGACTTGCACCTTCGGTATCGGCATGCTTTATTCTGACATTAGCCTGTTTACTTATGTACAAATTGTGGTGTATTTTCTTAATGCAGCTTTTCAATTTTACACCTCTAAAGTGATATGACCTGTGCGCAGGGGCTCTTGCGCTTACTTTGGGGGGGGGGCCCGAAGTTGGAGTGCTACGGGACTGGATGTATGGCAATTTACTTGTGATCAGCCATTATAAACTGATGCTTGTAATTGCACGTCGCCGGAAAGCAAATTTGCTACACTTTTAAATGACCCTAACTGTTAGTCCGTTATTATAATCTTAAGTAGCCTATTAAACTTACCTGCTTTTACTCATCTTACCACTCTTGGGCGGGGGTAATAAGTTACGCAACACGTCTTATAAAGTTTAATATTTTTTAGTATAAAAATGAAAAGTAAATATGCATGTTATATAGCTCAGGGGTGGCCAACCTTTTCAGTCCATGCGCCAAAATTTTTCGCCACACAAGCATTCATTTGAAGATGCGCCACACAAACATTCATAGCTTTTCATTGCTCTCAAACGTGTAGTAATATATTTATACTTTGAAGTCAAAACAAGGCCATATTCAGCGGTGATCTCCAAAAAAAAAAAGGTCATCCCCTGTTTCGCTCCACCTTTTCCATCACTTTTGGCTTAAATATGCCACCAAACGTGAGGCCAACCAAGTGCGGACTTTTTTTTTTTTGGAGATGTTATTGGAGTGACAAATTTTTCGGCCAGATGAAAGGACACTTACCCAAATTGCCCGAAAAATCTTAAACCTGGAATGCGCCACCTCTAAACATGCAATGCGCCACGGTTGGCCACCCCTGATATAGCTTATCATCGGAATTGCCTAGAAATACCATTTAATTACATAAGCAAATTTTGAAATTCAGTGGGGAAATGAAATCACAAGTCAATTTTTAAGTAGAGTGATTTTGTGAAAACTTTGCAATTTTCGAAAAAAGATTATTGTAAGATGATATCTGCTAGCAAAAGAGTTGTTCGTACCAGACAGCACTATGACATCGAGGGGCGCAATTAAAAGCTTGTGAGAAAAAAGCGAAGAAACATCCTTAGAAGGCTTTAAATGCTTAAATAAAGAATGTGTTGTTGCATTCTCATTGCAACTTTAATTGTTGTAAAAGTTTTTATTATGAAACGCACGTTGTTAATATCTCCCAAAAAAGCTATTAATTGTGTTTCCACGATTTTTGAGAAAGTTGTTTTTGAGAAAATACAGAAAACAAATCGGGTAATTTTGGACCCCAAACAGATGAATTCTTTTGTGAGTTGGTAAGATGGGGGCAGGCTTTGAGCAAAAAACGGTTTTCCTCTGTTAAGAAATGCATATTTAAAAAAATTATCTTTGATTATGACGCCCACCCCGGAGTGGTAATCAAACGTGCCTACTTCCATACTTGTACATTCACCAGTTTCGGAGGAATCAAAATAGACACACAGACAGATTTGCGCTTTATAGAGTAGAATTTATGGTAATTTGGCAATTTTGCTACACATACAACAATGCAATCAAGAGGGCACATTTCACATATAGGTCTAACAGTAGGTGCTCTTATGAATTATTCAACATATTATTTATCCAAGGGTGATACTAAACAGATATGTTATGTGTGGTTCACAGATGATAGGGTAGCACAGACAAAGTAGGCAGCAATGCCAGCTAAGCCTTTAATATGCCCACTACCCTTGTACTATGTCTGTTTAGTCTAACTGTTTATCAAAACCCCTAGCTTAGCTCGTATTGCCGAGGAAATCATCTAAATTTTCAATTTAGGTCAGCATACATTAGATATATGCCAAGCTGTTCAAAACTTTCACGAAACACTAATACAAATGATGATCAAATAAAATATTACAGCACAGTATTTATGCACTATACAGATAGTAGACACGAATTACAAATATAGCACTGGTGACACTTATCGAAATTGCAAAGCATAAAATCATTGAATTGAAAACAATTGACCAATGATCAGTAATAAATTGCATTGCAGTATAATAAGTATGCATAGAACAAGTATTAAATTCTTGAGCGCTTTAAAAAAGATGTAACTATTTTGAGTGGTCTTTATTCAGACAGACCATAAAAAAATAAGTTTAACACTCGAGATACAGTAAATGCAGTTGAAAAGATTGGATTATGAGTAAAAGTCAAACAAACTTCTTGAGTACTTGAATCTTAACTTCTACAGTCAACATCTGGCTGACCAATAGGCCTACTAAATAAAGCAGCTTGGTTTTAGATAGCCAGTATCATATAGGCAAATTTTACATCAAAACATGCTCCAAAACTATTTCAATGCGACAAAACTGTTTTGTCTCAAATACTAAGTTTTATTCACTCTTCCTCCTATTTTTTGGGGTAAAAATAGCTGCTGTTTTCCTTGAGTGTCTCATTGCTTGAACAAACAGGCTTTGTTTTAAAGTGGTGCATTAGCCACCGTTTAAGTAAACTACGTCAAGTTTTTACGACCGTATTTTTCTTTTTAACAATGTATAAAAAAATCAACCTGGACCCTGTCAGACTTTCTATTTGCTAGTGTTTTTAAGCAATGACTTCTTTGTATCAGCTTATCTGTGTAAACTAAGCATTATTACAGGTTTTTGATAGCAGCTATTTCAAGATGCCAAGCAAAAACATAATTTTTTCAAGCAATAGTATTACTTGCTAACTTACTGTTTCGTTTTTTCCCGCGTTTGTTCCAATCAAGTTTTATATTTTTAGCCAGCTCATTAAATTTCCTATCTGATTATGTCTAGTGAAAATTATAGGTTGCTTTTGCACAACAGAATGACATTTATTTTGCTGTGCACATCCCTTTCTTGACTACTTATACTAAATTTTGAAACTGTGTTTAATAGTTAATGATTAGCCTTCTACTGAGGCATTTGTGTTACTTTTGTGGTGGTGTAAACATATTTTATTGCTATTTTTTGTTATAATGTTAACCTGTTATTTGTTAAACGTTATTTTGTAATAATGTTGACCAAACGACTGCCGACCCAAACGCCAGTTATCATCACCTAGCACCAATCTTTAGACATTCGTTATGATTATTATTAATAATGCACTCATATTGCGTCCAAAATCTGCAAGCACATAAAGAACTGCTCATTAGTGCCATGGCTAGGGTTGCCAACCGTCCTTTATTTGAACCCCCGGTCCTTGTCCTTTATTAAACTTAGAATTGTCCCTTATTTCTAGAGCTGAAAAAATTTGCAAAAGTACAGTCCAATCGCGGTTGTGTAGCACAACCCATGGAAAACCGGGTGTTGACCTTTTTTTTTTTTTTTGGAGGCCACCATGTCCGCGAGTAGTATTTTTACATGATGGCCTCCAAAAAAAAAGAAAAAAAAAGGTCAACGCCTGATTACCCACCCGGACAAGAACAGAGGGTCTCCAATTGAGGATTGTCCTTTACAATACAGGACGGTTGGCAACTCTAGTCACAGTGTCCTTTATTGAAATTTGTCAAAGTTGGCAACCCTAGCGATGGCATCCGTACAAAACGACTTGCATTCAGCTTGTTATCTCTCTTAGTGAGCTATATTGTTTTAAATAAATTATGCCTACTGCCTCTGCTCTACTTTGCTTCAGAAACAAAGAACAACGTCGATTTTTTATCGACGTTTCAGAAAAACAAATAACGTCAAGGTTGAAATTGCTTCTTTATTATTTCTCAGAATATTAGCAAAGGCCTTAGGGGTGCGAATTGTAAAGCAGAAAGTAAAGTACAATTTTGCAGCGTTTAGAACATATTATAGAGCAACGAAAGCGTTTTTCCTTTTCACAGACAAATTATACAGCAGCGAAAACACGGTGAAGTGCCGTCGGTAAAATAGTGCTACTCCTAAAATAGTGATTCGTGCAAAGTATGTTTGAAAACGTTAGTGGTAATTAGGAAGTAGGGAGATTCAATTTGCAGTAAAAGTTGCTGGTTGTTTATAGGTTGGTCAAGGTTTTGTTTTGCTGTTAAGCGACTTTCGCCACTTTAGAATTACCATGAACGATTTACAAAAGGAGCAATTTTATTGGCAAATTAAATAGAGAGAGTAATGCGAATCACACTACAACACAATAGCTATAAAACTTTTATTATTGGGTGTACCTTCTTTTATTTTTGATTATTGCCTCTATTTGGGATGGCATGCTATGAACCAAGGCTTTGCAAGAATCTGGAAGGGTAACCCCTCTGACATCGTGATCTCACCTGCAAGTTGCTTAGATTTCTACCGGATGAGCACGTGGTCTGGATGATTATGGAACTTGTCCGGAATAGAAGCTTCACGCTCACTACTGGTGACAGCAAGCAAAGCAGGTTAAGACGTTTCCGAAACGGCCTTCCACAGGGATTGGTCATCATCCCCTCCTTTTCAACATCTACACATACCATCTGCCTTCCATGACTTCTCAGAAGTATGCATATGCTGATGACTTAGCATTGCTGTATGCTTCTCGAGATTGGAAAGCAGTGGAGGACACTCTAAGCCAAGACATCACTATACTTTCAGTTTATCTCCGGACTTGGAAGCTGAAGCTCAGCAATACAAAAACGGTGACGGCGGCCTTTCATCTTAACAACTGGGAGGCCAAACGTGAGTTCAATGTTTACCACAATGGCAATCTAATGCCATCCTGTCCAGTCCCAACGTATCTTGGGTTAAAGATGGACAGGTCGCTCACTTTCCGACACCATCTCGAGGCTTTGTGCAAAAAACTCTCGAACCGAGTCGCGCTGTTGAGGCGACTTGCGGGATCCGGATGGGGTGCAGATGCCAAGACATTGCACATCTCAGCTCTTTTCTTGGTCTACTTCACAGCTGAGTAATGCGCAACAGTTTGGTGCCATAGTTCGCATACTCGCCTCATCGACAGCATTCTCAATGATGCTTTGCGCATTGCCACTGAATGCTTGCGTCCCACACCAACGGAGGACTTGCCTGTCCTCGCAGGCATCCATCCAGCTGAGCTCCACCGATTAAGAGCGACACCCCCCTTGACCAATCGTGCTGTCCATGACCCCGACCATGTACTGCACGGACAGTTGGTTGGGCAGCAGGATGCCCACCAGGGGAGACTTAGATTACGACGCCCATTTGTACCTGCTGCGTGGAAGCTATTAGGTAGTTTGTCTGATCTGGACATCCGCATGAAGCAGTGGACGAAGCATATCTGGAACGCGGACTACTTGGAGAGTACTTCAAGGGTCTGCACTTTCATTCCCAGGGTCAGTTAATCAAGGCCACTTAAAATGAGTCTGCCCAGAACATTTTGGGTAAGGCCCAATCGATTTCGGACTTATGTAAGACATTTTTACTTGTCCATGTACAAATGGGGTCTCACTCTACTACCAAATTGCAAATTTGGCGCCACTGAGCAAACTGCAGATCACGTTATATCTTTATGTCTCATACAACATGTACCAAGAGGAACACGAGATCTGCAGGTTTTGGATGACGCAACTCGATATTGGCTTAACACTTACCACTGCCAGCATCTCATATGGCTTCACGAGTTCGTATTATCAATCAATCATTTTATTTTTGCCCAAATCAGCATACATAGGAAATAAATTTGACAACAGTGGACAAAAAAAAAGGAGACGATGGCAAAACGATATACGTTAATACATGCACATGAAAAGAATTTAGATTAAATTTTAAAATAGTGGCATGGCCATTGAACCTGTAAAATAGCAGATGAATAACAACACATATGAAGAAAAGCATATACAGTATGTACAAAGTGTCGCTAGATACAATAAAAACAAAAACTGTCATGTTGTAACCCTAAAATGGGAAGCTATTGGATGCTACACCTTTCCCAAGTGTGACCTGGGAGCAACGACAGCTAAGAAACAACTCGTTTACCTCTCAAGGCACATAAACCCTTTCGCCGGTTGTAGCCTAGTTTTAAGTCATACACCTAGGACTAAATTAACACATAGCTATTATAAAAAAGAAGTTACTGTGGGTTAGTAGTACCGGTATTATGAACATTTTGTCCAGCCAACTTGTCCCAAGATTAAAATCTAAACTTCCGAGGTAATGATTGTAAGTGGTCGGTCAAACCGTATAAGCTTTTACAATTTTATTTCACACTTCAAGTGTGGAAAAGGATAGTACTGAAACACGGTATAGCGGAGCAGCATTTTAGGGTTGGAATTAGGATTAGGATTGGTAAGATTAGAGTCAGGAAGATGACTACAAAACTTGAATTGGAGTTGGTATGAGTTCGGTTGAGGGTTAGATTTAGCGAGAGCAAGAATTAAAATCAGGTTAAAGTTAGTGAGAGTTAGGTTAGGGTTAGTCAACGCTTATTGTTTGAAATGTTTGTGGACCAAAGGTTTAGCACTAATTTACTGTAATATATGTGTAGAACGGACAATATTCCACAAGGGTAAGTTAGGCAACATTCCATATGGGTTTAGTCTGGGGAATTTCCATGTGTTGGTCGTATCCTTTAATAAAAACATCAGATCTGCTTTTCTATGCTATGTTTGATCCAGGCAGAGCCATAAGATTTAGTGGTAGCTCTAACCCACACCATGCACACTGGTAGCCTACTTGAGCATTCACTTCATAGTCTTTTAATATCAAGTCTGACGCTCAATCTTTTAAGCAACTCTGCAGGTTAACCAGTTGTTGGCTTCTGCAGTCAGTAGAGTGTGTGTGGCAAATGCAAATAGGCTTGCTGTATATGCCTTTGTTGTTGCTGTTATTACAAGCCATATGAGATTGAAGTGCTCTGGTGCCTGGTTTGATTCCTAAGCAAAGCTTAAACTGTTGAAGTCAAAAAATATATTTTCCTACTTTAACACTTGCCCTGATATGTGCTCCATGTGTAGACTTATGACTTGGCCATTTCACTTTTAATTTCAATCTCTTTTTACTTTGGTAGTGGCTATTTTGAGTCGACGGCAATTTTCTCTTGGAATTTATTTTGCCGTAATCACTCATATGTGTTTATATAGCCAAATTTGCTACTATTACATCAGTGACACTGTGGTGTAGTGGATAGAGCACTGGTCTTGAGATACCATAGTTGTGGGTTCGAATCTCAGCTGGCAGGGCTTTAAAAGAAAGGCAGTGTACACCGAAGGGGCAGGCCCGGTATGTAAATGTACAGGGCAGTGTACACTGGAAGGGAGTGTACAGGGTAGGGGAAAAATCATTTACGTTTGTAAACTTTAATTATACCGTTGAATTCTGTAACTGTGTAATTCATTAGTTGAAATTCATAAATTTTGAAACATAGCTTCATTGATTTCTGTAATTGTCAAAATGATAGAATAGAAATATATTTGATAATACTTAGGTTTTTGTGTTACGTGCGTTAGGTGACTGATCCTGACAACCTGATCCATGTTCTGACCTGTTGCATGTATCATGCCTTCATATTTTTTCCAATAAAGTGTACAGCCTATCTACTTACGCTAGCCCTTGTCCAGTGATCTGTAATGTACTATATGTTTTGACTTCTTTTGTACACATTGTGATACAAGTAAGACCAAAAATGCATTAGCTAATTATTGTATAGCTATTATATTACTTGCCCAGTTTCCTTTTAATTTTCCTTGAATTGAATTGGTACTTTTTTTGGGAAAATGTTATAATTTTGTTAGCAAATCAGGGCACATGTTTTCATACAACAGCAGTAGCACTTTGTAGTATTCAGATGAATTCTGGGATCATCAAATTAAATTCAAAAACTTTAGTTGGGATTGTTGGCTAGCTGCATAAGTGTGGTAGCATTTTGGGGAGAAATTAGCTAAACTATGAAATTTCGTCCATTTAGTAGTACAATATCCAGCTCATGGCCAAAAATTTTTTGTACCTGCAAAGTTGTCAAAAACTTGGTAGAAACCATGGTTCACTGTGTGGATGCTGTACAATGGATGAACAGCATTGCATGTGTAATGTTTGTGTTACTGTCAGTGTGAACTTTTGAGGGCATGCTTCAGTGCATCGGACTTTTTATCAAAAGACTGTGTGTTGAATACTAAGAATGTTATCACCAGGTGAAACTGCTGTTGGCTTTAAAGCTTTCTTCTCGGTTTCATACTAAGATTTGTGCCAATCATGACAACATGTATGAATGACTTCTTGAAAAATATACGTTCATTTCACATTCTCTTGAACTCTTCTATGTTCTTGTGCATATAATTAAGTTCATTTCAGTTATGTGTTATATTTTTGTTATTAAAAAATAATTGTGAAATCTGTTGCTTGTAGTTCAGTGAAATTGCCAAAAAAAACTACGAGTTGTAACATGCAAACAGTGTTGCAACATGCAAAGTAGTGTTGCAACATGCAAACAAAAATTTTTTGCAATGCTATTTTAGAACAAAAAATATGTGCCTGAAAACTGAGACCTTACTGCTCACCAATTTTCATTCATCCACTAAATTAAAGGTATTTTTTCAGGCGTTAACTTGTCTAGAAGTTGTCACGGCTGCTTTATAAAAATTTGTGATATATTCCAGTATGGCTTGCTGTATGGAGCATCTGACTCAACATTGAAATACTGCTGGTGAAATGCTTAGAGCATTATGTTATCTGCAGCATTGTTGTTTGCTTTGAAGCTCACGTGGCATGTTCAAAGTGTGACTCTAGCAGAGTGTGACAACACTTACAGGTGACATCTGACTCTATGAACAATAGGTCACGTCATTTCATGATATCCCAAACTCTATGTCCTCCTAAGTGCAATGGGTTGTTTTAGTTTTCATCTCTTCGTTTCATTGCTTCACTATATTGCCCATATGCATGAAAGGGCTATTGTTTTGTTTTAGGTTAGACTTCAGTTAATATGTGTCCTTTATTAAACTTAGAGAAAACCTTTAGCTTACCAAGAGACAGACTTGTTTTACAATATGTGACATTCCTCTCTTGGCGATAGACTTAATACACAACTTTTATAGGTGTATCAGAATTGAGTGTAATCACAAAAAGAATTTATAGGTTTTTCACAGTAAACTGATTTAACTCTAAACTAAATAGTATTGACTGCTATGAATGAAATATCATTAAAATGTTTAAGGGATGTGATTGACCATGCTATAAAGCAGCTTCAGTTAAACAAATGGAAACAGAAAGAAACTGCAAATATTGTTGAAATGGAGATACCTTTAAAAACATCCATAGCATTTATTGAAGAACCTATCACATATGATTCTTTTTTTTCTGAATACTTGATTCGCAATGTACCTTGTGTTTTTGGTAAATGGGCAACCAAAGACTGGCCAGCTTTGGAAAAATGGACAAAAGTTATTGGTGACCAATCAGTACCTGATTTTTCACATCTGAAACAGGTATGCCAGAATGCAACCGTTAGTGTTTCAAATTGCGGAAGCAAAAACTTCAATGCCCATGAGTGCACTGAATGGTCTTTTTTAAATTATGTTTTATACTTTGAGGAATTTCAGAAAAACAGTTTTGCATTGCGTGAGCCGTGTTTCTATTTAAAGGATTGGCATTATTTTAGAAGTTATCCCGAAGATCATGTTTATAAAATTCCTGTGTATTTTTCATCAGATTGGATTAATGAGTTGTGGGAAAATGGTCTTCCTCCTTTTCAGGACGATTTTCGATTTGTATATATAGGCCCTAAATCTTCATGGACTCCATTCCATGCTGATGTGTTTAGATCTTTTAGTTGGTCAGCAAATGTGTGTGGAAGAAAAAAATGGTTGCTTTATCCTCCTGGTGTTGAATGCCATCTAAAACATAAAACTGGCCAGCTTCCTTTTGACATTAACAGTGATGTTGGTTTAAATTTGAAACCAATTGAAGTGATTCAAGAAACTGGTCAAGTGGTGTTCGTGCCCAGTGGATGGTATCATCAAGTTCACAATATGGAAGATACCATATCAATTAACCATAACTGGTTCAATGGTTGCAATCTTTACTGTGTATGGTCATTTTTTAAATCAGAGTTAACTGATGTTGAGCATGAGATTCATGATTGTCGAGATATGATGAGTGATAAAGAATGGATTGAACAATGCCAAACGCTAATGAGAGCTAATACAGGTCTTAATCTCCATGATTTTTTTGCAGTTTTGAAAAATATTTTAAAGTTAAGAGAATCATCATTGGCATTAAAGATAAGCGATATGGAAAAGTCTACTTTTTCTCAAAAACTTATCTGTGCTTTTGATGACTCGGAAAAACCAGCTATTCCTGAAGGTACTGATGTCACAGTGGAAAAGCTTTTATCGATGTTTTCTATTTTATCAAATGCAATTAACAAAATTTGTGAATCAAATAATAGTGAACATGAGACCGTTCCTTATGAAATCATAGATCTTTGTTTTATGATTCCTGTGTTGATAGACATGCATAATTATTATCAATTAAAACAATTACCTGAAACACCACAGTGCCATTGCTTATTGCGAAGATGCTATTACATTCTTGTTAATTATATAAAAGTACTTGGTGAATGTGAAAAACTAAAATAACCTTATGCGGTATATTTTGATTTAAAATCGCTATTTCATTTTATGCTTGCGATTGCGTTTGGGTTTGTCAGGACCTGTGCTTACGTTTAGAACTTTACAGAGATGTAGCTACTTCAAATTCGCAGGTGTTTTCAAGTTGCATTTTTGTTTTATCAATGAAGACACTTTTGGTATGTCCTGAGCATGAAAATTGCAATCTCTTAATTGCTAGTCAAAAGTTTTTCTGCTGATTCAGCTACAGTGTGAGGTGCTGATATATCATTCACGTGCATTTTTACTGCAAGTTTTAATAAAGTGTAAATATAGTTAAAGTTGAAGGTTGTTAGTGGAACTTTAAGTAGTTTTATCAGAGTATAATGGTTTTATGCAAAAAGCAGATTTACCAAACGCATTAATTTAGTACTTGTACGAGTATGTCTTCAAATTTTTTTATATCACATTTTGGTTTTATTTTTCAAAAGTTTAATTTGTTTTTCAGTGTAGTGAGCCCAGTGCATCATTACTAATTGCACTTATTGGTATTATCATGCCTATGAGTTGTTCGGTGAAAGGATGTCCCAATCTAAAGGAAGTTAACGATTGCAACAGGTCATTTTTTTCTTTTCCAAAAGATCCATATTTAAGAAAAAAATGGGAAACTTTTGCTGATGAAAATCGTGACTGGTCAAAACTAAAGGTGACAAAACGAATATGTTCCGATCATTTCACTGCTGACAATTTTGATAATAAACTGCAGTTTGATATGGGGTTTTGCAATAAATTGTTAATATCAGCCAATGCAGTACCATCCATATTCCCAGAAAGTAGAAAACCTGTTAATCGAAGACTCAAAAAGAAGCCACCAGAGCCAGAAAATGTAGAAAAAGCAAAACCAACTAAAGGCAAAAATAGATTAATTGTAAAAGTAAGTCTTTACCGTAAGTGTTATTGCTTGCTTTTTTTTATGTATTTTTATATCAACGGAATCTTAAAATTTTCTTCTGTTGTTGTATGATTTAAAAGATATAGTAACGCTTGCTAGCAATCCAGAGGTTTCTGAACCTTCCAGTCAAAATCATGTTTTTTTGTTGAAAAAATTGGAGGGTTGCAAAGCAACAGGCAGGTGCGTTCTAACGGATGGAATTGTCGGTAGTTTTGAAATAAGAAATTTCGTAAAAAAATAGTCTTTAAAAAATATAGTTTTTACATGTTTTGAATTGGAATGATTTTCTTTTCTATTTGATACAGCCTTACTGATGAAATTTACAGCAGTAGTTCTCAACCGGTTGGCTGTGGTCCACTATTGGGCCACTGTACATAAGTCGGGTGGGTCACGGCTTTAATTTTATCTCGGAAAAACTTTGAAATTGGGTAAAAGTGACATAACTAAAATCGAGAAACTCTTCCATAGCCGATGGATGCAGAGCTTTATGAAGTGGGCTATGACAATAGAAAGATTGATAGCCCCTGCATCACAGCATATGTGTGTTTTTCAAATGTTAAAGAATAAGTGGGCATCGGCTGGGCTAGCTTTTTGTTGATTGGTGTTCATACAATGCATGTTGTGTAATTTATTTTTTTGTCAGCCAAATGGTTGACTTGGTCAAAGCATTGCTTTTCATTCACAATCATTTCATAAAATCCCAAGATGACTAAATTGTTGTGCTTTTCTGAAAAGCAAACTCTTGTTTGTTCAGTTCTAGCGAACACTAGATGCATTGAAAGTAACTTTGAAACCCTGAAGTAAGTCTAAACATTTGCTTATGTTTATCTCCGCTGATACTACTCTACGAGTCTGAAGGATACACATGTCATAGATAAAGCAAATCGTCTAAATAAACTTCTTATTTCAGTCGCCAATTACTCCCAGAAAGCGGAAAAATAAACCTGCGTCATCTGATGCAAGTGATTCTACCACTTATGAATCCATTTCCGAAAGATCTCAAACAGTATGTTATATTTTGAAATTTATCCAGTTTGATTTTTAAATTAAATGAGTTGAATTTTGTAATTAGCTTAATGAAAAAAAATGTTTTCAACATTGCAGTAGGTCATGAGCTCATTTGCACAGCAATTGAAAGAAAAAGTTTTGCTCTGTTCTTGAGTTTTCTAAAAAAGAATGTAAAATTTTTACCTTTCTTCAGAGTGTAAAGCTGTGATGGCCTTGTCTGGGCAGCTTTTGCCAATTTTTGTGTAAAAGTTTATTTAGGAGGCAAATAAAACTTGTTTGCGTTTGAAAACACGGAAACTGCTTAAAGATATCTCGATGCATAGACCTTTTACCAGTTGTACGAATACTACGTGAAATGAAGACCAAATCAGTAATGTCGAAAAAGAAATAAAATTAATGTTTTTTTAAATCTTTACTGTTCTTGCTCTCGCATTTTTTAGGTGGTAGAAAGCTTTAATATAGTTTTCAAAAAAAGGTGTTTGGTGAAAGAATGATGCTCTAGCAACTGTGGTATCGCATCAAATAGTAATAGCTAGATAAGCGCCCTCTGAAGAACATCGCGCAAGGCTTTTGACAAAGCAATTTTTTCAAAGCTACATTAATGTTTTTTGCTGAAACTATTCATTTAACGGAAATATCTTATGAGCAAATCATAGTGCAGTTTTGTGGCATGTCTGGCATAGGTGTGTAATTAACTAACTTTTTATGTGCAGATCATTGATTTCAAAGATGTCTCTGTAACTAAAATAGAGAACGATTCTTTTCAATTAGAAAACAGTCCATTTCCTCAATCTGATAATGGACTATTACCTCACGTAAAAGATAGTGATTTTCGTCGAGCAGACACTGGTCTTTCCTTTCCAATTAAAGGAGAGGTGGCGGAAGAGCTGGCGCAAGACCCACCAATCTCAAATAAATGCATTTTAATCGACCCAAATCAACGGAACTCTTCTAACGAAACACCAAAAACATTTGCTGATGTTGGAATTCAATGCATTTTGATGGCTACTCCGGTGAGCAACAAATCCTGTCAGGTTTCAATGAAACCGTCTTGCAGGAGCGTTGGTAAGTTGATAGTTGAATATGAGATTAAACTTTGCATTTAGAATGTTTTATTGTGCTTTTCCAAATCTTCAAACTACAATGGGTATTGAAGATGTGACTTTTTAAAATGCGTACGTCAAAGCCCTTTATCGTTTAAAGGATTTGCCAGTCTACTTGTTTTACAAAATATAGAGGTTGCTGGTTGCTAGGTAGCAATTCTCAAGGCGATCTCCTATTAAGAGGGATCTGCCTCCAGCATCACACTAAGGTAAAATAGAAAATTTCGCTCAGAAATGATCACCGACATCATACGGTCCCACACAACAATCTATTACATCATGTCAATAACCCGCGACTGGTCTTGATCCATGCCGTTTTGACCCAATGAGATCGAAACCGGTCGCGGGTTATCGACATGATGTAATAGATTACTGTATTGTACTGTATGATGTTGGTGATCATTTTTGAGCAAAATTTGTTATTTTACCATTCTAGTTGCAAAAATTTTTTTATAAATATTCGTTTTTTTATTGTCTCGACATATTCCAGTATGATAGAAGCACAAGACTTTTACGTTTGGTGTTGTATTACCGTTGCAATAAGCAATTGTTGTGCTAAAGCTTTGTGTATTGGCACTGCTTTTAAGTTTTCTGTTGTCATCGAGAAGACTACACAACTTAATGGCTTTCCTACTGCCTAGGACCTATCTCTTTTAGTTGCTTCATTTCATTACTGTTTAAGCTGATCATTCCATCTTGCCTGCGCTTTCTTCCAATTCAACCACATTTTATCTCACGATCAGGCCGGTTTCCACACCAGTTGGTCTGCTTTTGATCAGATTGCATACACAGGACGTCGCGTGTGTACCAGTCGATCGTGGCCTGACGTATACCCGCCGTCATGGCGCTCGCCTGTTTTGTTATGGTTGGTTGGCTTATTCGTGGGTTTTATATTCACTTAAGCTCATTTTCACTTTTTCATGCGTATATTTAAGCGTCATTTTCACATTGCACTTGCACTGAATTTCTGTATCATTTAAAGCAACTTTGACTATTTAGGTTCTTCATTCCTTCCCTGACCCTGGTCCTACATCCTCACTTGCACTTTTTCTTTGTTCTATGATGTTAAACATTTTGCGAGTGTTGTACGTGGTGAAATAATGGCAATCAAAAAAATTTAATCTATCTGGCTGAACTCTGCTCCATATCTTCAACTATTCTGAAACTGCAGTGAATCTCCGATTACTCATTTGTTCCTGGCAATAACATTAGTCAAAATGAATGTATTACTTCCGAAATCTACAGTTACTTGCAGCCTCTCTTTATTTGCTTATCTGTTGTCTCGCACGGTACGCGTCTCTTGGACTCAACATTTTTTAGCTCACGAATCTCTCTAGTCTCCCCCTGAAAAACTTAGGACTACCTCATTACATTGCCTGCTTTCATTTTCGGTTCACTGGAAACAGCTTTCTTTTGAATGCTCATCTTTCTGGAATTAAGTGCAACACCTGCCGTCAACTGGCTCTAAATATTTTTTAATCTTTTTATCTTGTCCTGCGAAGAAATCGTTATGCCTCACTCTCTTTGACAACTTTTTTTTGTATGGTATCTAGTCCACTGTTGTATTCGTTGTATTCGTAGAGACAGTGGTCTAAATCGCAAGATTGTGATTCGGAAAAGACTCATAAATAACAGCGCCAAACTAACGAGAAAAGGTGGAAGCCACCTCAACGTGGTGGTGGGGTCCCCGACCCCGATTGGGTTGGGTCGAAATCGCTGTTGGCCTTCCTGAGGGCCCCAGTTACCCTGGGCACTCCCCTTCATTTTTTTGCTATGCTGCCCCCTGAACGACCACAGAAGGGCAGCACAGAGCTTCTTCAAAATTGGTCGCCCGTTTTCTCTCTCTCTCTCTCTTTCTACTCTCTACTTCAATCCAGGAGCACTGAACTACTACACTTTCTTTTGTCCCATCCTGTTGACCTTATCTGTACCAGGAATCCAATCTTAACTCATCTTCCTCTTTCCTGATTCTCTGCTCTGCGTTCTGATCGCACCCACTTCCAGTCTGGCACTCTCTCTCCTGATGCCACGTACACTAGTGGCGTTGTCATTTTCATCAGGCAGAGCTTATTTTTCTCTGAACTCTACTTCCTCTCTTTCTTTGCTTGATCCCCACTCTGATGTAGGGGTCAACATCTCTCTTAACAACTCCTCCTCGCTGTCATTTCTTAATCTGTATGCCTGCCCTATTTGCTTTTCTCTGACCGATGGCAGAACGAACTCCTTTTTGGCCTCCATTCTTTCCTTCAGAAATCTCTTCATTCTGGGGGACTACAATTGCCATCACCTGCTCTGGGACTCAGGAGGTACTTCCGACCCCTGCAGGGAGGAAGTATTCGACTGAGTCATCTCTTCTGATCTCTTCTCCTGACATTTCCCTTGCTCACTCCTTTCTTGCTCCTGGGAGGTGCTTCAGGACCTTGGTTCTGAACACCTACCAATTCTTCTATTCGTCCCTCTCTCCCCAGTCTTTCGCCCCAACAATCATCTCCCTTCCTTCAATTTTCAGAAAGCTTGCTGGTATGACTTTGCCTTCTACTTTGACTCTTGCTGTCCTTCTGCAGAGGAATACTCGTTTCTTTCCTCTGCTGCTGCACGCTTTACTTCTCTGGCACTAAATGTGGCCAAATCTTCCATTCCTTTCGGCTGCATCAAACATCATCCTAAAGCCTGGTGGTTTCCAGGTCCAGACAAAGTTGCCTAACCTATGCTAAAGCATCTTCCTCGCTCTGGTATGGATTTACTTCTTCACATCTTCAATCTCTCCTGGTCTTCACATTCCTTTCCTTCCATCTGGAAGACATCTTCTATTATTCCCATCCACAAGATGGGAAAGCCTCTCGACTCTCCTGCTTCCTTCCGGCCTATCTCTCTCACCTCCTGCGTCTCAAAGCTGTTTGAACACATTATTCTATCCCGTCTACTCTTCTTTCTAAAATCTAATTTTATTCTCTCCCTGCCAGGCCGGTTTCTGCTCTGGACGGTCTACACTAGATCAAATTCTGTATCTTTCTCAGTCCATTTCAGATGGGTTTAACAAAACCAGGCCGGGCCCTTGGA
The DNA here is from genome assembly GCA_963675345.1 of Trididemnum clinides. Lineage (NCBI taxonomy): Eukaryota > Metazoa > Chordata > Ascidiacea > Aplousobranchia > Didemnidae > Trididemnum > Trididemnum clinides. The sequence continues at coordinate 14,066,936 of OY776300.1, read as the reverse complement.
CGATCCTGTCTACTATTGATTTCTGTAAAGCTTTTGACTCTGTCTGGCATCCCGCCCTTTACCATAAACTCATTTCGGCTGGCCTCCCTTCTTGCTTTGCTCGTTGGATTCAATCGTTCCTTTGGACAGGTGCTTGTGTGGTTTATCAAATTCACAAAAGTTGTTTCTTTCGAGTCCGTCAAGGTGTTCAGCAAGGATCCGCTTTTGGCTCTGTACTTTTCTCTCTATTCATCAATGATCTTCCTGCTTCTCTGCCTTCTTCCATCAGCTGCTCTCTTTACACTGACGATCTGGCCATTTGGTCCTCCTCCCCCTCGGTCCCCGCTGCAGTGGAGGCCACACAAGGAGCTCTGTATCGATTGGAGCACTGGTCTGAGTACTGGTGTCTTCCTCTCAATCCGAGCAAATGTGAGGCCTCGTTCTTCTCGGTGGATCCCCACCAACCTAATCTCCAGTCCAACCTCCTCCTACTCGGCTTTTGTCTCCGTTTCAACCCAACTCCAACTTTTCTTGGGGTCATCGTCTCACACTTTTTTTTTAACATGTGTCTTTGCTGAAGGCCAAGTTCTTCCCACGTCTCAAGGTCTTACGCTGTATCTATGCTTCCTCCCAGGGTCCCTTTATGGAGTCCCTCTCTGTTCTGTATAAATCTTTTCTTTGGCGCCTTCTCACTTACGCTTCACTCAGACGGTTTCCTTTCTTAAGCATTATCAATTTCACCAAATTGGAACACCTCCACCAAGCACTAGTCGCGCCATCATCAGCTGCCTCTTGTCCTCCCTTATCCCACTTCTTCTCTTCGAGGCTTCTTTACCTCCCATACGAGTCACCTTGACTCATTTCACTCTTTAATCTTATGAGCGGGCTCTTTGTCTCCCAACCTCTTTTCCTATTTCAGGTTTGGCCAGACTTGGAGTTAAACCTAGACTCTGCAGATCGTCCTGGAGAGCTTTTGCGTCCACTCTTCCTCTTCTTCTAGGGAGGCTCTTCTTGCTTGCCCTCCCTTTCCTCCTTGGAATCTGCTTTCCTTCACTGTGAAGTCCACCCTTTGTTTTTCATGTTTTCGCTCTGATCCCCCTCTCTCTTGCCAAGGTGTGGCTCGCCCACCTTGACTCTCCCCCCCTCATGATCTGGTATTTTGGACAGACGGCTCTGTTCCTTTTCCTGTTGGCAAGGGCGGCTCCGGCATACTTGCCAACTGCTCTCTCTGTGCCACTGAGGCCACTCTTTCCTTTTTAGCAGGCCCAGTATGTTCAAGTTTTTCTGCTGAAGCCTGCACCATTCTGCACGCACTTTGCTAATCTCGGCAACACCAACAAGTCTGCCATTTTTATTCTCTTCTCCTCCTATCTGACTCTCGTTCTGTCCTCTCCTCCATCTTTCCTCTTATCTCAAACTCTGTGGCAGATCTGGCAGGAACTGTCTTCTCTCTCCTCCTGTTCTATCAGACTCCAATGGGTCCCAGAACACTCTTTTTTCCCGGGGAATGATGCGGCTGACGAGCTGGCCAGACGGGGAGCGCTACTTGTAGTCTCTGTCCTCTTATCTCTCGTATCCACTCTTGTCTTTTCTCGGAATGGAGGCGTACTGTCTCATCAAAATTCTTTGACACACAGTTTCCCTCGATTTCCACCGAGGAACTTGTGCTCCCTCGTCATGCTCGCTGTGTCCTCTCTCGTCTATGCTGCAACGGACACAGCCTTCTGTTAAGTTTTTATCTTTCTTGGATTGGAAGAATCGAGAATCCTACCTGCAGCGCCTGTGGACACTCGTCCCAGGACACCTCTCATCTCATTCTGCACTGTCCAGCTACGGACTTTTTGCACTGCTCACTCTTTGGCGACTCTCTGTCTCTTTATGACCTCTGGTCCAGATCCTGGGGAGTTGCCCGGCTTCTGGGGCTCCATGGTATTCTGCCATGCCCCCATCCCTCGGAAGGGGTCGGGTAATCAACAACAACAACAGAGCATGCTGTAGAAAGACTAAGCTCCAAGCTAAAAAAAGGGGGGAGGGGGCAGTCAGGCTGTAAGAACCTCTTGGAGAAGGACGATGAGAGCAAGAGCAGATTAGTGGATGCATAGTCTCTAGGGACCTGGAAAGCTTTGGTTTAAAGGATGGTTGACGAAGAGCCTGCTCACAAAAGGACAGAGCGAAATGATTCAGGATAATTTGCAAGGAAAGTAGACATATTTCAGAGAGAAGAGGACGAGAGGCAACCAATAGTGGCGCGACTGGTCGCACGGTAAAGGAGTTCCAACTCGGTAACCGTGGTTGTAATGGAGAGAATGGGAATTTGGGAATGAAAACGTAATAAAATTTCAGCAAAGAAAATGATTCATGTGGGCAGAACGTATTTTTTTGTGAGTGCCTTGAAGAATGAAGACTCAGTTTTTTTCCACATTTTTCTCCTCAAGTATTTAGAAGAAATAGCTTGAATCCCAAATAGTCGCTAGGATCCCAATCCTTTTGCCACAAAATATTTGTTGAACAATCCAGTAGAAAGATATGAAAGCGTTTCTATAACAATATCCTTCAAAGGACAATGTTGTTAACTTGATATACTAACAAATTATCCTCTGAAGAAAAAACTGTTTTCTGAACAGCGTGATGTCTGTTAGATTTGTGCCAGTAATTTTGTGTGAGAAAGAATTTTGTTGCTAGCGATTATTTGAGTCTTTTTTAGTTTTTCTTTTCCCAAGTAAAAAGCGTTTACCGATCTCCTAACGTGTACTTGGTAAACAGGTGGAATGGCTTTAGTTCGATTGTTAGCAAACGCATTGATTTAAAAATACTCTTTATTGACTTTTTCAGCATTTGTTGTAATTACAGGCATACAAAGCTGGAATGCTGCTGACCCGATCTCTTGGGTGCCTGGTCCTGGATCTCGCAAACGCTATCCTGTTATGATGGATCGCCGCATCGAACGATTTGGTAGAAAAACTTATAAATCAAGTAAGTTTCGATTGAAACCTGGGTAAATAGAAAATATTAGTTATACATCCATTATTTTCGATAAAACTCTTCGAATAGCGTATGCGGTACTAACGTACGGGCTTCGACATTTTAGCTTGACTCCATTTACAACCTTTTAATGACATTTCAGTCAATTTAAATCTTTTTTGCCGCTGATATATATTCTGTAATAAGACATTGCAATGAAGTACTTAGTTGTCAAAAATATTTCTCTTGTCACTGAAATTTTACGGTTATTGCATAAAACTTCTATCATGACTCACTGCGAAATTATCAGTTGGCAAAATACTGGCACAGTACGTTTTGTACTTTGAAACAGAAAACACTGTAACCAAGCAAAGGGAATAGTCTTTCTAAACAATACAACTTGACCGAAGTTGACGCAATGTTTCTTGGCGTTTCAATTTTCTTCGTTTTGGCATGAGGGTTTTCTTAAAATAGTTGTGATGTGACATCCGTCATTTGTGTTTTCATCATATGACGTGTGTGACGTCACAATTGTAAGTTAAAGATAAGCGATAAAGCAGGCAATAGAAACGCAGCATTAGTTGGTGGGATGCCCAACTCATGCCATCAAAACAACGACGTCTGTGACGTCTTAACTGTTTTGAGCTGCAGCTAAGCTCTTATGGCAGCAATGAAAGTGTAGCGTTTGTTGACGAAATTCTTACCTCGTGCAGAACAGCCTCTAAGTTCTAATGACGTTTCAATTTATTTTCAGCAAAGAAAAAGAAGGCTTCGTGAGCCACGTTGTGAAATTGTATGCTTCAGTTGTATTTTCACGCTGGTTGCTGACTTCGCAAAACTTTGCTTCCACACGAGGCCAGAATTAGACGAACCGGAGAGTTCATCGTTGTCCTAAATCTGTAAAATTTTTATTTACCCATTTTAGGCACTCTAATCTTTTAAATAGACTTTTATTACCCCTCCTTAAAATTAATTTCGAAATCTTGCCGTTGTTGCTTAAAATCAAATGAATGAAAAATAAGTTTTAAATCTAATGATGTTCGCCAACTGTAGACTTGTTGTATGTGCGGTACAGTTTATGCAGTTTGTAGAATGCTTAGGGGTAGTATGTTGTCATTTGTATTTCATATTAAATTGTAATCATTTTAATGATATTTAGTGCCAGATTCGACAGATAAGTGTTTATTACAGTGACTGCCAGTGTTTCGTACAAACGCGAAGAGTGCGAATTGGCGAAAACATGTCCGGCGATACTCGGTAATTTTTTTCAGTTCGTAAAATTTTTGCGCCTTTGCTAGCAAAATTTTCAACCAACTGTTTAATGTGTGGGAGATAGTGAATAGGAATACAAGGTTGGACCAAAGCTTTTTTAGGGCAGTGCAACGTCTTGCGTAGACATCGCGTGTTTGTGACGCAACAGCGAGTAATGGCGACTTAATCTTGTATAACAAAATGTCTCTCAAGCAATTAACAAAGCAAATCAAAGTTTGTTTTTTTTTCTTTACTTTTCCGGCCAATTTCAATCGTAACTAAAGAGCAATAACACCAAACGGCTCTCAAACTTCAGTTAAACATAAGACATGATTTTCCGAGGGAAGTTCGAAACTGGAAGTGGTTAAAATATATATGTTTTTCTTACGCTCCAACGCCTATTTCTATCGCGCTTGATAAGATAAAACACGTAGTTGTCGACTTCATGTTGGCACAAAAACACCATTTTTTGAAAAGAACGTTTCAACTTTTGTTAATTGCAAATGAACAATCTTCTCGTGCTTGCCAGTTATGAAAACTGAAAGTAAAAAAATACGACTTATAACTAATTTTGGTTTTCAACAACCCCAAAATGTTTTTTAAATATAATGTAGCTATGATAGCTTACCATGTCAAGATTGAAATAAGCCCCGAAACCAGGGATGTGAAAGCGGTTATTTTTCAAACGCTTCCGCTTCCACACCTATCGCTTCCGCTTCCACCAACAAAAAACGACCGTTGACAATTTCTTTTAACTTTTGTGGGTCTGTAGCCTGCCTTCTACACTTTATCATTTTGAGAAAACAAAAACCTTCATTTATTGCTATTACTTTACCTACTTCGCTTAAGCTTATTGTTTCGAACTACTCTGTGTTTCTTTTTCTTAGATATCAGAACTCGCGTTGAATGTAGAACAGTGCTTTTCAATCTTTTTGTCATCGCGGAACCCCTAATGTACTTTCGCGTTTGTCACGGAACTCCCACTAACAAAAATTTAGAAATCACGAATTGCTTGCGAGAAAATCAAATATTTCGTTACTACACTTCAACAAATAGACAGTTATTACAAGTTCCTTCACTACTTACAACTACTTTTACAGCAGTTAACTTAACCCGTTTCTTACCAATGTTACCATATGGGAACATATAATCAATCACGTGTTTCTTTCCTAAATAACGAATTTTTGTAGCATTAAAAAGCAGCAAAAATGATACAAGGAAACATTTTTCTTTAGCTTTCTACAGTTTTTGGTGTGGTTTATTGCATTGTTTGAGAAATTTTAAAGGTGGAAAATGCCGTGAAATAAGCTTTAATTACGTGATCAGTTTCCATGGCAATATCACGCTCGGGTAACATTTTTGGTAGTTAGCGAAAGTGTTTTATTAAAAAGTCTTCATACCGACGTGTAACTCATGCTACTACTGCGTCAGAAGTGAGAAACCTAGTAGAAACAATAGTGTTAGATATTTATTCTGTCGTTACCGCCACATTTTCTGTAAGCCGTCTTTACGTTAAAGTTGCTGCCTTTTGTTGATCAAACGATCACGTGACCGTTCAAGCACAGCGCAAAATTCGTTTTTTCACTGTACTGTTGTTTTGTAATTTCAGTAGCAAGCCAAAAGAGCTGGCAGTTGTATGTAGATTAGATTAGGTGTTTAGTAAGTTAAAGTCGGAAACTTAACTATTCTACTTGAATTTAGATGAAGTTGGTTGTAATAAAGTGTGTTGCTACAATTGTTTGATAGAAGTTTGGCGCAATATTGTTTCTGGTATGTATTAATTTTCCTTAAGTATGACGTAATCATATTGGTAGCAACTGATTTTGGTATGTTTCTTTTATAGAAACCGTCTTGTACTATCTCGTAACACCGCGTGTTTGAACGGTCCTCCCCACCCAACTTTCGCTCTTGGATTTCAAGTATCGTTATTATTTTGAATCATTTATCTTTTAACCTTGTTTACATTCTAAATAACATTTGTTCGAGTCAACGTCAGGAGATATTGAGAGGAAGCCAATACGAGACGCGTTGCAAAAATAAATAATACTGTATCAACAATCAAGTCGTAGCAGCCGTAGTTTGGTGCGAATAAGGCGTCGCCAAAGCGCTTTAAAGGAAAGAATTCGCAACAAATAGAAAGAACAAGAAGTGTAGTTCTACTCACTCCTGCTGGTGGCGATGAATGTGATCAAGCAAGTGATAATGAAGAAGTTCCTCAAGGCTTTGAAACGGCTTTTGAACCTGCTGGAGAGCTCAAAGTGAAAGAACATATAAATGATGTAGAGGAGGATCAAATAGGTTTTCTGACCGAGAGAACCAAAAAAAGAAAGCGAGCTTCAAATAAAAGTACGAGTTGCGACTAAAAGCATGTGTTGGGGCGTGTACCACGATGCATCCTGCTTGTAATTTTGAATAAAAAGTAAAAAAAAATATTTTACAAAATTTTTTTATTTTTGAGTTTTTTTGCTGCAACCTGCCAATGTTCCCATATGGGAACATATGTGTATCTCAAAAACCTTTTTAGCTAGAAAGATAATTTTTTGTATATCAAATCAACGGTTCAGTTTAATCTTATACAGCGCAATTGAATAAAAATAGACAACTAGAACATGTAGTGGTAAGAAATGAATTAATGCTTCTCAGATCTAAACCGTATGATTACATATTACAGCTCTCGACAATAACCTGTCGTCACAACAACAAATTACACCGTAGAGCGTTGATTTTCCTTCTCTATCCTCAACTAACTCTGACTTTGAGTTAAATTTAACTCTAATTATCATTACCGACCTTCTATCCGTCCTCAAAACCGTATTGACTCCGATCTTTTTGGATAGTGAAGTGCGAAATTTCTGTCGTATATATAGTATGTACATTTAAAGCGAGCAAAATTAAACTACACCAATCAACAGCCGCCTCAACGTGGTGGTGAAGTCCCAGACCCGTTTGGATTGGGTCAAAATGGCTGTTGGCCTTCCCGAAGGTCCCAGTTACCCCGGGCACTCCTCTTACACAAACCATTTTTTCGCCGTGCAGCCCCCAAACGACCGCAAAAGGGTAGCACGCAGCCTCTTTAAAATTGGCCTGTCTTCTGTCTACTCCTGCCTTTCTCTTGCCCGTCTTCTCATTCTTCTCCTTGTCCTGATGAGCGGCAACGTTTATCCTAACCCTTGGTCTGTCTTTCCCTATTTAGTGTACGCTGGAAATGTGACCTGTAGGGGTAGGACAGTGCAATGCTGCTCATGCTCTAATTGGGTTCATTTAAAGTGATCACTACTCTCCTATTCTAGATTCAAAACTCTTGGCAGCTCTCACTTCTGGAGCTGCCCTCCCTGCTTTTTTTGGAGATTCCACACCTACCAGCACTGTGCCTTCCTCCTCGGACTCCTCCAGCTTGTATACCTTCACTGCTCAATCTGGCCCCCTTCCGCTAATGCAGCACTCGCACTCCACCCTCACCTTCAAACCTCTTATCCTTTTTCCGCCCACTTTGTATCTTCTCCTTCTGCACCCTCACCACCGCGTCATGCTCCTGGCTGTTTCTCTTTACCTCCTGCTTTCTCTTCCCCTCCCTAACTCTCTCAGGGTTCTTCAATAGAATGCTGGGGGTCTCCGCGCCAGGAGCACTAAACTACTACACTTTATTTCGTCTCATTCCGTTGATCTTATTTATATCCAGGATTCTAACCTTAATTTATCTTCCTCTTTTCAGATCCCTGGATTCTCTGCTCTGCGATCTGATCGCACCCACTCTCAATTTGGTATTTTTTCTACTATTGTCGCAGACGCTAGCGGCGGCGTCATCATTTTCGTCAAGCAGAGCTTATTCTCCTCTGAGCTTTTTACCTCCTCTCTTTCTTCGCTTGGCCCCTACTCTGATTATGTAGAGGTCAACATCTCTCCAAACGACTCCTCCTCGCTCTCATTTCTTAATGCTTATGCTCCCCTATTCGTTCTTCTACGAAGGATAGCAGAACCAATTTCTTTTCTCTTTCCATTCTTCCCCCTATGTGGAAGCGGAAGCGGTGGAATTTTTCGCGCTTCCGCTTCCACAGAAAAAGACCGCTTCTAGCTTCCGCTTCCACATCCCTGCCCGAAACGTAAAGAAAAAGTGTGGATTCTAATTTCGATCTCTTTGAAAAAGTTTTACATTAAAATGTCTTTTTTTGATGTTAATTGCTTGAATGGTAATTTGTGTAATACAGTAAAATTTGCCTATAACTTTAGTCTTTAGGGTATTGTAAAAGATTACCGTTCGCGACTGACCATTCCAAAACTGTTTTTTGATTCGACATTAAGGTGTGTCATCTAATCACGTTTGTAAGTGTTGGAGAAAATCACTAAATAGTCAAAAACTCTCAGAAAGTTGTGTACTGCGCAAAAAACCTTTCTTTAAAGCGAATTGCGCGCGCGCGGCTACTGCAGTCTAGTCCGTGGCGCCCGATAAGGTGGCGGGGTCCCCCAAAAATTTTTTTCAGAAGGAGCATCCCCCTCGCAAATGCTTAAAACTATGTGGTTTAAATGAAGAATGAACTTCACTTTTTTTTTGAAGAAAGCGCCTCTAAGTGAGACCCTATAGTTTTATGCGTAGTTACTAATATCGACTTTTAATTTTTTGCTCGATTTAAAAGTTGCGTTTACCAAACTCGCTCATATCCGCGTCCATGAATTTGTCTGTTTCCTTTACTTCGGTCAAGTTTCGAATGCTTTCCACAAAGGTAGAATTCTTTTCACGTATTCGGTCAACGGTTAATTAAAACTTATTAAGAACGAAAAAAATATTTAGCCTGCTATGCTACCGTGATTGTCATCAAGGGTCCCGTAATAAAGCTTCCGCAGTATCTCAAAACTAACGTTACTTTCGTCACAATACCTAGCCAGATAACGTTTCGCCATTCTTTGAATTTGGGACAAAACTTTCTTAAAATTAACTCGTTTGTTTTCATGCCTGGCTTATGAAATTAGTTGACAAGTCTCTGATAAAATTTGTTTATAGCAAAAAATTGTCACCAGTTAATATTGCTTTCTGAGATACTTTTAAGGAAGAAATCAAGACATATAGTACGACTACTAGGTTGTTTCATAATTTCACCACTTTCGACTTTTGAAACGGCTACCAATTTTTCTGATTGGATTTTCGACGCTGATTACGAATTTGGCATTATTTTTGTATTATGACGTCGTCTTCATGGTGCCCCGTGCGATTATCACGTCATTTTTCTTTGTTTTTTTAGTATCTCGAAAATCATTTGTGATAGAAGCATGGGGTTTGTTTCAATTGACGCAAAATGGTCGATTTTCTATATGTCTTTAATACATTATTTAGTCGCATTTGCACGAGAAAAATAGTTATTAACGAAAACGTGTTTTTGATCATTTGGGACTATTTATATGCCAGACAATACGAGTTTAAATCATACTGCATAAAATACTTAGCAAATTGGCACTAACTGTTATAACTTTTATCAATTACACACATAGCATTGAACAAACTTTGAAATATTGTATCGATACCATGTTTGACCGCACCAATCAACAGCCGCCTCAACGTGGTGGTGCGGTCCCCGACCCCGTTTGGGTTGGGTCGAAATGGCTGTTGGCCTTCCCGAGGGTCCCAGTTACCCCGAGCACTCCCCTTCATTTTTTCGCTATGCTGCCCTCTGAACGACCGCAGAAGGGCAGCACACAGCATCTACAAAATCGGTCGCCTGTTTTCACTTTTTCTTTTCTCCTGCCCTTCTCTTGCCCTTCTTGGTCTCCTCCTCCTGATGAGCGGTAACGTTCATCCTAGCCCTGGCCCCATCTTTCCTTGCTCTGTGTGCGCTGGAAATGTGACCTGGCGGGGCAAGTCAGTGCAATGCTGCACTTGCTCCAAATGGGTCCATCTAAGGTGCTCACAATTTTCCATGTCCAATTTCAGAGCTCTAGGCAGCTCTCACTCTTGGAGCTGCTTCCCCTGCCGTAACACTGTGACTCTCTCCTCGGACTTCTCCGACATGTATACCTCCACTGTACAATCTGGCCCCCTCTACTGATACTGCACTCACGCGTCACCCTCGTCTCCAAACTTCCTATCCTCCTTCTGCCCATTCTATAACCCCTTTCTCTGCCCCCTTCACCACCGTCCATTGTTCCTGGCCGTCCTTCTACGCCTCCTGCCTCCACTCCTCCCCCTGACTCTCTCAGGGTTCTTCAATGGAATGCTGGAGGTCTCCGTGCCAGGAGCACTGAACTACTTCACTTTCTCTTATCCCATCCAGTCGACCTTATCTGCATCCAGGAATCCAATCTTAACTCCTCTTCCTCTTTCTGGATTCTCTGCTCTGCGTTCTAATCGCACCCACTCCCGGTCTGGCATTCTCTCTGCTAATGCCACGCACGCCAGCGGCGGCGTTGTCATTTTTGTCAGGCAGGGCCTATCCTTTTCTGAACTTTCCACCTCCTCTCTTTCTTTGCTCAATCCCTACTCTGATTATGTAGGGGTCAACATCTCTCTTAACAACTCCTCCTCGGTGTCATTTCTTAATGTGTATGCCCCCCCTATTCGCTCCTCCCCAACGGATGGCAGAGCCGACTCCTCTCCCTCCATTCTTCCCTCCTCCAGAAATCTCTTCATTCTGGGGAACTTCAATTGCCATCACCCCCTATGGGACTCAAGATGTACTTCCGACACCCGCGGGGAGGAAGTATTCGACTGGGTTATCTCTTCTGACCTCCTCCCCCTCAATGACCCTGACATATCCACTCTTCTCCATCGTTCCTCTGGCAGTCGCTCCTCTCCTGACATCTCCTTTGCTTCTTCTACTCTTGCCCTTTCTTGTTCCTGAGAGGTCCTTCAGGACCTGGGTTCTGACCATCTACCAATTCTTCTATCTGTCCCTCTCTCTCCGGTCTATCGCCCCAACGAGCGTCCCCCTTCCTTCAATTTTCGAAAAGCTCGTTGGGATGGCTTTGCCTCCTATTTTGACTTTCACTGTCCTTCAGCAGAGGAATATTCATCTCTTTCCTCTGTCGCTGCTCTCTTAACCTCTCTGGCATTGAATACGGCCAAATCTTCCATTCCTTTCGGCCGCATCAAATGCCCTCCTAAAGCCTGGTGGTCTGCTGAGGTGGAAGAAGCGGTTAGTGAAAGACGTAAGGCTTTTGCTGCCGCTCACAGAAGTGATGAAGATCGCCAAGCTGACATCTCCGCTTCTCGACGCGCCTCGTCAGTCATCGCCAAGGCTGAGGCATGGCAGACGACTTGCTCTTCTCTCTCACCCAAATCTAACCCTAAATTTGTGCACTCTCTTCTTCGCTCTATCGCTGGCTCTCCTTCCTCCTCTCCTAACTTTCCTAACTGTTCTCCTCCTGGGGAATCGGCTTCGGTTTATGCCGCTTACCTGAGATCTCACTTTCCCGTTTTTCAGCCAAAGACCCTGCGTAGCAGATCCAGAGGCTACCTCACTGAGCTCCGCCGAGCCACATGCCCTGTGGAGTCTCACTCGTCCTTTTGCTCTCCTTTCTCTTCCGCGGAATTTCTTGCGGCTGCCTCCAACCTTTCCCTCATCCACTGCCACTGGCCCAGACAAAGTTGCCTATCCCAAGCTAAAGCACCTTCCTCGCTCTGGCATGGATTTTCTTCTTTACATCTTCAATCTCTCCTAGTCTTCACATTTCTTTCCTTCCATCTGGAAGACATCTTCCATTATTTCCATACACAAGATGGGAAAGCCTCTCGACTCTCCTGCTTCCTTCCGGCCTATCTCTATCACCTCCTGCGTCTCAAAGCTGTTTGAACGCATCATTCTATCTCGTCTACTCTTCTTTCTGGAATCTAATTTTGTTCTCTCCCTCCCAGGCCGGTTTCTGCCCTGGACGGTCTACACTTGTTCAAATTCTGTATCTTTCTCAGTCCATTTCGGATGGGTTTAACAAAACCAGGCCGGGCCCTTGGACGATCCTGCCTACTATCGATTTCTCGAAAGCTTTCGACACTGTCTGGCATCCCGCCCTTTACCACAAACTCATTTCGGCTGGCCTCCCTTCTTGCTTTGCTCGTTGGACTCAATCTTTCCTTTCTGATAAGCGCGCTTGTGTGGTTTATCAAAATCACAAAAGTCATTCCTTTTGAGTCCGTTGAGGTGTTCCGCAAGGATCCGCTTTTGGCTCTATACTTTTCTCTCTCTTCATTAATGATGTTTTAACCTCTCTGTCTTCTTCTGTCAGCTGCTCTCTTTACACTGACGATCTGGCCATTGGTTCTCCTCCCCATCAGTTCCCACTGCAGTGGAGGCCACACAAGGAGCTCTGTTTCGATTGGAGCACTGGTCTGAGTACTGGTGTCTTGCTCTCAATCCAAGCAAATGTGAGGCCTCGTTCTTCCCAGTGGATCCCCACCAACCTAACCTTCTCTTACTCGGCTCCCGCCTCCGTTTCAATCCCACTTCAGCCTTTCTCGGAGTCACCTTCGACCGCACTCTTTCCTTTTCTAAGCGTGTATCTTCGCTGAAGGCCAAATACTTCCCACGTCTCAAGGCCTTACGCTGTATATTTGCTTCCTCTCGGGGCCCCTCTATGGAGTCCCTCTCTGTTCTGTGTAAATCTTTTCTTCGGCGCCTTCTCACTTACGCTTCACCCGGATGGTTTCCTTTCCTAAGCGCTACCAATTTCACCAAATTGGAACCCCTCCACCGAGCGGCCAGTCGCGCCATCACCGGCTGCCTCTTGTCCTCCCCTATCCTTCTACTACTCACCGAGGCTTCTTTACCTCCGCTACGAGTCACTCTGACTCATTTCACTCTTTTTTTTTATGAGCGGGCTCTTCGTCTCCCTACCTCCTTTCCTATTTCAGGTTTGGCCAGACTTGGAGTTAAACCAAGACTCTACAGATCGTCCTGGAGAGCTTTTGCGTCCACTCACCCGCTCATGCTACCTTCTACTTGTTCTAGAGAGGCTCTTCTTGCCTGCCCTCCCTTTCCTCCTTGGAACCTGCCTTCCTTCGCGGTGAAGTCCACTCTTTCCTGTCCATGCTCTCGCTCTGATCTCCCTCTTTCTCGCCAAGGTGCGGCTCTCGCCCACCTTGACTCCCCCCCATGATCTGGTACTTTGGACTGACGGCTCTGTCCTTTTGGCAAGGGCGGCTCCGGCGTTCTTGCCAACTGCTCTCTCTGTGGCGCTAAGGCCACTCTTTCCTTTTCGGCAAGCTCAGTATGTTCAAGTTTTTCCACTGAAGCCTGCGCCATTCTGCACGCTCTTTGCTGATCTCGGCAGCACCAACAACCCTGTCACTTCTTTTCTCCTCCTATCTGACTCTCGTTCTGTCCTCTCCTTCATCTTTCCTCTTATCCCAAACTCTGTGGCAGATCTGGCAGGAACTGTCTTCTCTCTACTCATGTTCTATCAGGCCACAACCGGTCTCCGGACACTCGTTTCTCCCGAGGAACGACACGGCTGACGAGCTGGCCAGACGGGAGCGCTACTTGCGCCTCCGCAATCCCTTGTAGTCTCTCTTCTCTTATCTCTCGTATCCACTCTTGTCTTTTCTCGGAATGGAGGCGTACTGTCTCATCAAAATTCTTTGAAACACAGTTTCCCTCGATTTCCACCGAGGAACTTGTGCTCCCTCGTCATGCTCGCTGTGTCCTCTCTCGTTTTCGCTGCAACGGACACAGTCTTCTGTTAGGTTCTTATCTTTCTAGGATTGGAAGAATCGAGAATCCTACCTGCACCGCCTGCGGACACTTCTCATCTCATTCTGCACTGTCCAGCTACGGACTCTTTGCACCGCTCACTCTTTGGCGACTCTCTATCTCTTTACGACCTCTGGTCTAGGCCCTGGGGTGTTGCCCGGCTTCTGGGGCTCCATGGTCTTCCGCCATGCCCCCATCCCTCGGAAGGGGTCGGGTAACCAACAACAACATACCATGTTTGAGGGGGGGAGGCTTAGGCAAAAACTTCAGCTAAAATGTTTAGACTGGTTGCTAAACCCATTATAGATGCTAAATTTTGAAAAAAATCATTGTCATGGATTATAGTATTTAGACTTTACTTATTTATCAGAGTGAATGAATTATTGCAAGCAGTAGAGATTTATTCAAAAATATAATATCAACAACACCACAGTATTTACAAAAAACAACAATAACACAAAAATGGTACACTCACGACCATAACTCGATAAGGATGCAAAATAGTAGCACTAGCAGAAGTGACAACTAGCAACCAATAGCTTATCCAATTCATAGCAATAAGGCAAAACTCATTTTTAATAAATAGAAATGGGCAAAGTTATTAAAAAGCTGGGCTAGCTGTTCGATTGACATAATGCTGACGTAAAAAGACGAACTTGTTGATGGCTTAGCATAAAAGTGATTGTTCATAAAAAAAATTGCAATATATTGTAAGTTTAATCTTAGCCCATAGGCTGTAAATATACAGAAATTGAACACCAGCATTTACTCCATATTGCATAAAAACGCACAAATACGCGTGTCGGTTTTATTTGAATGTGAAGGGGAATCAAGGAGTGTATATTGAACAACCCCTTTTAGTTTTCCGATCAACCTTTCAATAGCTCTGTTGTTATTTTTGATACTTTTCCAATGTGCTACTTGCACCTCGGAGCATACGATGCAAGGAACGATTCTGCTCTCACTTGTAAAAAAAATCTCTTAGGCCAGCTTTTCGATCTGAAGTAGTTTTCGGGCATCAACAGAATCTGGATAATGAGATGTTTCACAGCTTCTATGGAATACGGCGATACTTCCGCGAAAATGCTAAGAGCAGCATGTACTGGCGACATTCATTGTACAGCATGCTCGTAGAAATATTTTAGAACAACATCTGCTAGTTCGGAATCAATTTCACGATATGTCAACAAACAATCCCGCTGAAAAAGTGTAATTCTTGGACCTTCAGCTGCCGATGGTTTCAAATGAATCAGCAAAAATGAAGGCACATATACCGAAGTTATGTACAAAATTAGCCTAATTTCGATTTTTGGTAATCATCCAAATGGCAAAAATCAATAAACGGAGATATGCACTCGCTGTCATGATCCATCTTGCATGTCATGTTGCTTCTTGCTTGTAAGCCAAAAAGGCTTCATATTTTCTGGAACTTCCACCAAAATATAGCAAGTAAGCACATGTAGTCATTTCTGAATGAATGATCGTTTTTTTGCTCTTTTTCATCGGAGAACCACTCAATCTTTTTCCTTAAATGAAGGGATGCCATTTGAGTGACAGGGACCACAAGTTTTTCTCGATCTACAAGCTTACTCAAGTCAGGCTTCCGAATATGACCAAAGTACTTCATCAATGATCCGTCTTTCATAGTTCCTGGTCGTTTCTTTTGGCCTTCAATTTTTGCAATGGCGTGAGTAAAGTAAATTTCATTCACATGAAACAAACATTCCCGTGAATAAATATTACGATCATGATGCAATTTGTAAAAGTCAGCCAGCCACTTATTTGCGCCAGACATTTTACCTGTGTTTAAAGCCGTGGTATCCGACATTACTGAATAAATTTTATCTAAAATACTTTGATTCACGTGTTCTGTGATGGCAGTAAAGATAGACTCAGCAGTTACCAATCTTCCCTTTTCAAACGTTTTCACTGCAATGACTTTGTCACACTTTTTTTCTTTATCTACGTATTGCCCCAACAATATATATCGATTCATTTTATTTATGATTTTGCCATCATAGCACAGTTGAATAGCTGCAGCACGACCCAGCTCTTTCTCGCACTTCTTCAAGGCTTCCAACCGGAACTGCTCGCGCTTTCGAAATACAGTTGCAGGTGAAGCAGTTGAATATTTTCCATCCGTTGATCGCTGTAATTCTGATTGCTGGCGTATTGACATCAATCGCTGGTCTGCCTTCTTGCAGTCACTGGCACTTACAGAAAAATTACGAAGCTTTTTGTATGATTAGTGTCGCGTTTTAATAGAAATTTGATTCTATTTCAACTTTAATTTACTTCTTGAAATTGAGACAACGTATAGTATCGCTCGAATAATTAAGTCTGGTTGCAACTAAGTAGCTAAGAAAATGATTGGTTTCCACCAAGATACTTTGACCTACGCACTTCTCGATCAAGAACAGAACAATATATATTCACAAACCACTTTAAAACTTCGAATTCCTTCGCTTGTCAAACAAAAAAAAACTGAAGCACCTCAATATGTAAATATCAGACACTCACCGTAACTAAATCCAACAAATAATCGCTAGTCACACTAATAGAAATCCACAATAAAATCATCACAGATCAACGTCCTTTTTATCACGCTATACTCTTTTTATTAAACTACTACTCTATCAACTCTGAATCGTAAAAAATCTCGCCGTCTCGTATACAAAAAGACGATCTTCTGGAAAATGCTAGAACATCACGTGACACAAAAAAACACCATCGTAATAGATTATAATAAAAAAAAAAGAAAAAATCTTCGAGAAGAAACAAGATTTACTAGAATACACTGTAACTTAGTTGCGAAGTCAACTATTATGACGTCAGAAGACGCTGTGAATTACAAATCTATTGATAAATGCGAAAGAAAAAAGTCCTTTTTTCGAAAACAGTTTAGCAAGTTTGAGCTTACAAATTAAGATTTACAATTAAAATAATCACGGTAGAACAAAACGACTAACTACAGCAACTATACATATACAAAAACTATTCTTTCAACGCAAATTTACTTATTCGTGACAATTTGCCTCCTGCAATTTGCTTAGACGGAAGGTGGTAATCCAAGTCAAATGTTTCAGTAAAGCTGCGTCGATTTGCCACTATTTCATCATCGCTGTCCTCAAAAATGGAGCTGGTGTCAGATTTTCGTTGCCTCAGAACTGTAGGAAAGATGGCACTAGGTGTATCAGTGATTTTTAATCTCTTGCTGCAAATGGATTGTTCCTGATCAGTTTCAGCGTTATTTGGTGTTTTTGCAAAAACTTTCTGTCTATGTTTGTTGAATAGCATATCTTTTGATTCAGATAATAACATTTTTCTAGACGACCGTTGATCTGTCAGAAACTCTAGTTCTTTTTCTGATATTCTGTCATCAAATTTACATGTGCATAGTAATTTGCCTCGATTCATACCAACGATTTCAAAAATCTCGCACTGGTATCTGGACAAGTCGAGAAGTTTATCAAACCAATCTTCATTAATGGAACACTTAAATTTTTTAGCTCGTTTTCTTGCGGTTAGAAACTGTTGATTAAATTTTTTAGCTAATTCTGGGCCCTCTTTGCCTCGATCACGGCTAAACTAATTTTTCTCCTTAAATTTACAACATCGCTAATCACTACCTGTTTTATGTTAATGAACCCTGGTCCTTTAGCTGAGAATTTAGATTCTGTATCCATCAAAACCTGCCAAACATGACAGAAGTGCTCAATAACCTCCCTATTCGTGGGTAATGTATTACCACCAACTTTTTCCTGAATAGCAACATTCTATCTCACTAGATTTTAGAGATGCCATACTAAGGTTTTTCTTTTGTTGAAAGAGTAACTGATGCTGCGATGCTGCCAATATTTTTTATTCTGACTGGCTAAATTTTTCTTCGTCGTTTGAACTATTTGTTGTGAGCTTTATGCAGGAAGATGTATATGTTGGCCACACTGCGTTAGCGCTCACGCTCGGTTTGCAAGTCTTCAGTTGGACTGGGGCCACCACTCGGTTCGAAAGTCTTCAGACAAACTTCTTGGCCCCACCATCTGTCTGCCACATAAAGACGGAGGCATCCCGTTAAATGTCTTGCCCAAGAACACAACAAGCTTGCCGGCTTGTTCTCCACACTATCTCTATTTTGCTGAGCGCCAAACAGGAAAGCTGTGAATACCATTTTTTAAAGTCTTTTGGTATGACTCGACTTGGGAAATAAATCCCAGGTCTACCGAGTGCGAAGCGGATGCTCTAACCATTACGCCATCGCGCCGGTTAAAACTGGCTAAATGATGTTTTTAAATTCACGTAATTATCGTTTACTTGCCGATCAAACAATTGCGTTTGTGACGAAATAGCGACTTCATAGTAAAAATTAGTTTTGAAGAGATTCAATTGCGAAATATTTTATCCTTTGTGTCAGCACACAAAAATACATAAAAACACGTTTTTATTAATAATTATTTTTCTCGTGCAAATGCGACTAAATAATGTATTGAAGACACATAGAAAATCGACCATTCTGCGTCAATTGAAACAAACCCCATGCTTCTATCACAAATGATTCTCGAGATACTAAAAAAACAGAGAAAAATGACGTGATAACCGTACGGGGCACCATGAAGACGACGTCATAATACAAAAATAATGCCAAATTCGTAATCAGCGTCGAAAATCCAATCAGAAAAATTGGTAGCCGTTTCAAAAGTCGAAAGTGGTGAAATTATGAAACACCTTAATCACTACTACATTGTACAAAAATCTTAATTTTCTTTGGTCATCAAATACTTCCAATTTTAGATGGAATATCTACATGCAATTGCAAAACCCTGCTGCTTAATTGATTACGATTGAGAAATGTAACTAGTTTAGTTATTTTACACTAATAAAGCACCAATAAGTTCGCCAGTAATTTTTGTTCCGGTGTCACAGTTGTGATAACCTATCTAACATCCCATAAGTTCAAAAAAGTCATACGTTTTATGCTCATGTTGTGCATCGGCACAGGATTAGGCCAGGGGTGCACAACCTGCGGCCGAAAAAAATTTTTTTCGGCGGTGAAATTGTAAAAATATATTTAAGCAGATATTTATGCTAATTTATTTAAATTGTAAAAATTGTAGAAAAAGTAAAAAGTAAAAATTGTAAAATCTAATTGTAAAAATATATTTATGCTAAAATATACTTAGCAGTTTTTTTAGCATATTTTTTCGAAATTAAAATCTAACATATTTCTTTTGGATCTAGCATTTTCTAGTATATTTTTTTAGCATTTTTTTTCGGATCTAGCATATTTTTTTCAGAATTACCGTAAATATTCGAGTATAAGTCGCATTTTTTGTACTAAAAATTTACCCAAAAAGTCAGGTGCGACTAATACAGAGTTTTGTGCCGCTTCAAATATGGGGTTGCGACTCATACAGGCGTGCAACTTGTACTCGAGTATTTACGGTATGTTTTACAATTTGGTAGCATTTTAAATTTACATATTTACACTTAAATTACATATTTACTTTAAAATTTGCAAGTATTTCCATGTTATTGAAACGGAAAAGAACATTAACAGAAGAAAAACAAGCATTTAATTCAAAATAGGAGCAGAATTACTTCAAGATTGAGACAACAACATATTCTATGATGTGTCTAATATGCAACCAAGTTGTGAAGACTGTGAAAGGGGATAACGCAAAGCAGCGCTTTCGTCGTCACGAATCGCACTCTTACGCGAAAATGAGAGGGGATTCGAGAAAGAGCTGCATTAAAAATTTGAAAAAGAGTGTGCGAAAGCAGACAGCTTGCATAACAACTTTCGCTAAGTCCACTGATAGCCGCTGTGAAGCATCATACAGAGTGGCATATCATCTTGGCGTTGTGGGAAAATCTTATTCTGATGGTGAACTCGTGAAGCGATGCTTGATAGACATTGTTAAGTGCATTCACTCTGGGAAGGAAGCTGATTATTCTTCAATTGCTCTCTCGCGTTTTACAATGCAACGCAGGCAAGATGATATCGCTCAGTAGTTAAAACTCTCTCTGCAAGCAAAGATGAAGAAAAAAGTTTATTTTCACCTGCTCTTGATGAATCAACAGATATCAACGACTCCGCGCAATTGTTAATCTTCGTTCGTTGTCTTTCTTCAACCTTTGAATTGTGTGAGGATTTCCTTTCCATGGAATCACTGGCTGCTCGCATCCGTGGAAAAGACATATTTATTGCAGTTAAGAATGCCTGCATTCGCTCTGGATTAGATCTGAAAAACCTTTGGGACATTAGCACGGACGGTGCGCCTGCCATGACAGGTCGCCAACAGGGATTTGCGACAAAATTTTTGTATTACGTGTCCAACAAATATGACAATGAAGAACTCATCAACCTTCACTGCATTATCCACCAGGAAGCACTAAGTGCCAAATCCGTTGCTTTAAATACCATTCTGAAGGATGTGAATCGCATTATCTTGTTTATTCGCGCAAATGCTTTGCATCATCGGCAATTTCGAGAAATTTTATGCTCGAGTGAAACATCTGCTGAGGACATACTTTATCACTCCACAGTTTGTTGGTTGCCCACAGGAGAAACTTCCAGCCGTGTACTGCAGTTGCGAAAGGAAATAGTAGAATACTATTCAACCAAAAACAAGGAGTCTCCCTTGCTTGACAAAGACTTTCTTATGTCGCTTGGCTTTCTGGTGAATTTTCTCACCCAGGTTAACTTCCTGAATCAAAGTCTGCAAGGAAAGGCAACAACAGTTTGTCTCGTGTACAAAAAAGTACAAGATTTCCGTGACAAATGTCGTCTCCTAAAAAGTCATCTGCATCAGTGTAACTTTTTCCACTTTCCGCAGATGAAGGCTCTGATTGACAGCAAAGAAATTCAAGTGGATGATATTCCCATCATTCTCTTCTCAAGCGTTTTTGATGGGGTTTTACAAAAATTTTCTAATCGTTTCCAAGACTTTGAGAAGATTTCCGTTACAACAAGGCTAGTTGTTTATCCACATATGATCGAAACCGACTCTGCACCATTGAGTCTTCAAATGGAACTCGTCGAGGTGAAGAACGACAAACAGTTCGTCAAAAAATTTAAAGACAAAGAAGATCTGTTAGATACGTGGAGAGGAGCTGTTAAATATTGGAATCTACAAGAACTGGCCAGAAAAATTCTCGTTCTTTTTGAAAGTACTTTCGTGTGCGAAGCAGGATTTTTAAGAATGAAATATTTGAAGAACAAGTTGTGAACGCTGCTTCAAGCTTGGAAGGCGCTGGCAACGTTTACTAGAGGAAACCAAAATCTGCAACGCGCTCGCCGTGAATCCACTGCTGTGCTACGCATCAATTGCCAAAACTTGAATTTATTAGCACAACAAAACTTAAGGAAAGCGGTTTCAAATTAAATTGTTTCTCCCGACTGACATGTTCCAAAAACTGTGTGAAAACAGCAAACTGAACGAAAACAGATTGTCTCAATAAACTGTCAAGACAATCTTTTCTTTTTCCAGGACGCTACACGCGGTCACGTGACTAACAAAAATTATTAACTATTTACAAGGGTTTCCTGCGTCAGTTACACAAGTACCAAACCCGATTGTCGGACAGCAATCTGGAATGTGGACTACGACTCATGATATCCAGCGAGCCACATAACTTCGCAAGTTTATATGACGAGGTGCAAGATCAAGAAAGTCATTTAGTACATTTTTGTGATTTATGATTGAATAAATTCTCCAAACTTAAAAATTTGACTTTTTTTAATGTTTAGCGTGAGTAGTGAAGACAGCATTTACCGCAGTTAAATCGTAAGGCTTGAAACGTAAATTCGTAAAAAATGACTTTAACTAGTGGCGGCCGTTAGTGCATTTATAGGATGTTTTGCGGCCGGCAGTAGTGAAAAGATTGTGCACCCCTGGATTAGGTGTTTTTATTTACATGCGCTATCGACCTGACATTCTGAAACGTTTACCAATTCATGTTGCACAGGTCCCAGAGTTTCAAGGACCACATTTAGCGTATTAAACAGAAACAACCAGGTATTTCGCCGCGGACGATTAGTAAACGATAGGCTGCTTGTTTGTGAGCTTTTGGGGGGCTGACATAAGCAAATTATTACGTCACCGAAGCGCAACATCACAGCTTTGCCACTTCTTTCCCCAAACCCCCGAAAATTTTGGAAAATCTGCGCTTACGGTACGTCCTTACTATTGTTGCTCGGACTTGTTTTTAGGCCGCCTTTGAAGATTTTGAACACACAGCTAACTCCAGTTCATTCTGCGAAAGGCGCAGCTGAGTAAACAAGGTACAACTCGCAAAATGGTATCTTAATCGAATTAAAAAATCATTCGTGACAGGTGATGATGGCCTAGATCAGATATTTTCAATCGGTGGACAAAGGTCTTCACTTGGCCAGTACTTTATTTACCCTTGACATCGAGTGAACTTGGAAAACTTTTTTGACGAGTTGCTTTTTCATTTTGTTTGGACATCCCTGAAATTTACTTTGATAACTTTTTAAAAGTCACCTACGAAATGAGAAAAATGTATAATTGGCCACGTGCCAATGGGCGTTTGGAAAATGGGCCGCATGCCAAAATTGATTCAAAAGCACTGAATTAGGTTAAAAATAACATAATCGAAAAAATGCGTCTGATGGAAAATAAAGGAGGCGGTTATACGCAAAACAAAGTTACAGGCAAACTTTAAAGCATCCGAAATAATGGAATTCTATAGAGACCAAAGAAAACGTTGCGTTATTATAGCAAGTTCACGTCATCAGCGAAGCCGTTTGACTAATTCTACTGTATATTAAATGCGTGGCTAGCTTGCAAATCGCTGTTGCCTTACTCTCACGTGATGCTTACGTTAGACGCTTGATGCTAGCAAAGTGCAACTTACCTTTTCGCGGATCGAGTAAAGAACTTTCGACGAATAACAAGGACAATTTTCTCTCCATCATACAGTTTCTTGCCAAATACGACACTGTTTTAGACAAACTTTTACAACTACCTAAAGGTTCTCCAAAATATTTAAGTCCTTTATTACAAAATGACTTAATATCAGTACTAGTTGAAGAAGTTTTCCGTGATATAAAAAGCGAACTGCACGCGCTCCTTTTTTTGCCATTACTCTCGATACCACTCAAGATGTCAGCAAAAAAGTTAAGTAAAATATTTCGTTTCGTCAAAATCGATTACCACGATGATGGAACGCCATCAGAACTAAAAGTTGTTTAAGCGTTTACCTCATTTCTCGAAGTTGAGGATTCATTTGCTATTGAACTGCACAAATTGATAATGAATTCCATTCAGCAGAATGGGCTTGACATAAAAAACTGCCGTGGACAAAGATATGATGGCGCTGCAGTGATGAGTGGGAAGTACTCCGGTTTGCATAAGAAGATCTAAAATGTGGGCACCACATGCTTACTACGTGCATTGTGCTTCGCACAATTTAAATTTGTTGTTAAAAGATGCGATTGAGTCGTGCCTGAGATCCATCAATTTTACGACACCATTGAGTCGGAATATAATTTTTTCAGACTTAGTATTGTGCGGTGGCAAAAGCTTTAGAATGTCTATGATCGTTCTTGCTCAAATCCTACATGAAAAGCGTTAAATCTAACTCGGTGGTCTGGTCGACATGATGCTGTCTATGCTTTGAAGGGACTAATTCTAATTCTCGACTCACTAGATTTTGCGAGGTTATTAAAGTCTTGACTCACGAAATATTTAGCAGCAGGAAGCCAAAAGAAAGAGATGAAGCTATTGCAACAAAGAAACAGATCTGCACCAATCAACTGCCGCCTCAACGTGGTGGTGCGGTTCCCGACCCCGTTTGGGTTGGGTCGAAATGGCTGATGGCCTTCGTGGGGGTCCCAGTTACCCCGGGCACCAACCTTCATTTTTTTGCTATGCTGTCCCCTGAACGACCGCAGAGGGGCAGCATGCAGCTTCTTCAAAATCGGTCGCCTACTTTCTCTTTTTCATTCTTTTCCTTCTCTTGATGAGCGGTAACGTTCATCTCAACCCTGGCCCCATCTTTCCTTGCTCTGTGTGTGCTGGAAATGTGACCTGGCAGGGGAAGTCAGTGCAATGCTGCACTTGCTCCAAATTGGTCCATCTAAGGTGCTCACAATTTTCCATGTCCAATTTCAGAGCTCTAGGCAGCTCTCATTCTTGGAGCTGCCCCCCTGCCGTAACAATGTGACTCTCTCCTCGGACTCTTCCGACATGTATACCTCCACTGTACAATCTGGCCCCCTCTGCTAATACTGCACTCTCGCCCCACCCTCGTCTCCAAACCTATAATCCCCCATCTGCCCATTTTATATCTTCTCCCTCTGCCCCCTCACCACCGTCCCTTGGTCCTGACTCCTCTCCATCTGACCCTCTTAGGGTTCTCCAATGGAATGCTGGAGGTCTTCGAGCCAGGAGCACTGAACTACTTCACTTTCTCTCGACCCATCCTGTTGACCTCATCTTTATCCAGGAATCCAATCTTAACTCCTCTTCCTCTTTCCAGATTCTTGGATTCTCTGCTCTGCGTTCTGATCGCATCCACTCCCGGTCTGGCATTCTCTCTCCTGATGCCACGTACGCTAGCGGCGGCGTTGTCATTTTTGTCAGGCAAGGTTTATCCTTTTCTGAACTTTCTACCTCCTCTCTTTCTTCGCTTGATCCCTACTCTGATTATGTAGGGATCAACATCTTTCTAAACAACTCCTCTTCGCTGTCATTTCTTAATCTGTATGCCTGCCCTATTGGCTCCTCCCCAACGGATGGCAGAACCAACTCCTTTTTGGCCTTCATTCTTTTCTCCTCCAGAAATCTCTTCATTCTGGGGAACTTCAATTGCCATCACCCCCTCTAGGAATCAAGAGTTACTTCCGAACCCCGTGAGGAAGAAGTATTCGACTGGGTTATCGTCAACAGATCGTCAACATTCCTTCGAAAGCTACGCAATGTAAAGCATTTGACTTAGTTTCTGCCCATAAACTTCTGCAAACTGCTGCTGAAGACATTTTTCAACTCAGAAGAAGTTTTGACGCAATACTAAACGAAGCTTTCACTATTGCTTCTACATGGGGATTGCCAAGACTGCTTTAAACAAAAGAGCAAAGAAAACAAAAGCCTACTTCAGTGAAATATCTTGAGGTTGAAGCAAGAAAATTTTTTGACAAATTTTCTGATACCGTCTCCGTTATTTTCTAGCCAAGTGCTCTCCATCAAAACGTCGTTTAGACAAAAGATTGCCTATTTAAAATCCGCAAAAAATAGTTTCTTTTTTGATTGTTGAAAATGCATCACTTGCCACAACTTATCCTGACGTTTGTACGGCATACATGATGTATATGACAGTACCTGTAACAGTTGCTACGGCAGAGAGGTCTTTTTCTAAATTCAAACTGATCAAAAACTTTCTTCGAAGCTTCATGTCCCCAAAAATCTCAGTGGTTGTGCTCTGCTATCGACAGAAAATGAACGAACTAAAAATTTAGATTTTAGAAAAGTTATCCAGCAGTTTGCTAGTGCAAAAGCAAGACGCAAAAATTTCAAGTTTCCAACCACCCGCAAGTAAATTACGGTAGCCTACTTAATTGGCCTTATCTTATTATGTTTTATCAGTTTGTGTCTTTTGTGGTAATGTCAGTGTACCGTACGATAACTCTTTTTGGGTTAAACAATTTATCCGCTTTGCATAGCACATCTCCATTTTGCTGAAATATCGTTAATAGGGCTCACTAAGCACCTTGCCTTAAAAGGTTCCACATAATTATTTTTTGTCATTAAAAACGATTTTGATTTGCGACGTTTATATGATTAAACTTTTTTATAAAATCAAAAAATTGTTGTTGCAGCCTGCCCCCCCCCCCCCCCCCCACAAAATCCTTGCTATGCCATTATTTCGATTTGGCTACACTGCAATCGCAAAAATTCTGTTGAACCGTGCAACCTTGGTGAAATTTTATTCTAATTAAAGCCTTTCATTCGCAGGCACAGTAAACTTAGCTTCAGCCTCTTTTACCTGTTCAGCTCAATGCTTTTTTGTCTCATTATTTTAATTGAAAAATCTTGCTGTAACGCGAAGTCATCAATGATTCCTACGTTGACAAAAGTAGCTCAATTGAATGTTAAGTACAGAAAAAAAATGGGAATCCATAATAGATGTTTGCACCGGGGTTCCACCTGACGAACTTACGGCCCTGCCATACATCATGTTCCATTTTTAGTTAAACAATTATCCCAATAGACCTAATAAACTCGCAATTGTTTGACAAAGTTAGTTCTTTGGTACATTTTGACTGCTTTTCCTTACAAGCATAGTTTCTCAGCATTATCTATCTACGTTGTCAAAAACATTCATCAAGTAATGAAGTCTCTAAATCAGTGATTCTCAAAGTGGGCGAAATCGCCCCCTTGGGGGCGATTTCGAAAGATAAGGGGGCGAAAAAAACGAAGGGGGCGATAGGGGGGCGAAAAATTATGAAGGGGGCAAAAACGCTAATCGATCGCTAACTTTAGCTACTATTATAATACACACAATCAACTGCTTAGTTTCTTGCTAACTTCAATTCAATTTTTTAATCGTTGGAGATTGCTGCTAACGCGGGTGATTTTTTTACTGCCGATGGTCGACGCGCTCGGCTACAGTGTAGTTTACTGTCACAATAATTCCAAAACCTATTATCGGCTTCATAGTACGATTGTTTGGCTCAACTATGACGTAAAAGATTGCATTATTACGCTATGGTACCGCAAACTTGCATAATACAAATGGATAATAATGCAAGAGGCTAGCGATGCACATAGCAAAACTGCAGACAGTGACACTGTTTCGACCTATCAGGTCTCTTCAGTGCAGTTGGTGACCGACAAGAAGCTAGAGGCTTTTAATAAAGCATAGCTTAGACCGCCACACTTGCGGGATCTATACTAGATCCACTTGGTGGATGGTCTGTCAGTACTCTGCGAAGCCGTATCACTCGTGAATGAGTGGCGGTCTAAGCTATGCTTTATTAAAAGCCTCTAGCTTCTTGTCGGTCACCAACTGCACTGAAGAGACCTGATAGGTCGAAACAGTGTCACTGTCTGCAGTTTTGACAAATGGATAACTTATCGGAACTTTAATAGCGCAACTGTAAGGTAGTTAGTTCCACTGATACGACGACTTTTAGTGCATTATCTAATTTCTAGGATAGCGTGGTGGGAGTTTCTGCGAGCGAAAGCTGTTTTGATTAGAAACGAAGTAGCCAAGTTGTTTTGATACAGCACAGTACAGTAAAGGCTAGCTAACTCGTGCAGATCGTATTGTTTTAGGCAAAACGCTGTTATGTTGTTAACTTGAGTGCTAGATCAGAAAGTGCTGAATTGTTCAGGTGCATTCTATTTTGTTCAAGTCTCGAAATATGTCATCAGCATCATCGGATGAAAGTAGCTCATCCCAACCTCCTGCAAAGTTGCGGAAGATCAAGAAAGTAAAAGTGCGGCATTATGACAGTAATTATTTGAAATTTGGCTTTGTTACTGCTCCGCATGATTCCAGTCGACCAATGTGCCTCGTGTGCGGCTCCATCTTATCTAATGAGGCAATGAAACCGAGTCGGCTCAAAGATCACCTCAAGAGAAAACATCCAAACAAAATTGGCAGCGACTTCCAGAAGCTTCGAAATGAAAAAGCAAAGCAACTTACAATTCGAACTCTCTTTACCAAGACTGGCATGAGACAGGATAAAGGTCTTATTGCCTCGTATAACATCTCTTTGTTAATTGCAAAAACAGCAAAGGCACACACTATTGGCGAAGATCTTTTGCTACCAGCTGCAAAAGAAATCTTTGAAACGGTTATGGAACAGAATGCTTCCTCAGTTTTGCGTGCTGTGCCTCTAAGCAACGATACAGTTCAGCGTCGCATTGATGAAATGAGTTCTGATGTGCTGAAACAACTTGTTGAGATTCTGTCCGTGACTAAACATTCACTGCAAATAGATGAATCTACCTCGGATGACAATGTATCGCTGCTGCTGGGATATGTGCGATTTGTGCATAATATGCGACCTCAAGAAGAAATGATTTTTGTAATCAGTCTTCCTACAGACACTCAGGCATCTAGTATCTTTAATGCAGTGAAGAACTTCTATGAAGAACAGGGGATCCCAATGAGGAATATACTGCAATGTGCTACAGATGGTGCGCCGGCTATGGTTGGGAAGCATCGAGGATTTATCGCACTTATGAAAAGAGAAATTCCTGAGCTTATTGCAATTCATTGTGTAATCCACCGGCAGCATTTGGTCGCCCGTAACCTCAGTCCTGAACTGCATCATTCACTCAATATTGTGATAAAATGTGTGAACAAGATAAAAGCTCATGCTCTCAATGATAGACTATTCCGCTTACTTTGTTGTGAAAACGACGAAGATTTTCAACGTCTGTTATTGCATACTGCAGTACGATGGCTTTCAAAGGGTGTTTGTTTGAGTCGCTTTTATGCCCTTTATGATTCAGTTATCGAACTCCTCTCTAGCGTTGATGATCAATTGGCTGAAACAGTGAAACCATTAAAAAATGATATTGCTTATTTAGCTGATATTTTCAATGCCATGAATGAAGTAAACAAAAAGCTTCAGGGAGAAATGATCACTCTTATTAAGTGCAAGAGTGTGATAACTTCATTTATTTCAAAGCTTTCTCTCTACAAACAAAATTTGGGCAGAAACATTCTATATCAGTTTCCAAATCTCAGCGATAATGTTGTTACAGAAGAGGAACGACTAAAATACTGTTCGCATTTAGATACCCTTCTAGAAGATATGAAAATTCGCTTTGCAGATCTTGTTGACCTTCATGTTCCAAGTTGGGTACTTAAGCCATTTTGTGCAGAACCTACAGACATAGAACTTGAACTTCAAGAGCAGTTTATCGATTTGCAAAGTGATGATGAATCCAGGTTGAGCTTCAAAGAGGATCGATATGATTTATTTTGGTGCCAGGTAGCTAGCAAATATCCACTCCTATGGAAAGAAGCTATAATGTGGGTTATATCATTTCCCACATCATATTTGTTTGAAAAAGGGTTTTCGGCTGTGACCCTCATGCTCTCAAAGCAAAGAAACCGCTTATCAATTACTAAGCGAGGTGATCTACGACTGTACCTCACTAAAATGTCTCCCAATGTTTCGAAGCTTTGTGAAGGTCACCAAGCACATCCATCACACTGAACTGGGGACCATACTATGTGTTGATTTTCTTTGAATAAAATTCTTTAAAAAACTATCTTTTGTTTGTTTAGCTGTACTTTATACGGCGGGGGGGCGATAATGTTATGTCGGGAATGATAAGGGGGCGATGGGCCAAAACAGTTTGAGAAACACTGCTCTAAATGTTTATGACATGTAGTCTACCGGTTAGAAACATACAAAATTTTGGTGCCTACACTTCACACAAATACAATTTCTAGAAAAAGTAAGACCTTTGGTACATTTTGACTATTCTTTCTCGATAGCATAGATCATTGGCATTATCTACCAACGATTCATCGAAAAATGGCGTCTCTAAAAATTTCAATTACTTGCCCACTCCAAGCAAAACACTTGGTGATACCACAAAAAAAAGGGGAGAGAGAATAGTGATGGTCCTGTCTCATTTTTTGCAACAAAATATTAGTTTGGAGCAACATATGATCAAAATACTGAAGCAATACACTTCGCAATTGGGCAAAATCGGCGCAGCCAGCTGATTTGATGTTTTTAACCCGCACATTATTGATGCATAACTTAAATATGAGTGCTTCACTTCGGGTTGGTTTGCTCTTTGCATGACTGCATTTATGCCAGGACCAAGCAACATGCGCGCAGCCACCAGCATTAGCTCATGCAAATATGCCTACAGTTACGAAAAAGTCGTAAGTAGCGGTCCTAATATTTGATAGCTCAACCGTGAAAGTAAATATCAATCGCCTAGGTGCCCCCCCCCCACAACTTTGATGTGCTTTCAAGCACTAGCTGAATTAAACGGATAAACGTCTGTTTCAGTTTTAGAAGGCCTTTGGTGAAAACAGGACAAATAAGACGTTGCCCACACGCAATAAATTTTGGAGACAAATAGTGCCTAAGCGCTACCGCCCATAATGTATTTTTAATCGATTGCGTTAAAACAAGCGTTAATTTTTGCTAAAAGTAATTTGACAACATTTTACACTGTATCAAGGTGCCACAAGCAATTATTTATTTCAGTGTTTTTAAAGTATGCTGTTTATCTTCTGTCTTGAATCCTTTCAAAACGCACTGCTGTTCCGTCATAATCTTAGATGACATCACAATGCTTGCCGCTATACAATGAGAACAGCAGCATGCAGCAAAATTATCAACTATCATTTTGATAGCAAACATAAATAGTTAATCCCATTACTGATATTTGTAATTGATAGGCTCTTTGTATTGGTACGAAATACAAATATTCATTTAACTGTAGAGAGGTCTGAATTAGGGGCAAAGATAAATCTAAAAAAAATCCCAAGTTTAAGGAAAGATCAATATTAGACAATAATAGCATCAATTTGTAAATCTATGTTAAGAGGGAACGGTTTTGTTTGAAAAAACCTCAGTTGGCGCAAACCTCAGACCTCGATTGGTATAGGTTATATGACTTTGGAAAAAGGCATGGCTCCTTTTCATGCTGTGATCGTAACAGCGCAGCCAAAGAGCATAACATCACAAATAAAAATATGAAAGAGGGCATACCAAATCGTAAAATATGCCTACCACTAAATAGCTCATTTGTTTAATTGTCAAAGCAACCACCATTTGGGTGCAGCAATCATTATTGATTTACTGTCCTTCCCCCTTTATACTTTTTAAAGAGTATGAATCATAGTTTGTGACATCATTCTTTCTTTGTGAGTAATATCAATCTTGATTAAAAGACCAAGATGATCACAGTTACGTACGTGTACAGGAAATATGGCCTATATTTTCTACAACTTTTTGTTGCTGCTCATACAAATGTTTGTTCGGTGAAATCAACGCAGCTGCCTTAATTGATACGTCTTAACTCGGCACAGGTAGTGGCATGACTTGCTGGGGTTAAATAGCATCATACTTATGAGAAACATTTTTGGTGTTGGTTGATAATACCTTCATAGAGCTATTTGGATTAAAGCTGAAAATTTTGGGAAAACCAGGGACATCTTTAATTCCCTGAGCACGCCTAAACATGGATAAACAAAAAAGCATCATGTAGTAATGCGTAGCCAGCAGGGACTTCAGAAAATTTGAGAGGAAGTCAAAAGTAAACAACGTCCCTTTGTGAAATTGCACCACATGGAAAATGTTTTTGCTATTTTGCTTGAAAATAGCTTAATATCAGAAATGTGTTTTCTACTTCCAAACTAAGGAAAACGCAAAGTCCCTTGGCTTTACGTAAGCAATGAACAGAGCCCATAGAGCTAAGGAGTAGCCAGGACCTTGAAATGAGAAATTTTTATTGGGAAAGGAGCGCATCAAGTCTTGAAGTGCAGAAAAAAGAGAAACTTTTTGTTGCTCTCCAAACAAGTGCTCGATGAGTGAAGCTGGCTCAGCCGGCTGAATCGACATTCTTAATCCCCACATTACTGATGGGGGTCTTGCGAGAGATGCCGGCATTTATACTATAGACCATCATGGATTTTTTCCTTTGCTAATATGCTGTCTGTTGAGATATCTGTGCTACGAACAATGTAATAAAAACTTAGGTTTAAGAAAAAAACAAAATAAAACCATAGACCTCCCAATTTGCAAAACCAAATTTTGAGAGAATATTTTGTCTGAAAAAAACTTGACTCGATGGGCGCCTACTAGAATATGGTGAAAGACGTTGGGGAAAGCAAATTCGCTTTTTTTTGCTATGCCGGAAACAAGGCAAAGAGTGCAGACAAAGAAGTTGATACTGCAAATATATAGTAAATACAAAAGTGGCAGTCACAAATCGTTAAGTAGGCTTATCTCTAAATAGTTTACTTCTGTAATTGTGAAAACAACCAACATATGGCCGCCACCATCATTTTTGACTTTGTTTCAATCCCTTCTACTTCATACTTTTTACAAGAATTAATGATAGTTTGTGATTCTTTCTTTGTGAGCATTACCAGCCTTGATTAAGAGAATATGATGATCACAATTTCGTGTTCAGGAATCGGGGAAGTGCATAAAACTTGTTAACTTTTCGCTACTGCTCACAAAAAAGCCCGATCGGTGAAGCCGGCGCAGCCGGTTGAACCAAAATACTAAACCCCTGAGTAACTGATGGAGGGGCCCTGCCGGGCGACGTCGGCGAAATCGGCAAGTGACATATATTTTTGCTAGGTGATTTTATACCAAAAAACATTGAACTTTAACATGTGTAGCGTAACTTTTTATCCCTTCTCAAAAAGTGGTAAGCTCAGTAAAAACAGATAAGTTTAATATAAAGGATATGAAAAGGTACTAACAATTAGTGTCATTTGAATGCTAAGGAAATTTGCTTTCCAGCAATATGGTTCTCTAATTAGCTTGGGCGAACGAATAGTTTGTAGCGGCTAATCAAAAATTAGTTGCCATACTTTGTTTTTCTTTTTTGGTGGAAAAATTTTCCTGCTAGACCTGACAAACATGCAATTGTTAGACAAAGTTAGTTCTTTAGAACAGTTTGACTACATTTCCTCGCAAGCATCATGATTCCTTGGCATTATGTATCTAAGTTTTTAAAAAGATTCATAAAAAATGAAGTCTTTCAAAATTTTGAAAGACAGCCAACTGGTCAATAACACTCAAAACTTTTGGTGCCTCCACTTGACAAGATTGGAAATTTTAGAAAAATTGCGTTTTTTTGGTACATTTTGATTATTCTGCCTCAAAAGCGTGGTTCTTTGGCATTATCTATCAAAATTTTCAAAACTATTTAAGGAAAAATGAAGTTTTAAACTTTTTAAAAGCAACCTCCTCCAAGCAAAAATATAGGGGGATGCTCTAACAAAAACATGGAGGAAAGATAGTTCTGTTTTGTCTTTTGCAACAAAATAATAGTATCGATCAACATATCATCCAAATCAGGGGTGTCAAACTCGCGGCCCGCGGGCCGCATGCAACCCTCGGAGCATTTCAATGCGGCCCACGAGACGATTCTAACGAGACGTGTTGATGATGTTCACTTCGTGCCACAGAACTTAATTTCTGATAAACGATTGACTCCAGAGAGGAAATGATCTATTTTTTTCTTTTTCGAGATCGACCTCGTTGTGGGCTGCGATTGCAGCTGGAAAGGTAATGACCTTTATTTTTTTGGAGATCGATCTCGGCATGATCGACGAAAAACATCATGGCGGCCCTCGGCATGTTAGCCAACATGCAATGTGGGCCCCCAGAAGCCCACGAGTTTGACACCCATGATCTAAATAATGAAGCAATTTTTTTGCAATTGGGTGAAGCCAGCTGATTTGATTTAAACTCGACATTACTGACGGGAGCGCTGCTAAATTGAAAATTTAACTATAGGTGCATCGCTTCTGAAGGTTAATTTACTTTTTTCCTGAGTGCATTTATGCTAGGACCAAGCAACATTCACGCAGCCAGAAGCTTTGGTTTGTTTTAATAGGCATACAATTACGAAATAGTCGTAAGTAACGTCTCCAACACTTAATAAGTTATTTTTGAAAACACATACCCATTACTTTGGCGTCCCATCAACCCCACAATTTTGAAATTATACTTACATGCACTTCATCAAATGAACAACAGGGGCGTATCCAGGGGGGCGGTTTCCGCCCTGGACGGTCTACACTAGATCAAATTCTGTACCTTTCTCAGCCTGCCCTTTACCATAAACTCATTTTGACTGGCCTCCCTCCTTGCTTTGCTCGTTGGACTCAATCTTACCTTTCTGATAGGCGCGCTTGCGTGGTTTATCAAAGTCACAAAAGACTTTCTTGGAGTGAAACCAAGACTCTGCAGATCGTCCTGGAGAGCTTTTGCGTCCACTCACCCGCTCATGCTTCCTTCTACCTCTTCTAAGGAGGCTCTTCTTGCTTGCCCTCCCTTTATTCTCTATGCTCCCGCTCTGATTCCCCTCTCTCTCGCCAAGGTGCGGCTCTCACCCATCTTGATTCTCTCCCCCTCATGATCTGGTACTCTGGACTGACGGCTTTGTTCCTTCTCCTCTTGGCAAGGGCGGCTCCGGCGTATTTGCCAACTGCTTTCTCTGTGGCACTGAGGCCACTCTTTTCTTTCGGTAGGCCCAGTATGTTCGAGTTTTTCCGCTGAAGCCTGCGCCATTCTGCACGCTCTTTGCTGGTCTCGGCAGCACCAACAAGTCTGTCACTTCTCTTCTCTTCCTATCTGACTCTCGTTCTGTCCTCTCCTCCATCTTTCCTTTTACCTGAAACTCTGTGGCAGATCTGGCAGGAACTGTCTTCTCTCTCCTCCTGTTCTATCAGGCCACAATAGGTCCCCGGACACTCGTTTCTCCCGGGGAACGACGCGGCTGATGAGCTGGCCAGACGGGAGCGCTACTTGCACCCTCAGCGATTCCTTGTAGTCTCTCTCCTCTTATCTCTCGTATCCACTCTTGTCTTTTCTCAGACTGGAGGCGTACTGTCTCATCAAAGTATTTTGACACACAGGTTCCCTCGATTTCCACTGAGGAACTTGTGCTCCCTCGTCATGCTCGCTGTGTTCTCTCTCGTCTACGCTGCAACGGACACAGCCTTTTGTTAGGTTCTTATCTTTGTAGGATTGGAAGAATCGAGAATCCTACCTGCAGCGCCTGTGGACACTTCTCACCTCATTCTGCACTGTCCAGCTACGGACTTTTTGTGCCGCTCACTCTTTGTCCCTCTACGACCTCTGGTTCAGGCCCTGGAGAGTTGCCCGGCTTCTGGGGCTCCATGGTCTTCCGCCATCCCTCGGAAGGGGTCGGGTAACAACAACAACATTGCAAGGATCGACCACAATGGGCCTAAACGAGTTTTGTGTGATTGCTTTTGCTGCCGTCCTATGGCAAAACGACAGTCTACTATGCTAACATTTTTTAAAAAAGCTGACGGAGCAAGTGCCTGATTCTTTGCATCCTGTTTTGTTGTATTCTTTTGAGAATGCTGGTCAAGTGGCCTGTGGGTACTGCCAACAGCAACAGTCCCTCATCTTCAATGCAATACCTCGAAATTTCTAAGCATATAGCACATCTTTCAATTCCTATTTCGTATGTTTGTTGGGAGTTATCATAAAATGCCACTGTACAGGTTTATTAAGCTAATGCTGGTCGCACCAGTTGATTTTTTCAGCGCGAGAAAACTATGTGGGTGTAGTAATTGATTGGCTGTGTGTGTTTTGTTTTGACATTTTTTGTGATAGCGTTAAACTGCAGCACCGAGTAAACTACCGAAGGCCTAGATACACCAATATAAAGAAAATTAAAGTATTAAATGGTGAAATCTAGCGAAACGCACAGGTTGGAAAGCGAAGCCCTGCATAAACTGATACAAGCACAAAAGCTTGTCCCACCAAAAACATTTCTACTGTCTTAAGTTTTAAATTGCTGACCCCCCCTTTTGAAATTTCTGAATACGCCCCTGAACAAATAAAACTTTTCAAAATCGTTGGTTGTTTTAATTGTGAGCAACTTCTGGTCCTAAGTAGTCAACAGGGCAAACAAGACTTAGCCAAGAACTCGAAAAACGTTTGGAAAAAATGGCGGTAGCCTCAATCGATTTCCTTTAACAAAACAATACTTTAGATTAAAGAACGATAATTGGCTATGTCATCAACACATTAACGTTTTTACTACTGTTCTCACAAATATCAATTGCATGAACCGATATTCTCAACCTCGACGCTACTGAGGAGGGCGCCGCTATATTAACAACTTAACCGCGAGCGTTTGATTTCGGGTTTGCTCCTTTCCTGGCTGCGTTTATACCAACACGAAGCAACATGGCGCAGCCAGAAGCGTTGGGCCATACAAACAGGCCTACAGTTACAAGTCGAAAGTAGTGGGCCTAATATTCAATCGCCTAATCGTGAAAGTACACATCATTCACTTCGGCGCCCTTGCACAACTTTGATTTGTTTTCAATTCAACAGTTGCTGAATTTAACGGATAAAAATTTGTTAAGTTTAACAAATTTAAGGATGTATATGGCAAAAACAGGTTGAAAGAAATTTTGCCAGAGCCCCAGAAATTTTGCAAACACGCAGTAGCCATGAGCAACCTCACATATAATGTTTTTCAATCAACTGCTCTTTAAAAAACGATAATTTCTTTCGGAAGGAGATTTGGCTATTTCAAAAAACAAACTTTTTAATATTTACAATTAGGAGACCATGCCGGGCGACACCGGCTAGTTATAAATACAATAAAAAATGTAGGTCTCCAGAATTGAGAGCTTTTTGTATATCTCCTGTAGTCGCTCCACTCAGGACAGTTTTCAGATCATTTTTTGTGCTACGGAACTAGGGCGTAGCCAGAAAAAAATTGAGAGGGGGCCAAATTTTGCAACATTTAATGTGACGTCATTTACTTATAACGGCGTATTCACGTAATATCTATGAAAATATAAATTTTATAGAATTCGTGCCTGGTCGCAAACTGGCCGCTAAATTATGCAAAAATTTTAACGATCACTTGACTGCGACATAGAAGAAAAACTTCGACGATATTTAGTGTGTAAAACGTACACATCTTGTTCTATAAAATTTGAAAGTTAAAAATTTGAAAAGCCACGCTCTTCTCACCCCCTTTGCTGAAACATGCACCACGTCCCAACCTGTGAAAGTATTCATTTTATGATGTATCAAAGCATGGTTTTTGTGAATGCAATTGTTATACCATTTACGGCGATTACAAAACAGTTTTGTAACAGACAAAGTAGAGCAGTGCTTCTCAACCTTTCTGATGTCATGGACCACTTTTCGCCGAGACTTTGTTTTGGGGCCCACTTCATGAAAAATTTGTTTCAGAACGATCATTTATTCCAGCAAGGAAGTTGCTACAAAACGAAAGAGTGTTAAGTTTATAGCACATTTTTAGCTTTCGTAATTCATAATTTTTTCCAGAAAATCTTTAATTTATGACAGAACGTTTCGCGGTCCATCGGTTGAGAAGCGCTGAAGTAGAGCGAATAAAGCTATTTCGCTTTACAAAACTCCGCAAGGGCCTTCAATATGAAAGGGGTTAGGCAGTCAGAGAAAAAGCTTGCCGACCTCTGGCCACCAGCTTGATTTACTAAATAAACTAATAGTGATCAGAGTCTGAATCAGTTTTTTCAAATCAGTGTTCAAAATCTGGAAAGTTTAGGAATGGTTTCCGGCTAGCTTGAGATCAATGTTGGCTGTACAACAAGTTACTTTTTACAGCAATTGAACAATTTATTTACTCAAAATATTGGCATTATCAACTACAGAAAACACTTGCACCTTTTTATATTACACAAAGCATCACAGCGGTAATCTAACCAGAGCAGTTTATATTGGGAGATGAACGACAATCGCATCTCGAATTTTTTACAAACTTTAACCGCAAAACTATCAATTTCTTTAAATCAATTTTATCTTCTTTCTGTGACGTATAAAATTCCAAAATACCTTCCATCTGTCTAAGTGAAACGTAATATAACGATATATGATGATAAACAACAAATGGAACTCGTACAACACGTCACTCAGGAAATTACGATGTTTCGCTAACATCTTTATCACTAACAGTAGGTTATTGCCAAAATGGAAACTAAAATTTTCACCGCTCATTACATTTGTTTTAGGACAACACTTATGACTAAATTAAATCGATTTGATTTACTGGCAAATGCATATAAAATAAATGCATATCGATTTGTGCATTTAAATAAATCAATTTGATTTAGTCATAAATGTTGTCCTAACATACGTGTAATAAGCGGTGAAAAAATGGCGCCTCAGAGCACAATGATATCAAAACAGTATTTTCAAAGATATTTTACGAATGTGTAACACCAATTTTTTTCGCATTGTTAGTGACAACTTCGTGCAAAAGCGTCAATAAAAACAATGGTGCAACAACTTGGAACTATACAATGAAACAGTGAACAAAACAACTCTAAGATTTGAAGCAGCAACAAAACACGGTTAACAACTAGTCAATTTAAGCAAACAGAGAGGTAAAACAAAATTGTATAACAAACCCAATGTTATGCTTGGAAATTGACTTCAGGACGGTTAATGAAATGGAAGTTCTCGAAGAATCATCGGTGGTCTTTTTTTGGAAAATTTCTAAAAATTCCCGAGGGGTGAGTCCTTCTGTACCCATTATGGCCATGAACAAAGTAAACGGCCTTTATTTGCGAATTCTACAATGGAATTTTCATACTTTCCAGAACGCGCAAGCTATACTGTAGCTTGTCAGCTTTTTGTTAGAATCATTAATAGAATTAATTAATCAAATTATTCGATTATTTTAATCAATCAAATTATTAGAATTTAATAGAATCATCACCACTAATGGTCCAACCATTAACACACACTTGCACAAATATCTCGTGGGAGTCGACCTTTACACAGGACAAGTCGTTGAAATGGGGCAATTTTTGGCTAAAAGTATGCCCCTTTTCTGATACCCAACAGACATGGACATGGCGTAGATTTAACCACCAACGAAATGTATAAAAACCACTAACTCCTGAAGTTATTTAGTCGCATCCTGATGTACAGTATTGGCATCGTAATTCAGCTTTGGACTCTTTAACTTCTAAGTGGAGATGCTTGCGGCTGAATTAATGAAAATCAATTATAAATGCTTTCACTTGCTTTTTTTAAATTTGGGTCTGGACAATCGCCTCGTTAATTGCGAGGCGCTTGAGATGATAAATCAAGCCGTGGTAACGTTACTAAAGTTCTGGCACATGATGAGCGATGGTGTTTTTAAAGAAAGCCTCCTTCCCTGGTTTCCCTCCTGAAGCCAACCCCTAAACACGACTCAGGCTTCAGCTAAAACGACTTTGTTTTCACAGTGGCTATTAAGAGAGAAACGTATGGTATTCCCATCCATGAGTTTCTATCTCGAGGCCAGAACTTCAACTGTGGGCATTGTTCTGGTGCTTCATGAACAGCGTAAAAGTACGCGTAGCACACGCAAGCCATGTAAGAAGCCAGACACACCAATACATGCCTGAAAGCAATTAAAATGTTAATGAAATGTACGAGTGGCACTTCAAAATACATTTACAACAGATTTTCGTTTCAAGCACATCTCGTAACCTTGAAGTATCTCCTATCGATTTTTAAATTGCCAGCAACATAAATGCAGCAAAGTTGCCTTCAGTTTAAAATTTAGAGGAAAATTTTAATACAGTCAACTGCAATAAAAGCATGGTTTGATAGGCATCAGCAGCTCTGCGAAAAACTGAACTAATCAGTGTACGGTAATTAATCGTTAAACGCAAGCCAGAGCGCTGATTTTGATTATTTCTTTGTTTAAACCATATCTCCAAATTTTGCTGCTGACTGCAGTCAAACCATCACCACTGGCTAACTAAATAGTCGGCAGCGTGATTCATTTGATTTAAAATGGCGTTCTATGGCCACATGATCGAATGATTAGGAGTTGTGCCCTACAAAGATGCACGTCGCAATGATTTCTTGTGCTAGGCATATTCCGATGCTGACGCCCGCAAATGATGGGTCGCGAGACCTTGCTCAAGGGGTCGGGTAGCAACAACAACAACAAAACAACAGACCTTGCTCAGTGGGGAGCGAAAAAATTATTTTTACCGCAATTATATATACAAATTATAACGACGCACTTTCATGTCAAGTGGTGTGTGCAAGTTTTTGAAATTGAAGCAATTCTATTACATAGTATAGCATCGCTTGTACAAGCATAATGTTGTTTTGCAGTCACACAATGTTATCCGTAATGCTCACTTATTACGCTACAATTGCACACTATGGTTGGCTAAACATTGTCTCGAATTCGCGACAAACAGAGCCTATATTTAGTGAAAATGTAGCTTTCTCTAGTATCAAACCTTGACTTGATTTGCTGTGCTCTAAACATAGTGCCCCTAATTACCATTAGACAGAAGAAATTTGAGACTTATTACATTTACTGCGTATGTAGTAAGTTTCATACAGTTTCGTTCAAAAATTGCTGCAATTACCAGTAGCCTTAGCCGTGCTATTTGATAAAATTTCTTTCGCAAATATACGCTCAAAAATGTTTGGGTCGCGATTTTACGGGTGTTTTTTTGGATCGCGTCAAAGAGCATTTCCGGAACCCCGTTGTAACAAACAGTAAATATACTGAAAGCAATTGCTGCAGAATATTGAAACTCGCAAACTCCGAAGCAGGTCTGGGCCACATTGTCCTATGCTTAGCGCTTTTACTGCTATCCTGCAGCCGGAAGTCCGGTGTTGGGAGACTGGAGTGAGTAACTCGTCTCGCTATAATTAATGACTCGACAGGACTCAAGCTATTTGTAAAAAACGACTCGACTTGAAATTCTACATCAATGACGCGAGACTCAACTACAAGCACTTGACCCTCGTTTTTGCGGACTAAATGGTGCAGGAACTGGTCCGGATAACACAAAATTCCGAATACCACAACATAACACGAGAAATAACCATGCTGAAAGGGGTAAAAGCCAACAGAACTACATTTTTGATCACCTTCACGATATATACAATGTATTTTCAATATTTACTGGATCAAGAACCGGCGCGATGGCGTA
Organism: Trididemnum clinides; assembly: GCA_963675345.1. Lineage (NCBI taxonomy): Eukaryota > Metazoa > Chordata > Ascidiacea > Aplousobranchia > Didemnidae > Trididemnum > Trididemnum clinides. The sequence continues at coordinate 14,026,383 of OY776300.1, read as the reverse complement.
GTGGTTAAAGCGTCCGCTCAGCAGTCGGTGGGCATGGGGTTCATTCCGCAAATTGAGTCATACCAGACTTTAAAAAATAGTATTCACAGCTTCCCTGCTTGGCGTTCAGCACATAGGGATAGTGTGGAGACAAGCCTCAAGGCACTTAACGTGATGCCTCCATCTTCATGTGGTGGGGCCAAGCAGTCTACCCGTCGTGGCGGCCCAGTCTGACGAAAGACATACACCCCGAGCATGAGCTCATACGCATGAATAAAAACTGGACCAAGAAAACTTGTTATTCTCCGTCGAAGGCCGGGGCTGGGGACGTAGGTCGGCAAACTGGAAGAAGTCGGTGACCATTTTTTGACGTCTACTGTCTGGATAAACCGAAATCCGGATTAACAAGCTCCAGATAAACGAGGGACGAGTGTAAATATTGCAGTTTGTTCGTGGGTTAAGTGACAGGAATACGTCGAGGGGAGCACGCTGTTTTTTTTTTTTCTTTATCAACCACTTTGTTTATGGAGACATAAAAGGTAACAAAATTTTGAGCTCGAAAATAAGTTGTAGCTCCACGACAACTTTTTGAAGCCAACCTTTCTATTTCGCCTAATTATTTTCGAGTACAACGGCAAACATTTATCGGTGATTTTTATTTAAACTGTAAATTTCAGTAATTTTACCTCATGCTTTTTATCCCCATTATGTGCGTTGCAAATTTAAATCGGTCTTACTAAATGCAGGCACGCATGCTTTGACAAGTATGAACAAAAATAAAATACTCTGCCAAACTTGTTTGTGTTAAATTAATAAGTAGCAGTCAACATTATTCTTCCGTGAGGGGATGTCGTTGAATAAACATACGAAAATAAATGAATGCAACTAATCCCGCGTCAATATGTACTAAAAAAAAATTTTATCAAAATAACGCCAAGCATCAAATTTTCGAAGCAAAGATATCTAGAGCTTCTAAGGTAAGAGCTCCGCTCTCGAACAAAAATCAAGATAACACCTCTGGTTGCGAGTTTAAGGCATACGGTTGCGCAACTTCGGGCCATAAATGTTCATGCTCTATGCATTTTTTCTTGAACAAGCGACACAGCCGTGCTTGCGTAACATATAATTGACTATTGTGCTAAATATTTGTTTGTAATATTTTAGCGAAAAGCCATTTGCAGGAAGCATTGCTTCGTGGGGTAGACATGAGGTCATATAAAACGACGCTTTCGCTATAACAAAATTGCGATGTCAACGAGAACATAAATTTAGTCTTGCGCCTCTGCAAGGCCCTTTCTTGCTGCCGCAAAAAATACAAAGTGCTGGCAGCAGAGCCAACTTTATTTTCCTACGACTGGAAGAAATGTACTTTTTGCACGACTATTTCACACTACAACAAACTTACCAAGCGCTGTGAAGGATAGGAACATACAGCACGTTGCAAAAAAATCGGTCTGCCACCCAGCAGAAAATTGCCACTGTCCACCAAATGTGAGACATAACGCCTACATGCTTCACACGAGGACAATTACAGCTGAAAGAAAAAGAAAATCGATTTTACGTTCAAGGCTCAATAAAAAATCGATCCAGGCTATGATTCAAAAAGTAAGCGCTGAGCACAGAAAGATTTGGACTTACTAATCAAAAAAATCAGACAGAAAAGAGTCCGATTCCATGGGTAACAAGCTTTCCACAATTTCTTCAACTCACTGATAAAGGACGCTCCATTAAACCAGAAGCCAACGTTACATATAAAAGACCCGCATGTCTGGCAAGTACATTAACAAAGTTCAAAACTTTAGCTCATAAACAAGACTTTGAAAATTGGCTCAACAATCCCGTGTGGCAGTTGTGCCCTTTGTGGCAAATTTTGCAAACAGGAATGTATGGTAAGTAGTGTAAATCATATTACATGTGAAAAACAATAGGTTGGTTAAACTTAAGCAATCGTTAAATTGTAGAAATCATGACATTTATGTTGCTAATTGTGTAAATTGTAACACTCAATACATTAAGCAGACAAAAAATAGATTTTCAGCCAGATGGAATAACCATAGACACACTTAGAAAAAATTTGATATTTCGACCCAAAACGATAGTGCCGCTCTCCTGCAGAATTATAAATCTAATCACCGTTTGTTAGCACACCGCCCTTGTTTGTCACAGTTATATTTGTTGAAGAACGACAGTTTGGTATGTTAGATATACGTGAAGATAAATGGTTTCATAAACTTGGAGCTTCTATAAATCCACAAATTATGATTTTGCCAGCTGGTAAATAATTTATGTCGTATGTCTCTTGTCATTTTTTCTTGTTTATGACGTAACACTTGATTTATAATTTTTTGGTCCTCTACATCTTATTACTTAGCAACTAGCCATGGGTGAATAACAAATTTTGGTTTTTTTTATGTCTTTAGTTTGGTGCAGGGGTGGGGAAAGTGCGGCCTTTTCTAAGAGTTTGTGCGGCCTTCTAACTGCTTGTTCACTTTACCATATTTTTAAAATTATGTTTTGCTGATGTGTACTGTATAAGTCGTACTCTCAAATAAACCCAGTTGAAACAGCATAGAGTTCTTCTTACAAGTTTTATATAAAACCTGTTCCTGAAAATCAAATTCTTTAAATCATTGTGTGCAGTAATATTAAACACTCTTCTAGAACATTCTCATCAGCATCCTGTGAGTGTGGTATGTAATATTGTTTATATTGTAATAATCGAAAAACGAGATAACGTAACAATGGCTTTGTTTCTTTAATTATAGCCCAATTGGCCCGACGGTGTTCACCTTCTACTTGAATCCGCCATGCGGTGTCTGCGATGTTACTAACTTTAACACATTAACTGCGGCCGTTTTTCTCGCTGTGCGCTATAACTTCGCATCGAAAAGTTTTCAAATCTGACAAACTGACTCAATATATGCTCAAGTAATAAGGCAGATATGAAGAAAAAGCATTTTAAGTATCGCCTATTTTCTTTCCTTCGTTTTTTCTCTCTGTTCAATAGAATATGGCGATTTGCACGGCGCTAAAATCCTCGAATATAAACTTACCTGAAGGACGAGTTATCTGGTCTTCAGCGTACAAAATGCAAAATAAAGGAAGAAATAACTCGTCCTTAGCGCTCAAAGTGTTAACGTTCAGTAAACTTTGGCTGGCAATATTCAGACGTGAAATAGCAATTCAGCAAAATGAGACACTTGTGCGTGGTAGAAGTAGTTTAGTTTTAGTAATACAGCAACAACCTGCATTTGGACAGCAGGTATTTTAGTTGTACAGCAATGTGCTGCACTTGTACGTCGAAGTGTAAGCCACTTCTTGCGTATTCTTAACGTTAGAATTTTCTGACAAAAAACTAGGTACGCAGCAAGCAAAATTGTAAGATGATTCGCAAACCCGCAAGTTTTTTTTGCAGCTTGATATGAGAAAACTAAGAATAGTCGATATATCTGAATAACAATACTATTTATATTTTCTGTAAAAAGACCATGTCAAAGCCTAACATTAGAAAAAGAACACTGCAGGAAGAAAGAAGAGTATTCAATGTGGAATGGGAGTTGCAGTTTTATGTAGTTGCTGTAAAGGATAAAATGATGTGCTTACTTTGCAACTGTATGATTAGAACTGTGAAAAAGTACAATGCTAATCAGCATTACACAACTCACAAAAATCATAAATATGTTGCATTGAAAGGTGAGGCCCGTAAGGAAGCACTTAAGAAGATGAAGCTTCATAATCAGCAACAGCGGCAAGTGTTTCAGTCAGTATCAAGGCAAGGGACAAACATTACTGAAGCAACTTACAGAATAGCGTACATTCTCGGCAAGAAAGGCAAGCCATATAGTGATGCTGAACTCATAAAATATTGCATAATTGAAGCGGTATCGTGTTTGGATTCCGACAGAGTTTACAAATACAAAAAATTGCCACTCTCTAGAAGGATCATAACTGATCGGCAACATGAGTTAGCGCTCAGTGTATCTGAGCAACTTTACGCATTATGCCAAAACGAAGATGTGTGTTATTCGATTGCTTTGGATGAAGCGACTGATATAAATGATTCGGCACAAGTGCTATTTTTCATTCGTCTTATAACTTTGGATTTTCAATGCTTTGAGGAGCTGCTGGGTTTAGGTACTCTTTCAGAGAGAATACGAGGAATCGATGTTTTGAATTTGTTCAAAGAAAAATTCTGTAAAATAAACCTAAATTTAACTCTTTTGCTCCCACGTGAAAAGCGAAAAAAAATGTCCGTAAGGTGGCAGCGCGAAAAACTGTCATAATCAATCATAATTAATCATAATTATGTACCTCAAGTTTGTTTGTAAATCATTACTCAGCTGTCTACTTCTACATTAAGTGTGATATATCGTTGAAATCTACATTTCTTGAGGATTTCAAATAGAAAAAAAAACATTTTTTTTGAATATGCAAATTTTATGCAAATGAACCCCCCTATTTGGGGGGTAGTTGTCTTCAAAATTAAGGAGGTACCCTCACCTCAAAGATCACTACAGATTTAATTTTCAACCAATTTTTTTAGAAATGGTCGCAAAAGGATGCTAAGGAAATAAGCTTTCAAGGTACATCACTCAAAACTTACCTAAAAGCCTAGGTTTTTCTACAATTTGCAATTTTCTGAGGCACATGACCTTTTTTTTGACCGGTACCGACCGGTACCAAATTTTGGTAGTTAAATTTAGTACCTAAAATATGATCAGTTATTATCTGCTAAAGGTCAGCCTAAACCATGTAACATTATGTATTTTTGAACAGGGAATTTCTTCAAGATTCAGAAAATATCAAGTTTAAATAGAATATGCTGTCACTGATAATGAAACAGCTGCTTGTTTACACCCTTCCCATGTGTTGAGAAACAAGGGGGATACAGCAAACTTTGATATAGAGAAGCCAAACATCTGCTAGCTTTTGAACTTGTATTTCAGTCTTTGTCTCCTTGGAAACTTGATACAAAATGACGACTTTATTGGTGAAACATTTGCAATTTATTTTATCTTTTTATAGGGTGCAGTTTTTCTAAAAATTATAATTTAGTGAAGGTAAGTCAAAAAATTTTTGGGGGTTTTGAACTGACATGATGTACAGTACTCATTTTTGATCAGTAAATATCATATACCACTTAGTCTAAACTATTTAAAGTTGTATATTGCTGGAAAGCAAATTTCCTGAGCTTTAAATGAGACTGATATTTAGCAACATATCATATTTTTTACGCACTAAAATTACTTTTATCTACTTATCACTCAAATTTGTTTGGGGGGGTTTTGAGACCCCTAAAAAATTTGGAAATTTAAAAACGTAAAATTTATTATTATTGCTTGAAATTTTGTCAAATGATACCCCAAAAGAGTAGTTTTCAGATTGTGTTAGTGATGAAGGGTGTGGTTTCGTGGTAAAGATGTAATCTCAATTTGATTTTAGCGTAGTTGGTACGTGCTGAGAATTAAGACTGATTTTGTCATCTGCAACTGGGTTGTTGGTCTTTTTAACCCTTTTTAGGTATAAAAATCCAAGAATTAGGGCACAAATTATACATCTTCCGATGTGTGAGGAAATAAGCGTGATCTTTTGAAAATTTTATGAAAATCGGATGAAAAATAAAGTCACAAATTGTTTTTTTAGTAAACTAACTTTGTAACTCAATTTAACAAAATTTGAGGGAAACACTGAAAACACGAGATCATCAATCGATGATCGCGGGAGCGAAAGAGTTAAGTAATTTAGTAAGCGTGTGCACAGATGGTGCACCTTCTATGATAGGAAAGCATGAAGGATTTGTGGCATTATTGCGAAGAGAGCTGCCAGATTCAGACACGTTGATGTCCTTTCATTGTATTTTGCATCAGCAAAACTTGTGTGCCAAATCTGCTTTGCTGAGTGATACCTTGAATGGAGTGGTAGGTATCGTGAATTACATCCGAGCAAATGCATGACGAGACATTCAATTTAGATTTACCGTACCATTCAAAAGTGCGCTGGTTGTCACAGGGACAAGTGCTTGAAAAAGTTTTATCTTTGCAAAAACAAATTGTCAATTTTTTCGAAGATAGAAGTATGTCATGCAAATTGTCAGAACAAAATTTTTGCAGAAATGCTGCTTTTTTGTGCGATGTAATGTCGAAGCAAAATCAGCTCAATGTTTCTCTGCAAGGTGAAACGAAATCTATATATGATATGTGGCAAAAAATCCAAGCATTTTGAAAGAAACTGACTTTATTAAAATCTGTCCTCAGCCGACCGAAAATTTCAGCTGAGCACTTTCCTCAACTGGCAAAAGTAGCAGGCAGATCATGCAACGTGAAGGAATACACATTGGTCCTAGACTCGCTGATTGAAGAGTAAAATGACAGATTTAAAGATTTTGAAAAGCACAATCTCAGCATGCAACTGGCATATCAACCACACCTGGTGGATGTCAACCTAGTGCCTGATCGTTTCCAAATGGAGTTAATAGAGCTATCAGAAGATAGCATTCTGAAATCTTTATTCAACGCCAAGAAGGATCCGATTGAAGTATGGAAAAATGCTGTAGAATATCCACGCCTGCGTCAGCACGCTCGACAAATGTTATGATGCTCAGGTACAACCTACCGCTGTGAATTAGCATTCTCATACATGACACAAATCAAGAATCGCTTAAGATCTCAGATAACAGATGTTCACTTGGAAGACCAACTAATCCTAAAATCAACGATGTTGGAACCAAAAATCGCATCATTAGCTTGTGACTAACAGCCTCAGTGTAGTCATTACATGCTGTAAAATTGCTTTTGTGTATTTTTAAGCTGTTTATTATTTTTTATGCATGACAAGTTTGTTAATGTGTACAGCTGTTTTAAGTTGCGGCCTAACTGATTGCCTGTGATTTGAAAAGCGGCCTTCGACTTACAAAAGTTTCCCCACCCCTGGTTTAGTGCAATATCGTCTGTTTAGTTTTGTTGAGAAAAGTATAATGCAGTGTTTTCTTCTTGTGCGTAGTTAGTTAGCCCCCTAAGTTTATTCTCCGTTTATAGGTAGTTATAGCTAGGTTCACGAAATATTTTTAGCCAGTTTTGAATTACCAATTTTTCAGCCAATGTGAGATAGTTACTACTGCTTTTTCTTTTTAGTGCATTGTAACTACGGTAAGTTGATTTATGCATTTTGTTTTTCGTTTTTTACATAAATATTGGAAATGCCTGTATGAAGGCCAGCCTTTACGCTTCATAAGCGGCAGTTAAGTTGCAAGCATTTAAACCAGATGGTTCTCAATTACCGGGATCGTGACGATGTCCCAAGACACAAAGTATCGGAAAAGTCAGACCACAGCAGCTCAAGCTGTATACTGCGTATAGTATGTAACTTCGACCAATCAATGCAACTTTTTTTATTTGCGCTGAACTTTTCCTAATCCCACCGAACCACATTTTGATTTCTCCACTGTTTTATGTGTTTGAATGTACGTAATTAGCTTTAACTGAAAAATACGGTCCACTTTTTCTCTAAAGTCGGCTACGAGTTAAATATTTAATATTATCATGTTGATACTGCCACCCTAAAAATTTCATCCAAATAGATTAAAGAAGAATTTATCACGAAACAACATACTTTTTCAATTCTTTTATAAGAAATAATGATCCTGGCACTCCAAAAAAAAACAACAAACCATGGTTAACTTCTGGTTTCACCAATGCTAGGCAAGTGCTAAGAACAGCCACACCACCAACTACGCATTGAAACTTTCTCCTGTAAAAATAATAGCTAATGAGAAAAGAGAAATCACAGCTCTATGTATGGCATCCGCAATAAAAAACGATGCATAAAATGTGTCCCTCATATCCAAATTACAGTGCCCGCATCTCAGTCGGTAGACTTGGGGTTAATTCTCTAGTCCGGTCATATTAAAAGACTATAAAAAATGGCATTCAACTCCCTTGCTTGGCGCTTAACATGGAAGGATAGTAGAGAAAAAAAGTAGGCAAGTTCTCTTATTGCTTCCTTAGGTAAGGCACTTTACGGGATATCTCTATCTCTACATGGCAGACGGGTGGCAGAGACACGCAGTTAAGCCGATGCAGTGGCCCAGTATGATCAAAAGACAGCACACAGTACATGAGCTCATACGCAAAAAGAAAATCTTAAATCTTACAGCTAGTCTCAGCCAACGTTTCTGTTACTCTTTCGTGACAGCTGTAAGCAAATCTTTTCTTCTACAGAACAAGTGCGCAAAGTACATGCAATGATGAATTTCACAAGTGAACTTTATTCATTTAAATGACACAGTATTTTTTTATAACTGCACAACACATGAGGTGACTCTGTCCAGTTCTGTTAACAGACAAAAAACAGGTTTTACAAAATAGATCGGTCTCTCTTACTGGAACCCTGATAACTCGACAACCCACAGGACTGCAGGCAAGAGAAAGCACTTACTCGTACTAGGAGGATTTCCTTATTATTGAAACAAAACATAACGGATTTTGATAGATGAAAAAAAAGGATCATTCCAGGTTACACAATATATGAATAACGCTAATCGAGAACTCACTACTTTTTTTATCCAGAAGATTTTTATATGAAATCAAAAATCACTCAAGTAAATTATTCAACATCATGCCTTCGAAGCACTTTAAACTTTGTGGAATAGCTATACCAGCATGGCACATGCTTTCACGTAGCGCGGTTCGTAAGTACACCTAGCAATTGGAAAGTCTCTCTTAATGCTCTGTGGAAACCGAATGTGCCCACCCGGAAGGGTATCCACTTATTCCGATGTTCAAGGGCCTGCTAATCAGCAGACGTCCTTTTCAGGACGGGATGAGTGCGTTGCACATAAACTGCCCTTTTCAGGGCACATCATCAAAAAGTTCCATGGGCCCTCAATACTACAACTGAACATCGAAGGCCTCACAGCTAGCAAGATGAACGTTCTTCATCACCTTGCTACTCAGCTTGAGGCGTTCGTCATCCTTCTACAGGAGACCCGCTGCATATCTGCAGAAAAGCTAGTGCTGTCAAACTATCAACTAGCTGGGTTCTCCCTAAGCAGAAAGCATGGTCTTGCCACGTTTGTCCATGAGCGGCTAAAATGGACCTTATACGATCAATCTCCCACGACATCGGAGACTGAGTGGTTGTGCGTGGATGTTGACGGCTATAAAATCGTTAACATCTACAAACCTCCACTAACACGGTTGCAAGTTTCCGACCTTCCAGTGTTCACTCACCCTTGTCTGTATGCAGGTGATTTCAACTGCCTCCATGTCGACTGGAGTTATAACACCAACAGCGCGGATGGAGACTGCCTACTGGCCTGGGCATGCTCCAATAATCTTGCCCTTCTCCACAATCCCAAGGATGAACCTAGCTTTCATTCTGGGCACTGGAACACTGGCACTAACCCAGATCTTGCCTTTACCACCATCAGTCCTGATAGTCGCTTGCCTTATAGACGCGTCTTGGAGAAGTTTCCTAGGTCACAACATCGACCTTCACTTATAACACCACCAAGGCTTTCCCTTCCAGTACCGGGAAAGCCTGTAAAGCGATGGAACTTCCACAAGGCCAACTGGAGCCACTATAATTCCTTGACAAATAAGCTTGCAAGGAATTTGCCATCACCTGATTCAACAAATGTGGATCAGGCCTACCAGGACCTTTGCAATACCATCAGCAAAGCAGTCAAGAAAGCTATCCCACGCGGTCGTCGTAACACCTACATACCGTGTTGGGATGCTAAGTGTGAGGCCCTCTACCAAACGTTTCTGCAATCTCCTGCTGGAGACCAGTCAAGCAGGGCTGCTACAGCCCTAATAACTTGGCTTGACAAGAAACGCAGAGACCAATGGTCAGAGGCAGTCAGAAACATTGACTTCTCACACTCAAGCAGAAAGGCATGGAGCATAATTAACAACCTTACTGGCAGGTCACAACACAGCCCCCGTAACTGTCCCGTTTCAGCTAACACCATTGCTGCTCAGCTGGTAAGAAACGGGAAATATGAGGGTGTTGATCGTGAGTCGTCTCGACTCATTTCTGAAGAAGTGTCTGACCATTGGAGGGCTTTGATACCATCTCCAGTGAATCTTTCTGGCAACTTCTCACCCAGAGAATTCGCTTCCCCTCTCCAACACATTAAGCCAGGGAAAGCTCCGGGCCCTGACTCTATTTGTCCGGAGCTTATAATCCATGCTGGAACTGCTTTGAAGTCCTGGCTACATGGCTTCCTCTCTTCCTGCTTGCGCCAACTCAAAATTCCCAAAGTCTGGAGAAGAGCACTTGTAGTTGCGATCCCAAAGCCAAAGAAACCTGTAGAGGACCCAAGAGCTACTATCCCATCTCCTTGCTCTGCGTCCCCTACAAGATCCTCGAACGACTGATCTATGCTCATATTGAACCTATTGTCGACCCCCTGCTCCCAGGCGAGCAGGCTGGGTTTTGACATGGTAAATCGACAGTGGATCAAGTTGTCTTACTAACACAAAACATCGAGGATTCTTTAGAGGCAAAAAAGAAGGCCGGTGCTGTGTTTGTAGATCTGACAGCTGCATATGACACTGTCTGGCATCGTGGCCTCACCTGCAAGCTGCTGAGACTTCTCCCTGAAAAGCACATGGTTTGTATGATCATGGAACTTGTCTGGAATAGAAGTTTCACCCTTACTACCGGTGACAGGAAGCAAAGCAGGTTGCGATGTCTGAAAAACGGCATCCCACAGGGATCGGTCTTGGCACCCCTTCTTTTCAATATCTATGTTTACAATCTTCCTTCAACGGTCTCCAGAAGGTATGCTTATGCCGATGATCTGGCATTGTTATACTCTTCTGATAACTGGAAGGACCTGGAGGGGGTCTTAAGCCAAGACGTGACTACAATCTCAACATATCTCCAGACTTGGAGGTTACAGCTCAGCCACACTAAAACGGTGACGACGGCCTTTCACTTGAACAACAGAGAGGCCAAACGTGAGCTTAATGTCTACAACAATGGCAAACGCCTGCCATTCTGTCCAGTCCCTACCTATCTTGGAGTTGAACTGGACAGATCACTCACGTTTTGTCACCATCTTGAAGCATTGCGCAAAAAACTAACAACGCGCATTGCACTGATGAGACGACTTGCAGGCTCAGGTTGGGGCGCTGGAGCTAAAACACTGCGTACAGCCGCCCTATCTCTGGTCTACTCCACTGCGGAGTATTGTGCACCAGTTTGGTGTAGCAGTGCACACACTTGCCTCATCGATAGTGTTCCCAACGACACATTGCGCATTGTCACTGGATGCCTGCGTCCAACTCCAACAGACTATCTACCCGTCCTCACAGGTATCCACATACTATCCAGCCGGCTGAGCTTCGCCGATTAGGAGCAATGCTCTCCCTGGCATATCATGGCAGCCGGGACCCTGGCCATATTCTCTATAAATTATTGGCTGGGTCCACACACGGCTACAGAGAGACTAAAATCTAGATGCCCCTTTGTGCCCGCTGCACGGAAGTTACTGCAAGATCTAACTGAATTGGATATTTGTGCAGCTCAATGGACTGACTTTAAATGGAGCACGGAATACTCTGAGTGTTCATCTGATCTCCGTGCTTTCATTCCTAGGACAAGCACTAGGCCAATGGGGATGGGCCTGCCCAGATCATTATGGGTCAGGCTCAACTGCTTGTGGGCTGGTGTTGGGTGTTTTCAGTTGTTCATGCACAAACGGGGCCTGGCTCCTACATTGATTTGCAAGTGTGGCACTGCAGAACAAACCGCAGAACACATCATTCTGACATGCCCAGTACATCGGCCACCTACAGGAATACGTGGACTGACGGTTTTGGATGTCGACACATGATGCTGGCTGAGTACCATCACTGCCAGCATCTGAAAATGTGTAACCCTTCCAAAAGAAGAAGCTATACCAGCATGTTTAAATATGTTGAATAGTGTTAAATACCATTTTGTTGTTGAATAGTGTTTAAATATGTTAAAAAAAGTAAAATCAAAAATGCTATAAAAGAATAAAACAGAAAATGAAGAGATCATCAAGATATAATATTTTGACATCACACAAACCTATCAGTTTGGAAACAAGTTGGAAGAAATCTACTGGGACACCATGCACCAAAAGCTGCAAAGCAAACCCACAAAATTGCAATTTCATCAATAAGCTGACCAACTAAGCTCAGAGTTGAATGAAAGTACACAGAGCCCAAACCTGAGTAACAAACAATTTAAATATAAAAATGATTAAAATGTATTCTAAACTTATAGTCTCAATATTAATGAAATAAAAAAATCATTAAATTTTTTCTCTGGGCTGCTTATGGTTGACCAGCATTATATTGAGGTTACAGTCAAATATTCTACATGACAAATTGAGCTGCGACACTTTGAAAATGGGATTGGTACTAAAGACATCAAGTGGGTTACTTTGTAAATGGGATCGGTACTAAAGACGTCAAGTGGGTTAGTGACAATTGTGGTGGCAAGGATTAATGACTTAAATTTTATATTAGTCGCATTGTTCTGCTCTTGGTAGAAGTACTTTATTGCAATTTCTTCTGTTGGTACTCCTTGTGGTAAAAATGTAGAGCATCAATAGTGCAACTAATTTTGAAAATGGTTTGAACATAACGATGCAATACTCTTAACTAACAAAACGTTTTGCAGTGATTGGAGAAAAAAAAACAAGGGCAAACATATTTACCACTTTCCAGCTTAAGAAGATAAATAAAATACCGCAATATCGACTTTGCTTAGAATCTTATGGGAACTTACCAACAAAAATAAGCAAAGACCAAACAAGATTTACCGAGCAGCATATTTGTCGTGAGTATTGTCTGAACAGGTATATCAGGATGGGAGGAATGACAAAAAAGATTGTATTGCTGATCTAAAACAGCACTAGGTTAAATTAAAAAGTACAAGTTAAAGGTTAATTACGTTTACTTTCAAAACCTAAAGGTGCATTTGCACATGTACTTGCAGTGCTCTGGCTGATACCCATTTTGTAAGAACTTGCAGAAGTTTCTGTTTTTCTTTTTGTAAAAGTGCACAACAAAACTGATCAAGTGATAAGATCTTTATTACTTAAATAAAAATAATAAAATAAACTTTTGGGTCACAAATAGTTTCATTCTGCCTGATTTATTTGAGAGTCAACTTTAGGTCAGAGATAACTGTTTGAAGCAACGGCAGGTGCACATTCCTTTGATGCTTTCTGATGCATCTGGAATCAAATACACTGAAATTTCGGTGCTACTATAGCGTGAGGTCTACTGACATAAGTCACCTACCGGGATGCAGGGTGAGGTCTACCGCTTGATTCGCATCTACCGAGGTGCAAATCGCGTGAGGTTTGGGTTAGGGTTAGAACCACTGCCCTAACCCTAACCCTAACCTTAACCCCTAACCCTAATTCTAACCCTAATTCTAACCCTAACCCTAACCCTAACCCTAATTCTAACCCTAACCCTAATTCTAACCCTAACCCTAACCCTAAACTTAACCTTAATCGTAACCCTAACCCTGGAATGTATGGGTGGTGTTTGGAATTATTATAGCTATAGTAGTAAGTGTGCAGCTATAGTGTGGCTATAGAGAGGGGAGGGATAAATAATTTATTGGTAGACCTCACGCTATAGTAGTAACCGGAGGTAGATCTCACGCTATAGTGTGGTAGACCTCACGCTATAGTAGCACCGAAATTTCTCTTTTGGCAAAAGTGTTGACATTTTGCTTGCTTCATCTTTATCTCATGCACAAGATCTATAAAACATGCCAAGTTGTCACAAATTCTAAAAGAGTTCTGATTCTTAGAATGAGCCAGTAAATGGGTGAAGACCTTTTTCAAAGCAATAGACTGTTGCAGGTAAATTGACTGTGAATGCTTAGACACAGATAACTAAAAACTTTTGAAGGCTTTTGGATATGACTTGAAGCTAAAATTTAACAATACATTTATATTAATTCTTGAGATTGTAACACTTCTTGCTGCCAAAAATTTAATTCTATAGGAAAGAATGGACCATTTTTTTATTTCTTTTGTCAGATATGTATGACATAGCTCTTTATATTGATTGCAATTTCAACCTAACCAATGAAAAAAAAATCAACAGAAACAATTTTAAACATTTTACTTACTGTGTTCCAGAACTCTGCTATAATTGGCACGTATTCATAATTTCTTTCACACCAGTCAACCTGTGAGCTTAATGGCTGAAAATCATTCCACATCATATGCCACTACAGTTATAACAATACCGATACTGGTTTGCAGCAGGCTAATTTATGTATTTTAACAAAATTTGCTGCAATCAACATCACCAGAAATCGAGAATTTTGTCATAAATTTTGCAGCAATAAAACTTGTAACTAAGTCTACTATGTACAATTAATAGTAATGCGATTGTCACCAAAAACTGGTCGCAAGTGATAAATAATGAGAGCTTAATCAACTCATTAAAAACAGAATGAGCTGATAATTTTAAAGACTGTGAAAGGACCTCACAATTTCTGAAACATCACTCATACATAAAAGTCACTGAAGTTAAAGAGAAGTCATCATTACCAGACACAAGAGCTTGAAACCTAACATTGACTTTGCTTGGCCATGTCGTAACCATCTAACTTTTAGCTTTTCAAAATACAGGTCTGACAATAAGGCCACCATGTCATGCTGCTGACAAAGTGTAAAATTAAACATTTTAAAGTAAAAAAAAACTGTTTATAAACTTAGTTTGGATTGAGATAAGGATGAAACTATTACTAACGTTCAGGCTTAGTGTCATTCTTTGCTTAAACCTTTGAGGGATGATGTAACACACATGTTACATGATTGATTATTATTGTATCATCATGACATAATAACCATTTTTCCGATATTGATTGTAATTTTGTTGCTACCAAACAATAAAGGAATTGTATCAAATTTTATGAATTATAATCTTATAGTCCTTAAAGAGTTAATACAGCATTTCAAATGCTTATGGAAGACAACTCTACATGTCTACTTCTGATCCAAACATTCAAATACACTCCACGAATAAATTAAAGCTTTAGTTTGATTCATCCCTTAGCTTAGACAATGTTGTCAATGCTTAGATATTAACATTTGTGCTTTGCAGTTCTGGTTTAACTGTTTTAAATCTTTTTTGATGCTGTGTAACTAACCTCAAAAAACCAGTGGTTCTCAAGCTTTTTAAACTTGTAGACCCATTTTGTCAGTCTGAACCCATAAAAGAACCCCACTAAGCCTTCCTTAGATGGAGACCTCACTTTTTGAATATCAACAAATAGGCAGAATGTTTAGCCTAAACCAAAGAACTTTTTTGCCTTGGAGAGTAACTAAACTATTAACAGGGACCTTGAAAATTGATCCATCACTCAAAAATTCAAAAATGTTGCAGAAGCCTTGAAAATTTCTGATGGTCTCCAGTTCAAGAATCATTGCCTTTGGCATATGTGTTGCTAGCAAATGCTGGTTATTTTGAGGGAAAAATGAATGAGAATGGCTACTTTGCTGTCAACAGCATTTTACTGGCACCCTTGCATGCTACTTTGCCATCAGCATTTATGTGTGTTCAAAATAGCCATATCTGCTACAAATCTGGCTGTGATGTAGTGGAAAGTGCACCTGCCTTTAAATGTGATGGTTATAGATTGAAATCTTCATTGGCAGGGTACTTAGACAAAAGCAGTGTACACTGGGGGTGCAATTCTTTTCAATTCATAATTTAAATTGACTAATCAGAAATGAACAAAAGTTACATACTTAATACATCATTAAAATTGACCAATTGCAAATATCTGACCGTGAAATAGCCTTCATGGGTAAAATGCTGTTGAGGGCAAAATAGATAATGCCAAAAAAAATTTATTACCACAAATAAATGCATTTATCACCATTATCATTGTTATTTTTAAGCAGTAGCTATTTTGCCATTGATGTCATTTTACCCTCAGAGATTTTTTACCGTGAGTTATCTGTGATTGGTCAATTTTAATGATGTATTGAACATGTGACTATTGGTTGTTTCTGATGGGTTAATATTAATAACTGATTAAAAAATTGTTACACCCCCAGTGTCCACTCTCACTCCCAGTACATTCCATTCCAATGTACACTATCCTGCACATTCACATACCAAGCCTCCCACTGCAGTGTACACTACCTTTCTTTCAATGCCCTACCAACCAAGATTCCAAACTACAACCATTGTACTTTAAGACTGGTGCACTATTCACACGCCACAGCGTTATTGGCAGAATTGTGGCAATTATGGCAATATAAACACACGTGAATGATTACGGCAATAGTTTTCAAGGGTAAAATGCTGTCAACACCAAAACAGCCACTTTCTTCTTTTTACTTATAAATAAATGCAGTTATTATCACTAATATTTTCAAAGCAAGCGCTGCAGTTTATTGACTTCAAGCATCTACAAATTCTCATGTGCCATTTCAATAGATTAACTGCCAAATTTCTACTTGCTTATGGTACTGTAAAGTGCAACTTAAAATAACTAACTAACTGTGTAAGACCTAATCAGCTAATCAGTAGGCTATATTCACTATATTCCAAAATAGTGGCACTGAGAAACGTACACTAAACAATAGGCTATACAAAACCATACTGACATAATCCACCTACAGCAATAAACCAACTGCTGTGGAAGTACCGGTAATATTGTTCAACCCTTCAGGATGTCTATACTTAGACTTACCATATTTTTGCAATGAAAAACCGGGACGCTTCAGAACAACAGGCCTGATCAGAGGGCTTTAAATTTATGGCCATTTCAATTTTTTTTTGAACAAAAGCGGGACGCTGAGATGCAGGTCTAGACTTGTGTGTTGGGGCAGAAGTTCAGTTATTGAAAAATAGTGAAAAAAACGGGTGATCTCCAAAAAAAAAAAAAAAAAGGTCATCACTTGCTTGGCTGCAGAATTTGTCCAGTTTTTGGCTTGAAAATGACGCAAAACGTGCAGCCAACCAACTGATGACCTTTTTTTTTTTTATTTGGAGATCATCCGGTTTTTTCACTATTTTTCAATAACTGAACTTCTGCCTCAACAAACTAGCGTAACTAGCTGACTCCATGAAAAACCGGGACTTTCGCTCAGCTGACCGGGACAAGACCTTAAATTCCGGGACTGTCCCGGCCAAACCGGGACGTATGGTAGGTCTATCTATACTGCTATACCAATAACAATGTTTCTTACATTGGCTATAGAATGCTGTATATCTACAACATGCCCGTATAATTCTGCGAGATCTGCTTTCTACAAACTTATCCGTAATGTACATGTCAAATCTGCAGTTCACATGGAGCTTTTGGGATGAAAGTTCACTGTTGACAAATACGGCATTCCGTAAAATACACAACCACATGCAAGCCAATCACAGAAACTGTACTCAATGACGTAACAAAGACCAAGAGCGGCTGTGCTTTATCAGCCATGCATATCAAAAAAAAAGAAAAGTTTTGAGCAAAGATTTGGTACTACTACCATTCATATGAGATCTTACTTTGTTCGCTGGCCATTTGACTCTGTAAGTCTCAGCTACAAAAAGATCAATCAATCTTACCACCTTTGTCTGCGACACAAAGTCAGAGGAATCTCATTTAGTGTTTTTTTCTAAAGGTACACCGAGCAAACTTGAAGGCTTTCTCTCTACATTAATAATGTACAAAGGGGGCCAGCGACGTAAAATTGCGCTGCCCGTGGAAGAACGTGACTTAAAGCCCGCTTTAACAGATTGATTACACAAAAAAAACGACACAACTTTTGTTTAAAAAGTCCTCAAAGTCGAGGTGTAACACCATCCAAATAGACCTTCAATAGGAAAGTTGCATGCACGTGATCAAACGTCATCAAAATGCGCGTTCGAAAAAAGTGGCTGACCACTTTCAGTGTTTTTGCATTGAATTGAATAGAAATAATATCGTTTTTTGCAAATCAAATGGATAAACGCGACAGTTGTTAAATGAACGTCAAATATGTTGTTTTACTGATGTTAAGAAATGAATCTGATGTCAAAGTAAGATAATAGGTGCTAAGGTTTGCTTGTTATTGCTAATAGTTGGGCTAATTTTATGGGCTAAACATGCGGGATTATTGGTAGCCAGCTTCTGTGAGGATTTCATATTCGATTAATCAGAGTGTTTGGGAATGTTGACCTTAAGTTAATTGTAATGTGTAACTTACACAGTATATTTAGTTGCATAAGCAAACTGAAAAGTTGAAAACCTAAGTCATGCTATAGTCCAAATAACAGGGCAGACTTCTGTACCGTTTGTCATATGCTGGATTAATTATTGACGGATAAAATCAGTAATTTTTTGAAATTTTTTGTCAATAGTGATTGCAGACCAGTCATATCGATATATCAGATCTAATTTTGTGACCTTAAATACTCCTTAAACAATTTTTTGGACAATTATCTAGGCTGTTGGACTAAAGGTAATTAAAAACTTACGGTACCGATTGATTTATGCATGCGTATGAGCTCATGCTCTGTTTGCATGTCTTTTGTCTGACTGGGGCCACTACGACGGGTAGACTGCTTGGCCCCACCACCTGTTTGCCACATAAAGATGGAGGCATACCGTTAAGTGCCTTGCCCAAGAATACTACAAGCAAGCCTGCCGGAAAGCTTACAATACCGGTAGTAATGATCAGATAATGGTTGTTTTTGCTAATGTTTTGACTAGAATCAAATTGGCATAGAGTTTGTTTTTATCTGTGGAGCAAATGGTATTTAGATGGCACTTTTCTTAGTGGCCATTTTTTTAAATTGGCACACAGTACTAAGCTTAGACTAGCCAACTCAAAAACCTAATCTCAACCAAACTATTTTTGGTCAAATTTATTTGTTTCCGAGGATCCAACTAGCAAAAATTCATTCCAATTTTTAATAAATTTTTTATTAGTTTTCAAAATAACCCGGAAAGTTAAGTGTTCACCTTATATGGTACTTTTCCAGCATAAATTACAGCTTTTGGTCAACCACTTTTTTGGCGCGTAATATGTGAGGTTGTATGCAACCTTCCTAATGAAAAGCCACGTTATTATCAGCAATAGGACATATATACAAAAAAATATTTTGATTCCAAAGCTTTCTTTTTTTGATCTCCGAAAAAATGTCCTCAGCTGAAAAACTATGACGTATTGAGTTTGATATTGTTGATTAAACAATCATCTTTGATAGCGGTATCTCTAGTTAATTTTCCAGTACCTGTATCTAAGGAATATCTAGTTGAATGAAATTGGCCGGTCTGCAAAAAAAATTCTACACAAGTGTAAAATTTTACTTTAATTTTATCCTTTCCGTCCTATATTGAATCGATGTCCGTGTTGAATGATGACGAGTTTCTATTCTTTGTTGGTTTATTTGATATATTGTATAAATGAAGAATAAGCGAAAAGATTAACCAGAATTTGAACTACTTTAATAAATTGTATAAAAACGAAGGATAAACCCAGAACTTGAACTACGTTTTCTAAAAGATAACACCAAATAAATTACTACATAATAAAATATAATCAAATAGACATACCAATTTGGTTGATTCAATTAAGGACAGAATTAAATTTCCAAATGTTTCTTGAATATGGTCAACTGCTACTTCGTCAAGTTCCAAACACAAAAGTGATACAATTATAGAGTTTTGTCGAAGTGCCAAAGAAAAACGTCTTTGTACGAGTTGATATCAAAGGGCAGGGCGAAAAAGGCGTGCATAACAAGTACACAACAAAATTACGCAACGCTACTTAAACGCAACTGCAAAACTAAACACACAGGTTCGACACCCGATAAGCAAACCGAAGAAATAACTGGAAACTAAAAAATGGTTTAAATAATGCCAAAATTTTGAAATTTCTAACAACAAGTTTTTTGTGCTGAACGCCAAGAGAAAATTTTCAAAGTCTGGGACCACAAAATATTTCCAGGTTGAGGTTTCGATCGTCAACCTTACATTTAAAGCGGTCTGACCCCTTCATTACTGAAATTGTTACCGCTGAGGCATGTACCGAGATTGGATGGCAAATGTTTGTTTTACGTCAAAAAATGACACTACTCTGCTCAAGGTAAACTACACTTAGACAACCTATCCTAATTCTAGCTTATGCTAGATATGTGCAAAATTTCAAAACATCAAAGATAAACATAACTAATTGTTTTTACTGGTCAAAATTTTGTTTGTTGTTCGTTTTGATTGATTTTTGTGGTTAGTTTTAACCTCCAAACGCTAATGAACTACAGTTACCCAAGTCTTGACAAGCGAGAAAAAATTCTTGCCTCCTTTCCGAAACATGGGCGTATTGCCACAAATTCTTTGTTTTAAATAAGCCCTAAATCAAAAATGATTGTAGCGGCAAAATGGTGGTTGCTTTCACAATTAAAAAAAAATATCATGGTCAGCCTGTTTTGTCAATTGGTGCTGCCACTTTCCTGTTTATATTTGTAGTATTAAGTTCCTAATTTGGCTGCGCCATTGATTTTGTTTCCGGCATAGCAACAAAACCGGCTATTTTTCTGTCTATATATTCAGTTTTACAAATTGTTATGGTTATGGTTTTAATTTTATTAATTTCATTTTATTGCTCTGATTCTATCATTAGTCTCTCTACTGCCAAATCGACCGACTACGTATCGTTGCTCCTTGCCTTGCACGTTGAGCTCTTTCCACGATTTGCCAGCCCATACCACCTAACCGAAATAAATTTCATGGTTATGGTTTTTTGTTGATTTTTTCTTAAACTTGAGATTTTATTACAATGATGTAGAGTATAGACAAAAAAGACATAAACACCGTAAGAGGCAGCATAGCATGATTCCGGTAGCTACATAAAGCTATTATGAAGCAAAATAGAAAAAAATGTTTCTCCTAGGTATGGTGCAATTTAACTCCGTCAGCGTCAAGTTATACTATCTCCTGTGCCAATTTAAAACGTATCAATTACCGCAGCTGCGCCAGCATAACCGTACAAACATTTGTATCCCACAAGTGTGACGGTCTAAGCTATGCTTTATTAAAAGCCTCTAGCTTCTTATTGGTCACCAACTGCACTAAAGAGACCTGATAGATCGAAACAGTGTCACTGTCTGCAGTTTGCTAAGCGCATCCCTGGCCTCTTGCATTACCACAACGAAATGTTTTAGCAAATGTAAGCCATAGCTTCTGTACATGTAATGGTGATCATGTTGATTTATTAATCAAGACTGGAAGTATTCAGAAAGAAAGAACGATGACACAAACTACCATTCGTAATTTTGAAGAAATGAGCTATCAAGTGGTAGGCTTATTTGACGATTTGGTGGGCCCGATTTCATATTACATCAAGATTTTTGACTGCGCTGTTTGTTTTAATTCGGCCATAGCATAAAAAGGGACCACGCCTTTTCCCTAAGTCATATAACCTATTGCAATAGGGGCCTGTTAAGCTCTTTTCAAGCAAAAACCATTTCCTCTTAATCCAGTGTTGCAGATTGATGCTATTATTGTTTAATTTTGATCTTTTCTTAAATTTGGGATTTTATAACATTTAACTTTGCCCCTAATCCAGATCTTCCTACTGTTAAATAAAGATTAGTGTTTTGTACCGATATCCTTGTAATTACGAATATCAATAATGGGCTTTACCATTTATGGTTGCTATCAAAATGATAATGGATAATTTTGCTGCCTGCTGCTGTTTTCACTAAATAGCGGCAAGTATTGAGATGTCATTTAACATTATAACCTCACAATGCGTTTTGAACCATTATTATTAGGATACCATTTCTTTGTCACTATATGCCAGGGGCTCTCAACCGGGAGTAAATTTACCCCTTGGGGGTAAATTTGACAGCCTTGTGGGTAAATTTGACCTGCCTTGGAAGTAAATTTTATTAGCCAAAATTCACACTTTTACCTAATTCAGTAGGCATTTGAAGAAGTGAAAATATAAAAAAATTTGGTGGGTAAATTTTACTTTTGAAATTTTCCAAACGGTCAATGAAAGAATAAAGTTTGAGAACCCCTGCTGTAAGCGAATTAGTATGAACCAATGTCTTTGAGTGCGTGCATGTTCCTTGGCCCTAGCATAAACGGCGCCATGCAAAGAACAAACTAACCCAAAATGAAGCACTCACAGTTCGGTTATAGCAATAGTTGGAGCCCCCGTTAATAATGTTGAGGTTAAGAACATCAAATCAGCTGGCTGCTGTGACAGCCTTGCACAATTGCAAAGGAAATTGCTTTAACATTTAGATCATATGTAGCTCGACACTTACATTTTGTTGCAAACCATAAGAAATGACTACCTTTACCCCATCTTCTTTTTTGGGTTGATCACCAAGTGTTTTGTTTGGAGTAGGCTACATATTAAAATTTGTAGACTTCATTTTTCGATAAGTCTTTTGAATAATTTGATTGACAATGTCAAACATCCATGCTATCGAGAAAGAATACCCAAAATGTAACAAAGGATTTAGTCTTTCTAGAAATTGCAATTTTGTGAACTCAGCACTAGAATTTTGTGTGTTTCTCACCGGTAGATTACACTTCATAAACGTTTGGAGACTTCAGTTTTTGATGGATCTTTTTGAAAACGTCGGCAGATAATGCAAAAGAACCACGCTTGTGAGGAAAAGTAGTCAAAATGTACCAAAAAACTAACTTTGTTCAACAATTGCAAGTTTGTTAGCTCTAGTAGGATAATTGTACAACTAAAAATGAAGCATCATGTATGGCAACCAATTTTTGATCAGCCATTATAAACTAATTCTTAGCCTAAAGTAATTGGAGTTACATATTGCTGGAAAGGAAATTTCCTAAGCTTTCAAAGGACAGTAATTGTTAGTATCTTACAATAACGTTTTTGTATTAAAGTTACCTGTTTTTACTGAGCTCACCACTTGTGGGAGGGTAAAAAGTTACATCACAGGTCTTAAAGTTTAGTTTTTTCAGTATAAAAACTAATATTAATTGTATATATTACAGACTATCGTAATCGCCTTGAAATAACCTTTAACTTGTTGAAGAAAGTTTGAAAATCAGTTGAGAAATAAGGTCACAAATCAGTTTTTTAATAAACTAATTTTGCAACAAGGTTGCAATTTTTGAAAACATCTTGATATTATGATCTGCGGCAACGAAAGTTTGTGTTAATCATACGAGACATATTATGAGATCATAATGGCAGTTTAAGCGTACAAGGGAAAGAGAAAAGAAAAAATGCTTAGATGGCTTGAAGTGCTTAAATAAAAAAATTGCTCGTTGTTCCTAGCAAAGTTATTCTTGCCACTTTGTATTCGCCTCTCTACATAAAATTTCGTCTTTCTGTTTCAAGTAGCGATTCTTCTAAGCGAAAGTGAGAAACAGAAAATTAGCATTGTTATCGCACCAATGCCCATTTTTTAACTCGCCGATAATCGAACTGCAGCCCTGAGAACAGGAGTCTTATTGCACGTATTGTTTTGTCGCACTTTGCTTTGTTACAATTATCTATTTCTACACTCGGACCTAAGCACACAAAACGCGTGGCTTCAGGCTCTTACTAATTATGTATATAAAGAAAAAGAAGTTACTTCAAATTCTATTTTTGGTTCTTGAATGTTGCTGGTTCAATCGTTGTGGATAAAAGTCTAGTCAATTTTCTCGCGCTGGCCTATTCGAAGTTTTATTGTTATTCTGTCAATAAACCCATTGATTTTACTGTTTGATTTTAAACTGGTGCTTGGATAGAGAACAGTGCGAGGAAGGTCCTGGCCGTCCGCCTGTGACAACTATAATAGAAGATTCATCCCCTTCGAGTGGTGAATCCTTAACATAAAGAAATTGACTAGACTAAGCAATCTTCCGAAAGGTGATTCAGGCTCGTTAACCCCTTTCAAGGATTCGCGTTGGATTCTTTGAACTGGTGGAAAAGTTTGCGCGATTTGAGAAATCTTCGGCCTATCAACATCTTCAGTTGGAAATTCACGATTTGAAGGAACATCTTTACTTCAAGTTCAGTTGGAGCGTTGCAAGGTGCCGTCTGTCAGTCATTTTTATTTTGAAACTGACGTCAAGGACTCAGCTATTTTACTTGGGAGACTGGCAGACATCTTATCTTGGCTCTTCTGCAAAACTGATTCTGCAGGAAATTGAAGTCACTGTGTAATTCCACCTTTTTTGCGAAGAATTCTCGAAGATCCTTGGTGCAATTGCGCGAGATCAGCGACATCGGATCTTCAGCGCGACAGTTCTTTACCGAAGACCTGGATCATCCTTTCCTTACGAACGGTTGGAATTTGTTTAAATTATTTATTTAATTAATTTTTATATTTAACCTACATACTAAAGTACAGTATGTCTTTCATTTCTAACATTAATAATTGCGAAAATAACGTAATTCAATCGACATGTAATGGAGCGCCTTCCGCAGGGCATGTGGAGGGTGACCAAACTGCTACAGTTGGGGAACTAGGCAACGACCTTGCATCCCAAGCCTACCCGATCATATCAGAGGTAAATACTCGTAAACTTTTAACGACAAAGTGACAACTTTCCATGGGTTTAAAGCGATCGCGTGATGCCCTTGCAAGATGTTCATCGCACGAACATTTTGCCAAAGCCCTCGAACAATTTGATGAAATTAAAATTGATTACGTTAAGTATAAAACGGCTTTAAACGACGTCTTAGACCCTGAAGTTTCAAACGAGCTTCTAGAAAGTGTAGCTGATCTGTTTAACCAATGCTTTAATCTTTATGAAAATGCTAAACGGGGTATGTTGACCTCACCCAGGAAATTTTCAGTCCATCATGAGGACAATGGTACCATTGATGTCGAGCCTGAGGATAGTGTATCGCAGGTTGCTGAAAGTGTCAGCGCGACATCAAGTAGCACCTTTATAGCCCGGCAAGTTAAATTAGATAAGAAACGGGCTGAACTTGAAGCTAGACATGCTTTTGTAAAAGCGGAGGCGGAAGCCAAACAACAACATGCTCTCGAAATCGCAAAAGCGGAGGCGGAAGCCAAACAACAACATGCTCTCGAAATCGCAAAAGCGGAGGCGGAAGCCAAACAAAAACATGCTCTCGAAATCGCAAAAGCGGAGGCGGAAGCCAAACAAAAACATGCTCTCGAAATCGCAAAAGCGGAGGCGGAAGCCAAACAACAACATGCTCTCGAAATCGCAAAAGCGGAGGCGGAAGCCAAACAAAAACATGCTCTCGAAATCGCAAAAGCGGAGGCGGAAGCCAAACAAAAACATGCTCTCGAAATCGCAAAAGCGGAGGCGGAAGCCAAACAAAAACATGCTCTCGAAATTGCAAAAGCGGAGGCGGAAGCCAAACAACAACATGCTCTCGAAATCGCAAAAGCGGAGGCGGAAGCCAAACAAAAACATGCTCTCGAAATTGCAAAAGCAGAAGAGCAACTTAAAATCGCTGCTGCTGAATTAGATGCGGAAGAGAGGCTGATTGCGCTTTCAGAAAGGGGTTCTTCAGTGGCTGTCATAAGCAGGGCAGGCCCCAATAATTCCTTGAATAACTTATTTGGAGGGCGCTCAAACTTTCGTGAGGCGTTTCGCGCAGACCTAAAACCGCTCTTAAAGAAAACGCAGTTAGCCAATTGTGCTGGAGAAACGAGTTCTTCTTTGTTAGAAGGATCGGTAAAAAGAAATATAGTTAGAGTTAAAAATAATACAGGCTTCTCGCGGGAAAATTCTGAATTTCCCAAACGAGAGAAAACTGTTTATAAATCGGCTGTTCCTAATTTTCAATCGGCGTTAGATCGCGTTGTGACTGATCGAAATGATCTTCCTATAAATGGTAGCAATTCGCAAACTCTAGTGAAGTCGCTTGTAGGCCCTGCTGTTGGAGATGGCGAGTCCTTGAGGCGGCCTTCTGTTGCTCATGGTGAACCGGCATTACGCGCCTATATCGAACGCCAAGACAGAAATGAATTTATAAATCTTGCCTCACAGATAGGCTATGACGGTAGAAACATAGACTTCGTTTTTTATGAAAACCAAATTCGGAGGCTTATGCACGAGAGTCCCTATGATGAACGTCGGCTCGAAGTTTTGAGAGCCTCGTGCATTGGCCAGCCTCGGGAAATGGTCAATTTGTTTTTTGCGCCTATGAGAAATATGAGTGCCTCTAGGCGCATTGAAAGAGCTTTGGACCGTTTGCGTCAGCGATATGGCGTTTCTGGTGGGCTTACTTCGGAACCTAAAATTGCGAAAATCCGTACCGGACCTAGGGTGGCAATGAGCGTCGCTTCATTGAAAGCGTTCAATGAAGATCTAAACACCCTTGAAGTGTATGCACATGCCCATGACGAGCTAGATAAGCTATCTGGGCAATTAATGTTGGATACCGCAAATCGGTTACCTGGCGTACTTAAACGAAGATACCTTGACTACCTTGACAAAAAGAGTATCAATTTAAATCAACCGGGATTTGAGTCTTTGCGCGAATTTGTAGTGCATGAACTAAACTTGATGACCTCGGACTATGCGCAGTCGTTTTTCAAATCAGACGATAAAGATAGAGCAAGTGGGCCTAGCAACGGACATACGGCTCTTCGCGTCAGACAAGTTGCTGTGATTGGAGAACGTCCTGGCGCTCGCTCAGCAGAGACCGTTGGCGAAAGCTCGCGTAGCTGTAATAAAACTCAACATTCTACTAAACCTCCCCCGGTGTGTTTTGTATGCAACGACCCGCGTTCAAAACATTTTTTAACTGATTGTGAACAATTTAAAAGCAAAACTCCTGAGCAAAAGCGCAAAACTGTTATTGATGCTGCTAGATGTTTTAGATGTCTTTCTTTGGGACATTTCTCTAGAGAATGTAGTTCTTCGTCGAAATGTCGCTTATGCGGGCCACATTTTGTCCCCAAGCATTCTACCGCCTTGCATGACCTACATGTTAAGTCAGACTCGGTAAACCTTGGGGCCGCCAGCGCTGGGCATTGCCAGACTTCGGTGACAGCCGACGCTGGGAAAAAACAGACAGACGCTGAACAAACAGTTGTGAGAAAACTGACCTTTAATAACGATTTGGTGATGCTTCGTACGAGTGCCGTAAGGGTTATAAACCCAGTGACGGGCAAGTCTACTTTGGCATATGCACAGCATGATACTGCTTCTCAGGCTACATTGATCTCAAAAGCTTGAGGGACGAGCTTAGGCTCGCTACTAAAACGGATCATTCAATAACCATTCGCACCTTAGCTGAACAAACTATGCACAGTGGTGGTCTTACAAACTTTGAAATTGAATCACTTTCAAATAAAGAAACTTTTGCTATAAAAAATGCTTTGGTTGTCCCGGACTTTATTGATGATGAGAACGTTTTGCCTCATGCCGTAAATACGCAAAAACTTAGGCATTTCGAAGGGGTTAAAATTCCCACTATTCCTCAACGGCAAAGGATTGACATTTTGATAAGGCAAACTAATAAAGAGTTGCTCACTGTTTTGGAGGAAAGAGAGGGTGTAAATGCGAGTGAACCTAACTACGTTCTAACTCGACTGGGTCCTATAGCCAGCGGTGGTCGCGTTGGGGTGAGATCGGATTCGCACCAGGTCTTGAAAGCAAGAGTAAACGTTGATTGTGACACAAACGAATGTGAACGACTTAGACAAGAAATTACTGAGCTAAAGGCGGCTTTGCGACAAGTTGAATTGGAGAACGAGGAGACTCAACCCTCTAGGAGTGAGGAGCTTGCGTGTTCGTTGGTGGAACCTAACGTCAAAGTAAAAGATGGTCGTTACGAGATTCCGGTTCCTTTGAGATCGGATATTGTTAAAAAGATTCCCAATAACTTTTCAAATGCCTTAGAGCGTACTATGTCTTTACGTCGGAAAGCTCTAGGCGATCCTACTTTAAACCGAACCCTTACAGACACATTTCAAGAGTTGCTTGCTGAGGGTTGGTTGACGCATGTGCAGAAGATAAAAGTTGATGGGCCTACTTGGTATTTGCCTTTCTTTGTGACGAAACAAGAAAAATCTCGTGTTGTATATGATGGTGCAGCCACATTTAAGGGAGTGTGTCTTAACCATGCTGTTTTGCCCGGCGCAAATCTTTTGAATAGGTTGACTGACGTTTTGACTCGTTTTCGTTTGGGTAGATTTGCGTGTATGGCCGACTTAAGCAAATGTTTCTTTCAAATTTCTATTCCAGAAGACCAGCGGGATCTCTTTCGCTTGGTCTGGTTTAAGGATAACGACATAAAACTTGGTGAAACCGAAATATTTCGGTTTTGTAGACATGTCTGGGGGATAAACTCCAGTCCTTACATTGCTCTTCATGCAATACAACGTTTGATTGAGGAAAATCCTACCAAAGCAAGTCGACTGACTTTGGAAGCTATCGAAAACAATCGGTATATGGATGACTTGCTCATTACTGCTGAATCCCTGGCTGATATTAAGGTTATTTCTCGAGAGTCGAAGTCACTGTTCGAAAGCAGAGGCTTCAGACTGTGTAAGTGGTCGGCAAATCACCTGGCTAAGCCGGTTTTGCTGAGTATTCCCAAATGCGATCTCGGCTCTAATATCCGAGAAATTGACCTTGGTTCAAACTCTATGCCAGACTCTAAAGCATTGGGCCTAATATGGGACGTGGAAAAGGACTGTCTCAAGGTTCATTGTAATAAAAATTTGACTATGCCAGCTAGACTCGGTCGTCGCGAAATGCTGCGCTTTCTTGCTGGCCATTTTGACTCACTGGGTTTTGTCTCTCCTTATCTCTTGGGAGGCAAGTTAATTCTTCACCGAGCTACCTGTGCTGGTATTGGCTGGGATGACGAGCTTCCGAAAGACATGATGATCGATTGGAGTGCGTGGCTTTGTCTTGTACGGCCTATTTCAGAGGTTTCGATCCCCCGCTACTGCTTTTGGGAGGCCGAAACCGAGACCGGCGATGATGAAAGCGTTAGCTATCAGCTTCATGGGTTTAGTGATGCTTCGAATGATGCCTTGGCCTGTGTGGTCTATCTGAGGCGCTTAATTGGGCGACGATCGAACGTCGCCTTCGTGCATGGCAAGTCGAAACTGGTTTTGTTGTCTCAGACGAATTGGACAATCTCTCGAAAAGAATTGGAAGCGGCTAGGCTTTGTTCTGAACTGGTGTTCGCCGTGTCTAAATCGTTACAGCATTTGTCTTGCAGCTTCCACTTGTGGACAGATTCACAAGTTGCTCTTAAATGGATTGTAAACCCGGATCTTCATCTTCCGCGATTTGTAAAACGCCGTGTAGATAAAATACACCTTATGACTTCGGCTTGTGACTGGAATTATATTCCAGGATCTTTAAATCCCGCTGATGTTGGTACACGCGAAGGCAGCGTAAGGAACTTTGATTCCTTTGCATTGTGGCTTGGAGGACCTCCATTTCTTTTACAGGGATCTTTGGAACCCAAGCCCGTGAGCCCCGCCGTGGTTGTTCGTAGTGCCAGCATTAATTTAGATCTTTTGTCTCTTAAAAGCAATACGTGCCTGGATCGGATAATTGAAAGCGCTCCCGATCTATACACATTAAAAAAGCGTGTGGCTTATCTTATTGCTTTCAAACAGTATATTGTCGCCAAATCACAAAAGCGTAACCTTTGTAAACCGAAATTTGATGCAGACTACTTGGATAAGGCCTTCATGGAAGTTGTAAAATTTGTTCAGAAAACCCATTTTGGGACCGCAATTAAGCTTCTCCAGGAGAAGTCATCAGATGCTTATGATTTGATTTTAAAAAAATTAGGTAATAGCTTGTCAGATTTAGAACACGTCCGTCGTGTCTCTGAATTAAAAACTCTGCGAAACCTGCGCCCCTGTGTGGACAATAACTTGATGTTGCGTGTTGAGGGTCGCCTGGAAAACGCTGATCTCCCAACAGACACTAAACATCCTTTAATACTCCCTAGCAGGCACCCACTTACTAGGTTGATCATTCTCGATGAACACGCTAAAGCTGGACATGCAGGTCCATGCTATACGCTAATGCGTACGCGGCAGCGTTTTTGGATTGTGTATGGAATTTCGAGCGTTAAGCGTTACCTGACGGAATGTGTAAAATGTGCAATGCGAAAAGCAACCCCTGTTCGACAGCTGATGGCCGATCTACCGGCTTGTCGAGTAACTGCCACAAATAAACCCTTGAAGTATTGCGGCGTAGATTATCTTGGACCGTATTTTTATCGCCAAAATCGTAGTAATTGCAAATGTTGGGGTTTACTATTTACGTGTTTATGCACTCGTTGCATACACGTGGAAATCGTCACTAGTCTTGACTTGAATGAATTTTTGCTCGCATTTTCTAGATTTACAAATCTTCGGGGAGCAGTTGACACTGTTTATTCGGATAATAGCTCGAACGTTTCGGGCCGCTGCTGATCGGCTTTCCTCGTTGCTTGGTTCGACAGAATTCTGTAATTCTCTTAGAAAGCGTAACATTTAATTGGGTTAAAATCCCTCCATACTCTCCTAGTCAAGGAGGTAGTTGGGAAAGTATGGTAAAGTTATTTAAAGACGCCTTTAATCGCGTTTTAGATCAATCTCGACGTAAGCCTTCACTTATTGAAATACAGACTTTCACTTCAGACGCGGTGCGCATAGTAAACGATCGCCCGCTCACTTCGCTTAGCGATAAACCTAATGATTTGGCTGTAATCACTCCTTCGTCTTTCCTGGGGCAAGGTCTTGCCCCCAATACACCTCTAAGTGCATTTCATGATCGGGGGGACTTGCGTCGTGACTTTCTTTATAATACAACTTTGGCTCATAAATTTTGGCTCTGTTGGATGCAAGGTTACCTCCCTACTTTACAAGGTAGAAACAAGTGGAGGGTAACTCGGAATAATATCTACACTGGCCAATTGGTCCTGGTTGGAGATGCTGAAGACATCTCAAGGCGCGGGGCTTATCGCTTGGGCCGTGTACACCGGGTGCACCCTCAGTGGCGCAACGGAAAAGAGTTAGTCCGTAGAGCAACTGTTGCTGTGTTGAAAGATTGCGGGGATGGTACAAATAAAATCGAATACATCCTTCGTGATATATCAAAAATTGCTCCTGTATAATATTTTATTGTATTTTATCTTGTGTTTTTATATTCGTATTTCCCCGAACATTATTGACATTTTTATGCTTCAAAATCTGTAATTTTATATCAGAAAATTCGGACTTGGCCTTTAGCATACGTGTTTAGTCACCTTTTCCTTTATTTATTGCACCGTCTATATGAATGTTAATGATGATGGTGGACTACCATCAAAAAGAACTTCGTATACCTGACCACTGCATCATTGTTCTTTGAATATGTTAAGTTAATCCTATTATTGTAGCGCCTTGGTGCTCTATTATGTATTATGTTTTTGTTTGAAACTTCACCCTGTGTTCTTGTTTCAAAGGGGCCGCAATGTTATCGCACCAATGCCCATTTTTTAACTCGCCGATAATCGAACTGCAGCCCTGAGAACAGGAGTCTTATTGCACGTATTGTTTTGTCGCACTTTGCTTTGTTACAATTATCTATTTCTACACTCGGACCTAAGCACACAAAACGCGTGGCTTCAGGCTCTTACTAATTATGTATATAAAGAAAAAGAAGTTACTTCAAATTCTATTTTTGGTTCTTGAATGTTGCTGGTTCAATCGTTGTGGATAAAAGTCTAGTCAATTTTCTCGCGCTGGCCTATTCGAAGTTTTATTGTTATTCTGTCAATAAACCCATTGATTTTACTGTTTGATTTTAAACTGGTGCTTGGATAGAGAACAGTGCGAGGAAGGTCCTGGCCGTCCGCCTGTGACAACTATAATAGAAGATTCATCCCCTTCGAGTGGTGAATCCTTAACAAGCATCTAACAGAAAAAAATTAGGAAAATGGATCTTGGAATACATTTGCATTAAACTTCTAAAATGAAAAAGGAGAGGCTCTTTGTAAACATCCAAGGGATGCATATTGTTTTTTGAGACTACCTCAGTAGCATACCTTAAGGTGGGGCGCACTTGCAATTAGGATCTTTTTCAATAAAGCTGCAGCCAAGCCTCAACTGGGCTAAATGCCAACCTGTGTTGAAGTGACGCGATTTAAAGGGTTTCAACTCAGGATCTTGCATTTTCAGATCCAAACCATGATAAAATACACAAAATACAGTAACAAGAATATATTCAAAATGTAAAGTTATGATATTAAGGCAAAAATATATATCTCATGAAATTAATGCATTTGCATCATAAATAGCCAAATTGCATGCACTTTTTCACAAAACCAAAAATGCATGTCAAGTCAAAAAAATCAATGATACACATTTAATCTTTGAGCAAAAAATTTGAAAATGTCCTCAATGTATAAAATTGCTGGGTTATATAATTTTGTGTTCCACTCAAATATATGCATTAATCGAATTGATGTTGACCAATTTCTGGCTATGGGTACCTGTAGTTTTTGTTTGAGGTGAGAAGGAGTGTAGCTCTTTTTTTGAGCAGAAGGAAAAGTTTTGCTACATTTCTTCAAAGAAGCAGGTCAGAGCAGAAACACTAAACATTTTTTTGACTTTGAGCAAAACTCCGCTGATTCGTTTAAGATCGTCAGCCAATTTATGATTTTTTTGACATACGGCAAACCTGTGGGAAAACACAACTATACCTATTCTTCATGACATCGACTAGAACTTTCGGTCTACTGGTTTATACGGTAGACTCACTACAATGTAAAAATACAAGCACATCACACTACATAAAAATTATATCATCAATACAGACTTAAATTATTTTCTTTTCTTGAAGACTTCATGCCAAATCAAATTTGGGCACTTTCCCCATCAGTTTTCAAGCAAATGCTTGATTTGGACCACCTCCAGAATTACCGTCGCCAGCGTTCGTTGCCTGCTTTAGCAGACCGTCGAGGAAGATACCAGCGTAGGGCGTTATTGGGAAGCCTCCCCCAGCAGCTGCAACGGCTGCAAGTCGCATTAGATACAACTCTGTCAATGTAATAACTTTAAATTAAAACTGTTTTTTGTAAACTGCCAGCAGTAGATCAAAACGATGCAAGATACTACAATTAGTGCAAACTGAGTCACCAAAACTATGTATAAAATTTGCTTTTGGAAAGAGAGAGAAGAGGGGTGTAACTAGAAATGGGAGAAAGCTTTTACAGATTTATAAAAGAGATTGTAATTAAAGCAGCACAGTAGAATATTTGAGATTGGCGTGAAAAAGAAACACCCTGAAATTCCCAAATCAGCGTGACTAGAAACAAATTTTGTGCAAGCCACAAATGTATCTTTTGATCTTGGAGTCCCCTAATTTTGTTGGTGACCATTTTTTTAAAAAGTTATTTTTTCTCACACCTTTTTAAGAATCAAACCTCAACAGCAAAGCTCTTGGAAACCTATTTTTGACTTTTCAGATGGATTTTTTAAGACCCTTGGTTTTTACAATTTGTATCTCAAATATATTGGACAATTTCTTTGGAGGGAGGAAAGATCAACTCTTTAAAACAGTTATAATTGAAAACATCTTGATTTCCTTGATTGGGTTTAAAAGATTGGTGGCGAGCGCGATCCTTGTGGCCGTATTGTAATATTCCTTTTAAGATGTAGCCTACAGTTTTTTAAAATTCTTTGAAGACCTATCTCTGCTTGCGTGAAATAGATAAGAGGCCGAAAATTCCTTGGACGGGACCAAAACTCAAAATATTAAAAGCAATTAGTAGGATATTTGATATCGGAATGATAAAAAATTCTGATCATAGGCTGAATGGATTGAGCACTTGTCTATTATAGACCTGGAAATTAATGGATTATTGTTATTCCTATTATTCGGCTACATTTATCATAGCAGTGTTATAATTATTTTATATAACGCTTTGTAATTGCATCATTTTATTGGCAACGTGTTGATTCCTTTCTGAATTACTTTGTCAATTCATAAAGTACTTGACTGGTGTATAGCTAATAGTTGGGTGAACTTACCGAAGAGCAATACATGAGGCTAACAACGTTTCCGGTGGGATTCAAAACCACAGCTTCCTGATGGCCTTCCATTTGAGCTACGAAATGCCAAACCCTCGTGCTCCTAAGTTGCTCTTGTATGCACCAGTCTGTCTGCAATTTACGAACCAAGGCGTCAGGCTTTTATGACGCCATAAACCAATGGTTTCCAACCAGAAAGGCCGACCTCCCCAGTGGAGGAAAAATCATCAGATTTTAAGGGAGATGAACAAATGCTTGCAGAAAATACACTTTCATAAAGAAAAGATTTTCAAGTTTGTATTGGGACAAAAACGGGTATGGGAAAAACTGGGAAAGAGACACATAGTGCGGTGGATATTGGTTGCGTACAATAGTTACAAGAAATAATCTTCTTATGAAGGTTTGTATTTAAGTGCAGTCACTTCACGTCACTATATGTTTCTGTTCTAACAAACAACCTCTAGGTCTTAATTCGTAAACAACAAATAGTGGTTTGCTTATAAGGGCATATTAGCAGTGCGAGTCGTCGGTATTCCGTAGCTAAAATGGTAAAGCATCTGATCGGTAATCAGGAAGCTTTTAACTATACTAAAATGCAAACCTTCGTTAGAAGGTTATCTCTTGAAACATTAATTCGTGTAATTGATTAATGTCTATTGCTAAATGCTTGTTTCGATATTTTGCTAATACGTTCATCAGGCTGTTGTATCAGAAGAGGTGGGCAGTAGCGCGCTACTTTTTCATCAAGCAGCGGTAGGTTCGCTGCTTTTGCAGAATTTGTAATGTTGCTATGTCTGCGGTTAACAATATTTTATTGCCTTACAATAAATAAATTGATTTTTTATTTTAGCCTGCTGTAGAGCTTAGTTTGGAATAGCTTGGTTATTAAGTATTCATTCGTTCATGCGTATGAGCTCCTGCTCGGTTTGCACGTCTTCCGTCAAACTGGGGCCACCACGACGGGTAGACTGCTTGGCCCCACCACCTGTGTGCCACATGAAGATGGAGGCATGCCGTTAAGTGCCTTGCCCAAGGGCACTACAAGCAAGCTTGCTGGCTTGTTCTGCACACTATCTCTATGTGCTGAGCACCAAAGAGAAAAGCTGTTAATACCATTTTTTAAAGTCTTTTGTTATGACTGGACTTGGGGAATGAACCCCAGGTCTACCAACTGCGAAGCGGACGCTTTAACCACTACGCTATCGCGCCGGTATTGCCAAGTATGACAGATGCCCACAGGCCAATTTCCATTCATAAGTTCTTGAAAAGATGAGAAGCGGTACAAATTTTCAATAAAACTTTTGTTATTGACTATTTCATTGTACTCTTTTAAGATTTTAGTTAAAAGAGTACAATGAAATTAAAAGAGTACAATGAATTGGTCGATAACAAAAGCTTTATAAGATCTCTTTCGGGGAACTACGTCAAGTAAAGACCTCAAGTGTACGCTACATCTCAGTTTTGTGATGACGTAGTTGCCCTGAAGAAATCACCTAAATCAAAACAGGTTTGTTCGCATCTGTCATAGGTTACCTTGAGTAGGGCCTTTTACTGCTCGTTGTCTGTCAGACAGGGATTTAGGCAGCTTTGTTGATGTCCGTTTTGGGCTAGCTGTGAGTACAAGGAAACGAACGATTTCCAACCACTAGTCCGCTGGGAAGGACAAGTTATAGTTACTGCTTGATTATCAAGAATTGAAAATGCAAAAACGTCGGTGGGAAAACCAGTTGTACAAACCAGTAAACTTTTATGGCTATAATGTTTACTCTTTTCTGTTGAAATTGTAATTAAAAATTGCCCAATGATCACTCCAAGAATGCTACAAAAAATTTTAACACCTCTTTAGATCAAAGCAAAGCTGCTGATATACGAGCCGCTTTTAAATTGCTCAACAATTCCTAACCTCTCAAGGGTGAAACGTACAATAACCACTTTTTACATCCTGCTAAGCTGTTAGTTTAATTGAAGCATTCTTTGTAAGTTTGTAGGCAACTATCTTAAACAAGTAGAGGTAGCGGTAACGCCGCCTCTCTTGAAGAATCGGATACCCCCTCTGCGTATTTAGCTTGCTCTAAATCAGCCAGCGGGAAAAGTCAGTGAGTATTTTTTAAATAGCAGTAAGTTCATAATCATAAGCTTTTATGTTTTTATGCTGTTTTCGCTGCAGCTAGGGCAAACCACAAAAGTTCAATATCCTCAACTTGAAGGCTCATTATCCCCATTCAGGACGGCATCTACCATCAAATTGCTTCGCAGCACCCATTAAACTCTGCTTTAATAAGGAGATCTCCCAGTTGGCTCTACTTTCGCTGAGAGGAGGAGGCATGAGCTTGAGTTCACTAGCGTTGCTACTTCTTACCTTGTAGGCCAGCTCCAAGTGGACCAGTAATGGTCGCAAACTTCTTTTGCGTGGCTTCTGGAAATAAAACAGCTTTGTAAACAGCCTGATGAAAACAATATCAACGTAGAATAGGCTGATTTAGCCAAGAAAATTTGAGAGTTTAACTCTCCAATAAGTTATATAATTTGCGGAACTATTTTGCTTGCTTAATCTGTTATTAATGGCGCATTGACAATTTCAAAGCGGATTTGGACGCAAGGTGTTCTACACTGGTAAAATTGTTCTCTTGACCACAAAATACAAAGGTATACTATAGGCTATAACCAACAGCATTACGCAAAAATATACAAACTCTGCGCGGGCAGTGAGTTTCTGAACTCTCAAAAAAGTTTATGTAAAAGAAATTCTCGGAAAATTTTAAACATTAAACGTGACGTTTTGCTTTTCTTTCCACGACGTGATTTACCCCTCTAAACGTTTGGTCAAAGTTTTGCTGTGCTTTTTCTGTTTATTTTTTCTTGTTTTGATTTTTCACGATGATTTTCTATCAATTCTTCACATAAGATGACTTTAGGAAGCAGATTCACCAAGCAACCTCTAAACTGATTCTTTGCTGCTTCTGAGTCACCTATGGTGCTGTGTTTATTGTATTGCACATTCGCGTTTCATAGACATAATGTTAATCTGTCTGTCTGTCTGTCTGCTTTGCACAATTGCTTATGTTTATAGTTGCACCTTTGCATTTGTAAGCTACAAAAATATCAATGCTTTTTATGAATTAATACCTGCAAAATCATCAGGAACAATATGCCTTTCACGTATTCCATCTGCACAAAGAGAAAGATTTAAAAAAGATTGTGTTAACGTTATTTTACTATTTGAAAAAAGACTATCCACTCCCCAAAAATATTATATGTAAAAGTTGTAAGAGAACAAAATTGACCCATTTGAAGGAAGTGTTTTCCAAAAATAAAAGGAGAGATCAGGTGTCAGAAATTGCCAGAATTCGATCTTAAATTTTGATCTTTCCTCTTTCTCCATTTCATTCAAGCGCCTTTGAGTTCGTTTTGAGCAAAACTTTTCTTTCGGCCGAATCAATTCTGAAACAACTGATTCTTCCGTAATAATATTTCTCAAGCCTTTTGGCTTTAAAGTCCAAGTGAGCTTACACTTGGACTTTGAATGGCAAGTTACGACGCCTCTCTGATACTCTGTGCCGCAAGTGAAGCAATGGCACAGTCACTTAGAGGGTGGGGTGGAACAATAATTTAAATTAGAAAGAGTACTGACGCAATATGATGACCCGAAAGGGAAAGTAAACCTCGCCTACCAATTCATTTTGGCAGCGTGCACGCTCAGAGCTTAAATCTCATATTTACTGCATCGTAATAGTCTTTTGATGGAACAGGTTCAACGAGAGCATATTCCCGATTCGAAATATGTATACTTTACCCTCTTTGGAAATTGCTGTGAGTA
Organism: Trididemnum clinides; assembly: GCA_963675345.1. Taxonomy (NCBI): domain Eukaryota; kingdom Metazoa; phylum Chordata; class Ascidiacea; order Aplousobranchia; family Didemnidae; genus Trididemnum; species Trididemnum clinides. Next base: position 13,988,643 of record OY776300.1, on the reverse strand, counting down.
GCTTCTTTTTATTTCACCTTTGATGTTTGTCAGAAACCTTTCTTTCCTTCGGGAACCCTCGCCAAAATTCATCTTTAATGCGGCCAAAATATTCGATGTCATAATAACGTACCTAGATAAACTTGTGCGACATTGGCAGTAAGTTTCTCCACTGCTTCTAGGTATTCCTGTATTGCTCCATCTAATTCTTTTTCGACCGCATTAGTTCTAATCTTCTCTCCGGTAACATCTGTTTAAAAAATAGTATTTTTGACTAGCAAACAAGTGTAAATGGCAGCATGGCTTGAAGAATCGAAGAGAGTAAAAAACACCAACAAACTTTAAACTATACCAGCAATCGAAGCACCACGAACTGAAAATTGACCTACAAACAAGCAAAAAATGAAAATCACAAAAAAGAATAAAAATCTACAATTCCATCATTGCTACTTTTATTAAAGTTTCATAGCCACAAAGATAAAAAAAACAATTAATCAATTAACAGATATGCCTACTTAATACCGCAAAATCATCTTCAGGTGAAATTACAAGTCATTACAACTAGTCCACTACATTCATCATTGCTATAAATTTTACTAAATACTATTACCAACCGTTTTTTGTATTGACATTTTCATTTGTTTAAACTTGATGGAAGACTTTTGCGCCTTCACATTGACACGCACTCTCAATAAGATAAGATTAAGTGCGCTTTCGGGTTAGAATATGCCGGGGATTGGACCCTTTTTTTTCCACCCAAAACTGGTTGGTCAACAGCTCAAAACCCAAATTTTTTACAAATTGCCATAAGGAATTGCAAAACTTCGCAAAGTATGTTTCTTTTATTTTTACAAAGCTTTTTTGTTTTCATGTAAACATACTCTCTGAAGAAATCAAACAATAAACACCACATTGCTCTAGGCATGCCTAAAAAATGAATTAAAACGATCTCTCACCAAGTTCTTCTTTTATTTTAAAAATGATATCAAGAAGTCCTTGTTAAATATAAAAAAAATCGTTAGCAAACAAAAAGTCTACTTGTAACCTCCAAAAAGCTGAATTAAACATTTTGGTTTGCAATTGTATTACGTCATCAATTAATAAATTGGCGTGATTACAATACTTATTAAAAAGCTCAAGCCTGCTTTTTGAAAGTGCGATATGGTCAGTTGTAATGTAATGAATTCCTAATCACAGCCTGCAGAGGAATCTGACTAAACGTAAATGAGTTTGCCACGATACGGCTTAACTCAACCAAGCCGTAAAATTTTACCCAGATAGCCTTCTCTCTTTGGATTAGTCTTATTTAGTCTTGTTCTAAGCTTTAATAAGGCAGTTATCTGACCAGAAGTGCTGAAAGATTGATCCGGGCCTGATAATAAATTTTAAAGAGTGTTTACTACTCGATCATTTACCTGGGGTCAGAATATTTCCAAATATGGGCATTTTGGATCAAAACTAATTCCTCAAAAACTCAGCCGTGCCGCACGCTTCTAGTATAGTGACCTCATTTCAAAATGATGCGCAAAACTTTCAATAAATTTGGCTCCCCTAATAATCTGAGATCCTGGTTCATTTAAGCGCCCCACATACCCCTATTCAAATCTATAGCTAATTTAGAAATTGCTTCTATATTGCTATTTTTAATTTGCAGTTGTCAGCATATTTGTGGTTTATTCCCTCGTTACATGTAGAAATTAGCTTTGAAGATTTCACTCATAATCGGAAAATTTAAAAAAGTCTTTCGACGTCATACAGGTTTTACGTTTTGGCAGCTTTAAGTTTTACACGTTTTAAGGATCCTACATTCCTTCCCGTGATCGTTGATTAACTTTTAACGGCAGTTCTCAATAGGAGGTGCCCGTAACCCACGGACACAAAACCTTCAACGACAACTTGTATCTCATTTTGTAGTTTGTTTATTTGGAAGTAAGAGCAATAGAATACTTTTATATTTTCAAAAAATTAAAGTTTTGACATTTTTAGGCAATAATCAAGGTGCACAGTTCCAAAATTCTGGGAAAGCGTGCAATAAGCGTATTAGCTGTTGAAGGGATTGTAAGATGTGAAATAAATGGAGAACAACTGCTGGTGGAAAGTTTTTAAAATACATGACAATTTTTATGGAAGCAAGCAACTTAAGTTAAAGAATAATGATTACGCTCATATATTATGCGACGCTAGTCTTTTTAGAGAAGTCCGGGTGGGTCGCTTTAAGCAACAAATCTGTGCAGGTTTTGATATCTTCTGGCTCTAAAGCGACGCCAAACAAACAATGGCTCTGCTACATGTACCGGCAGCCCGATTAGCGACTATGTCATTCTACAAAAAATAATTGTACCTTCCAATTCACGGATTTTCTTGAATCGCTTTTGCAGTGTAGCTGAAAATATATGTAATCAATGGTTTAATGAAAAATTAAATAGTTTTTTTCGGTTGTGTTGTGCCGAGACCTAAGAGAATTGTAAGATTGGGAATTTGATATCGATAAGCTCGAATCGACACTTTAGAGACTCATCAGTTTTTGGACTTAGAGGACTCGTTGAATTTCAAATTGGTTTCGAAGTTTGACCAATATAAGGAAACATGAAAGTAAACAGCAATATCTGCCATATAAGCTGAGTTTTATTTTTAAAAGGTAAAGTTTTTACACACATTTTTGGGGTCATGAAGCTAGAGCCACCAAGTACAAATGTTGTCATCAATTCTAAATGCAGCCTCAGAATTGATGGGAATCAACAGCAGTTGTCTTGCGTTGAAGTAATTTTGCTACCTTTCAAAGCAAAAGCATACATACAGGAAGAATTGGACAACAGAAAAGCTAGTGACGATTTGGAACTCTTTTTATTACTGCCACATTCAATATCTTGTGCGCCATCAGAAGCCAACGCTTAGATTAGAAGAAACTCTACTTAAAACTTGCTTTGATTATACTTTTGAGCCACGGCAATTAAACGCTTTGTTTTTTTTTCAAAATCTCTCAACCCTCCTTGAAATCGGTAACCAATGGTGCTTCCAAATAAGTACTTGTTTTGGAAAAGTTGCTGGCTTGCAAACGCATCTAGCTCTGTAGAAAACAAATCAGATTACAGTGTACACATATTAAGTAAGATATTGCTTATGTAGACATTTCAATCTTTAAGCAGAGTATATTATAATACTTTGCATCATAAACTCATCACTCACAAGGCAAAAGAAGAGTGCATGAGATTACAAAATGATCTTACAATGTTAGAGTCACTCCGAAATCAGTTCTAAACTTCTCAGTGCTGCACGTAAATAAAGGAGGGGGGCGCAGAAGCCATCCTCCCTTCCCAAACTTTTAAACCATACGAAAGAATGAAGGTCTTTTCAGATATATGAGCTACAAAAAGTCGATCTTTACAACAAAAAATCATCAAACGGACTTGGAAGGTTAAAAATCAATTTACCATAAAAAAACAGACAAAGATAATAAATATCTTTTTGTTCCCCTCTCAAAAAAATTGCTTCTAGCTACGCTAATAGCACAACTAATCTTTGGCGAACTTGCGACCACTGTATGCCAATGCTCGTTTGCTTTGACAGACTCCATCTGCTATTTGTGCTCGAACATCGCATAAACTCCACAAATAACTGGTAAAAATGGGATTGAAAACATTTTTACAGACGCACCCAAAATGAATAAAAAGATATCTTTTAAAGGCAATTATAAGATTGGGTGAAACCGCACCCCTCTATCTCATCAGAATTGTTGATCCACCGCTGACTTAAGAGAAGGGACAGGGAAGGTGCTCTATTAAGTTTTCCGAGTGATTTGGGTCTTCTCAGTGCTTGAAGATTTTTGTTGACAATTTTACTGTTCACTTTCTTTGGCTTTGTTTTGAACTCTCAAAGCCAATTTCTAAGCACAGTTGCAGCGCCAGTCGTCGTTTGATCTCAGTGCATAAGGATAAACTTACTTCGTTCTGCATCTGCGGTTTTCATCTTTTCATCCCATTTTCCTGTAAAGTTTATAAACACAATTTTGACGACTCTACACCACAAAACCAATGGTAGACGTAGAAAATGAAGAGATTCATAAAGCACTTTCAAAAATCCCAGTAGGCGTGCGTTTTTTTGCATGGCTCTTTGTTTTCGTTCCTTGCATACATTACGTCTAAATACTCTTCTACGCACACTATTGGTTTACTAAATCAGAGGATATTTCTTTGTTTACATGTCAACCCTAAAAGTGTTTTTGTACTTCGTGAATAAAAGAAGAAGTTTACGCAACGCCGCCTTTGGAATAGAATCAAAGGAAACCTCCATGATAGAAAATTCATTGAATAATAAAAACACAAATCACTAAAAGATAAGGTTTTCTTTTAATATTAGGAAAGAGGCTGGAAAGGCAGTGATGACCCTCATTATCTTCTGATTTGTCTGGTACTTATTCAATGAATTCAATTGAAGAAACTTACTTTGAAATGTTTCAATAAGTGCTTTCACTTGATCGAGCTCTTCTTTTAGGTTACAACTGCATTTGGGAGCTTGATTGGCAACAGTGCCATTACCCGATTTACCATCTTTGGTTGCTCCTACGGCATTACGCAAAGTCAAGCACGACACAGCAACAATAACAAAAAACCAATTCATTTTTTAATTGCAAGGTATTGGATGTCTTCTTTTGATCAATCAACTCTTTCAATAAATTTATCAAAATTATTCTGTTTATCAAATTAATTAGCTACATGGCAACAAATCCAAATGTATTAACAGCATTGAGATGGAGAAAGAAAAGCTTTGGTTTTGCACTACGAAACAATTCTTTCAGTCAAAAATTTTTATGAAGGAGAAGCGTATTTCAAATGACTTCCTAGTTACTACTCTTTCGCGCTGAGTCCCGAATCAAGCTGTTAATGCCAGTGCTATTGCTGGTCGATAGACTCAACAAGAATTGAAACCACGTATGCCGATTGCGAAGTGGACGTTCACCTCATCACCGCTCCAAGTTCGCAGCAAGTAAGTCATCGCACTTCTGATTCTAGTAGTGCATGCTGAGCCTTATATAACTAAACGCGCTTAGAAATAACAAAGATCACTTGCAGAATTAGTTTGTTTTATTAAAATGAAGTGATTCAGGCGATTGTTTTAGGAGATGGAAACGTGAATTGATTTGCATCCAGTCTGTAATCAAGGACCAAATGTATTGAACGTCGCAAGTCGTTCATAATGCGACAATCCAAATATTTTGACTTGATATCGTTCATTGTTTTACAAGTAGCCACGTCTCTATGTTTATTATGCTACATTTTATTTATTTTCAAAGCTAGGCAATTAAAACAATACTTTTCTTGCGGCCGATTTAGTTGCTTTTAAATGGCAATGGCTGAGAGTGGGTTCGTTGGAATCCATTACTCTTGGAGCGACTATGAACGGGTCGACCCAAAATTACAAAAAATATTTTTCTTACTTAAAGAGCCACTTTTTTGAAGTCGAGATTACAAGGCAATGCAAATTTTAGCCACTGCCTGGGGTAACTGGCAGAGCAGGGGAACTACTAAAAAATAGCTGGGGCTCCAACTACAGCTCCAACGCTTTCAAGCATTCATCCACTGGCTTCGTTTCCAGCTGCGTAGCTATAAATTCTTAAAAAGTGGGTTTGGCTTCTGCTCCGGCTCCACTTAGAATGCTTTGTAGTAGCTACCACTGTAGAATTCAACCGTTTATTCTGCCTTATAAAGTTTAAAATTCTCCCAAAAATATAGACGCTGGCAATTTTACTAAAATTTTAATAGCTCCGGTTCTGTTAAATTTGAGAGACTAGCTCCGTCAGGTCCACAAGAAGTAACAAAATTACTCGCTCCCTAGCTCTGCATCCGGTCTCCAGCCCTGATAAGTGAATGGAAATATAATGCTGTAGCGAAATCGTGAGGGCCTGTTCCACTATTAATATCTTTTTAAGCAGGCTAAAATAGCTTGCCACTTTACCGCACTCAGGGCTGTTGTTTTGTATCGATTTTCCACAAACTCTGGATGTAATCATTTCTCATATTTTTGTAATCATTACAACCGGAATTCCACCAGTGCAGTGATGTAGTGTTTAGGGCGTCCGCTACCCATTCGGTCTACTTGAATTTGATTCCGTTTTTGATTCTAGCCGTAGACTTTAAACATGGTTTTTCACAGTTTCTCTGCTTGGCGTTCAGCAACAGGAGTAACATGCGGAGCGAAATATGAAACTGAGTTTATTCAGTCATGAATGTAAAAAGAGTGCAACGAGGCTCAGTTTGGGAATTCAGCTCGCGGCAACTATTGGCACCAGAACAACAACTAGATTAGATACTTTAAACAGATAGAGTCGTTCTTTCGACAATTTATAGTTAAAACTTGACGTTTCGCACTGGGAAGCCTCCTCAAAAAACAGTAAATGTTACCAGTGTAACATTTAAGCTGTTGAACATGAAAATATTAAAACAATCGATATCATTAAACACTGAAAATCATTACTAACAAGGCAGGCAATTATGTAACAACAACATTACCAGATCACAAAACCAGGGGTGGGCACAAGTAAAAAGTGTTATAAGATATCACTTATTGGTGGTAATTGGTAGTAAACACACTATGAACAGCAGGAAAATTTGCGGCCTTAATACGATTGATTACATTTAGCGAACAAGCTTTTGATTTATCAAAAAAATTTCCGCAACGCGACGCCTGTATGCATGTGACTCTGATTTCAGTATTTTGACGTTATTCCAATGTATTCTATGAGCGAAATCCATAACATGCTGACTCAGCGCTGACTTTTTGATGTTAAAAGTCTTAACTGCATCAACATGTTCCCGTTTTATGCTTCTAACACTACATCCTGTTTCACCCACATACCCAGCATTGCAGTTCCGTCAACAACTTTGATACACCAAACCACGTTTTTGTTCAAAATTAATAACATCTTTAGGTTTAGGAAACAACGAAGATAACGTGTGATGTGGTTTTTAAGCCACGCTGATACCAACTTGAGTCGAAATTCGCCGAATAGATTCGGAGACACCTTTGCACGTAGGAAATCGAAGTAAACCGTTTCAGTTTCTTTGTTCTAATAGTGTGATTTTCCAAGTACTTCTTGAAGCTGCATTTAATAGTAGGAAATCCGTTGTTCTTTAAGGTTTTTGTCATGCGATGGAATCCTTTAAACTTTTGTTCATTATTTGATGTGATTTTATTGGCTCTCGAGAATCATGTACGAGCCGCACTAATCTTTTGATTAACAGAGTGATGGGAAGAATACTGAAGATATCTGTCTGTGTGAGTTGGTTTCCTATAGACGCTTGTTGCAGGGATCCATCTTTCAACTGTTGTATGTTTACTTACAAAAAGGCTAATTGTTGAAACGTTAAGTTTTAACAATAAATTGTCGAAAGAACAACTCGATCTTTTTATAATATCAATATACTTGACAAACAAAAAATGCCTGCTGTATTTAACTAGACCAAAACAAGACTTCTAATTTATTTTTGCAAAATTAATTCTAAGTTACTGTCAAAACCATCTTATGTAACCTACAACAAGTTGCAAAAACTTTTTGGAAAATTGAAAAGAGATGAATTAAGTATAGCTTTGGTGTTGCCACTGAATTAGCATAGTCGCTACAGGTGGGCTGTACTCCGTTACTTTTCAAAAATTGTACCAGCACCGTGGAATATTATTGTTGCCATTACCGATATTTTTTAATCAATAACCAGGGTTTTTTGAATTTACAAAATTCTAAATCTTTGTAAAAATTGCTTGTGTTTGCCTGTATTTCAAAATTCAAACACAGACTGTCGTTTTCCTTTTTCCCACATCTAAGTCTGATGCCGAGTATTAGCTCACGATTTCTTTCAATCATCCAACAAAGAACTTTTGAAAGAGCCCACCTGTACAAATCTTGAATAAACATAGGTTTCCAAAACACTTGAAGAGTCATAGTTTTTCCAACAATATTTTCAAGAAATTGTTTTTAAAGTTTACCCCGCCAATTCTATCCAGCACATCTTTAAAAAGACTATTTTGTGATGGAAAGAATATTTTGAAACATAAGATCACTGTACTCAGTATATACATTTTAAAATGCTTATCGTTTTGAAAGAAAATTTAAAGTCGTATTGCTTAACTACAGGTTTGCCATTTGTTCGATACCGCGGACCCTTGTGAAAATCTACCAAGACTGTGGATCCCCAACTCAATAACCTGCCATAGTTGTTCAAAAACATCAGATAAAAAGTACCTATCTCATATAGGTCTTTACTTTACACCACTGCACTCGTATGAACCCCCACAAAGTCTTTTGTGGACCATTGGTTAGAAAGCATTGCACTAAATAGTTTACACTGATCTTGTTTTGGAGATCTCAATGTTTTCCTAGTCACAAAAATGAGTCATGTTTTAGAGTAAGGAGTTTTGCAGTGAAGACTTTGAATATTACTTGAGATTTAACTATTTCAAAAGAAAGATCAAAAATTATGTGATGCTTTTTGGCGAAATCCTAACCATTCACGCTTTTTTTTGACGCCAATCTAACGTATTTTTAGACCAATCTCTAGCGTTGTTTTTCATTCCGTGATCATGTGATGCAGTGGCGTAGGCAGAAATTTGTGTTGGGTTGGGGGGGAAGTGGGGTTCGTGTCTCCAATAGAGAATGCCGAAAGCACATTTTTTGTAAGGGTCCGAGGGCTTGCCCCCCCCGAAAAATTAAAAAAAGTTGTACAAAAAATAAATATTATCTTACTTTTCTGGAACAAGTTTTAGGCTTGCATGGACTTTCTATTAAGTTAAAATTGTATTTATTCATCACAAAATTGTATACCATTAATTTCTATGAGGGTGTTTTGACCTCCAAAAATTCCCCCGAGTATACGCCACTGATGTAATGTAAAAGGTGCACGAAAAAACAGACGTCCTAAAACGATTTATTGAGCTTGATATTAAGAACGGTTAAATATGGCTATATTAATATGACACATTTTGGGCCAAATGTCAACCCTTTCCCTTTGTATAACGATTGTTTTAAGCTTTTTGCAAATCTTCTTACCTTGTAATTAAATCTCAATTTTTGCTACCGTTTTCGTGTAATATAGGGAAACAAGTCGTCATCTGACAAATGATTTTCTCTATATCTCTCATTCGGGTTTTTATGGGCTGGGATTTGTGCGAGGCTACCCATCTAATTTTGACAACAAACAGAAAACGTCAGCTTAATTTGCGTTTATGAATTGATTTTTGAGAAATAAAAATCTTCATCTAAATTCACACAAAAAATCTCATTTTTGGCAAAATTTAAATAGCTTTTAAAAAAATGTTTTTTTTCCTGTTATGATAATTAATGCGCCTCCACTCTTAAAAAGTCAAGGTTACGCGAATGCTTTACCCCAGGCAGTTCCAATAGACAGCATTGAAATGGTTTAGAATAACCTCCCCAAGTGTCAAATGATATTTAAATGTGACCTCAACTCAAATTCGCAAGATATTTTGTTCTTACAATCTTATCGGCTGCACCGCGGTACGTCATCAGCCGTGTAAAGAGCAGCCAGCACCGCGGTACTCCTAAACTGCCAACCACATTTCTTTGTGACTCATAAATACCTCTACTCGGCAATGCTATCCATAGGTAATTTTTTTATTTCCGTTAGCTAGAAACCGACTCCAATGAGTTAACCAACTTTTGATCCGTTGGCTAATGATCTAACTTAGCACTTTGTTGGATTAGGACCAAAGTTGTAGGAAATGCTGTCATTGAGAAGACAGTTTTCTTTGAAAACAGTGGCAGCACAAAAATATCGGTACAAACTAAGCGTTATTTGGAGTCCAGTTATTTGTAGTGAGTATATTATTACATGTGCACATGTTTCAATACAAATAAATCGAGAAATATTTGGTGGCCAATGGGATTTTGTGGCTCAGGATCCAGAATCTCTTTCGCAAAGCGAGAGTTAAAAAGAAAAAGGATGAAAAAAATTGATAGCCATTTTTGATGCCGATACCCACTGATATTATAGATTACAGATAGTGTTCGACTTACGACCGCGTTCGGTTCCGACCATCCGGTCGTAAGTCGAATCTCATATATACATGTATGTATATATGAGGGCAAAAACTATTTTACACTACGACTGAGCTGCCAGCCTATCGATGCAGCTGCCTAGCCTTGCCAGGGAAGCGGTCGTAAAGTCGAGCAGGTCGTAAGTCGAACACTACCTGTACTGGGTCAAGCGTTAAACAGGTATAGTCGATGTGGTTAGGGCGACGTCTTTAGTTAAGGCATGTTCTGTAGAGCTACAGACAACCTTGTCTGTATCTATGAGCCAATAGAAATGACCTTTGTCGATAGGATTCGATGTCGTTGCAGTCGATTTGATTTGATGTTGTTGTGGTCGATCAAACCTCTCTCCCATCCTTTCTCAACTTTATTTCTAAAGACAAATCCTACTGTTGATTTTCTTGAAGTAGTACCTCATCTGCTGGCTGTTTACAACGAAATCTACTTTTCCTTCTTAACAGCGACACCAAAGACTTCTCGAAAGGAATGCTTGCTGATAATAGGCCACGTTGAGCACACGTTCATCGAGCTGATTTAAGAAAGCTATTCAAAAGAAGTCATTGGGTCCATGGGAAGTACAAGTTATCAAAAATAGGAATTGTCAAGTACAAGGCCTGCTGTACTCGCAAATATCTGGAAGCAATCTCATCAAACTTTTGAGGGCGTTTTTACCCCCAATTTCATGTTGGAAAGAACTTAATGTATAGATAAGACGTACGAGGTGCAGTATTGCATTTTTCCAAGTTTCAATAGCAAGCTATTTTTAGAAAAAAACTTCACTCACCGTGACGTATTAAAAACGATTATATCCTGTGTAACGCATTGGCTAACATTCAATCTTGAGACTTTAAAATTGGTTCCGGATAAAATGGCTACACAAGGGAAACTTGATTCTAGACACAACGTGTTGGCAATGATTTACTTCTTCATGCGCAAAACATCGAAAATACAGAATTCCAACAAAATATGCATTATATGATTTGATAAGCTGCATCGCAAGGTTACTGTACAGGAAGTGCATCGTCAGTAAAAATTGAAAACATGAATTCAACGTAACGCATATTAGTATATTAATGCACCCAAACATCTCGTCAAAAATTTGCAATTATTGCTTCCAAAGCATAGAAACAAGTACGTAGACAAATTGCAACACGTAATCTACTCCTCACCGGCAAGTGTAGCAGTACAACAAAAAATATCAGTCAGCAACTCGGTGAGCGATCTTTCCAAGATAAACGGCGCGATAGCGTAGTGGTTAGAGCGTCCGCTTCGCAGTTGTTAGACCTGGGGTTCATTCCCTAAGTCGAGTCATACCAAAAGACTACAAAATGGTATTCACAGCTTCGCTGCTTGGCGCTCAGCATAAAAAAGGGATATTGCGGAGAACAAGCCGGTAAGCTTGCTTGTTGTGTCCTTGGGCAAGGCACTTAACGGGACGCCTCCATCTCTATGTGGCAGACAGATGGCCTACCCGTACTTTACAGGATTATAACCGTGAAGTTGCTAACCCAGCATGTCGTAAAAGGCGACTCTTGGGCACCCACCAGTGGCAGTGAGCCTTGTTGGTGGTGGGGCTACCAGTCACTTATGACTGGTTCGAAATGGGCTGCCATCTTTCCCCTAGCCTAATATCAATTAGGTTGATCGCATTAACTTGAATTGCCGTTCGCGCCGTACCTCCATCCCGAGGAAGAGGAGGGGTAATTACAACATCTTTCCAAGATCAGAGTTCAACACCTTATCTCGAAGCGAATAACATGAATGCAATAGTTTAAACTTTTAGGAACCTCAAAAGAGGCAATTCTTTGAACAAGACTTTTATGAGTTTAAATGCAGATTGGCCTCTCTGCCTCCTTCCTTTATGAGGCAACCGATCTATATCGTCGGGCCTGCAAAACTCGAGCCTATTTAGTGAAGAACCACTGTTACTGGCGCTTAATTGTTTGTTTGTTTGTGATTATCTCCCATTCTTCCTCGGGATGGAGGGACGGCACGAACGGTAATTCAAATTCATGCAGTCAACCTAATTGAAATTAGGCTAGGGGAAAGAAGATGAAAGATTATATTTATTTGTCGCGATGACAGTTACTATAGAAAACGATGAAAGCGTCCTTCAAGCTAAAAATTGGACATACTGCCATGCCACTACTAACAATGTTGCTCTGACTGAAAACGGCAGTGCTTTTTCAGTCACAATACAATTGAAAGAGCTTCAGCTTGGATTTCAGCACACCAGCATGTTCCTTGTTGCCACAAACTTTTCCGTTCGCCGATATTTCTCCATTATGCTTTCTTTCATCTGTTTTTCGGAGATCCAGTGCTACTTCAAGAATTTTTCGCTCCTACAAATAGTATGAAGCAATATTCTTAGCCTATTCCAGAGGACATCTAATACATAATTTACACCAGGGCTGGGCAACCTTTGACCCGCGAAACAAATGAGGCCCGCAATGTAAAACTTTGCGATCAGCGTATGACGAGACTAGTCGCTGGTGACCACAGATTAGTTTTTTAGGTCGACACCTTTGACGTTCAGCCCTATGAGGGCTGACCTAATCGGCGCGATGGCGTAGTGGCTAAAGCGTCTGCTTCGCAGTCCGTAGATCAGGAGTTCAATTTCCAAGTCGAGTGATACCAAAGACTTTAAAAAGCTGCATTCACAATTTTCCTGCTTGGCGCACAGCACAAAAAAGATAGTATGGAAAACAATCCGGCAAGCTCGCTTAAAGCATCCTTGAGCAAAATACCTAACGGATGCCTCCATCTTTATGCGGCGGAGCCAAGCAGTCCATCCGTCGTAGTAGCCCAGCGTAACTGAAGACTAGCAAAAAGGGCAAACGAGAAGCTCATAATCTGAGATGCTTCTCCAAAATGAAAAATCTGCCCATACGAAGAAGAAGGGCCGACCTACTGAGTTGATCTCCCAATCAAAAAGTCTCCAAGTTTGTTCGATAACAAAAATTGGCAAGAGTCACTATGAAAACGTAGATCACCAAAAAAAGGTTTTTAAGTTTTTTTGGTGGCAGAAGCTGACAAGAGTGACAGCCAAAGCATTGATCTCAAAAAAAAGGTCTCGCACACAGCATAAAAAGTGGAGGCAACAACTTCAAATGAAACTAATCCAAGTCACTGGCAATTCTAAGTCACAATTACCCGTTCAATACTTGGCAGACAATCTCTTATGATTTCAGAAGCGTTCGTAGGAAACCCAACTGCTCTGCGGTGATAGCGATCGTGTACGGAGCATGAACGCAACTCATAGAGAGCGAATCCTAATCCATAACAACGACCATATTCTAGAAGTAGAAATACACGCTTCTGAAAACTAGTTATACAGTGGAGCACCGTTCCATGTAACGACAGTCAAGTTGCCGCTTTGTTAGAACTGAATGCTGTAATTGTAGACAATGCACACTGTTTCGACTTATCACGTCTCATTGGTGCAGTAGATGAGCAATTGTCGATCAACACTACACTGATAAAACCTGAGAAATCGAAACGGTGTGCAGCGTCTGCAATAACGCTCTACGGTAAATAGCAGGCCTCTCACACAAAAGTATTTTAAAAACTTGAAAAAACACTTGGGGCCGCGTCAAAGTAATCGCAATAACCAGGAGGTCGCCTTATCTGTAAATAAATTTTTGTATCTTTGATACTGGAAAATGTTACGGCTGCAGTGGACATAGAACTTGAGATTTTGACCAGCTTCGTAGATAGCACAACTGCTTCAGAGATGCCCAGCGCATTTTTTTACTGCAAGCACTACAACCAAACAAACGAAAAGCGCTCATTTGCAAGACGTATTAAAGGGTCATGCACTTTTAATTAAGTTGTGGCTTTCTGGGCTTGGAACAGGCTGTGGACGTTACAAAATGCCCCAGGAAACAAATAATCTAATTGCTTGATCTGATGAAAAACTATGACAAACGCGAAACTGAAACCGCAAAATTTTATATAAGCAGCCAGAGGCAGTAAAGTAAATTCCAGAGCCGCCAGTAAGTGCCGAGTAAAATTAGCATATGCGAATACAAAAACCAACTTCTCTATCGCACGTAATCGCTCCAATTAACTCAGCAGCGTCAATCAGGGTTAAGTGGCGTTGCCATTGCCAACTATATGGGTTGACTTTTATCGACAGCAATTATCATGTGACACACGTCATTTTTGCTTCCATATTATGACACTTGTAACGTCACAGCTATTTCAAGCAAAGCAAAAAAGTGGGTAAATGAAAGGCAAGTTTCTTCTGTGTACACGACCTCGTCTCGTCGAGGTTTCTTACATTGCAAGTTTCCTGAATCCATCGACAACGTACGCAGCGTAACTGTCTCGAAGCCAAAAAGGTATCAAGTTCGATTCCAGTATGAATCATGTTGATGCCGTGCTCTTGGTAAAACCGTTTCAAAGCGGTACGGCGGTAAATACGGCTCTGCGCGGTTTATACTTAAGCGCAAGTTTGCCGCGACTGACAAACAAAAAAAGCTTACCACTTCCGATTGTAATGGTTGTAACGTCATCACACTGTGCAGCTTCCAAGGCAAGGTCATCATCTGACGTCAGGATGACATCATACAAAGGCACATTATCTTTATTTTTCGATATCAACTTTCCAGCGACGTAAGGCTCCACTTTGACTGATTCCTTTAATAAACCGTTTTCAGTAAGGCGCTCGACAAGTTTGACGTTCATTGCAAGAGCAACTTCATCAACAAGCCAAACAACTTTTTTTCCCAACGAAAGAAGGACTGCAGCCAGACTAATAACGCCTAGAAAAGGAAAAAAGACTTTCAAAAGCATTTTTCTACGACTTCTTGCTCTCTTGAATTTACGCCACAAATTTTCAGAAAATAATTCAAGTGTAACCTATAGTACATAATGAGCAAATTGTGCATGCACAATAAAATTCTATTTCAAGCACTGCAATCAGGCTGAGAAGACAGCCTTTAAGCTGCAAGAGCACGAGCAGTACTTGCCATCTTGTTTATAGAGACAAATGTGCACACGTTTAATAACATAGCAAATTTGGCGACAGTAGGCAACGTTTTTGCCGTATGGCAAACCAATAAAGGTACAAATTTGTGAACACCAATGCAGAAAACGAGATTTCTTGCTTTCGCTTTTTTTCAAAAAATACTAAGGTGTACATTCATTTGAAAACCACCAAGAAATAGTTGTGGCATAATGCCCAAATGTTTCAGGAGACTAATTTACGAAAATTAAAAAGGTTCTCTGGTTTTCTTCACTGGCGTTGATAGATTTGAGAAGTTTTGTAATTGACTGCTTCCCAATCAGCAAATCATAACTTAGTCAACTTGCCCAACACGACAAATTCACCTGAAAGACCATCAATTCCATCTGATAGATCATGATTCAAATCCGTCGGAAACCCTGCAAACATAGCCACCGATGACGCGTGAGAGAGTGCTAACGCTGCTTTCACAAAATCTTGGACTGACGAAAGAGCAACTTTTTTGCTTTGCGAATCTTGTTGCAAAATGCCATGCAGTTGATGCAACTTGTCCAGACAGCTTTGAGATAGAGAGCTAAAAAGATTTGATTTCTCGTTGTAGCTTACTACTTTGCATGTGATATTTGACGGATCGACTGAAACTTTTTCCTGAATAACGTCAGTGACAAACATACAGCCCGGCGAATGCGAGAACGACAAATCAATTTTGGCCAACTTCAAGGCTTGAAGGCCAGTAACACCACAACACCAAAACACAGGAATCTCGTCAGGCTCGAAGTGAGTTCTGTCACCAAAATGAGGATTTTCTAAATCGTCAATGCCGATCTCATCTGTAATAAATAAAATTATCCACTCTTTTAAAATCATTGTCGCTTTAGGCAAGACACTTGAAATTGTTTCTTATACCACTTCAATACATTTATCGTGCTAGGATTTTTGTACTGTACGATCTCAATCAAGGAAGTACAACAGAGCAAATAATATGTTGTGTAAATCTGAGATATAATTTAATCTGTTGTATAAATTATTTGTATTAGTATAATCTGATTGCTTGCCGAAACTTCGGTTATTCCATGGCCAGTACCGGTAATTTTGGATCACTGTTTCATCAACAAAATATTAAACTGCACTGTAGAACTTACGTGGATTGCCGTAATGTATGGGCGGTCCATGAACGTCGTGAAGAGATTCACATAGAGTGGCAGTTAAGGATAATTTGCTTCTGTTAATAGCTCGCATGCTAACCACCATTTTGCAAGAAAACCTTCCACTTTCATAGCAATCAATTCCGGATACAAACATTGACACATTAGATTGGGCATCTTTTTCAGCCAAAATTTGATTTGACAGAAGAATATCATTGAAAGAAAAACTACAGCCAATGTAAAATGACACGTAGTTTGACAGGTCATATTCTGCAAAACAAGTATAGTTCACTTTGTTTCAAAAGCAAAATTCAGATGTGATTGAGAAATTCTAAAGCCAAGGTTTTACATATTGTGAATATTTTTCGCATAAGCAGACTAACTCACAGAAACATTGATTAACTTGCAAACACGTACTGCATCATGTTAACAGCTGTCTCCAATTCATCACCAAGTGAAAAAAGGTTTTTGAAAACTAGCATTGCCTTTATTGGCAAAATTTACCATTACGAGAGTGAAACAGGTAGTAAGCAATTTTGTCAAAGACAATTTTTTGATGAATTAGTTGATACTATTTTTATCATATATTTACCCTCCAGCTATATGAAGCGTTTGCAGCAATGTGTAGAACTAAATATTCAAACCTCCTTTGGAGTTGCAAGTACAATTGATACAGTGCATTTCTCTTATAGCCCTACAAAGCGGCATAAATCGTCACCAAGTGCCTTTACCTAGAAAACATCAACGCAAATATTGTACAGTATTAGCATTGAACCAAGACTAAACTAGTAAACTCACGATTACACAGCAGCACTTTATTGCACTAAGCTATATTGCTAGGATGCCTATCTAAAGCAAAGAGAAGCAATTTTTTGTTGCTTAAGTAGAAACTCTTGTTAACACCAACAACATATTCCATAGCGTTCATGCTTGAAAAGACATTCTACAGAAGACTCACAGCTGGTGAAAAAACCAGGATACATCATTAGATTGGTATGAGCTTTCTATTTTTGAGTAATCAGATGATGTTGTTTGATTGAGCATTCTGGTTCTAATTTAGCACCTTCACACTATCACCTATTTCATGAGATGATATAGGCACAGAAAGTTAAAAATTATGGCAGTGATGAAAAGCAAAAATTGCAGTCAAGAAGTGGCTACTTAAGCAATCAACTGAGTTCAACCAAGCTGGAAAGCACGCCTACGAGGAAAAGTGCTATTGAAGGAGAAAGTGAATACGTTGAAATGTAGGAATTAGAGTCTCCAAATCACAGCTTAATCTTGATCACAATTGGTTTTTGCAGGGTTCTCTATTTTTTGGGTGATAAAAAAATGCATTACTTGCTTGCCTCACCCTAGAATAGGAATTCTTAAACTGGGGTCCCCAAACCTCCAAGGGATCGTGGATAAGATTTAAGGGGTCTGTGAAGATCCAATAAAAATTTTAGTAAAGTAGTTTTATTCATTTTGTCCATTTTTTTTCACAATAAAATTTTCTTAGACTAGGTCGCAAAAGAATCCAGACCAGAATGTTATTTTAGTGGTCCAAGTTAAAAAAAAGTTGAAGAACCCCTGCCCTAGAATACTGTTTTAGGAAAAAAAAGGAACACAAAAAGTAAGCAAAGATTTTAAAAAAGTAAAAAGCAGTTTTCCATGCTCTAATCCAAAAAGCAAATTGCTGAATGCAGATAACAGGAAATAAATACTAAAACAAACCAAGAAGATCTTCGACTTTTTCAACAACCTCTCCATCAACAATTTTAGCATAGAGTGGCACTTCAACACGAACATCACTGTCTGCACATAAATCAGGCGCTTTGAATTCACCAGGTTTACTTCGGTAAAGAACTGGAACTGCTCCTTTATTGCCCTTTGCAAAATTAGCAAAATCCTCTGCAAATGCTTTTGGCATAATTGCCAAATTTGCTTGTTTGTAACCTAAATAATAAAACTGTTGTGATTCATGTCTGATTAGTAGAAATTTTACTATGACCTTTCATACACTGAAAAAACTCAAACGCACAAGCAATGTTTCTTTTTCAAGGCACAATGTTACATTATTCTGCCACGTATTATTGCTGGAAAAAGGACAACAATTGGTTCTACACTTCACCACGATTAGTTGATAAGGCCTACATCCTCACTGTAATGTACACGTTGAACCGAGTTATACAACACTATGTTCAACAATCATGAAAAAAAATTTTTGGCACTAATGCTTTGCATTCAGATCTGCTTAGGAGTTACCAATATTGCTGGGTAAACACGTTTCAACCGCGAGAAAACTACTGTGAAATGTCTTTCCTAAGAATACAGCAATGTAGTCATTATAAGATTTTAACCAATAATTGCTGTTATTCGGTTAGTGCTCAGACTCTGCTATAATGCAAAATATGTAACTTCAAAGACAAAAGTTCAGCTGTATTGCAATTTGTTAAAATAAGAATGACACAAAAATCCCAAAACTGTTCTGTCAAAAACAATCATTATGGCCTACTTAAATGCAAAGTGGAAAATATATAAATTGGTGTAATAATTGATGGCAAGCTGCATCTGGTGAGAGAGCTACTGTGACGTAAAAGTAAAGCCTGGGTTTTAAATAACAAACATAATACCTGCAAATGTCACCTTGCCACAGATGGAAGACACTAGTAAAATACTCAAAATCACATTGCAGACAGACAAGTCTCTGTTACATACCTTTACCGACAAATGCAGTTGGTTTTCCTTTGCATTTTCCTTCTCTTAATAAAGCTCTAAATGCACTTGGTGAAGTAAAATCATTCATTTCAGTCGCCATTTATTGTTGTTGTTCTTTGCAAGTACAAGCCAATAGACTAGCTTTACCACAGCTAAACTAAGTGCTTAAATATTGTAAATGCTTAATAACCTGGAAGAGATAATGAATGCAGCACTGAGCACAGGGCAACCTAAAAAATGGTTCATGTCAATCCAGATTTTTTTACAATAACATAAATAATGTTTAAGCAAAACAGCAGCAATATTGTTATATCATTTACTTGTCAACTTCTGGTACTGATACTCCTTCAAAGTCATAAAACAGTTTGACAACACAGAAATGCAGCAAAACAAACATCATGAAAATAAACCAAACAAAAACCAGGAACAAAATTTTATTACTTTATTTCTGACTATTATTCAATCCCCTAAATTCTGGAAAGAAAGTTCTCTTCTTTCTGAAATTTAAAAATGAAAAACAAAATGCACACAACCCTTTATCAAAAGGTAAAATCGTAGTATATTTTTGTACTTACAGCAACAAAAAATTATTTATTTGTAAGGCCTAGTAGAGATGTACAGAAATAAAATCAAAAACTAAAATCACACTCAGTGTAGAAGTAGCATGCACTTACTAAATACAATCATCTAACTTTTATATCACTACATTTATTTCAAGAAAAGTAATGATTGTAAACAAAACATTAAATCTGTAGTGGCAGCTCATCAATCTGTCTAAAATAAATTTAAGGGGATGATAAAAATGATCAAGCACAATGATTAATATGAATAAAAAAAACAATTTCTGTAGAATGATTGGTGAATCTGCCTCTCATGCATTGATATTGATTTTCCTGATAAATATTTCTATGCTATGTTTGGTGCTTAACTGCATATTTTGCATTTAGCACTTAATTTGTGCTTATAGCTAACTTGTAATGCTTTAATTCCTTGCATGCTTGTGTCAGATATGCCATGTTAGCTAAATATACGTAGGTATCACTTGCCAAATTTTACCAGTAGTTAGTACTGGTAGTTAACATGAGTATTAAAAATTAAAATAAATGATTCAAAAGTTTCTCTTTTGACTACAAGTTTAGTGACTAATCCTACATTTAAAGAAATTGAACAAATCACTTTACTCAAGCCTAAACTTAGTTTACATTAGCAACACTAAAATACAGAAACATGAAAAAACATCAACTAAATTACAAGTATTGCAGAAATGTGAAAAGTTGAAAATATCAAATGATTAATCTTTGAGAACATATCTTTTTAGGTCAATTTAACCATCCAATTTAATCCAATTAGATGATTATATTTTTAGTTTTTTATTATTTTCCACATTTCTGCAATTTCTATACCTATTAAATAGTAGAGTTGGCAGTTTTGGGACCATACAGTAATTCCACATTTTGGTTGAAATTGCCATAAATCTGAATTTCTGCATTTTAGTGCTGCCTGTTCATTGAGCTGTTTAGAAAAAAAGTAACATAATAACTAATTATCCAATCTTAGAGCAGTTTTAGACTATCTACCCTACTTCTAATACTAGGCAAATCAATCAATCATTTCTTATTACTTGCAATTTCATCAAAAAATTACAGGAAGTATAATAACATGTGGTGGGACAAATGACCATACAATCTTCTCAATTCATCTCCATCCAAACAGCTTGAAAAACACTTTCTAAAAATAAAAATATACCCAAACAAAATAAAATATAATAGTAAGAAGAAGCTTGCAATAATTTGTTTTCCTACTTCTGCAAGTTGAAAATATGGTAGCCCAAAATCATCAGATTATTAATCTAATATTTTGTATTGGATGTACTTTGCACATTCAAATTAACTTCCTAGCAGCAATATATCCATTGTTTTACATGATGTACAAATGTGAATTAAATTGACACTTTGCAAAACATGAATTTTGTGCTCTTTGATAATTGATACTTAAAGCACTTAAACCTGTTTAATTAAACAATTTCTAACCAAGTCCTATTCTGGTGTTTAAAATAAATTGCGAAAACTTTCAAAATTTACTCAGTCTGTTTATCACATTTTTATTTCAAAACCTATTGCTTTGGCGGTTATAACCATTAAATCATGATTTTTGAGCGAATTCTAAAACAGTTTGAGTTGTTATCCTACCTCAAGAAATGTATTTTCCAATCAAAAATTGCAAAAAAACTAACAAAAAAGAGCAAGTTTATAGAAACATTATATAAATCTGTCTAAATTCAACAAAACTGAATCAAAATCACATCACCATGATCAGGAAATTCCTTTCTCTATGGTGAGTGAACATAGGAAAAGCAATTGTCAATTTGACTTAGAATTTGTCACAGTATGATAGATCAAAAACCAAAGGGCTATATGCAATGAGTTACCACAATGTAGGAAGCAAAAGATAGTCTCCTTTCTCGTCTTCATGGAAGCACACACAACACAGCTTTCTGAGGGCACTCTTTCTTTTCAGTAGGGGGGAGGACACGAGAGAAGTGACTGCCGATCAGACAGAGTAATGTATCGTTGAAGAAAGGACATCTTATCTTTTTCGGTTTTATTTCCTCAGAGATACTATCACAGCACTTTTACAGCAGCCTATCAATCAGTTTGAGCTGGAACTTCTGTTTATCATCAGTCTCTCCAACTTTTTTGTACACAATATAAGCATTGAAGGCGTCCTTATCAAGAGAATGTCGAAATTGTTTGTAGCTACAGGGTAGGCCACCAGGTAAGCATCACTAAGGTCTACTCCACCCATTATGTCATGGTAATCAACACATACCCTGGGCTTGGCTTAAGTTTGCTTCCCTCTTTTGGTAGGGATCTCTATAGTTTGTGCATCGTGATGAGTAACCAGCATGTGGGCATCCTCTTCATCTTCCCACTTGAGAGCCATCCACTTTTCATGATGCATAACAAAAATTTTCTCTTTTTTCAGCTTCTTTCCAGACAATTTCCTTGGTAACGCCTTTCTACTTGCTCAGATTGTGTGCAAAGAATCAGTATTCTTGAAACGGAGAAAATCAAACAGGTTGGAAAAGCTGAAAAAATTATTCATGTTCACTATGTACCCCTTGTAGAAAAGATGGCGGATGAAAGTGAGGATGTATTTAGTACCCATAGACACCTCTTGCTTTTATTGATTTTTATACCTGTATTCTGTTTCCTTCAGAATGTAGATCAAGAAGTCCCAGACAAAACCAAAACTAAGTTTGCATAGCCCAAAAGACTTGATCACACTCTTTGCATGCTTGGAAAGAATGTATTTTATTCAGTAGAGCCTACCTTTTCACAACATGAGAATCTGATCCACTACCACTTCACACTCTTGAGGTTGACTGTAGAAAATTTCTACTTTAGATTATCTAAATGGCAATCAGTTTGTGTAATTTATTGAGCACATCAGTTTATTTTTCGTTGTTGTTTGAGAAATGCAGAAACTTGCATAATCATAATCGCCACCTTGCAAAAAAGGCAGTGGCTATTTTGCCGTTGACGGCATTTTACCCTCAGAGACTATTTTGCCTTGAGTTATTTGTGATTGGTCAATCTTAATGACGTACTAAACATGTGACTTTTGGTCGTCTCTGATTGGTCAATTTTAAAAACCAAAAAAAAAAATTTGCACCCCCAGGTCTCTATCCCCCACCCTGTACACTCCCTTCCAGTGTACACTGCTCCGTACATTTACATACCAGGCCTGCCCCTTCAGTGTACACTGCCTTTCTTTTAAAGCCCTGGCCAGCTGAGATTCGAACCCGCAACCATAGTATCTCAAGACCAGCGCTCTATCCACTACACCACAGTGTCACTAGTGTTATTATAGCAAATTTGGCTATATAAACACACGTGAATGATCACGGCAAAATAGATTCCAAGGGCAAATTGCTGTCGACGGCGAAATAGCCACTGCCTGCAAAAAAAGGTCTCCACAGAATGTTTCTTGCCAAAATACATCTTATTGGACTGATAGAGGGCTTATAAACAATTCCCTGCAGGAAAAGCAGTACCAAAAATGTCCTGATTTCAATCAAGTTTACTATTTTGTCATCAAACAAAAATTCAAAGTAATCTACAGATCTTGGGGGTCAGCAACAGTCACTTGGGTGTCAGAAGTACCACTAAAATTAAACTTGCCTCGTGCCTGGCCCTTAATATTCCAAACAGCAAATGCAGGTTGAGCCTGGACTTGATTCCCGCCATCATCACCTATAGAGTTGTCATGCATGCTATTATCACTAACTACATCAACTCCAGCATCTTCCTCGGGTACATCTGCTGCATCTGACTGTCCGAATCTAAATCAGAAGCTCCTCTGAAATTTTCATCAATTTCATCATCCTCGATCTCATCCGAATTCTCACTATCTGACTCCGCATCAAGAAATTGCTACCATGTTTCCTCTTCAAACCTGCGCATCCGTTCAGCTGCAACTACATCATCTTCTGCAAACTGCCACGTAGGGCCGACTACCAACTGGTGTGATTTTCAAGAACGAAACCAGCGTATCGTACACAGGAATTCCCCAGTTTTGTTTCTAATAAGCTTTTGGTATTTCCTAGTTTTTTACCAGAGCATGCCATCTACTGATTATTAGCCCGGTGACTTGATTTACGTATATATATACGTCCAACGAATTACCGATGACTTTCGCCTTGCGTATATATACGTCCTACGGGATTAACTGATTGAAAATATGATATTTGGCCGGTCAAAGCTTAGTTTATAATCTATATATATAAAAGTGAATGTCTGTGTGTATGTGTGTGTGTGTGTGTGTTCCCTATAGGTAGAAAGGTTAAAAAGTTTACATAAAAACTAAAAGTGTATTCTTATGTAAAATTCTCCGAGGAAGACAACGGAAGTAGTTCCGAACCTCTAAGTGCCCCCCTAAGGGAGCTATGGGGGGCAGAACCCCCCTTTAAAAATTCAAATATATTCAATTTTGATGAAATTTAAACCATATGTATAAAACACTAAATTAGAAAGCTTTCCAAAATTTCAGCCTTTTTCGACTATATTAGGGGGCAGAAAGCCCCCTTGAAAATCTAAAGTTTTTGTTAGGTACCACAAACAGAAAAAAATTTGTGACATATAGAAATCCAAATTTGACGGTTATGAGCAAGACCGTACTTTTAAACATCCCTAGCAGATTAACCCGTCGTAGATCAGGTAAATATAACTTTTTCCAGGGAAGCCAAGTACGATGTTTTGATTTCGATCAGAAACGTCTATGGGGGGATACGAGCCTATGGGGCGATATTCGAGATGACCATTAAGAATTATAGATATAAGAATATAATAGAAATAGGTGTAGAATTGTAGAGATTACATGTTAAAGTGAAAGCAAGGGTTGAGAAAAACTCAGAAGAAGAGAAAAGATAAAATCAAAGTACCGTATTTGCCGGACTATAAACCGCACCAGATTATAAGCCGCACCTCACCAATTTTTCCCAGAAAAAAACGCACCGCGGTATAAGCCGCATTTTTAAAACTAGAGAAATATTCAAGCATTTTATAACTTGTTATGAAAATTATGACGAAACAAGACTATCTATTAGCAAATGGAAACTTACCGGTAAAACATAAATTGAATGGACTGGTGTTCCTAGCCATTACTAGATTCAGGTTTTTTAAAATTTTCTGGTTTTAAAAAATAGATTCAGGTTTTTAAAAATTTTCTGGTTTTAAAGTTAACTTATAAGCCGCACCTGACTACAAGCCGCACCCCTTAAGTTAAAACACATTTTAAGTTTTTAAGTGCGGCTTATAGTCCGGCAAATACGGTATAAGGTACTAAGCATTTTAAAGTCTGAAAGGGTTCGTTGTTTAAGGCCAATACACACCAAAACAAGTAGGTTATGTGACCACCTCTCTATGTGGAATGTAAACATTGTAAATTGATTTTTGATGGTTTAATGATAAGAAGAGTTAAGCAGAGACTTGCTGAAGAGCACATATCAAACCAAGTAGGTTATGTGACCAGTCTCTACATTGAATGTAAACATTCTTAATTGCTTTTTCATGGTTTACTGGTAAGAAGAGTTAAGCAGAGACTTGCTGTAAGCTATAGATGAGCAGTTCTGAGGGAGACTTGAGTGCTGTTAGAGATGTGTGTGTGGTGGTAAAGACTGGCCTTTGGCCTTTGTATATATTTAAAAATCTAAGTATGAACAGTGTTACTATCCTTTGATATTAAATAGAGAAAACCCAATAAAAATAGTAAAAGAATATAAATTTCACTTGAGTGCTGTTAGAGATGTGTGTGTGGTGGTAAAGACTGGCCTTTGGCCTTTGCATATATTTTAAAAACTAAGTATGAACAGTGTTACTATCCTTTGATACTAAACAGAGAAAACCCAATAAAAATAGTAAAAGAATATAAATTTCACTGATTTATGTGTGCATTAGAGAGAGAAATATACTGCTCCAGTGATAAACATAATATCAATTTCTGATACACAAACAAAATAAATAAAACACATGCATACACATTTATAGAAGGAAAAATTAAAGAACCCTAAAAAAAAATGAAAGTGTATTGTCACATAAACATTTCCAAGGAAGACTGTGGAAGTGATTTTTTTTTTTCTATAGCCAAGTTTTTTCTTGTGTGTGTTTGATTCTTTCATGGTTTATTGTTACTTATGCACTCTTATGTCCTGCCCAAAATTGATTTTGTTTTTATCCTTTCCGATACAAAAATTCTTCAGTGCCATCAATTTTCGGTAACAACTATTAGGATTAGTTCCCTCACCATATTCTGAATATTCAATTTTTGATAACAATAATTAAGATTAGTCCCCTCACTATATTCATACCGTCAGTGCATCATTAATATATTTTCCATAAAATCACCGAGCTACTCATTCTTCCTTGTAACTTTTATTTATTTTCTTTTATACGATTGTATGAGGAACTTGCAAAATATTGCATGATTGAATCTTGTGTAATTAGGTCAAGAAAACTTATGATCTTATTTCCATTTTGATGAAGGTCCACTTTGGGGGTCTACAGGACCCGTGTTAATTGAACACCCAAAAAACAACATCCATATTGTACTGTATGAGCTGGGAAAATTATTCTTAACAAAAAGGGATTCTACTTGGCTACCCCCTCTCATCGCCGATTGTTTTTCTTTTAATTACAATAACATTTAGGATATAATAGCATCCATTAACAAGGAACCTATTGTCATAAAATTAAGATTGCATGCACAAATAGGATTATTGCTGCCTATATTTTTGATACGTTTTCTAAAATAGGGGTCCTATCAGAGCACCCTCGACCAATTTTCTCTTTTAATTTTACTTTTTTTTAATTGCAATAATTTCTACATGCAGATTGCATGAGCTATATGATTTGGAAACAAATTGTAAAAATGGAGTCCAACTTGGCATATACACTGCATGCACTCAGGAAAATATTGTGGGTTATATGAGTTTGGATGCATTTTCTACAATAAGGGTCCCTGTGGGGACCTCCTCCTGTCATTTTTTTTTCTTCTGATTGCAATAAAATTGGGATATAAGTAGGCAACCACACTGATGAAAGTATCCAAATTTCACTTTATTTTCATCATTGTCCCCTTCCCCACCACCGCTAAGCAAGTGTTGTCAGAATAGTAATCACCAGGATAACTCACAACATCTGACCAAATGACGTTGCTTTTTTATCCCATACCCGGGCAACGCCGGGTACCTCTGCTAGTAATATATATTCCAAAATGTTAAAAGTTTGAGTGTACCAAATGCTATCGTATAATCGTATGTGTGCATCAAAGACTGATTCAAAATAACTTGAAGGAGTTTATTGCAGTTTAATTAGACCACATATCTTTGATTTTCAGGAACCACATTACGCAACTTATACTGTTTAACTATGCTTAAATCTTCTGCTTATTGTGCATTGTAGCAGAGGTAGTAAATTTTTCTCCATCCAAAAACAGCATAATAGAAACCAAAATTAAACAATTGCTCATGAAAAAAGGAGTATATAGCAAAATGATACTCGTTTAAGCAATCATACTTATATTTAGAAAAATCTAACTAAATTTGAATTAGAAGCATGGCTATCACATTTACATCAACACGAATGGGAAAAGGAACAAACTACTATCGAAAAAAACTCAAACTTCGAAAGTAAGGTGCAAAATTATTGACTAGTTTGAACCCTACAACATCTAATTTTAATCGTTTCAAAAACAACATAATGCACTCTTTTTTGTATTTACTCTTTACCTACCAGCATAAACTTATTGCCGGGAGAGGGTATGTACCCCACAATTTAGGCATTTTGAATTCATTTTAATTGCTTGATTGTGTAGCGTTTCGCGCATCGCACCTCATCGAGCTGCAATGCCAAACATCTTTTTGTCTTTTTTTATATCTTTTTTGTTAGTTTGTTTTCGGCGGCTTAGCTTCTTGCTCCCGCTGGTGTGTGTGATTCTAGTTGTTTACTGTAAAAGCTGTGTTTGCTAGTTTGCAACTTCGTGCGCCTCCAGTTTGACGCCCAGCTCGCGCACTGTTGCTGCTTTACCTTACGATTTTACTGATCAAGTAATATTAACTGGTTCATTGTTGATCGTCGTGGCAGAAGTACGTGATTTTTGATTATCTGCCACAGCTGCGCGAATTGATGGAATGAAATATTACTGCCGTGCTTTCTTCCTTGTGACTGCCAGAGTTCCCCGCAATTGGGGTTCAGTCAGCGCGCTCTTGATCAAGGAACTTATTTCCTACAGTTGCATTCGTGTCATTTAACTGACTGTTAGTAAGGTACGCATGGCATAGAAAGTTTGCTTCCTGCAAAGTTTCTTTGTAAACAATCGGTCGCTGTCTACCAGTATAGCCTACCACTTTGTGCACCTCGCTCTTGTTCTTCTCAGTCTTAAGTACTCCATTCCATACCAACATCATGGCTTTATACCTTGGCTGACCTGCAAGCTGCAATCATAATCAACAATCGATCCTTACAAATTTTCAGAACAGAAATTCAGAAATCATAATAAAAATTAAAAAACATAAGGTGTGGTACAATAAATTCAAAGGACCTTTGAGTAAACCAAACCAAAAAGAACATCCGAGCAGGGCTATCATACGTCCTTTCTTTAAAGGACATTACATCCATTTGCAGGAAAAAATAATTACCGTATTTATTCGATTATATGACCGGCCCCATCTTCACCTTGGAGATTGTCGATGTTCTGTTTAGACTCTGTTATAAGACGAAGGAGGGAAGGAAAGCAGGTCACGAAAGAAACACTTTTCAGTATCAAAGATGCCAAAAGGCGTGTCTTCATTGATTCTTCTTCGTTAGCTCTGGGGATTTATTGAGCTTACCGGTATGACGTTATAGGAAAAAACAAAGTGTCGCGTGCTTTTCAACAAACGAGGGGCTGACTAACAATAGGCTAAAAGATTTATTTGATTCATAGCATGGCATTTAATTTAATTACCGCGTATGTGTCTCTATTTTTTTATTTTTGTCAGAAACTGTGAAATATCTGCACAGTTCTGAGTGAACTATTTTTTATCTCTGTAGACCTCGACTATAAGACAGGTCCCCCAATTTGTACCCGAAATCTTGAGGAAAAATCCCCGTCTTATAAGCGAGTAAACACGGTAGTCTCTAAGTCTGAGAACACCAAAAAATTTTTTCCATTTTCTATATGGTAAGATAAAATTCCACAAAATGGTTGTAGCCTAAAATCAGGATCATTGATAAAAATGAAAAACACCGTTTGCAAATTCTAAACCACCCAAATAAACAAACAAGCTTTTCAACTTTATTTTAGATGAGAATTAGAAAATACGCTCTCAATAATCTGACCTCCGAAAAAACTATACGAAACAGAATGCAACTTCTTAGTTTGGAGCAAATTATTGAAAAATAATCTCCTACAAAAATTTAACTAAAAAAACCTAAAAAAATTTCTTCAACTTTGTCTGAGAAAAAATACCGTCACCCCTACCCATATCAAAAACGAAATGCATGTGAGATAGCAGCAGGTAAGGCAGTGTTGCGAACTTAATTATAAAGTTTAATCCTACTGCGCATCACATTTTCAGATAAAGCTTAACTTAACTTTCCATAAAATTATAATCTGCACAATTGTTGTTCACAACTGTAAACACAGATTTGCACTCAGTCAATCGACTGTTTGAATGAGCCACGCAGTACGGTACTAAGATTACACGTGACTGAAGCAGCCAAAAATTGCAATTGCGAGTGACCCGAATGCGAACCCGATAGTTTTAAGCCGATTAGAATCTCCAGACTACAGTATGAAAATAACAACTAGTACGAAGAGAAATGCAATACAAGCGATAATTTACTTCAAAACGTTTTCCTAAGATCCGGATAGGTTTAAGTTGTTTTCCTTTTACAAGTCGAAGATATGGTTTCCCAACACAAGTATAGCCTGCATTTCTAAAAATATGCTGGCAGCCAATTGCACATGGTAGTGCAAAAATAGATCTACAATGAAAATTGGCTCTATTTCTTTTTTGAATCACTTTGTCATGGAAATTGATTAAAAACTTTAAGTTAACTTCAGACTAGGTTGACAAAACTCAGTGTCATCTGCTGAATTGAAAAACTTTGTAAGCAATGGCTTAGGCAGAAAAACAATTTAGAGTGAGACAACTTTTGCTCAAAATTTGTGTCAACTTTTTTACATTTAATTTTTTTGCACCTCATCCAATATTTACATAATCTTTAAAAATAAATCCTCAACTCTTTCTAGGGCTAAAGTTTCTGAAACATTGGACTTAGGAATAGGCCTATAGCCATTTTGCACCTGGCTAACTTCAACTCTATTTACTTTCATTTCAACTGTACAAGACTTTTCATCACAATATATTATTTTAAAAGGCTCTTTCAGGATGAAGAGGGCATACATCGATATCCACAGTAAAAGGCAACGCACCTATTGCTTCCCGTTTTGTCATTTCTGTACACAGCTGTAATAGCAATATAGGCCAGGTAAAATTGTTCTTTTCATTTCATGACAAAAACCAACAAATATGCAATTGCCTCTAGATTTTGCGCTCTGTTGCACTCATGGCTAATTAAAGTTTTGACTATTTTGAAGCGAATGTGAACAATGTGCTTTTGTCATGAGCATGAAGTCTTTGCGGAGCTTAGAAAAAATTACTAGGCTACTTATAGACTACCTCACAGCAAATATACAAAATGTGAATGTAGTTGTAGCGGCAGGCCTGGATTTGTCGTTGTAACACTGTTACCAATGCTAGAATGTGCTATAGTAGCAGAGAAAATGAAACAAAATGTTACGAATATCAATATGCCCTCCTAATTTCTATTAAACATAAATGAGCAGCTTCGTTGAAGAAAGCTTGTCTAGCAACCATTAGTTGTTGAACATTTACATAAATTCACATCATGTTTTAGTTAGAAAAACACATGCCCCGGAAAGGCGTACGCCTCCTGCAGACAAAAGCCAATGGTGCTTTTGTGGAATTTCGAACTTCAAGCCTTTTATTCCAAATTGAAGAGCAACATCGCTACACTAGAGTGGGTGAGAAATGGCAAACGGCTGGCAGCAACGTGTGTTAAAAGCAACGCCTCGCTACATGAACAGCAAAGTACCAGTTAAAATCTTGTTTTGACTCCTCGAGACCAACCCTGAACCAACAGCAAACTAAGCTCCAACAATTATCGGCAGATTCATAAGTCGAGTGTCGCTAGTTGCTACGTTGTGGCATTGGCAGCTAAAATTTTTGTGAGATAATTTAATTTTGCATTTTAATCGGAAGACCTGTTTATCAAAATTATTGTTTTAGTTTTATAGCAAGCGAGAAAAAATCTATTTGGTTCTTGTTTTGAACATGCATCAGATTGAAGTTTTGAAGAATTACCACAAAATTGAGAGATGTATAAACAGAAATAAATAAGCCTACAGTTGACAGCAAACGAATCTAAAACTTTTAAAAATCAAAGGTATTACTATTAACTATTTCACATCCAGTCTTAACGTTAGTTTGCACTCACACAATCTTCAAGGCAATCTTCGTTTTTCTTAAGTTAAACAGTGGAGGTGTGGCAAACGCGTTTTCGAATAAAACAAACAAAAATAATGCCTGAAGACCAGGGGTGTCCAACCCGTGGCCCGTGGGAAGGTTCTAAGTGGCCCGCGCGAGTGTTCCGAAATGACCAATATTATCAACTTAATTGCTACGTAATTTACGGTGAACTTACATTCCGAGAAATTTGCATATATTGTTTGCTTTCTTTCAAGTTAATTTTATTGTATCACAATGCACATTGTTTCACATCACGTTTCCCATATTGTTACGTCCACATCCTTTCCACACAATCGTGCTCGTGCTTCAAGAGTCAGTCAGTCAGTAGTAGGCTAGGTTTGGTCGTGATGCGAATTTATGTTCGACGTTTGAGACGTAAAAATCTCGAATTTTTTGGTCGGAAACCGACTTAGTCGAGAACAGAATCGTTCGATAACCGAGGTTTGACTGTATCTTTTGCACTTTGCAGTAACATAGAATATGTCAAATAGGAAACAAAAAGCAAGCAATGCTAACACTAACAGAATATTTCAAGAGAGGTGGACATATGACTACTTTTTTGTGGATGTTGAAAATAAGCCAATTTGCCTGATATGTAATCAACCTGTATCAGAATTCAAAGAATACAACACAAAGAGACATTACGTTAGTAGACATTTATCAGCTTATGAAAAATACCAGAATGAGTTCAGACAAGATAAAGTAAAAGAATTAACAAAAGTTCTTCCTGGACAACAAATGGTTTTATCGAAAGTGTCTTTGCAGCAGGAGTCAGTTGTGAAAGCGAGCTACTTGGTGGCAGAAATAATTGCAAAAAAATCGAAACCATTCGCAGATGGAGAATTCATTAAGGAATGCATTGTTCGTGTTACTGATGTCATATGTCCGGAAAAGAAAGAGACATTTGCCAAAATAAGTCCGTCAAGACAGACCATAACTCGTCGTGCTGAAGAGCTTGGAAATTCTATAGAGGAAACTTTAATTGCAAAAGCACGAAAATTTTGATCGTATTCTTTGGCGCTTGACGAAAGCACTGATGTCAGGTCTACTGCTCAGTTGGCACTCTTTGTGCGAGGAGTTGATGACGATTTTGAAGTTACCGAAGAACTTGAAGCCATTGTCCCAATGAAAGGCACGACTAGAGACATTGATTTGTTAGAAGCTGTGATGAAAACAATCAAGCGCCTTGGCTTACCTTTGTCGAAGCTTTCGGGAATTACAACTGATGGCGCCCCATCAATGGTGGGAAGACAGCAGGGTCTAGCAAAGTTACTTCAACTTGAAGCAAGTAAAGTCGGAAATGACACTGTCATGCAATTCCATTGCATAATACACCAAGAGAACCTTTGTGCCAAGTCAGTGAAAATGCAAAATGTCATGTCAGTTGTTACTAAAACGGTCAACTTCATTCGTTCCAAAGGGTTGCGCTACAGGAAGTTTCAAGAGCTACTGCATAGCATGGATGCTGACTTTGATGACATTCCATACAACACCGAGGTCCGATGGTTGAGTCGCGGCAAAATGCTGAAACGAGTGTTTGAACTCAAGGATGCAATACAGACCTTTATGGAAAGCAAAGAAAATAGTGTTGATGAATTCATGAACGAGGAATGGATACAAGATTTTGCATTTCTGGTGGATATAACTACCCATCTAAACGAACTAAATTCACGTCTACAGAGAAAAGGGCAACTGATACACTCCGTGTTTGATCATGTCAACGCGTTTGCTGTGAAATTAACCCTGTGGGAAACGCAGATATACAACAAAAACTTCGTTAATTTTCCTTCTCTACAGAGTCTTCAAGTTCAAAACTCTCAGAAATACGCAAAAGTAATAACAGAACTAAGGAACGACTTCGACCACAGATTCGCCGACTTTAAAAAGTCTGCAATGCATTTCAATGTCTTTTCCTGCCCATTTTCTGCAAAGATAGAAGAGGTACCTGAAAACCTACAGATGGAGTGCATTGATCTTCAGTGCTCATCTGATTTGAGGGAGAAGTTCAAAGACTTTCCACTGCTAAAATTTTACAAAAAGTATGTCTCTAAAGAAAATATCAGAGGATTCACAGATTGGCAGTTTTCGTGACCTCATTATTCGGCAGCACTTACTTATGCGAGCAAGTTTTTTCGCGGATGAACCATGTCAAATCCCCTGTAAGATCACTACTTTCTGACAGCCATATGGAAAATTCGCTTCGGATTGCTACCTCGTCCATCTTGCCGAATATTGCCAAACTTGATAGAGAAAAACAGTGCCAAACTTCACATTGAAATGTCAAAGTGTAGTAAAAGCTTTGTTGACTTTACTGTTGGTATGTTTATTGTTCTTATTATTGTAAAAGAGGATAATACAAATTTCTAAGATTAGAGTTTTAGTGTGAGGGTTTTGTCTGTATTAGCAGTAAACAATCAAGTGGCCCGCGCAATCATTTGTAAATTGCCTGAGGCCCTTTGGCCAAAAAGGTTGGACACCCCTGCTGAAGACTATGCCAGTGGAATTGATCTGTAGAGAACGAATAGGCATAAATAATATGATTTGAAAGAAAAAGCAATATTGGCTGGTATGCCGCAATTCATTTTATACACGATAGTTTTCAATTTTGCTCACTGTATATCATCGTCCGTCATGTCGATGTCGACTCCTGGTGACTTCATGAGTTGCCTTTCTCAATTTGTTCCTATTTGTTGCAAGTTTTAAAGCACTTTCAAGGTTGTGTCTCAGTTTCTCCGTGATTTCATCTAGCCATCTCCTTCTTGGTCTTCCCCTTTTTCTTTTCCCTTCCACCTTTCCCTGTATAATCACTTTTTCCAAGCTGTTGTCAGTTTTCAAAATGGGTCCGCAATACTTTACTTTACCTCACTCAATGATATTGAGGAGTGACATGTGAGGCTGCATCTGCTCCTAAACTCTATGATTTGTTTTTTTGGCGGTCCATGGAATCCTTAGCAGCCGTCTCCATATTCACATTTTGAATGATTTTAGTCTCCGCTGATCCGCCTTACGTAGTGTCCAACTTTCCCTGCCATATGTCTCTATTGGGAGCACAAAAAAATAAACCAGATTTGTTTTTCTGGCTACAGATATGTCGCCATCTTTTATTATTTTGCCACCTTAATTGTGGTACTACTACCCATGGCTAGCCTTCTCCGAATTTCTTTCCCGCGATTTGCATCGTCACAAATAATTGACCCCAAGAAATTGAAGTTATGTACAATTTCGATGTGATCATTTTCCAGTTTGAATTCTTGAAGTCCAACTGTTATTATCACCTTTATTTTCTTTATATTTAATCTCAAGGCTGCTTTTTCAGAAGTTTCTTTAACTGTGTTTATGAGTATTTTGAAATCATCTAAGTTTCCATTGATCAGTGTTGTATCACCTATGCATTTCAAGTTTTTTATCATTCTCCTTCTATTGTTATTCTTAGTATCGTCTCTATTCCAACTTTTCTCATCATGCTCTCCGTGTAAAGATTAGATAGACATGGAGATAATACATAACCTTCACGTAATCCTTTTCTAATTTTAAAACACGATGTGTCGCCAAATTCCCATCTCATGGTAGCTTCTTGGTTAGTGTACAGGCTGTTCATTAGTTTTATCAAGTGTCTAGGTATCCCCAGTGGTGTTATTCCAATTATTTGTTAGCCGGTTCTATTACAAATGTCATATTTTCCAGCCGTTTCTGTTACAAAAAGTCATATTTTCCAGCAAATAAACTGACTATTTTTGATTACTTCCCAATTAACATTTCAAAGTAATGGTCAAGCAAGCATCATTATGAATTTATCATGATGTTAAGAAATTTATTTACCTATTAGGGATATATTATAAAAGGTGTGAGTCATATAATAGGCATAAAAGCTATTATTGTCACAAGGCAATATTAACTATTAATACATTTAAAATAGTATATATCTGGCATTAAATGTTGCCAAAAACCAATTCGACTTCAACTGAATATGATTTACTTTAAAAGTTTCCAAATAGCTAGCTGATTGTCATTGTGACTTTTAGTTTGTTTTCTTTTCACCCTGCTATCATCGGCAATATGGTGCCTTCTAAGCCATGTTTTTACTGATTGAGTTGGATCCCATGACTCAAATGGTAGCCCAGTTAAAACAATTGTCATTACGTTGGATACATTTGAAACAGTAAGGCAGCTCCTCTTATCAAAACATATTATATTCATCACTGAAAATCCTCTCTCTGCCTCTGCTGAACTAACAGCAATAGTGTTAATAATATTTTTAGCTTTCTGTATAGTTGGTGGAATTATATGATTGTCGAAGTTCTTTAGGACATTTTCCACATAGTCACGGAAATCATTTATGCTAATTTCATGATGAAAAATCTTTCCAAATTCACACAGGTTCTCCTCTGCAGCCACCCAGGGTACTGTAACTTCTTCAATCTTCCAGGAATTAGGTTCAAGTAAGTTTAGTATTTCATGAATTTGATTATCATTTTGTTGATCAGATTTACTCAGTGCTAAATGATCACAATCCATCAGCCTTTTCTTAATATTTTCTATTACTGACTCAATTAGCTTTTGTCGAGGAAGACTAACAAATTTGCGGTTTTCAACAAATCTAACATCCTTGAAGGCAGCAGAAGCAACAGTTTCCTCAATTTTTTTTTCAAACGTTCCCCTACTTTCTTTAAGCATTTCAAATGCCCTAATAGACCTTCTAATTAGATTTTCAGCTCTTTGCAAACTTGAACTTCTGGCTTGTTAGGCAGTAGAAAGTAACAAAATTTCTTGCAGTATGTCGATCATCAATGCTAAATCAGTCAAGAAATTTTTGTTGCAAAGACGGGAAGCCATTCCTGAATGCTTTTTTTCGGTAGAGAAATATTTGTATAAAGCTGGATAAGCACGCCACACAGCAGTTGCAGATCGCAGACTGCAAGCAGCCCATCTTGGCCCCAGTACTCTACCAATCTTCAAAATTTCGAGCCCAAGTTCTTCCGAAATATTGTAGAGTTGCATTTGGTTTTTGTTTGACTGATGAAATATTGTGTAGATTTTGTCCATGAAAATTTTTAAATGATTCATTTGTTTTATATCATTGACAGAATCATCCAAAGCAAGTTGTAAGCGATGATTTAAACTTCTTCTTATTTACAAAATAATATGATCTACAACTATAAAATCTCCTGCGTTATTGTTTTGTTCTGTTTGTTTTTTTTTGTTGTTTTGTTGAATTTAGGGTTTAGCGGCCATGCAACTATTGCTCTAGTTTTATGGATCCACTGTTTTCATTTGCATGTTTTAACGTCTGACGTTGTGTCGCTTCTTCCTTTTCTTGACTCCATTTCTCTCATTATTATTGTTGTTCAGTGTCATGTGTAATGGTGGTGGTCATGAATAAAAAAAGAATGAATGAATGAATGAATGCCAAATGACAATGTTGGGAAAGTCTTTTTTAAGCCTGGCACCTACCCCACAATTACGACCAAGCATTACACTTGCTCCATCTGAACAGAATGCAATCAAATTATTTTTCAAATATTCATTATTAAATCCAGCATCATGCAAACTTTTTAACATCGATATATATATATTGATTCTGCTCCCTGTCCTTCTAATTCCACTAAATCAAGTAAAATTGTTGGTGACTGATCACAATCTTCTATCTTCAAAAATATTATAAGCACAGGCTTACTAGATATTGTGGAAGCCTCATCAATGATAACACAAACTTTTAAATTTTGTGCAATAATTTTGGTGAATATATCATTTTTTATATCATTTGCAACATGATCAACTATTTTTACCGCTGTTTGTCTAGAGTGAAGTCCAACATCCATGTCTGTTCCATTTTTTACTTGGAGTTCAATTGCATCTTCAACATCAGAAAAAAGCCTGCATCTTTTTGCTATACTGTAGACTGTATTAAATACTCGACATGTGGATGCAATGTCTTTCTGATTCATTGTGTCTATACATTTTGTAATTGCATCTTCTTCACGATCTTTTAGTTGTTTTGCACATATACCATGCGCCGTTGATGAAAAATGCTCACTCATTTTTTACCTGAGAGAAGCTTGCTGAATTGTTCTGTCTGTTCCTGAAGCTTTAACATTGCAGCTGCTCCATTCCACTGATATATGGATTCCCTTTATATTTACAGAATGAACTTTGGCACAGTGTTCACAACCAAGCTTCTTGTCATTAACAATTAACCCATCATACTTTTTCTTGAATTCTTCATATTGTCTCAAACTCCTACAGTCTGGAAGATGTACAGTTATTGATGCTTCTTTTTCATAGCTAGCGCGCACAGTAGCGGAAGCTGAGGCAGCAGTTCCATTAGTATCATTCATAAAATTTATTTGGGAAATATTCTCACTGGTACATGTATCTTGCTCTGAACTTTCAGTTCTAGGTATCTTTTGCATGAATTCCAGAATGGACCTATGTTGTCGTTTCTTCATGTTAACTGGTTAAGGGATATGTAAGGTCTGAAATAAGAAATTTTAATTAAGTGGGTAGAGTGCTAGTGTAAGTTGCTTAAGCAAGCATGGGCTATTAATATTAGGTGCATTATTTTGCTACTAAAAGTACCCCTCCTTCATTAAAATTAAAAAAATAAACTTCAAGACTCCCCTTTTATAAACCCCCACCCCACCCACTCCTTTTATTAAGCATTAAATAGTCTGAGAATGGGGCTACATATACCGGAACTGCACAGAAGAATGCATAAATTAAGAAAGACGATGGGCCTACATAGATCTATTGACTAGGTGAACATCGTAAAGTGCCTTGAATACAAACATGATTGTAGACTAGATATTAGATAGAATGCCGTTCCTAATGCAGACACTATGGGGGGTAAACATCATAATATAGAAAAAGACCCAGCTGGAGCTAACAATGTCGGTTAACTAGATATGAGCGTTATAATAAATATGCATATAGATCTAGAGTCTAGTAATAGGCCTAAACATAAACATAAGCATTAAACAGTGCAAGTAATGATGTAGCCTGTACACAGTGGTACAGAGACCTATATAAGTTATAACTGTGAGTTATATAGGTCTCTGGCCTCTAGGCCTACAATTCAAGAAACTTTACTGCAAAAAGCACTCACCAGTAAATAATTCGGCAGTTTGTGCTGATTTTGAAAAAGTCTGCATGTGCACCGGACTGAGCAAGTCAGCAGTGCGTATAGATTGGAGCAATGAAATCTAGGTCAGAGACTCAGATATCATGTGATCTCTCATGCATATTTTGTCTAAAAACTGCACGTCACTATACTAATGGAAAAAAGTTTTAAACCAGTGTAATTTTGGAGATTGTGAAAAGGTGTAAGAAATGCAGAATTTAACAGTGACAAGTATAAACATTTAGTTATGGGATTGTCACTCATTCATTTATATAAATTATATAATAATTTAATACACATGCATCTGATCATGAATCTCCCTGGTTTAATAATTTTGTAATTTAGTGTATGGGGTCGCATGGACTGTTTCGAGAGCACGTAATTTACTAATCAAGTTACGCTCAATATAGCAACCTAACGTTACTGTCGTGCATGTTAAATAGTCTAGGTCTGATTTTTGATGCTTAAATATACATGTGTTAATTAGTAGGCTATTCTTTTATTTATTTATTTAATATATTATCAATTTTTAAGCAGTTACACTTTAAATATAAAGTAAGCATTATTATTTTAACAACCGGTTCTACCAGCTTATAAAATTTTAAGAACAGGTTCTTAAGCAATGAAACACATAAAAATATCTTTTTGCAATTTCTCTCACTTTTTCCATTATCCAACGCAAATTTGCGATATGGCCTCTAGTCCCTCCACTTTTATGAAGTCCAGCCTGCTCTTGTGGCAATTCAAATTCTAAGTAGGGTTAAATCCTTTTCGGTATGATTTTTAGTAAAACTTTACTTGCATGGGATATTAAAGCTATTGTTTGGTGATTGAGCACTTCCTTATGCATTCCCGCAATGGGATGTATACGGTATAGATCTATTTCATTCAATAGGCCATTCGTTGGTCTCCTATATCTTTTTACACAGAATTGTAACGAATTTTTTTCCTTCTTCTCCTGTTATCTTTATAAGTTTGTATTGTAGCCTACATACGATCGAAATTTGGCATTTCGCTATTCGGAAAGATTAGAGTCAATACGTGTTGTGGGGAGGAAAGAAGGTTGGTATTGATGATTAGAGTTAAAGTTAACTCTTTATAAAGTTGAGGATAGAGAGGGAAAATCCGCGCTATATTTATCGTTGTGCAACTATGGGCATCCGGACGTAGTCCAAGTTGCAATGATTGCACTCCATCTGGCGATTAGCCACTTCTATCATGATAGCTACTGAACGTGGATGGTGATTCATGCATAAAGCCAAGTGTTGTTGGTGACTTTCTGTTAGTGGCTTGCAGTTGCTTAGGTTGCTACAACACAACAAGTGAACTTGCCGACTTGTTCTCGACAACCTCCCATTAATGCCGAGCGCCAAGCAGGGAAGTTATAGATACCATTTTTTAAAGTCTTTTGGTATGACTTGACAAGGGGAATGAACCCCACGTCTACCAACTGCGAAGCGGACGCTCTAACCACTACACCATATGGATAGATTTTTGTCTCCACAAAATAATAAAGTGCAGGAGAAGGCAGGCTACAGACCCACAAATTTCTCGTTTTTTGTAAGTGGAAGCGGAAGCGATAGGTGTAGAAGCGGAAGCAGTTGGCGAAATAGCCGTTTCCACATCCCTGGTTTTAGGTGTGCCAGCACACTCAGCATGTGAGGTTAGTACGTTCGGGCCTTCGGGGTAATGTTATTTTGGGATACTACTAAAGTAGGTTGACAAAACTTAACTTTAATTCCAATCTTAACGCTGATCCTGTATTGCGCGACTCAGTAGCATGGAGTACTCTGAAGCACTTCATAAAATTTCGCATATTTGTAGGATTATATTGCCAGATTTTGACTGTTATATGAGGGATCTCCAACCCGGTGGCCGTGGACGCCAGATCGCTATTTGATTTGGCTTTACAGTCCAAAATTTCAAACTTAGAATAGGCTGTTTAAAATAAAATTGGTTTCAATTGAAGCGCAAAATTTCTTCACAACGTTAAGTCAATCGTACATCTTCGAAAAAAATTCCTCCCTTTTGTTTTGCATATAAATTGTTGGAACAACAACTTGTAGTTCCAGGTAAATGAGCAAATTGGTCGTTGCTGAATTGTGCAGCTGTGCACCTAACTTCTCTTAATTAGTATCCAGGAAGTAGCTCGTGGTCTCAAAAGGTTGGCACCCTCTGTTATAGATGTTTGTGGAGTCTGTCAGTGGTGTACCAGTAGGGCTCCTGAGCTGTACACAATTAAAGTTAATTATTGGTATTTATAGGTTAGGCCTATACTGCAAAATATAGTAGCATAATTTGGTATTTTTGACAATTCAAGCAACACTGCCAGTTCCAGAGTACTTCCACACAATGCAAGAAAACGATGAAGTAAAAGAGCAAGAATATTTAGCAGGTATAATAGACTGATATGTTTATTAGCCTTTGTCAAATCAGATTGTATTAAATTATTCATGTTATTCTTATCAAAGTGGCTATTTTGCCATCAACGGTATTTTATTCTTAGAAGTTATTTTGCCATCATGTGTATTTATATAGCCATAATTGCTACATTTCTGGCAGTGACACTGTGGCTTGTGGATAAAGCAGCAGCCTTGAAATACAATGGTTACAGGTCAGATGTTGGCTGGTAGGGCACTTAGACAAAGGCTGTGTACACTGGACGGGAGGTTGGTATGTGAATGTACAGGGGGGTGTACACTGGGAGGGCGTGTGCAGTGTGGGAAACTGTAGACTGGGGGTGTGAGTTTTTTTAATTCATCATTAAAACTGCCCAATCAGAAATGACCAAAAGTCACAGGTTTAATGCTTCATTAAAATGGACAAATCACAAATGTTGCACAGCAAAGTATCCTCCAAAGGTTAAACGCCATTGATGGTAAAATAGCCAGAGCCTATTTTAATTGTCATGCTGATGTTTATAAAAGTGACTGTGCAGAATAACACAAAAATATGGAATTAATGGAAATTCTTGAAAAAAACAACTAAATTGCAGTAATCACAAAAATACTGAAATTTGCAGAAATGCATTGTTTAACTTTGTTTAATCATCTAACTCTACCCAATCGTGAATTTACATTTTTAGTTATATTGGCTTCTGCTAATTTTTATTGCCTACTGATTAAGTTGGTACCATAGTTTTTGGTAATTCAGCAACAGTAGTTCTAATTAATTCATGTCTGCAATGTTCCACAGTATCCACTTTATTCAATGTTCAGGTTTATGTAAGGATTAGCTTTTGGGTTAGGGCTGATGTTGGAGTTAGCTGGCATCATCAATGACAGCTGCTATTGAGGGGACAATCAGCAATTCATTCTTTAAGAGTAAATTGAGTAAATCTGTGTTTTGGTATAAATTTTTGATTTTCCTTGATTCAGTAATTGCATATTTCAATATAGATTTTCATAGATTTGGATCATTGTATTTTAGTGTTGTCTTCAGTGGATTACTGAATTTTTATTTCCAATAGAAAGAGTTTGATCAATCTAAGAAATCGATACCAACATACTAAAATTTGGTTAAATACTTTTTAAGAAACTGGCATCAGCTTTTATATTGCTGTGGATTGTACTTTGTAAATTCTGTTCAGCATAGCAAAACTTTAAGGCAGTTACACTTTAATGTCCGATTTACTAGTAGGTTTGTGGTAGCTAATGATTAGTTAGCAAAATGGATTTTAACAATATCTTCAGAGAAAACTCATTTTACAATGATTAGGCATAGTATTGTTGATAAGTTTTGAACATAAATTAAAGTTGAAATTTAGGTATTATGATAATGAAGAACTGTTTCTGCAGTCAGAAACTGCAATAAGTCTCTCTTTGAGAGTAAGAGCCAATGTATATGAAGCAGATTGAGAACTTTATCCTTAACCACATGCTTTAGTGGCAGTTGTCAGCTCTAGGGACGAGCAATTCAGAATACCAAATCCAAAGGATTCAAATCCCACACTATTTAAATCCAAAATGCCAATTCAAACCAGATAATAGGATTCGAATTGTATCCTGCTTGCAAGCTTTATCACATAACTTGGTCACAGATTTTCTTTTTCTAAAAGCATCAATTGCATGCAATGATTTAAAAACTAACTCGCCTACACAGGCAAACATGTGGAAAGCTTAAATGTATTGCACTG
Source organism: Trididemnum clinides (assembly GCA_963675345.1). Classification (NCBI taxonomy): domain Eukaryota; kingdom Metazoa; phylum Chordata; class Ascidiacea; order Aplousobranchia; family Didemnidae; genus Trididemnum; species Trididemnum clinides. The sequence goes on along the minus strand of OY776300.1, from coordinate 13,946,462 downwards.
CAATAAACTCGTTCTCTGATTATGCTTCTGTTGTTGTAAACTTGTAATAAATGTTTTCATGTTGATTGTGCTAATTACAAAAAAAAGGATTTGGATTCTGAATTCAGTTTAACTATTCTAGAATAGTATATTATTTTGAATTCCCCATTCCTAGTCAGCTGTCAATTCTTGACCAAGTGGTATGTATCTGCCACATAAAGATATATGTATTTGGTTAATTACCTTCTCCAAGGATACAGCAAGAAAAATTGCTATCTTTTTCTTTATACTATCTCTTTTGTCAACTGCAAATATAATTTTTTGAAAGTTTTTTGGTATGACTCTACAAGGAAATCATACTCCAGTGTACAGACTGCAAAGTGTTCACCCTAACCACCATAGCATTACACCAGGTATTATGATTAGGACTGTGCTGGATAAAAAATTTGCCAGATGCCAGGTATTTGGCAAAACTTAATCATTGGATATCGGATACCCAGGAGCACCAGATAGCGCCAGACACCAGATATCCAGCAACAGGATAATTCCCATTATACATGTTTCAAAAATAATCGTATAAAATTCAAGGGGCATTGTGAAACTCTACTTCCATCTTTAGCTAATACTTCACTTTTTTTATTGTTTTAACTTTGGATAATTAAAACACAAAGTTGAATAAACTTACTACATGGTTATTAGTTTTTCTTCATTTAAATTAAGAAGGTATCATGAAAGCTTTGTGCATTGCTCATGTCTAATGCAAGGCTGAATTTAGTTAGTAGCCTTCATTTTTCTCTAAAATGTATAAAGCTTATTTTTCAGGAGTTAAGGCAATTTTTTGGTACCAGAAAATCTTTTTTATAAAATTTTCTTTTTAGTTAAAATCAATTGCCACTAATTCGACCGTAATTTATTGCATCCACAAAAAATCATTGTACAATTTATGTTTTAGGTTTTTTATTTCTTAACATTTTACAGCTAATAAGCACTTTTGATTTAGGTTTGGTTTGGTTTGTTCACGTTTCATTTAATTAAAAAGCTTGCTAAACTTTGTATTTGTAAGTTCAAGCAATGCAAGCATAAACAAGCTTTTAGGCCTCCTGCTTTTTTAAATTCATTAAAAACCCAAGAATAGGTAGCAGTGGTGTATTCAGAAAGCAATTTTTTGGGGGTATGGGAGCATTTTATAAAGGTGAAATCTTTTTATATTGAAAAATAACTTTTTGAAACCGAGAATTAGCCTAATTTGGATGACAATTTGGTGCAAGAACCATTTTTGGTCCCATAACAGAAATGAAAACCTTTGTCATTTTTGCTACTCTTATAGAGTTGTTATAATACATCATAATTAGGGCTATGCCGAATATCTGTTAACTATTCAATATCCAGCAGTTTTTTAAATATCAGGTATCCAGCCAGATCACAATAGATACCACATTAAAATTGGTAAGACTAATTTTGGTTTGCATTTTAGATTTTTTGTCATAAGTACTTTGAGTTATAAAACAATAAATATAGCCAATTTTTGCATTCCATAAAAAATGCCAGTACAAATGTTTCTACTTTATAGATTTGCAGTAAACTAATTAGTTATCCATGGCATCTTCTTGATAGGATGAAGAGCAGTCATCAAATATTGATTTTGTTTTGTGGAGCCACTAAATATTATAAGACAAAAAAGTACTGGAAAAAATCGCTCTGTCCATACTAAAAGTGATATAAAAAACAACGATTGGAGTTGTTGCTCTTGCTTTGCCTCAACATTAGCTTTGTCCTCTGGCCTATTGCAGATTTATAGTCACTGCAGAATAAACTCGGTTTCACATTACCCCCTCCACATTACTCCTATTGCTGAGCCCCAAGCAGAAGATCTGTGAATGTTATTTTTAAAGACTTTAGTATGACTCGACAATGGAATTAAACTCTAGTCTATTGACTGCAAAGCAGGCGCTCTAACCACTACACCATTGTGCCAGCTTAAGCTTGCAGTAAATGATATATCTAAGTACGGTGATCAAGCTTTTGCAGTAAAATCAAAAGCAAAAACTTCAGTTTTTGAGGCGCTTGGAGTAAGTTTAACATCTGCTTCTTCCAGCAATGCCTAATCAGCAATTTGATGAAGCTGTAACTACTATGCAGAATACAATACAAGACGAGGTAGGATTAAAGTTTTTTGTTTATCTGTCTAGTTGCCATCACGTTTTCACTTAAACTTTTCACTTTTCATTTGCTTAGGTTTAACATTCATTGGCTAACAGTAGGAATAAATTTTAATGTTGACCACTGCATTTCTACCTTCATCTTCAATTTTAATGCAAAAATCTTCTCACAAAGATTTTTACAAAAAGCATAAAATTACTGTTTCTAAATTACTCATTGTATCTTGATGGATGTCATATAATTTGCATTTAATGTTTTTTGGCTTATAATTAATTTGAGATATTTTATGCTGTCACCATTATGTAGTGCATGTTTATCTAAAATATCCTATTTTATTTTTTAAAACGTTATCATCGTTATTAAGTTGATTATGTGCTCTTGTATTATCAGATAGCTGCTTCTTCATTGCTGATTGGCGAAAAACAAGATATTTTTTCATTGGCGCGTGAATATTCAAATGATGATTCTGAATATCTGTCTAAAATTGAGGTAATTTTGGATGACGTAAAATTTTAATGTGGCATTTCTAGTTATTAAACTTCATATTTTCAAAGCATGAAAATTTACTCAGTCTTACGTAATTTGGGATTTAAAATTTTAAAAAGGATTAAAGATTCTTGATTAATTGAGGCCAGAAGTGAATGTTAAAGATGTGAGTAAGCTTGGGTGTAGTTTGCTTCATTAAGATGCTGCCATAATGAAAACTTCAAAGAAGGTCTGAACATAGCAGTGTTTATCATAATTGACAAAAGGTTTTCCTGTGACCGAAAGATGAAAATAGATGAAAAATGCAGTTTTCTGTCGTGGGTTCCTTTGCTGATCCAGTGTTTTTCAATCGATGCTCCCGATTGTTTATCAGGTGTCCATGAAAAATCAGTTTTATCAAAATTTATATGGGTTTTTAATGTAATGCAAGTGAAATTCATGATGTTTTGTTTGGTAGTACCTTTATTGATAGTATTGTGTATGATTTTTAATTTGAAAAAGTAAATCATGCATTTAAGAATGTTGAAGCACTGGGCTAAAAGCTTGAAGAAAACTTAAAAGTTGTTCTATTACTTAAACTAATTTTTTATCTTGTAAAATTGATGGATCTGAACTATGTTAGTTTTATCCCAGAGTGCAACCTGTAAACAATGCGTATATGTTGCACATTTGGTGTTCGCGATTTAGTTTGTTTTTCACTACGTTAAGCCGACATAAATACTGGAGAGTAATATATCTCAAACTGCCTCCAAAGTTTATCTATGTTTTGAGGATTTCAAAAACAGGTCAGAAATGTTTAAACTAGGAAGCCTTTGGGTTGGTGGATGATCTCTTTCATTTTTATGATTTCTTGCTGAGCGTCGAATTTTGTTGGCACAGAATCTATTCATTTTGTTGGCACAGAATTTATCCATTGTGTTGGTTGGTGACACCTACAGTTCGTCCCATTCGTTTCAAATACTTTAACAAGGGCGGACTCAAGAAGTATGCCTACAATAAAGGAAGTTATATATTTTTTGAAGGTGTTTGGTGTGAGAAGTGTATTTGTAGGAGTATTTTTTTATTGTATACATAGGTTTGGCTATTACAATTACTTGCATTGCTCCAAGATTTTTTTAGGCTATAGGTAGGAACTACAGTCACATTCGAAAAACAAGAGGTGACGGTAACTGTTTCTTTCGGGCTTTCGGATTTGGATATTTAGAGCAAATGTTAAAAGACAAAAAAGACTATAACACGTGAGTGATTGCAAACATTTTGTCAAAAGTTCATGAGTAAAATCACAAATCGCTTCGTTTGTTTCTTTATAATATTTGTGGTTTTATGTAAGTGATTGTCGGCCACGTGGTCTATTCGGTGAGAGTGCTGTTTATGATTATCAACCTTGCGTTCGCATCTCGCAATGACTACTTTGTTGCACTCTTGAGAAGGAAGCTGACGACTTTATCTTCTGTTTGGCTTTACTGCTTGCTTTGTGATAACAATGTGCTGGGTCAGCAACATTGGTAACTTCAAAGAGGGTTTGAACACCACGATGTTCTAACATTAACTGACAAAGGGGATTTCTGTGACCTGAGAATAACACTGCACAACAAAAAAGTAATATTTCGGTTTTTACTTCAAAGCCTTTTAACTTCAGGAGAGTTATAGCAAGAAATGATGTATTTTTAGTTTCTATCTAAGAAAAACATTTGAAATCCCGAGTGAGCTGTTGGATGTTTTGCTGACAGCGATTTTGTAAATTAAACGCACTTAATCTTATGCTGATAAATACAATATTCTGAAAATGTCTACCAGGATTTTTCTCCGCATAAGAGTATATTACTCATTTGCAAAGGCAAAATGCAACTCTCTTTTTCGATCGTGTTTTGGCAGCGACATGATTTTACAGGTTTAAAAACCACGCTTCGACTTCGTTTAAAAATCTCATGGACCTGCAATATCCTTCGTTTACAGTTGAAGATTTTTATGAAAATGTGAGTTGACCGCATAATTAAAAAAACTTGATTAATCCTTGACATTTAAGCAGTTGACTTGGTTGACGCCTGCCGCAGTGGTGTTACGAAAGTATTCTGAGCTTCAGAGCACATTATGCGGAGTGTGGAAGTCTGATAATTACCATCATTCTCTGCCTCAAAAGCGTCTAGATCGGTGCTTTTCAACCGAGGTTCAGCAGAACCATAGTGTTCTGCAGAATAATTAAAAGGGTTCCTCAAGGGTTTGTTCTTTGTTTTCATTTGGCCAAACATAACGCTGTTTTATGTTTTCGAGAATAATGTGGCAAAACTGAACAACTTAGTGTCCATGCATGACGTAACAATTATTATGATTGTGCATTTTGTTTGATTTTAAGTGCGACAATCTTATTTCAAGTGCTTTTACGTCACAAATACAGCAAAGATAAAAGTTGATTTTCTCGAAAAGTTTAAAAAATAGTAGTTGGATTTTGCCAAATAGCGGCAAAATACGACACGCAGGGCTTCCATCAACCAGGAACCAAAATTATGTATAAAGGTTGGTTTCATTTAGGCGTAAATCGTTGGCGTAGCGTGAAAAATTCTTTGTTCCTCTATTTAGAGAGATGCGCATCTCTCTATATAGAGAAATAATAAATTTTTCATGCTACACCTACAATTTACGCCTAATGGAAACCAGCCTCAACTAGAAACAAAATATTATTTCCACTATTTTTTTTAAGATCAATCAGAATTTTTGTTATATTTTATGTGTGGATATTGGATATCCCTCTTGTAGAGGTTTCAAAATAGTTTGCCTAAAATCTCAGAGCAGCCAGCCAAATTGATTGTGTAAATTCTAATTGTAAGTTTCAATTTAGAAGGAGATGAAAAGGATTTACTCATTAAAATGACTCAAATAGTAGCATATTGCTGAAAATAACACAAATTAATTAATTGGCGCCACTTCATCCACGTACAGGTGACACTTAATGTTTCAATGCGGTTACCGTGAGTCATATGTGGGTGATACCACATTTTTCCTTCTAGGCCACGTCTCATATGTGTGACAGTACGTGCAAATCCAACGAAGGTTTGTTAGCGTGGCCTCTGAGAAATCTTTTGATAGCTTTGGTTTTAGCAAATGGACAAAAATGTATTTTCCACGACTATTCTCTATCATGGTTGATGTTTATCACAATATAAAAGGCATCTGAAAACAGCAAAGCTAAATACTACCGATGAGAGCATTGTTGCTTTTGGTAAATCGAAACATACTGGTGGATGGTGATTGCAAAAGAAAAAAATGCATCCAAAGTTCAATCTGTCGAATATGACGGACACGGCCTGGCGTGAAAACGTTTCTCGTGGGGGCCGCGTCAGCCATATATGACCGACATAAAAAAGTTTACCAAAAAGGTGAAAAACACGGAAACACATAAATTCAGCGCAGAATGATTATTACTAGTCAAAATTGACTCAGAACACCCACTTTCGCGCTGTGGTCTGTGGGAGCTATTTCCTGAAAATCGGCGTGGCAGTCAATGGGTTAAGAACCTATTGCCAAAAATAAGGATATTTCTAAGATGTAAGGGAAACAACGTTTTTGAAAGTCCTTTAAAATAGGGATGCTATGAAAGCCTGCACTATATGAGTATCGGTAGTTGTTAACTTTCTCAAGTTTTGATGCACTTTTTCCAACGAAAAATTGGTATGGAACAAAGACTTGGACTCTCAAATTTTTTAAGTTGATTATTAAAAATAAGATTAGAAGTCTTCTAGTTGAGAAAGAGCGTAATCAACAACACAGAAAATATGGTGTTTTTCATGACAAAAATGGCCAAAATAACGCTTTTGTAAAGTTTTATCTCCAAAAAAATATAAAAGATCTTAAAGTGGGTCATAGGCGTAAGCAACCAATAATCATACGCTGTTATCAATAATTTGTGATATGCCTGTACGAGAAATTGGCTTGAGTATCTCTAATTTTTCTTGCATACCCCATTTTCATAAACAGTAAACTAACGTTTTCGTGCAAGAAACCAGAGCTAATAAAGTTGTGATGACTGCAGTGATGGGGTTCCATGACATTAGTAAAAAGATATCAGGGTTCCACGACGCCAAAAAGGTTGAAGAACACCGATCAAGATTTTGAGAGCTGAAGGCTTGCCTATAAAAATATATAATACGAAGTGGACATACCGTACACCGCATGGACGTGGTAGTAAGGCTTGTTTCCATTTGCACAATACAGTAGATTCCGCTTAATTGGGCCGCTGGTTAATCGGGTCAGCCGTTTAATTGGGCCAAATTGTTAAGAACAAAATCCAATCAAAGATAATGCACTACGTTAAATCCGCATAATCGGGCCACTATTCCGCTTAATCGGGCCACAACTGTAGTCAGACATACACTGGTGTAATTGCAAAACCGCCTTTGTAATGTAATAGAACTCAATATCACAAAGCCAACTATATTATGTAACAATTGAAAAATACAGGCGCAAATTATTTTGTCATTTCATGCCCTTGGACATGGTAATTGTTGTGTTTTGTTGCAAATTTTGTGAAGTCCCAAGCAGAGATGCCACAAAAAAATTAACAATTGCTGAAAGGTTTGTTGTCCTAAGAAAAATTAGAGAGCAACCTCCAAACATTAGTCATCGCCAGCTAGCTGAGATAACTGGTGTACCAAGGACAACCCTGGCACAGATACTGCAAGACTTCGGATAATCGGGTCAGCCGCTTAATCGGGCCAAATGGTGCTTATCCCGATGTGGCCCGATTAAGCGGAATCTGCTGTATTCAAAAGTAATTGAAGCAAGCTTGGTTTTATGATGGCGAAACGCATTGTACGTAGAAGTCTGGGCTCTTCAAACTTTTTGCGATACTAGAACATCATCATAAAAGAATCGTTTTTTTAAGCCATACAGCATGAGAGAAACGGCATTGTTTTCAGCTAAATTAAGAGTTGCTTTGTAGCTGTAACACCCTGGCTTCTGTATTGCTTTTCAGTTTATGTCTGTTGTAAATTCTGTCAAAGAAGGAACGAGTTTAAGTGATCTTGAAAAGACGTTTCGTGATGATGGGATGTCTAACTATGTTGTAGTTTATCTTCGTCTTATTACTTCTTGCCAGTTACAAACTGATGGCGAATTCTATCAGAACTTTCTTGATGGCGGGAAGACGATTGTTGACTTCTGCAAGACGGTAAAAAATGCATTGGTTATGTAGCTATACCCTAAGTTATTTTAGTTGCAGGAAGGGTTGATTAGCGTGTTGCTGACTGAAAGCAGATTCAACTGTGGCTGTTATTAGCGACCTTCAAAAGCAGCACAATTCGCTGTCATGCTATAATGATTTTATTTTAATGGACTCGTAGAGCTACTAATCTTTGTTTTCTACCATTTTTTTACTTGTAGTTTTTTATTTCCATTTCCTCTTCTGATAGAGACTAAACATGAAACGGTAGTAACGTTCGCACCTTGTACCTAATCAACATTTGGTTAAAAGCAGCAATCCCTTTTAAAGTAGTCCTATATAATTTACATAATGATTGCCCCTACAACTCCAATGCGGACTCCCTTCTTTTGACGTGCTGGGTGAGCAGCTTCACTATTGTAAATCAGCAAAGCATAGATGAGCGCGTTGAAGCGCTGGCTTGCAATTTGTGCTTTTATTGCCTCTGTTGTTCGCTCGCGTTAGAAATCCACTGTTGCAGCAGTTCTGTCTAATCCGAAGTGAGTCTGAACCCAAGTTCGACCTGTAAACCTAAAAAAGCTGCCGCGGCCAAAACATAGAAACTGATAAGTTTAAAACACTCATAATGCAGGAAGTGGAACCCATGTATCAAGAGAGCGACCATATCCACATCATAGCACTTACAACTGCTCTTGGTGCTAGTGTGCGTGTTGCTTACATGGACCGCGGCGGAAGTGAATTGATTTGCCATGATTTTCCAGATGGTTGTGAACCGTGTCTACATCTCTTGTACCGACCTGGTCATTACGATATTCTCTATCCCAGATAGCGATTACTTTTACTGTATTAGTTGTGCTAAGGACTGTTTTTCAAATACCCAATTTTATTTTATTGTAGTGAGTAAATTAAACGTTCCCTGTTCAAAACAGGCGCCTAATTTATTTTATAGTTGTTCAATCAGTGTATTACATGACAAGTGAGCTCGAATTGAGGATTTAATGAATTTTGATTATTTGATGGGTATTTTTACTCCTGCAGTACTATTAACTGATTAAAAAATACACTACTAGGTCAGTATTCTCTAAAACATTGTGGTTTGGGTTTTTATTTGTGTTACTAACGGTGCTACAGCACCTACTGCTATTAAAATGAGCTTTTTTTTACCAAGGCTTACTTCCTGCAGTCATTTGTGTTGAAATTTTGTGAGTAGGCTGGAATAAAAAAATTTGATTTGTTATGGTTTGATTTACAAAGCTAGTAATGTAGACTTCTGGTCAGAATAAAGCAGTTCTGCCTTGACGCGGCAAAACCTAACGACTACACTTCAAATATCATGAACAACCTTGATTTCTTCTCGATTATGCGATGCTATTTATCGGCAAACGCGAAAAATTACTTGTTGATACAGTTAGCTGCTTCAAGGCAAAATTGAAAAAATTTGGTTCGGTTTCCATTTTGAACAATAATAAGCGACAGCCAAGTCAATGTTCTCTGAAACAATTTTTTTAATTAAATTTGGTTCGGTTCCCATTTTGAACAATAATAAGCGACAGCCAAGTCAATGTTCTCTGAAACATAATTTTTTTAATTAAATTTTTGCCATTTCACGGCAGAGGCGGTCAGGTAGCACGCCTTAAAAAGTGCAGATGTGATTACTGATTGGCTAATGATTAAGAATTATCTCTTTTGCTGGTGGGCAAGAATACCAGTGTGATGCTAAGACTGGCTCGAAGTAGACTCGTGGTTAAAGTGGACCAAAATTTCACTTTGTTCCAAACATGGACATCAATTCGCCATTCGGTAAGATTGCCTAAAAAAACGTTTCTGTGAAAATTTTAAGAAAGTTTCGTCAAAAATTTCGGTTGCAACAGCATTTTTAAGTTTTGGGGAGCATTTTTCTGAAGATTGGGGGATTGGGTAGAAAAATAAAATATTTTCTACTGTAGACAAATTAATCGGGCTTGTTTGGTATTATTTTATTTTATACATGTTCTCCAATTAATCTAAATCTTTTTTGTCAATACTACTGCTAAGTAGGGTATTGTTTGATTGGCTTTTTCCTCTTTTTGGGTCTTTTGTGTTGTTTTATTACAAGAATAATGGAATTCGCAATTTGTTTCCTTACTATTTAGGTTTGTTGAAAAATCGTGTAACAATAGTGCGCCATCATACTTCAAAACCTTATAACCACGTCAAGGTGCTGCCCGTAGTTCAGGTTTCTTTATATCACGGAAAAAACTCTATGGCTGCTGATATTGTCTTCACAGCAATAAAGGAAATGATGGCGGGCGGCAACGTGAGTGTAGTTGCTCGCCGCCAAAGCAGATTTTCTGAAATCCGGTTAAAGCTTTCTCTTATCTTCTACACAGTGCATAATAAGTTTCCTCTCTTCTTCCTTATCAGTGAGGACATCTTCAAACTCTTTCATTAACTGTACTCCTCTTTCTGCATCATCATTTACAAGCTGCTGGTTAGTCTTTTCAACTTGTTTCATCCATCAAAATCGCGCCATCTATCGCTGGAATGCATCAAAACGTGAATGGAAAAAAGTTCAATCGCTGAAAGATTACCACACCCCTTTGATCTACAAGATCAGAAACAAATGTCCTGCCTGATTTCAGGAAAACGGTTTTTTAGGAGTTGGGCACTGGAATTTTTGTTCTCATGAGAAACATGTTTTTGATAGCTTTTATAGACGTTAAAATCTATTTTTCTTGTTCAATATTTGTCAATTGCCTAGAACATAATGATAAAAGTATTAGCTCTACAGTTAAAACCATCTGTGACGCGAAAAAGCGATTTTAGCAACTTGTCGACATTGGTGTAATTGATCATGGACTTGTAGAAATCCAAGTTAGTCACTGCTACTTAGAAAGCTATAGGGCTCTGCATCAAATGCGGAGCGTAGAAAATGAGATAAAGTCACAGAAACGCTTCAATCCATCAAGAACAATTAAGTTTAAATCTAATTGGATTCGCAAGAGATGCACCGTAAATGCATGAAGTGGTGCAGACATTCATCGGGCGAGATGCTGAGCTCCTGGACGTCGAAAGAAGAAATCACATATTTTTGGTCAAGGTAGACTGGACTCAATTTCATTAGTTCTTTAAAATAACCGGTCGGTACGTAGGCCCTTTCGTCTGCATGCAAGTTTTGAAGAACCTGCATTGCTTAGATTTTGTATGTTTCTTGTATCGAACCATTAGAGCCATCGAGAAAAGTTGTCAAAGACAAATCAAGTTTTTGCCATTTTCATTTCAAAATGTCGAAAAAATTGACAAAAAATGCTACTGAGACCAATTATAACTCAGTACATTTCCCAGTGTGACTTCCAGCAAATGGTGACGACAGCATGTCCACAATAAAGGGCGTCCGACAAAAGCCACCAGCGGAATTCAAGCTCCAAAAAATTATTCGGTGTTGGATGCAGTTGTGTCGAAACACAGTACTTTAGAATGTTCCCTTCTTCCAGCATATCTTTAATCGATATCGCTTAATTCAATCCAGTCGCACTATCAAGGTCTGTGCCCAATGACTTGATAATTTATGCATTTGTTGTACTCGCTAAAACAGCTCAATGTTCTTTGTGATTATATGCTTTTCCTGACTTCAATAGTTTTTCGCCCCAATATATCGTAAAGTAAAGATTGTTTGCATTAAAAATTTTTCTTGGTCAAATTTTTTTGGAGAGGGAGCTTGCGACGTCCTCGCAATATACTCGTTTTGCAAAGCACAAAATGCGCTACGCGTCCTTGACTTTCTCGAATGATGGAAGCAGAGATGTCGTTGAAAACATCACTTGATATCTTGTGCCGGTCTGCAGCCATTGCAATCTGTGAAGTGGATGCAACGTTTCGTGGTTAACGTAGAAAAAAGTGCTCAGAATTTTGGGACTTTTTAGGTGGAAGTTAAAAATTTTCATCGGCATCATTATTTGGCGCATTATCATTATCAGCGAGTGATACTATTGTCAATGTTTCCTTTTCTTTTTGTGCTTCCTGGTTACGTTGGTGCTCTTGTAGACTGGTCTTTTTCGTTCTAAACAAGCCAACAGTTTTGTGTCCTTGATGCTAAATATTAAGTGTCTGTTGGTTCTTTGGTTCGGCAGAAATGTCCAATCGTCGCACAATTTCAACTCAGTATCCGATTTAGCGATACAAAACAGAAAGCCCCTTTTGGCTTTTTACTTAGCCGATGATTCACGGCATTGCCTTGACTCCTTTTTTCCCAAAACTTACGAGGTGTGTTTGAAAAATGTTGGGACTGTATGCTTTGCACAAACAACACTTGCAACAGTGATAAAAGCAGGGATGTGGAAGCGGTTATTTTTTAACAGCTTCCGCTTCCACTAACAAAAAACGAGAAAACAACTGTTGACAATTTTTTTTTACTTTTGTGGGTCTGTAGCCTGCCTTCTCCTACACTTCATCATTTTGAGAAAACAAAAACCTTTATTTATTGCTATTATTTTACCTACTTCACTTGAGCTTATTGTTCTGAACTACTCTGTGTTTTTTTTCATAGATATTAGAACTCGTGTTGAATGTAGAGCAGTGCTTTTCAATCTTTTTGTCATCGCGAAACCCTTGATGTACTTTCACGTTGGTCACGGAACCCCCACTAACAAAAATTTAGAAATCACCAATTGTTTGCAGGAAAATCAAATATTTCGTTACTAAAATCCAAAAATCAATTAAACACTTCAACAAATAGACAGTTATTATAAGTTCCTTCACTACTTACAAATACTTTTACAACAGTTAACTTAATGCTTCTCAGATCTAAACCGTATGACCACATATTAGAGCTCCCGACACTAACCTGTCGTCACAACAACAAATTACACCGTATAGCGCTGATTTTCCCTCTCTATCCTCAACTAACTCGGACTTTGAGTTAACTTTAACTCTAATCATCATTACCGACTTTCTGTCCGTCCCCAAAACACGTATTGACTCCGATCTTTTTGGATAGTGAAGTGTGAAATTTCTGTCGTATATATAGTATATACATGTAAAGCGAGCAAAATTGAACTGCGCCAATCAATAGCCGTCTAAACATGGTAGTGCAGTCCCCAACCCCGTTTGGGTTAGGTCAAAATGGCTGTTGGTCTTTCCAGGTGTCCCAGTTACCCCGGGCACTCCCCTCACCCAAATCATTTTTCCACCGTGCTGCCCCCTGAACAATCGCAGAAGGGTAGCACGCAGCCTCTTTAAAATCGGCCTGTCTTCTCTCTTCTCCTGCCTTTCTCTTGCCCGTCTTCTCATTCTTCTCCTTCTCCTGATGAGCGGCAACGTTCATCCTAACCCTTGTCCCGTCTTTTCCTGTTCAGTGTGCACTGGAAATGTAACGTGGCGGGGTAGGTCAGTGTAATGCTGCACATGCTCTGATTAGGTTCATTTAAAGTGCTCACTACTCTCCTTTTCTAGAGTCAGAACTCTTGGCAGCTCTCGCTACTGGAGCTGCCCTCCCTGCTGCGTTCCTGCTTTTTTTAGAGATCCCACACCTACCACCACTGTGACTTCCTCCTCGGACTTCTCCATCTGGTATACCTCCACTGTTCAATCTGACCCATCTGGCCCTCTTCTGCTAATGCAGTACTCGCCTTCAAACCTCTTATCCTTTTTCCGCCCACTTTGTATCGTCTCCCTCTGCACCCTCACCACCGCCTCATGCTCCTGGCTGTTTCTTGTTACCTCCTGCTTCCTCTTCCCTTCCCTAACTCCCTCAGGATACTTTAATGGAATGCTGGGGGTCTCCGAACCAGGAGCACTGAACTGCAACACTTTATTTCGTCTCATCCCGTTTCCCTTATTCGTATCCAGTAATCTAACTTAAATTTATCTTCCTCTTTCCGGGTCCCTGAATTTTCTGCTCTGCGATCTGATGGCACCCACTTGCGATCTGGTATTTTTTCTACTGATGTCACAGACGCTAGCGACGGCGTCATCATTTTCGTCAGGTAGGGCTTGTCCTTCTCTAAGCTTTCTACCTCCTCTCTTTCTTCGCCTGACCCCTACTCTGATTATGTGGAGGGTAACATCTCTCTAAACAACTCCTCCTCGCTCTCATTTCTTAATGTTTATGCTCCCCCTATTCGCTCTTCTACGAAGGATAGCAGAACCAATTTCTTTTCTTCCTCCATTCTTCCCTCTTATGCGGAAGCGGTAGAATTTTCGCGCTTCCGCTTCCACAGAAAAAGGACCGCTTCCAGCTTCCGCTTCCACATCCCTGGATAAAAGCTTTGTTTTTTAAGATGGCGCAATGTCTTGTGGTTGTAAAAAATGTAGTTTCAGCATTCTGTAACAACCATATGCTTTGTTACAGGCTTTTCTTGAAAGGTGCTTTACTGGGATAATTTATTTAGTAAATATTTTTTTCTTATTTTGTTAACAAATAATGAGCATTGAACAAAGAATCATCTTTAAGTTTCTCGTTCAACTTGGAAAAACTCCAACTGAAACATTCAATTCGCTCCAAGAAGTTTGAGGAGATGCTACGATGCCAAGAACTCGGATTTTTGAGTGGCGCAAGAGGTTCAGAGAGGGAAGAGAGAATGTGAAAGATGATCCTAGGAGTGGAAGGCCAACAACAAGCAGAACAAACGAAAATGTTGAGCGTGTGAGAGAAAAAGTGCGCAGTGACCGCGGCCTTACTGTTAGAATGATAGCAGATGAGTTGAACATGAATAGTGAGAGGGTGTCGAGGATCATCACTGAAGATCTGGGGATGAGGAAGGTTTGTGCGAAAATGGTACCAAGGTTGCTGAATGATGGGCAAAAGGAAAATCGTGTGCAAGTGTGTCAAGACATCCTGAAACAACTTGAAATTACACCAGATCTGCTGAGTAGAGTTGTTACCGGTGATGAGTCGTGTATCTTCGAGTACGATCCACTCACCAAACGGCAGAGCCTTGAATGGAAGAGTGCATCCTCACCAAGACCCAAGAAAGCAAGGCTGTTCAAGTCCAAAATTAAGGTGATGCTGATTGTTTTCTTTGATGTTCATGGAATTGTTCATCTAGAATTCTTGCCACAGGGCCAAACCATTAACCAGAATGTTTACAAAGACATCTTGCGACGTTTGATGCGTTCGGTAAGGGAGAAAAGAAGAGAATTGTGGGAGACAAATTCATCGCTGCTTCATCATGACAATGCTCCCGCTCACAATGCCTTAAGCATACGACAATTTCTTGCAGAAAATAACATTGCCGTGCTGGAGCAACCACCCTACTCGCCAGATCTGGCTCCCTGTGACTTTTTCTTGTTTCCTAAGCTCGAGGGAGTCATTAAAGGAACCCGTTTTCAAGACTCAAAAGCCATAACAACAGCTGTAACGAAGGAACTACGAGCGATCCCAATGGAATCTTTCCAGAAATGCATAGAAGCATGGCGGCAGAGATTAGAAAAGTGCATTCGAGCTCAAGGAGATTACTTTGAAGGGGACAACTTGTAATTTTTACGTGGCATTTCAAATAAAATAATTATTTACACAGTCCCGTTACTTTTCAAACATCCCTACTATGTTGTACGATATACTTTCCAAAGTTTTGTGAGTCTTGATCGCATTCAAGCTCACGTAACAAGTGTAACTGGGAATAGATCCATCTGCCACCTTTTTCCGCAATAGCACAACTTAGTCACATGTTTCCTTATGGATTTCTGCTAGCTCAACTGCTAACATTCAAAATAACACAATAATCTGTAACTTATCCCAAATTATTTTGTTTTTATGAAGATAACCGATTTTTTGTTTTGCCAAGAAGAGAAAAGTCTAGATCTGTCGATCTTGTTAAAACCATGTTATTTCTTTTGCTTAAACTTATGGTTTTTTTTGACGGTGTATATCTAAAACATACAAAATGCCACTGATAACTTATTCTACTAACTGACTTAATTTCTTCTTTCTCACTTTCCACCTACTTTTTAACTATGCCTTAAGTTCCGTTGAGCCTTTTGCACCTAGTCTGGCATCTAAACCAAGCAATAATATTGACTTATAATAACTTGAGTATATTTTCTCGTTTTGCATCACATTCTGCCCAGACGGTACTTGATTGAAATTATTCCTAAACTTCATATTATTTTTTCTACCAGTTTCTGAATAGCTTGTACTTTGAAACGGTTGCTACTTGTAAAACAACTAGCTGCTGTCTTCACTTTCTGTACACTAGTTATAACACTTTACGAAATTTTAAAAAAGTACTATTGCTAAACAATTCTGAATGTTTCAAAACATTAACTCATTATCAAACAATTTGCTGAAGATCAAGTAGCATAGAATAGACCAAAAACTGGTAAAAAGTAATCGTGGTGTTCTACACTTTTCTCTAATAGAACTGCTAGTGAGCTAGCAGTTAAACATCAGGAGAAAATGCTCGTTTTCATGAAAAAATGACCCCAAAAAGAGGGAAAAACCGATCAAATAATACACCATTTAGCAGTGGTATTGACACAAAAGATTTAGTTTAATTGGAGAAAGTGTATGAAATATAACAATACCAAACAAATTCGATTAATATGCCTCACGTAGAAAATATTTTATTTTTCTACCAAATCCCCCACTTTTCAGAAACATGCTCCCCAAAACTCGAAAATACTATTACAGCTGGAATTCTTGAAAAAACTTCTTAAAATTTTCACAGAGACGTTTTTTAGGCAACCTCACCGAATGGCAAATTGATGTCCATGTTTAGAAAAAAGTGAAATTTTGGTTCACCCTACCGGTGATCTACGAGTTAAGCATGGACTGAATGCCTTATATTTCATGGAGGCTACCTCCAGCAAAGAGTCAACAACTTCACATGAATATGGAATGCAAACTACGCATATGAATTAGAGAGAGTTGCACTATTAATATTTTTTGGTTACAGGAAAACCAGCACTTAGCCAGACCGCAGTGCTCGAGAAAAAGGGTAAAAAGTTTTGCAGAATATCGCAAGTTGTAGGCGAAGCCTAAATAGAGAGAAAAATTATGTAATGAGGCCGATGTTCGTATGATCGAATTTGTATTTCTTTATCCGTTCAAATTCAGTTTGTTGCTATCCACAAGTGTTAGATATTTTATCCCCCAATATCGATGTAAAGAATTTCACATAGTCGGCGTTTCACTGCAAACCGGCGAACATGTAAATCTTATAAATTTGTAAGGGTATACACGATAGTTATATAGATTTACAGCTTATAGACGCAAATCATAACAGCATAGCTTATAAACTTACAAGGCAAACAAAACGTTGTCTGTTCTGAGGAAAAGAAAACGTGGTCAACCCTCTTGCTTGAATAACTGGGCTCCTACTTTTGAACAATTCCGTAGAGCTCTGGAGCAACACCTAATGGTAGTTTCTTGTCACCTAGGGTGAGAAGCTGCCCCGCGGTGGGTATTGCGGGAAGCTTACGCCAGTGTTTTTACTGTAGCTCTCACAAGTAGCCTGTAAGGTTATGTGTGGGCATCTACTCAAATTAGCTTACAAACAAAGTGGAGCTCTAGTGGTGTAAGCCTACCGTAAGCTTGGTTTGGCCGGCTACCGTGCTGTGATTACGGACAAAAATGTTTTTCCTAAATTATTTGGGTGACTAATCCTCAAGAAACTTAATAGATCTTAGTCTTGTGTTGTCACTGTAAGTATACCTTGGCTGTTTCCAGGGATGTAGTACCATTAAAAGAAGCGTGGGGACGCACAATTTTTTAAATGATAGCCAAATATGCAAGCCTCCAAAAACAACCATTGCCAAAAGTACTTTAGATAATAGCGTCGCAGCATTGAATGCGCAGTCATGTGGTTAGGTTGCTACGCAAGAGATAGCTTGCAATTTATGCATTTACGCTACGCAACGAGCTGCCCGGGCCTTTCGCCAAAATTTTATCCGGGATTGTGAAGATCATGACTGAGTCCTTACAGCTTTTCGGGTCCTGCTGTTGTTGTTGGTTTACCCCTCCTCTTCCTTGGGATGGAGGTATGGCGCGAACAATAATCCAGGTTCACGCCATCAACCTAATTGAATTAGGCCAGGGGAAAAGTGGAAGTCCATTTCGAACCAGTCGTAAATGCAAATTACAGAATAGTAGCCCCACCACCAACAAGGCGGACTGCCATTGGTGGGCACCCAAAAGCCGCCTCTTACGACATGCTGGGTGAGCAGCTTCACTATGCGACAATAATAAGATTTTCTCAGATTAGCCTTTTTGGTAGTCTGTAATTTTGAAAATTGAATTGTGTTGACCACTTTTTACTCCAATGAAATACCTACACGCGACAACTTTCTTGGAAATTTTAAAAATACTCCTCATTTATCGTGTTGATCTCCAAAGAACAAAAGGTTGTCATTTTCCATTTGGCGCATTCTTTCAACTTTTGCAGTTGGTTGTCTAAAACAAGGGAGACTTCACTTTCAATTGCTCCCGGCCTCCTCTAGTAACGCTGCCCCCCTCTCATAAATCCTGTAAGGTGCACTGAGGAATCCACTGCTGGAATACACTTCTGATGAGTTCGCAACTGTGTAGAAACGCCGTTCTCATATAAAAAAAAACAGCGTGGGAGCACTCTGTATGGAAACTTGTATGGGAACACGTTCCACACAACCGTGGTATGGGGACGTGTTCCCATACCACTACACCCCTGGCTGTTTCACCTCATTTTTTTTTACATATTGACAGTAGTGAGCAGTGACTAAAGTAGTTGCTATTACAACCTGTTACCATTTTAGTAATTGTAACTCCAACACCGTTACTTTTTTGTAGAAAGAACGAAATTTGTAACTATAGTTAACTTTTAGACACTGTAAAAATTATAAGTTACAATTAGTTTCAGTTGGCTGCTTCTCGGTAAAAAGGACGGACGACATTACATAATAAAGGAATAGCTTACGTTTTTTGTCAAATATTTTATTTCATTGGATCCCTTTGACTATTTGGGAATTATGGGCCCTCCAACCTAGACCAATTAACTTGAAATTCCCAGAAATTATGAAAAAATCAATTATGAAAGCAAAATGCTCAGTCGTTTTAGAATAATTCTATAATTACGAATAGAGGGTGGAGCAAAATCGCTCTCCCCTCTGCTAAAGCATGGTTAAAGTTGGTCTCATTCATCTAATCAAAAATTAATAAAATGTCTTAGTGCCGGTCGTGTTAGCGAGTAGATGTGAGAATGACGCGAAGACGGTATGAACGCATTGGCTTAACAGTTTACATATCTCAACACCCAACGTGCTTGCATCAGGCCCCACGAGAGGGGGTTGCAGCCGGTGCGCCGCACCAGGGCCCGTAAGAGTCTGGGGGCCCGTGAAAATCAAATTTCAAAATTGTAATGGGCAACAATGCATATATTTTTTATTGTTGCTTTGAAGCTGGTAAGGAATTTCCATGTGCACTGTCAGGAATAAATTTCGCAGAAATGTTGTGAAGAAAGCATTTATACAGGAAATCCAAGTTCTAATGTCTAACCAGATGTCAAACTCGAAAACGTTTTCAGAATCACTGTCACAAAACAATAAATGAAAGGAATACAATATTCGAGTGTAGCCGTTTGATTTGGTAGTAGTAGGGTAGGATAAACAAAAAATAAGATCAAGGAATCACAGCAGTGCATCGAAACTTGGTACGTGGAAAATAGGATAAAGAAATGATATTAAGGTCTGTGGACTGCGAAGCGGCCGCTCAAACCCCTACACCGCCGCGCCGTTAAAAGCGATTGTGTAAGAATGGCATTGATCGTTTCATCGAAACAGAACATAATGTAGACAAATAGCCTAAGAAACATCTGATACTGGGCTATGATGGCGGATCCCATGATTTAATCGCAGAGATCGCCATTCACTATTCCACCGCATTTGTCGCAAAACTTTAAAGTGTCTTGACAAATTATTGTAGCTTGTTTTTTGTTGATATATTTATTTATTAAAAATAACTATAGCCCAGCAATCGTGCATACAAATAGTGGGCTACGTGGTTGTGAAATTAATCTGTTCCTGAAATATTTAAAAATGATATCGATTTGAAAAAAACAGTGGCGCAACAACTTAATAAATACAATGCGCTTTCCATTAAAAGACTGTGGAAGGCAAAAGGCTTCCCTAAAGTGTGAGTAGACTCAGTTTGCATGTCCCTCTTTTAAAAAAGGTTTCAGCAACGTCACTTGGTTTCGGCTTTGCTTCTGTGAATTTAAGAAAAATTTTAGTTTTTTGATATCGTATGTGCAGTAAAATTTTAATAACTTTAATTTTTTGTACGAAAGTTTTATCTTCTCTAGCAACAAACTGCTCTCAATATATTACGCTAACTGCATGGGCTACTGGGTGACAAGCCGACTTTGCCGGCGTCACCCGGCAGGGGCCCTCCATCAGTGACGTCGGGGTTTAGTATTTCGTTTCAACAGCCTGCGCCGGCTTCACGCATTGGGCTCTGGTGTGAACAGTAGCCAAAACTTAATGAATTTTATGCACTTTCACAATTCATACACACAAAATTGTGATTATCATATTCTCTTAATCATGATTGGTAATGCTCACAAAGAATCTTGCCACAAATTGTCGTTATGCTTGTCGGGGAGAAAGGATTCAAACACAATCAAAATTGATGGTAGCGACCAAATGGTGGTTACTTTTACAATTACAGAAATAAACTATTTAGTGGTAAGCTCATTTTGAGATGTGGTGCTGCCCCTTTCCAATTTATATTTCTGATATTTAGTTCTTTTGCTGCGCTATTTGTCTTGTTTCCGGCAGAGCGACAAAAGCGTTTATGGCTTCCCCAAAATCATTCACCATATTTCAGTAGGTGCACATCAGGCCGAGTTATTTTCAAAGAAATGTTCTCTGTAACTTTAGTTTTACAAATTGTTGTGGTTATGGTTTTATGTTGATTTTTTCTTAAACTTGGGATTTTATTACAATGCTGTAGAGTATAGTCATAAATACCTTTACAGGCAGCATATCAGCAAAAGAAAAAATCCTTGCTTTTTAATATATACGACGGCGTCACCCGCAGGGCCCCCATCGGGATAGAGAACGTCGGTTCAGCCGGTCAAGCCGGCTTCACCTATCAGGCTCTTGTATGAAGAATGACCAAAAGTTTATGTGTTTTCTGCACACAAGATTTTTACGACTTTTTGTGCTTCTTTTCCTAATGGAATTTTCAGGAGCGTCGATCAGGGGTCCAGGGTACCTTTGGTTTCGGACCCCGATAGTTGAAAACGTCGCGCGTAATGCTAACAATATATTAGGCCTAAGTTTCCTATTTTTCCTGTCAACAAATGCATAATCAATATAATATTTTTTGTGACATGATGACTAATGTTTTCTTCATCTTGGCCACAGAAAATTTGGGTAAATACTCTTTTTAAAAAAATTCAGGCCTCCAAAATACTTCCTCGCCCTGTGGCCAGAAACATATCACATGGGTTCCTGTAACTCTTAAAGTAGATCACTTCCCAAACGTATCATTATTTTAAGCCCCAAACCAAACCCCTAAATTTTAAATTCATATATTCCATATGGATCAATCAATTTGTTTAAAGTCAAATCTTGCAAAATCATTTCACATCAATTCTGTTGTGTTTTGTTGTGTCCGTTAAACAGGAAGATTGCATTTTACTTACCGATTACTGGTGACTGATAATGATACATTGCATGATATTCACATTTTGTTTTTTGACTTACTTTTAGCCTTAAATTATTCCATAGACATAATATTATAACTGGGCTTGATTTATTACCCGACATATAGAGATTAAATTATTTAAATAGTAAAATAGTCCGACAGCAATGTCTTATTTGTATCACAGTGGAGCTAAAAAAAGAAAAAAACGCGGAAAGAAAGGCAATTTCTGAGCAATTATACCAAACACTCATCCATTTGTAATTGGATAAAACCCGGCCACTACAGTTTACCAGACACTTGTTAAAGGGGGGCCCGGTATTAATGTTGGTACCGGGCCCGGACTGTTCTCTCAACGGCCCTGGCTTGCATCAACAGTTTAACACAGTGCTACGATAATTGAATGGTTCTACGCCTGTCTTTGAGTGAGGTACTGCCGCGAACTACCGACAGAACCAGTGTACGTCACTGGTTGGTGCAGATATGGGTTCAATTCAATTCGTAGTAATTTTTACGTACTATTTTTTGAGGCCAATTTTCAAACCCTTCAATTTTTGCAATTAACTTAAGCAGAAATTGTTGAGCTCGGAACTTTTTCTATTTGGAAACTATTTCTATTTGCAGGCTTCCACTTCTTTTTGGCAAGGATGCAAATAGCTTTTAAATATTCAAGGGGGCAGTATTGAACGAGAAAAATTTTTGCTTTTTTGGCAAATTAAACTGCTTGTTTAAATGACGGTTTGGCTGTTTCGCCTTGTCTGGAAAATAGGTTAGCCTATTCTTGCACTTTGCATCGAAAATTTTGGCTATGAAAGGTACAACGGTAACTGAAACTAGTTACTTTTCAAAATTTGTCACTGAAACTCCAATTAAGTTACTTTTTTACGAGCTAACTGTAACTTAGTTACTGTCAAAAGTAACCTGCTCGTCAATGCATATTGAATGCCGGTAAGTATTAGCTGTATTTCATTTATCTCTTTACGGTCTACATCTATTCAACAGCGTTTAACTAAAGAAAATGGCTTTGACTTCAATTGATAACTTAGTAGATATTATAGAAATATAATTAAGGTGATAAAATCAAAAATTCGAAGAAAATTGCAGAAAACCAACCGCCACAATTTTTGCTATTTTTCTCGAAAATAGCTTAACGTGGCATCAAGTTCAAATGACTATAGGTAGGCTGAGGGAGTTGCTCATCACATACCTTAGAACTAAAAAAATTTTGTCGCTTTTACTATTTTCAAATGTGTAGTTTAAAAAGAAGAAAACTCATCTCCTTTCTTTTACCTTCTGGCTACGCCTCTGCCACAGAATACAAGAAAAGCCTTTATAATTTACAGATTTGTTATTGCAACGCTAACTTATTAACGCAAAAAATCTTGGC
Organism: Trididemnum clinides; assembly: GCA_963675345.1. NCBI lineage: Eukaryota > Metazoa > Chordata > Ascidiacea > Aplousobranchia > Didemnidae > Trididemnum > Trididemnum clinides. Next base: position 13,923,698 of record OY776300.1, on the reverse strand, counting down.
CTAACCGTTGAAAAGCGAATCAATTACAACTTGTCATATCACCTCAGTGGAGAACATCAAACGATTATAAAGCAGCAATTTATCTCGTTGTGAAGTCACAGCTATTAACCAATTACCATCCTCCACCGCTTGCGGAGCCCACCTGTTCCATGTGTTTTCCTATTTGGAGTGAGCGAGAACGATAAGGCACAAGCCTCCTTACACATCAACTCTGTTTACGGGTAGGGAGCTGCCTTTCCCTAACCGAAAACTTTAATCTACAAATTTTTGTTCTGTCAGTGGCAATACTTTGATAGTTTTAAATAATTTATTTAATGGCTTTTGCGCACTTGCGTAGTTTTTTCAAGTGTTGAATTGCCGCCAAGTAAGGTTCCGCGAAATGGCGATCAAGCTCTGCAGGACTTCAATCGAATTAACAACCAAAAATAACGGAATATTTTTTTGAATCCCCCTCGGCTGCAATGCAAAACTTTGCGAAAAACTACGTACTTGCAAAAATCAACACTGAACTGAAACAAAACAACGAATGAAAAACTTTAATAAGATTAAAAATTATAAAGAGAGACAAACTTTACTGTAGCTTATGAGGAGTTGTGGCCTTTTTGTGAATCTATCATACCTCCGGTCCTGATTGGCTGAGACAGGCCTGGATTTGCCAGTGATTTGTTCGTTACAGTGTGCTTGCTCACAAAGTGAGGTCTATCTAGGGGCTTTATTTTTCTGCCATTAAGATTGCTTGGTAATACTAAAAAAAAATAAAAGAAGCGAGTTTAGGCTTATACATTACATACATACTTTACTTAAGTTAGGCTTATACAAGTGACAACTAATTTACTGCTCTTTTTTCGGCCAGGATTGAGATTACCCAGATCTTACGACATAAGCATAACCACTAACCAGAAAAGGACATGACTGACTCAAATTTCTTAAATCCAATTTCCAAATCAATCTGCATTTTTTCATTAACGATGGCAAAATTTTTCCCTGTTGAAACGCATCTGCAGACGGCTATGTTTTTACTTTGCGTTCGGCCTATTTTCTCAAACTTTGATTTCATTGAATCGACCTCAGGCTAATTTGTCTCTTTGTAAAACAAAATTGTTAATAAACAAAATTAACATTAATTAGCTTGTATTTATTTGGCATAAAACCAGTTAAAAGTTTTTGTCAAAATAATTTCATGCAACTTCAAAACAAACAGGTCGAAACCCATTACAGCGACCAAGAAGGGAATGGGGCTGGGACTTAGAACATTATCAGCACAAGGCTCCGTCTGCTCCACATTTGATAATGAGCCTAAGAGTTAACCAGAAAAAAGTTAGCTAGAGGCAGACTTTTGTAAAAACTTTTGATTTTTCACAAAAGGAAGTTAGATCAAAATTATAAAAGTTTTATTAATTTTTCAAGTTATTTGTGAATTGTTCGATGAGCCGATGGTGGACATAACGGTTTTAATTGCATTATATAATTTTACATAAATAAATTAAGTCGCAACATAGAGATTATCACTTAATATTTGGGACAAAATTGAAAGAAAAATCATGTTCTTGAATGAATTCCCGCCCATGCTCCAAAGCTTTCTGCAGTTTTACTTGATACTAAAATGGGGTCTCAGAAATTTGAGGAGCATACCCCTTTTTGCCCTCTTTCTAGCTTTGTCCAATCCGAGGCCGTGGGATTTACAACTTTTTAAGCATTTGCGGGATGTAGGCCTGGTGTTTCTTATCTTGAAAAGGCATTTTCATTTGTCCTACGTCAATGCCAAGCACTTTAGACCACTTACTGTGACGTCATATTTCGTTTGTTATCATTTTGCGACGGCTTGATAAATTCCAGATAATTGAATGACGAAAACCAGACCATCGCTTGAGGTACGGTTGCCCATTTATGTTACCCAAGTTATCCGTAGACGTTTGGAGCTGTGATTAAACGGAAAAATACCTAGCATTTAATTATACAGCCAGCGGATCACTTTGAAGGGCAGAAAAAACCTATAATGGAACTTTTAGACAGGTAATGTCAATATGACAAGTTCTATTCACTTATGTCTATTTCTCCGATTTTAAAAACGCCTTTCTTCATAACTTTTACAGTAGAATGCTCACGCTTTTAGTAAATGTTCTCCAATAACGTAGCGGCATCACTCACAATTTCCAAACTGCAATTAATGAAAAAGAAATGAAAAGTCCTAAATCTTTGTTCACAAATACTTAAATGAATCACGTGTATTTCTATCTAGGCCTCGTTTCAATTAAAGAGAAAGAAGAGTCAGTGCCATACGTTTCAGTTTTGAAATATGGCTTTGACAGCTACATTAGTTCAACGAGTTTGAAGGAAACCTTTTGCCAAGATCCGATTCCGAAGAAACTTAATTTCCGTTTTCCATTCGCTTGAACTTAAGTCATCCTTTTCATCGCAAAATGTTATAAAAAAGAGAAATGTCAATAAAGTGCTTTCTCGAAATCACAAATTTGTTTACGAAGGTTTATTTTTGTTTTGTCTTCCGACACATGCAATAAAAGAAATCAAAGCAAATTAACATAAAACAAAAGACAAAACGATGTAAGGTCGAAAGTCAAAACGTGTCGAAAAATGCAGCAGTCTTTGCGGTAAGATCAAATACGAGCAGAAATTGCAGCTCTTTATCTTATTGATTTACCATCTAATTGCATCAAAGAAATTTTAGTTTCGGATACAAACCGATTTCTAGCATTTTTTTAAAACCAAAGTTCGAGCACAATTTTTAGCCGATTATTGTGCAGCCATTGCTGTCTTTTCGTTGGTGATGTGTTGGACTGGGCATTTAACAATTCAATACGGCGTAACAGTGAAATCGGTATCGTTTCTTTAGCAAAAAATGAGTCACATTTAAATCTTATAGCCACGATGCGGGCTTTCAGCAGACAGGAATTCTGTTCAAATATACAGATGTAACTCTTACAGGTTCTGGATCCTAGCAACGGTAATGAAATGAGTTATTTTAATGACTATGATAAGCCATATGCTGATCTGATACGAACCACATGAAAAATCCAGTTTGATTAGATTATCTTACTTAACGCCTCAAAAAAATCTTAAAAATATTGATGACACTGAAAAAGAAAATGAAACATAGCTAGAAAGTTGTTGATGCCATTGGAAACACTGATATAATTAATTATGACGTTTATGACATTCTATCGTGGAACATTTCAGAAATGGTGTTCTCTGTGTCGCCAGCCAAAAATCTTTCTGTCTATGGCAGAATTTTTTCCATTGCGTGTCATATTATCTTAGCAGTAAGATTCAAATTTTGGAAAAGAATTTTTTGCTGATTTCCGTGCAGTTAAACAGTGAACTTCCCTTTCCAACTCAAACCCCTTGCTCCCGAGTATTGCTTGATTTGTCACCATCAGCAACTCCCCAATGATATCTGTTTGTCAATCTTTAATATTTTTTTGTAACATAACCCATGTAATACATCGAAAAGCGGAGGTAAAACTGAGCGAAGCGCGAAACAAAGCACTCGCTTCAAACACCTAGAAGTTTTTTCGACGAATTTACCGTGCGTTGGTTTACAGCCTTTAAAAAACAATTCTTAAAATCTGCTGAGATAAAAGATGTGGCAGCCTAGTTAGCGTCGATTCGAAGTTTTTAAAAGGAGGATTGAATTGCTGCCATGAACTTAGTTGATAAATTTTTTTTTAATTAAATTGAAGTGGAAACCATAGCTTTTTTCTTTCTCTTTTTATTGAAGATCAACTTAAAGTGGAAACCATTTTGATGTTTCTTTTGAGTGAATGACTTTTTTGTCTTTTGAGCCTAATCTTTGCCGTTGTTGTCGAAATCCGTATGAGGTAAGACACGACACAATGCACCCCTAAAACGTTACTATGTCTAGTTGATGGCAAGTTTGAAGCGCATGTCAGAAAAACATTTTTACTTAAAAAAACACAGAGGCGCTCTAGAGTTACTAAATGGGAGAAGAAGCTTCCGGGTAAATTCAGTCGGCCTACTAGGTGGAGGAGGAATAATCTACCAGCACACCCTCCAATGGTTATGAGCAACCCTTACTTACAAGAATCTGAAAGAAGCTTGTCGGAATTATGGTGTTAAATTCTGAGCGATGAGAAAAGTTAAGTTGATTCTTTGAACGCCGTGTAGGTCTATGACTCAATTTGCCTCTTCATTTATATTCTAGCCTGTCTCCATATGCTGATGAATTAGGAGAACATAATATATTTGTTTATAATTTAATCAAATGTTAAAGCTCTTTGACATGCTTTGTCTCGTGGTAAGAACGGAATATTTTTAGCGTCAAAAAACTATTTTTGAAGAACGATTACCCTTTTAACGAGCTGGGTGGTCTAAAACTCCCATCAAAGTAATTAATGTTCGAGGGTAGGCTGCTTCTCAATCTTTCAAATTGACATAGCAGCATTGGCCAGTCAAAGTTTGAAACATCAATGCCATTCTTCCTTTTGTAAAAGCAAAGCGAAAGATTTTTTGGCGTAGCTTAAGTTGTTACAACGCCTGATGCACTGTGGGTAATTTATGTTGTTTTTACTCGAACATCCATGCAAGGATGACAACCACGTATCTTCTTTCAAAATACTACTACTATATAATTTAATGTCGTATTTTTGTACGGGGAACAGAAAGGTATCCAAGTTGTTCGTATCAACAAAATGTTTTATATGTCATGCCACAAAGCCTTTTTCTAGGGCCTCGGTTATTTTCGATTTACATCAATGACTTACCGAAAGCATCAACGTTTCAAACCAGACTAATAGCTGGTAATGCAGCTTTGCTGATAAGTAGCTGAAATGTATGTCTTCTCAATGAACAAGTAAACAGTCAACTCATTAGCATTGAGAATTAGCTAAACTCGAACAAGTTGTTGTTGAAACTTACAAAAACTAATACACAAACATAACGCCTTCACTAAAACAAGAATCCAACGACTGATTTGTTTAATGATAAAACTAGAGGAAACAATATTAAAAAATGTAGAGCTGCAAAACACCTTAGGGTAATCATGTGTAATAATAAATAATCTTTATCGGAGCTAAAACATTAAAGGAAACCCTGCAATAAATATCACAATCAATTGGTGATAAAATCAAAAATTCATCCATAGTAAAAAAGATGCTAACAAATTTATATAGCACCTTTGTTTATTCCCAACTTCATTGTGGCATTCCTATCTGTGAATGTGCCAGCAAAAGAGCCTTAAAACCACCGCAAATACTACAAAATACAGTTTTGAGAACCATACAAGGCAATGATAGGAATGATCGTCTAACTAACGACTCATTGTAATATTCATGGCAAATACAGGGTGGGCCAAAAGTAGGTATACAGTTATTAAAGTATTTTTTATATGCTTTGAAGTTACATGCAGTGTACTTTATGTTACTTGTTAAGTAGCACAAACATTGTTTATTTATTAGATAATAATTCTAACTTGAATTTATATTAGTTTTCTAGCTGGTTGGAAGGTAGTACGGTTTTGTAAATCTTGATTATTTTAGGTTTAATGGCAAATAATTTAAATGAAGAGCAAAGAAAATGGGTGTCAGAGTGTTTTGGACAGGTGTGAAGAATGTTGCAATGTTGGCGGAGGAGATTTTGAGCACTTAAGAGATTAAATAATTTTGTCTAAGGTATAACTAGCATTCTTGAAGTTTAAAAGTGCCTAAATGAGAGCTACAAACTTACTTTTTAAACCTACGCCCTACTTTTAATAACTGTATACAGTACCTACTTTTGGCCCACCCTGTACTTTAAATTACGTATATGTATGCTTTAGAACTTGGTAAGTTTATGTACAGATCAGGGACAAAGTGCCAAAAAAGAAGTGCAAGAACGTACAGTTAGTGTAGTAATGCACAGAGTATAGACATACATATTTCTTCCACTGAGGTTAGTGGGAAACAGTGTGGGAATGCCGTTCGCACGCGTTCCTTCACCACTTCACCCCTGGCTCAGATACAAGGGTAATTGCCGGCATCAAATATTTGGTAACTACTTTGAAACACTTCAAAATACTCATCATCACAACACCAGAAGTAGAGCAAAACAATATTACTTTAATCCATCGACTAACATTACCGCAACAGCGCACTCTGTGCCGTACAATAGCGCACAACTTTGGCATTGCATTACCGGATTATAAAAGAAGGAAAATTGTCGTAACCGTAACTTCAGAAAACACTTAAAGAGCTATTCATTAAACCAACACAGTCCTTCTATTAATATTTCACAAACAAATTTCAACATATCTGGAGTTCGTGTTGCAGTGCTTGACACTCTGTCAAAGTAACTTTCTGCGATCTACAAATCAATCTACTTCATTTAAATAATACGAACAGAACAAACATGCAATTGACTACCTTTTAAAAGCATCGATTGATAGGGCCATACAATTTTTAAAACGTCCGACAGTTATGTTATGACTGGTTGCATTTATTTTTACTTATGATTTATTTTCTGTTAACGGTTGTTAATTTTTTTCTGTTTGCATATTTCATTGCATGCTCGTATGGGAAACAATCTCTGACACACTTTAGGTGATTGCTAACTTTGGTGAGCTTTAAGCTCTTTCGTAGCCTCCTCATGTAGGGCTATGACTAAGTGAAAGCTATTGTGATATTAAAGAGCGTTAAAACCTACGTGAAAAATAAAGTGATTGATTGATTCCTGGACACTTTTAGAGGCTGATACCCTGGCAACTACTATAAAAAAAGGTTTTCACCGGTGACAGTGGTAGCTGAAAGCTATTTTTTAATTTTCAATATTCTACGGTGACAATTTCCAAAGCTCCTAAGTGCCCCGGATATTACTGATTTTAGTAAACACCCCTAGTTCAAGTTTGCCTGCATGTGAAAAGTCTGTTTTTTTTTAATATAGCTTTGAAAAAAGCTGTTTGAGCCATAAGCTTTTGGTGACGCTCTCATCAGTGGTGGTATAGCGTCAAAAAGGAAGATCTAGAGTGAATAAGTGTTTTATGAGAGTAATTTGGACGTTAGAAACGTTTGTTTGCGAAACGTCCAAATCATTCACATAAAACACTTATTCACTCTCGATCTTCCTTTTTGACGCTATACCACCACTGATGAGGGCGTTACAAAAAGCTTATGGCTCAAACAGCTTTTTCAAAGCTATATTTAAATTCTGTACCACCAAAAAGTTTTTTTTTGGGATCTAGAGGTATTTACACTTTGTTGGCCCTCAAAGGCCTTCTTGTTGGTTTAAAGGGCTTTATTTCAGTCCACTAAACTCACCACAAAGTAACACCTAACTACCATCATGCCAAAAAGCGCGCGACTAGGATCTGGTTAAGGGATTTAGTGATCTTGAACTACGGTTAAAATAAACTTCATTCCCCTAAGTCTTCCCTTGATAGTAGCCCCATTTGTCTGAACTGCTTGAAATAGTTGAGCGCACATTAAAACACTTGGCTGAAAGACATGTTCTGGCCGAGATCATTTACTGGTTCAATTAGTGGTATTGGTTATATCGTAAGCCTTTCGAAGTGCATAATGTAACCCTTACAAAAATAAATATTTGCCCTTACGTCATAGTGTTTGTTTGCGACTAGCCAGCCACTAACCTTTGGAACATTCCTCCACAACTGCTTGCAAGGTTCGGCTTTTTGCTTTACCTGAACGCTTTACATCAGGCTCGAGTTTATAACAATCAGCGGAAGCGAAAAACGCCGTCACCTTCTCCCAAACTTTATAAACTCAAACCAATGCAAAGTATTGTAGACATCCTTCAAAATTTTTCTCTTCCAAAGGCACTCAATTGTTGATGACGTCATAAAGCTCGCACAGATTTTTCGTGGGAATGGGTGGGTATTTAACCAACACCATAATTGTCTATTTTGTGCCAAAGCTGCTGGGTATCTACAAAACAAGTTTTTACCCTTTTTGAGTGAAGTAGCATGGCTAACAAAAACTTCAGCAGTCTTCAGCCCCCTGGTTGCATCTCTAGACGTCTTTTTAAGACAAGCGAAGTCAAATCTTTTTGCCCACCCTTTTTCTCTTTAGGCATCTGTTAACAGCGCTAATCGTTAGTTCATTTACGCAACTGAAACGGAAATCAAGAGTTATGCTAGTCTACCAAATTTTAACCATGTGCAGTTTCCAGTGGCTTCTCTAGTTTTTACGGTCCACTGTACTAGATAGCCTTCTCCCGTGTTTCCTAGGTTTTCTAAATGCCTGATAGGCCCAAACAATTAACGAGGAAGCGGGTGAATTCATTCAAATAAAATATGAGCCGTTCTATTCCATAAAGTAGAATTATTTAAAGCATATGCTGCACAGAAAAAGCTATCAAATAAGATGACACGGTCAATGAAAAAGTTATTTAAGAAGTGGGTTTTGATTGGGTTTAACGATCACCTAATGAAAGAAAAGTTTTCTTACAAATCGCATGTACCTCTGACCAGTGTTAATAGAACAATTTCACAAATTTTTAGTGGAGTTACAATCAACCGCTTTCAAAACGAGACTTGGTGGTCCTCTTCCTGCATTGTTTTGGTAAAAGTATAATCTTGATTACATGTCCAGTTGTCCTCAAGCAACACTTTTTTTATTTCAGCTTAAGTCAACGAAACGAAAAAACTTAGGTCACTCAAATATGAGATACAGCGCATGATGAAGACAACACAACACGTCAAAAACACACAATCCGCAAAAATACAGTAATACACAGCACAAAACAAAATTTTAATAAAGCAAAACGTTTCTACCAAAAACAAAGCTTTAAAAATATCTTTTTATTTAACTTCGCGAATAAAAACGTAGAACATTCAAATGTATGAAACTTTGAAGCATCAATTTTCCTAAAAAGCAACTGGCTAATAGCTCTTTAACTAATTTAGCAATCAACGGCATATAAACAAGCCAGGTGGGGCAGAAGCGTTTTAGGCAGGCCGGTCGTAAATTGCATAACATAATTGTGCACCGTTGAATACTGTTTATATTTTGAAATAAAGCGCAATTTGTAGTTAGCTTATCTTCAAAAAAATAAAACAAACAAAAAGTTCCACAAGACAAAACTAACTGTAAGTCTTCTGCTAGGTTGCGACAACTGCCCAGAGCACAGTAAAAAAGCAATAAATATGAATTAAAGATTTCCAAAACACAAAAGCATGATTGCGTTGTGTAGAAAACATTTTATTTCATTTTCAAAGAATCTGTCCATCACTTCCTAAGGGTAAACGATAAGTGGTAATTATACTTAACGGACTGCAAAAAAAACAGTATAAAACTTTGTCACTTACACAAAAACCATCCTTATATCAATAAAAGCTTTTTGGTCTCATGATTATTAAAGAATTTATGAAACTACGAAAACGATTTTAAGAAAACCTGGAGTTGTTTATGATTGTAAAATGCAAACAAATTGTGAAGGCAGCGCATAAGCGTTTTAAATCAGTTTACGCTGACATTCTCGACCAGCCTTTACTGGAGTATTTTTGTCAAAAGTTCCTAGTGTTTGAGCGCATTTCCAGCAACAAAAATACTCCAGATTTTGCTTGAAGAGGGTAACGAGTCAAGGCGGCATCGAAAGCTAGTTAACCGCGGGCTCACTTTTTACGAAAGAAGGCCGGTATTCTGAATAATGCGAGTACGGGTGATAGAGAGGAAAATGGCGGCGTTGCTGTCCCTCGCGCATCGGGCTCATTGCGCCACTGCCGCCGACATACATCGCGGCAAGTCCACCGTAAGCAAGACCGTCTGCCGAGTTGTCAACTTCGCCATTCAACTGACTTGAAACATATGGGTGTTGTTCACTTAAATAACTTTCTTTTTCAACGATATCCATTGTTGAAAGTGTGTGTCCGCCATCCAGCAATTTGCCGTTGGTTGAATTAGTGTAGCTAAAGCTGTCTGAAACACTGTCCACTTGGCCATTAAGACCGGTTTGGGATCTTGGTAACACACTGCAGTTCACATTGTTTGTTGCTGCTTGAGAAAGCGGGCTGTAGTGCTCGGAGTCAGCAGGAGAAGAGACATCATTTGAATGATCTTCCTCGGTTTCATGAGTTAGAAGAGCATCATTGTTGCTTACGGGAGAATCACAAGAACCAGCGTAAAGACCAGGTTCAAAAACAGACGTTGATACACTATTTTTGATGTCAGTGGTGCCCATTTTCTTGCAATCGATTATTTCCACCTGTTTTTCATTTAATAAATTATTGGCAAGGTTATTAACATTACCAACGGATCTGCTTGTGGGCAACGACAAGTCTGTGGGCACCGATACATCGTTGCTCGACGAAAACATGCTTGGTGTTGGCAGTGCCGTAATCGATGTACTGATACTAGGAGTCTCTTTCTCATTTGGTGTTTTTGGTTTTTGGGTTTTAGAAGACTTGCCTTTTCCTTGCCCTTTAGGCTTTCGTTTACGCGTCTGTATGCTATCTTTCTTCATCGTTTGAGGACGAGGAACCTAAAAAGGATAAAGGTTAATTTCCAAATGTCACCACCAGTGAAACTTTTTAATACTTGCAAATTTCAAAAGGTCCAATAACAATTACGTGCAGACGCCTAACATTAAATTTTATCTCAAAATAGTTCCATAGACTTCTCTTGAGACAAAATACCGAAAAGAGTTACGTAAACAAAAAACAAATAAAAATTTTATGCTTATAATCTGATTTTTTTACTGAGATCACACATTACAATATTGTTGTAATAGTCATCAAAAATATAGTGAGAGAGGGAGAACAAAAATAAAAACTAAGAATAACTTTTTCAACATCTGCAAAACGTTTTAACTGATTTTCTTTCGTTACCTCATTCAACTTTTGAGAAAAATACTAGCTAGGTGGCTGTGACGTTTCAAATCACACATATTGTATTCAAAGAAAAATGTCTAGTCGACTCAGCAATACTTACTCCATGCAATTTCTGATAAAGACCACAAGCATTACAAACCGGATTTCCGTCAGGATTTCTCCGCCACAAAGTGGTGACCGTTGTCCGACAGTTAGAGCAAACCTGAATAAAAAAAGCATGCTACTTAACGTGGATGGAGACCTGTTAAACTGCATTTTCGGCAGGTGGGTGCGACGGATGGTGTGAGAGACTATCATCGGAAGAAGAAAATACCATTTGAAACTTTGCATAAAGTAAAAAGTGCCAGCTTTATTTTTCTGATTTCAGAACGGTAATGCGAAACAATTGTCTACTTACAAGCTTTCCTTTTATTTTCGATGGCCTTATATGTCCACCGCTTCTCCACAATGCACAAGCGCTGCAATATGGTGACGTCATTCCATCTTTTCTCCATGCAGGGAGAAGTGCATTACAACTGCGGCAAGAAGGAGTAGTAGCTGAAAAAAGTTAGTTTAATGCAACAACATAAGCATTTCATTGGGTCTTATCAAAAGGATATCGATAGGTAACTTACTGATTGAGAGGCAAAGTTTGAATAAAAAGACTGCTACGCACAAGACGAAAGCAACTCGTAATTAGAAAATATGTATTAACCGTACATCAAGCTGTGCGGTATATCACTTGGTAAGATTGCTAGATGCAAGCCACAAGAAAGCAAATAAAAAAAAGACGTCACGTCCCAGGAGGATTTCTACAAGGCCACGTTCCTATACTCCAAACGATGGGTTTTTCTCTCCTTTATTGAGATATCCTATGATTGCGTCAAGAAATTACAAAATTTGCTCTTACTTTTATATGCAAATTGCAGCAAGCCTGCAATCCCAATTACCGTTGTGTAATACGTGATCATATGTTGCGGTCAATAATCCGCTAACCGTGGGAAGATAGGAGTCACGGTCGCAATGCATGTCCGGTCAGCGCTTATTTCAAGAAATGCACACCGCCGGCACGTATCAAGCGACGCAAAATACACCATTAATAACATTGGTCTTGCAGCGAAAATTTTTCGTAGAAAATGTAATTTTTCCAGGTAAAGTTTGGCTAAAATATATTTGCTAACAATTATGTTAGAGGTGCTGGTACATCATAGCATATTGAGGCTGAGGTATTGGCCCAAGTAGCTATTTCCACTACATTTAAAGCATTTGAGCAAAACGGCACTACGACCTGTAACAGATAGGGCATGACCTCGCGCTTACCCCAGTGTTTTCTAATGAGAATTCTCGCCCACCTTTTAAACAAACTGCCCTTATAATCTTTCCCTTCATATTCAAATATGAAACTGCTAAAGATCGAACTGCATCATGTTGTTCAACCAACATCGATTTTAGTTATGATTTTAAAACAAAAGAGTAGTTTCTTCCCTCCTATTACCGAAATTCTGGATTCACGCCAGTTCACTTTGCAGAGCTCTGAGGATAAGCCCATGCGCACGGCAGCATTGAGGGCGGTGTTTCTCAACCTTTCTGAGCTGATTGCCTTATTACAAACACAGGAAAGGTCATTCATAGTTGGCAGGATTTTTTAATTTTTCACCATTTGTTGGGTGTTCTCCCAAAATAGGTCCCAGGGATATTCTAGAATAGGGGTTCCCAAACTTTTTGCCTCGAGAACCCCTATTTTGCGAATCTACTGCTTCGAGGACCCCTTTTTACGGATATGATTTTTTGCGAACCCCAATTACATGGGACAGTACTTTTGTCAGCCGACTCACTTTCAATTAAAATAATCAACATACGAATACAAAAGCAAATGGAGTTGTCCTCCGAAAAAAAGTCAACACCTGTATTACTGCCGCGATTGCGTCACTCGCGGTCCGATTAATGGTCAGGCTAGGGTTACTTTTCGTAATTTTCCCTGAAGTGAACAAATGTTGATCGATTGACTGACCGGGACGAGGCCACGGACCTCAGTTTGGGAACCTCTGTTCTAGAGCACCCTGATAATGGGTCCTCACCAACAAAAAGTCAAAATCCTTGGCTGTCATCAGCGTGAAGAATGTACATTAAACGAAAAATTTTTCTCAATTTTTCTCCAAGAAAGTTTGGCCTGCCAGCTGAGAACCAATGACTTGGTAAATATCTATTTTTCAATCAGCCAACTTTATTTTTTCACAATAATGCTTTCTATGGCACTTAAAAACCTTACAGTATTTAAAGAAAACTTAATACATTCATGACCTTTTCGTCAAACTATTTTTAAATAGCTACGAAACCACAACTCTATGAGGCCGCACCACGCCAAGACATTTTGTTTTGCACTTCTTGTTTAAGAGTTAACATTGGAGATGCTGTTTTTTCGTCGCTGAACAAGTTATGTCGTGATGCCGAAAACAAGAAAAACTTTGTAAACTGAAGTGTACTAGTGCGTAGAGCGCATGACGTATGCTTGTTTGATCGCGGTGTTCCCGTTACATATTCGAATACGCTCACTTTCCGACCACTTATCATACCGTACACCTAAATGGCTGAAAGGTTTTTCGCGTTTGCCATAAAAACTGGTCTACACTAGCTTGCCTGAATTTATATACATCTTTTGAGTTGAGAAATATATTTTTATTCACCAGTCACGGGAAAGTCTTTCGTCATCGGTGAAATTAAAACAGCCGGCTTCAGAATTACCAATACTGCCGGTACAGCATACTTCTGCCACAAGCAGTGCAACCTAAGTATGGTAATTCAACAAAGCGTCTGTCCCAAAGACACAACGACGTAACTGTCGTGCGGTTTCGAAGCATGACCACTGCTGCCACTGACAGCGTTCCAGCTCATTCAACATTGCACACAAGCACTCAGACTTTGGGCAAATAAGGTTTTGTTTCTATCAAAAACTGCATTTTCATTGCTTCAAGAAGTTGAGACAGGTCATAACATAAAAACAAAAACAAAGTCTATGGCATCACAACTGCCTTAGCCAGCAGTTAAGCCATGAAGTGGCAATCAATACTATGACAATACAAGAGTTTATGTTGTGACTGGGTCAGATTCGATAAGCTCCACTTCAAAATTTCTAAAAATGGTATTTTTTTGCAATTTTTATTGTAAAACAAGTGAAGCTCTTAGCAAACTGCAGACAGTGACACTGTTTCGACCTATCAGGTCTCTTCAGTGCAGTTGGTGACCGACAAGAAGCTAGAGGCTTTTAATAAAGCGTAGCTTGTCGGTCACCAACTGCACTGAAGAGACCTGATAGGTCGAAACAGTGTCACTGTCTGCAGTTTGCTAAGTGCATCGCTAGCCTCTTGCATTACGATAAGTGAAGCTCTTTTTTACATTTATAGACGAGTTTCCACTTTCCAAAATAATGCTACCTGTTTCCCCCTCCGCCAATAGTAACGCCAGTGATTGAAAATGCAGTAAAAGCATTCTTTAAGGTAACAGGGCGTTTTAATGGTAGCTATCCAAACGGCTTGAAACTTGAAAAAGTCTTTAGTTTTTTCAAACAATTTACATGGAGAACATCAATGTTATTGCAAAGCGAGATAGAATGTGTTTTTAGCCTATCAGAGAACACTGCAGGCATCTGATGTTAACTTCAAACGTCGCTGTAACGAGATATAAGAGAACAATGTCAATTGATTATTATTTACAAAATGTTTAAAGCATGGGACTATAAAAATGCTAAGGACTACTTCAACCACAAAGTGACGACAGAAGTTGTTGATGATGATTCTAGTCAGCATATAACTATACAACGCACTCTTTTACGTTCAGTTTGGATCAAAGTAATCGAAATTAATTGACTCCCCTATTTTGCAAATTAGCAGCTGCAAACGCGCGCACTTTTAAGTGATTCTGCTTTATTTAGACCGCACTTTAGCTCAGTTAGAACTCCTGAAGCCAATTAGGTCGAGCGACATTTACAACAGTAAGTCTAATGTTTCGCAAACGAGCAAATTTTTTTGAAATCAATTTCAGCAATATTGCTTTTTGTAAATACTTCTGCAAAGCCGAAGCTTTGATCTTAAAAATTGTAGAAAAAGAAATGAAAATATAAACAAGGCAAACGCGTTTTTAAAGTTGACCGCCCACAAATCAAGGGAGTGCATCGGAAGTCTAAACTGACAAATCGAAATTTGAATTACAGCTACTAAACTGAGTTACAACTATTTTGCAACCACAGTAATGAAACACGCTGCAATCGTAGGGTTCACTTCAGGGGAGCAATTAGGAATTTTGAGAGGGGGAGCACCTAAAACCACAATTGCTTTTTGGATCAAAGTTGTCTTTGTTCGGTGTCTTAAAAACGTCTTCACGCTTTTACAGGTAAAATGTTAACGAGTGACTTCGGCAACTTAGCCCATCTTTATTGCTGTTCTTATATTATTTGCTCTTATGGTGCTCTTCCTACATTATTTGCACATCGAGATTTAAAAGATAAAAGGGAAAAAGGATTTAAGAGCAGCGCTGTATGTAAAAGCTTATTTCATTGCTCTAAAAGGCAAATTAATAAGCACATGCAAGAGTGGGGTTGACATTATGACTGAGATTCAAATGCCGCAGAAAGATAAACCAAGAAAAAGGATTTACAATGGCTCGAATAGATGATTTTGTACAAAAATATGAGTTTTATTCGTTTCTCTTTGAATCTTAATATTCTCTCTCCAAATAATTCTGACCAACCAAACACTCACCGTACGGAGACGTCGCGATTCCAGCCATATAAGACGAGGGGTAGTTCGAAATGGCTGCAGCTGCTGCTGCAGCTGCAGCTACACCGGTGGCAGCCGCGGCTGCCGCGACTCCGGGGGCATCGTATCCAATAGTGGATCCTGTTCCGTTCCATAGATCCGTGGTTCCGACGTATCCGTAAGGACGATTTCCGGCAAGGTTGCCAGTGTGATGACCAAGCCCTGAAAAAGTGTTGCCATAGTCACAAGAAGTTTGGCTGCTGTACGATGACGATGCGAATGGGTTGTAGGAAGGTTGGTGATTAGCTTGATAGAAAGAGTTGCCTTGAATTGGATAGCTTCCATTGTTTTTTATTCCTACTCCTCCAAATGACTGAGCATTGGCATGGTACATGGAGCTGTCGTTTAAAGTCCCATAAATTCCACTTTTAGTAACGTAATCTGCTCTCGTTGTACAGTCAATGCTGGAGATTGGTAAACCGGAATGAGATCTGTTTGTGGCTGGTTGGACAAACGAAAGAGCAGAATGATTGTCAAAATTTTTAGCGTTGAATCCTTCCAAAATTGTTCCTAAAAATACGGAGCTTCCATCCTGCATCCCGTAAGGTTTAGATTGGATTTTATCAGAAACAACATCTTCATTTGATTGGTAAGAGTAAGTTTTTTGAACGCCGTAATGCAAACGGTTTCTGTTCATTGACTTTGAGCTCAGTTCGGCAGCTGTAGTTGCAAGACGGCAATTTTCAGCATTTTGACTAGAAAAGTTTGTCACTGATCCCGGAGAATCACCGTCATGGCTGTTAATCATCGCCACTCGATCCTGCTCATTAGCAGCGAGAACGTCGTTGGAAGCAGGAGAGGCAAAGGAGTGAGGAGAAAGAGAAGAGTGTGAGGATTGCGAAACAGGGTCACCAAGTCCTCCCAAATTTTCATCACAGAGCATTTGCTTGTTTTGCTGCTTGTAAGAGTAAAAGTACGGATCCAGTTGACTTGTTCCAGTGTATCTGCAACATTATTGAGTTAGAGAAGGAATTGTTATTATTTAGGTGAAAGAAAGTTTTTACTCGTACATAAGACAATGTGTCCGAGTCTCTTTGAAGTTTCAGCATTACCACCACCGTATCCACTGTGAACTGCAAATAAGTTGGAAACCTGTCGTAAAATTTTTTGTATACCCCACATCGTAAGAGTCACAAATGACTGGAACCTTTCGCTTTTCAATTCCAGTCTCCCAGTCTTGTTGAACTGCAGTGTCTACCAGCACTCAATTTACGCTTCACCGAATCAGAATGCCGGAGCCGCTCATCCAGTATGTCGTCGCCAGGCGACTTGTCGCCACTCACCAAAGCAGTCTACCTTGCTTGTAGCGGGGTTGCTAATCCGCAATTTGCATTCACGCGGTTTTCAAAATAATTGCAGCTCAATCTACATTTGGTTTTCAGTTAAAACTTCATTATTGGTTTTGCGCCACGCCTCGAACCCGTGAAAGTGGAGAGGTAGACAAATGTTATCCCTGTATTTGTTGTTCAAGCAAAAGAATGTCGAAAGCGCTCGCAGATCTTGAACCCTGTTCAAGACCCACCGTTTTTGTGTCGTAATATAAAACAGCCCACTAAAAATACGGTTAAATTTTGATACCAAAAAATGTGTTCAGATAAGGCAGCCGGATTTCTATGCAACAATCTCTGAGGGTCTCTTGATTAGTAAGGCAAAGAGCATACTTGCATGACATTAATATTTCACGTATAGTGCAATGCTATTACTATAGTCGTTAAACTGACAACCTTAAATTGGAACCTTAAGACTTATTTGAGAAATTTCAGTAACCAAAGCAGAAGTTTTAGAAAGGGCTACATTTCTTCCTATTTCAACTGCTGGCTGCTCAAAAAACAGTAGAAAAATGAAGAAGAATTCGCCCTGCAGTTGTAGTGTACGTTTTGCTGAGAAATAAATTCTCTCGAAGTAAGAGCATAAAACTTTCTTGCCTGATTAATGCAAAAAATTTGACACTTAAAACAAGCTGCATTTAAAAAATTGGCCCATAGTGCAAAAGTGAATAATATTCATTTGACTTTGGCTGATTCCTAAAGTTTAAAAACAGAACAGTCATTCCATTAGCTTACACACAAAAAACATTTAGTTTTTTATATTTTGACTAACGCCTCTGGTTCCTATTAAGGTCTTTTATTGTTGGTGCACTGGCAAATAGTTTCGATCAAGCGATGCTCAAATCAAGCAACCTGCCCCGAACTATAACGTTGGCAATCAATACTCGATCTGCTGCATGGAGCATTGTACAGCTTCTCGTCGTTTTTCTTATATTGATTTGACGTTTCGTCAACTGCCAGTTGATCGGGAAAATTTGTTTTTACCGAAACATCATTTTAGTTCTCGTACGTTACCTATGAGCACGGTCCACAGAGTGGATCATTCGACATATTTTTAGATGCTAGTAGTATTTCTTAATTTTTGGCACAGTTTACGCAACAGCTCCTTCACAGTGAAATAATGAAAACACTGTTGCACCGGAGTGTGTAAGAGGGTAAGAAGTGAAGCAATTTGACGAGAATGAAGTGGTCTGTAGATATTAAACGACAGGGTAGCAACTTCACAAAGCCACAAAACTATCGACGTTTTTTTTGTCACAAACGACTTACATTTTCAGTTTTCGCCAATGTTTTGCCATATTGACTTCATTTTCTGTACTTGGAAAAGACCAAAACAATGGTCACGTTTACCCCCTGCCCCCCCACATTTTGCTACTATTTAATTATTTCAATTATATTACGAGCTGAAAAAGTCGAACTGGTCTAAACTCCATTTTAAAACAAAATAATTAACCTCGAATATGCCGCTGACTTTCTTTTTGAGTACAAGTCAATCTTGTAGTTTATCATTTTTCAAATGTTGTGGCTTGAGAAAGTGACTGATCATGGTAAAAGTTAATTAAAATAGTAGTAAAAAGTTTATTTTGATTTGTCTAAAAACTTTCTTGTTTGATTACCACTGAATAATGTTTGGTGAATACTTCGTATGCGCAAATATTTTATAAAAGTCGAATTTCTTTTCGCAACAACAAAAACGATTGTTTTTAAAACTCAATTACAAAAATGATGGTAATTTTCTTACTTTGGCGATTTATTTTCCTGTCTGTCTTCATCAAATTTCATGACATTTTGCTTGTCACTTCCGCTCAATTGCATGTAAGGAGAATCCAAGGTGCCAGGAACAGTTTGTGCCGGGGTGGAGTGCTCTTGCATATACATTACAAACTTTTTGAAATAAATTAAATTATCAAAACCAAAAAGTTTAAAACCTGCAAAACAATTTGAAAATAACTAGTAATACCGTGAAATAGCTTACTAGTCGTATACATGTAAGGACTATACTACAGCAACCTGTGTTTGACTATAACTGTCAAAGACAAAGTATCTTGACTAGATCAGCTATCACCTTTTCAAAACTCTCCGCCTTTCTGTACATTTTACCATGATTTCTTGTAGCGGCTATGCTGTTTTTTGAATGTATATTTCTGCGTAAAAGAAAATAAACCCATTTACTTTCTCTATATGTGCTTCAGAATAACTTTATGACATAAATTTTCAGCAAGTCTTTGATCGAGACTTGTTTGGCTTTGCACCGCACTATTGTTGTTGCACTGCTGCCGTATTTAGATTCGACCTCGATCAAAAATGGCTGCCATCAGCGAACATGGCGACGTCGATAATAATCGAGTTCAAAACAACCACACTAATTCCTTATCAATGTTTCAATGTTTGCTTTCCAATTCTACCGGATTAAGCCTTGAAGAAGGAAAAACAAAAGCAGAGCGAAAAACGTTGCAAAATAACGTTTTAAAAAAATGTCGCAAGTATATTGTTTTATCTTTTGAAAAGAATCGTTGATGATGTCACACGACAAAGAACGTAGGGTTTCTGTGTAGATCACGTCCAACGGCGGAGACAGGGGGTAAAAAAGCCGATTGTTTCTACCTGCAAAGGGATAATTACCCCCAAAATATCATTAAACCATTATCACGTGGAACTCTCCGACTTTTTAGTCGATTTCAAAGAGATGTCATAATGATAACAAGTCATTTATCATTAGTTTAGGTTTAGGTTAATACTCCTTATTCTTTCCTCCTATTCTTGGGGTTTCTAAACATAGCTACAATTTTTTTTCTAAAATTTAATTTATACCCTTGATTGTTATGCCAAAATTTTGTTGAATTTCAAAAAAAAATTGTATCCTAATTTAGATAAATTTGCTTTGTTCAAGTTTTCGACTGGCTTCACCCCAGAGCACGTTGTACAAACTAATACTCAAGGATTCACACAAAGGGCTAAGGATGGTCGATACTCTCAAACTTTTTTCATAAAATAGTTTTTATAAGAATAGAATTTTTTATTGTTAGGGCTACTAAATTAAAAATGATGCCATTTTACAGTAGCCTCTGTCTGATACAAGGAACCGCTGCGTGTGAGGTAAATGATCTACCTGAACTATTTCCGATAAAAGCGTACTTTGCAAGAAGTAGTGGCAACACCGAAATAAAGTCAGAATGCATCGTTCTTCCAGAAAAACTGACAAAAATTTTTCTGTAAACGGAGGAAGAGACTACTATTTATGACGAACAAATACAGAAAAAACAACATTACAAATCTATATTAGCCTGAAGTGTGATAACTCAATGACAATAGTAAGACAATTGAGCGCATGTGTTTGACCATTTGTTTGTGAGCTGTGTTTCTCTCCGATAGCTTGATACAGAATCTTTTGACCAAAATTCGTCAAAGGATCTTTTCACCAAGATTGGGGGTGTGCAACCTACGGCCCGAGATGTGAAATTCTGTGGCCAGCGGAAAGATTTAGTGGCACATAAATTGAATGCCAAACTTGTCAATCACATCTTTGTAAAATCCTCAACCAATCTTCCAAAAAAAGATCCTTTAACTTTACATGTGGCAAATATGGCCTAAAATCTCTCTTTGAAAGTATTGATCTCTAAAAAAGAAAAATGGTCTTCACCATTTTTTTTGAGTGAAAAGCCCCACCAGTTTGTCCTACAAAGCTCGTTTGTGCTGACAATTAGTACGGATCACTGTCCTGACTGGCCCGCAAAATTTTCAAGTGTTTTAAATGCGCCCCACCACCTAAGAAGTCGCCTACCCTTCATCTAGACCACTTCACATTTTTTGATGCTCCCAAACCTATTTCGGACATCTTCTGCACTTTGTTTCTTTTTACATGTATTACGCAATAAGAAAAACAAAATAAACAGCAACTGAGTGCAGTGGGTGCTCGAAGCATTGACTCAAAGATGACATTTGAAGAGTGAATTTCATTTTTCGTTTTGCAATCTCATGAAGATTGTGGGGCTACACTTAGAATCACACTTTCCGTTACAAGGAGCATTACAAAGGATTATAAAAGCGGATGCAACGGCAAACCTGAGTTCAGTTTTCTTTATCAAAACTTAAAAACTTGTGTTCACCGAACTTCTGCTTAACGCTGTGCGATAGAGGTAATGTAGAGAATAAATCATGAAGTTCTATGATGTTTTGTTATAATAATTTAAATTTATCTCGGCGCTAATTCAATGTTCCAGTCAAAAAGCGCCAAAAAGTTTGCGCTCTTTCATTTTTATGAAACTTACTTCTTCGATTTTAACCGACATCTAGCCTGGCACCACTCGAGAAACGATAGTGGAAAAAAAGTTTAAACAGAATATTTAGTGATAATTGATAGACCTAGAAAAACAACACTTCGTTTTTCATGTTTTATTTATTCAAGGGAGGCTGCAGCTTAGGAGATTAATTAGACAAGAAAATTTAATTGCTAATTCCTTTTTTGAAGAAAATCTTTGCCTTTTCATCTCTGTATTTTTCAAAACAGCTGCAAGTGATAATAATATATTAAGTCAACAATTTTTATGATCTAAACTTTTGGGCAACTATAGCCAGTAAATAAACAAAAAGTCCACGCGTAAAAACCACTGAAACGTGCGAATATGTACTCTCTAGCACTTGTTATCTCATTTACTACTTTCATATGATAGCAAAATTGTATTTGTGATGTCGTAAATATCATATCAGCGTATGTTTAAGCAAATAGAATCGGCAAAAGTTTTAGGTTGTTCTTTGCATGAACATATTTGATTTTTAAGCATGAAAATTGATATAATTCACACATGATTTCAGGTATCAATTTTTTTTTCAGACTTCGGAGCTGCCAGT
The DNA here is from genome assembly GCA_963675345.1 of Trididemnum clinides. Lineage (NCBI taxonomy): Eukaryota > Metazoa > Chordata > Ascidiacea > Aplousobranchia > Didemnidae > Trididemnum > Trididemnum clinides. The sequence goes on along the minus strand of OY776300.1, from coordinate 13,901,940 downwards.
AATGTCGGTACAGTGCATTTTTGTGAGAGGTATTGCAATGAAAAGGATATTGATAAAAATGTCATCTGCTAACGCACAACAACGAAGAAACCAAGGAAAGTTATAACTGGAAGACCGAACGGCAGTATGGTGCCCATTTCTTCCTAGTTTTAACTATTTAAAGTATAAAAACGAATTTAAAACGACCGTAAATTATCCTATAATGGTCTACTGTGCTTTATGTTGATTGCAAAATAGGCTTTTGCAAAGCAGCACGTCCAATCTTTTTCACATCAAAGCCACAGAAAAACGAAGTACTATCTAATGAATCGGTAAACATCTTTTAAGCATAGTCTTGAAATTTTACAAGGGCTATTGACCTGTATGTTTGATAGGTAGATGTTGAACAAGGCGAAACATCACATAGACTACCAAGACGAGCTTGAGTCAATTTCTTGTCAACTAAATTACATCGTATCAACCAGCCACAGAGAAGTTGCTGCCTCACTGCAGCCACTAGAGTCGCTCCATCACAAACTCGCTAAATCATGCAACCGGCCTATTGACATTGTTTTGTTTCCGAGAAATTTTTACAAATTTGTACCTCCTTCTAAAATATTGCATTATAGCATTGCAACCAAGACCTCAGCAAAACAGGAAATCAAATTCGTGTGAATGAACGGGAAAATGTCAAAGTCCAACTGCAAACCGGAAAAAAATCGGCTGCTTTTCGGATCATCATGCCGATATATTTTTAGTATTTCATGTTCATTCTTCAGACTCGAAAAACAGCGACTCTGGCGCTAAAGACCAGGAACAATGCCCAGACCTGCTTCGGAGTTACAAAAGTCTCAAGATTCCGCTTGAATTGCGTGGTATAATTGCATTGTATGACTCACATAATTTTAATGTTGGTTTGAATCTAAAAACTTAAAAACACACCAACAATCATGTTCCATCCGTGATGGTAATAATAGGGGATTGGACGTTCTGAGTTCAAACCTTACTAGATTAAATACATTCACTTTTTTAGAAAACTATTTTTAGTCAAATCTATGTCTTTTCTACTTTCAAAATCAATACTTATGAGGAGCTTGTCTCTACCACTTGGTCTGGATACCACAAACATTTTCACATTTCAAACAAACTTCACATCAAAGCACAGGATTGTATGCTAACGAAACTCAAGCTGAAGAAATGATACCAATAACTTAACTTTTACTCGCATTTTCCTGTGCCTTTTAAAGCGCCCGAACAATTGACAGCCAATCTTCTTTCAACCAAGTCTAGCAGTTAATTAAGCTACACTGCCGACACTAATGAAACCAAAAGAAAGCGAGCTCTCCAACGCACTTTACACACTTTTTCTTTTTCGTCCAAGTTATACCAGCTAAATGTCAGTCAAAAAACGTAACTATTATTTTGATTGACATTCTAGACTCAGGCATAGACCAATTAAGGCACTTCAAGATTTATAACACACAATTCGTATTCTGCCTTAATTGTATTTTCTCATTCAAATGCGGCTTTACCAGTAGGCTCCGAATTTACACAATTTATAGTCTAACAAATGGTTTTTGCTGTGACATTAATTTTGACTAAATGCAATTTTTTCATCAAGCAGTCTAAAATGATTCAATAGCTGATAGCACTTGCTAGTGCATTAATATTTGTAAACAAAAATTGCCCAGCATTTTTTTCTGTGAAAGGTAGCAGATCTAGCAGGCTTAGAATATCTTTGAACAATCAAGATCTCCATCTGCGTTTGCTACTAATCCAATCACTCATTTTTCGAATAATCGCAACCAAAAAAGCTGAAGGCCTATCCACTTTTCCGCAGCTACTTCGCGAAGAATAAAGTTGTTTTCCTGCCTTGTGAAACATCGCAAGCTTGAAAGTGAAGTTTGAAAGTCTGGATCAGAAGGTATGTGTTCGACTCGGCGCTCGGCTAGTTAAAAAGCTCTTTGTTCGATGACGTGCGTGCTTTGATTTTAATTTTTTGCTTAGTGTTTTGGGTACCTTATAGGGTTCAGGCTCTGGCCCACTGATAATCGGCAGCAATTTCTGTCCCACATTTTCCCAAGATACATGTTGATGTTGAGATTACCGCTCACCAACAGCCTAAATTCACCGCTTCATAGCATACCCACAACCAGGACAGCATGTTCTGAAAAAAACTTTTTAAGCAGAGGATAGAAAACTAAAAAAGTAAGTGGTCTATAGTGGACGATTCAACAGACGTTTGTTGAAACAAATTTTTGAGGCCCAAACATTTAGTGAGCTCAATCTACGGTGAAATTTGGCATCTAATACAAATTTATGACCGACATTGGAAAACTTTTCCGAAAACGTGTATTAAAATTAAAGTCTTTGCTTTGAGATCAACATTTTAAAATGGATAATTTTGCTCACTTTGGTCTCTAAACAGACATGAAGATCTTTTTGATATTTTTTGCTTCTGTCATACGCTTCAGAGGGAGCATTGCCCTTTACCTCTCCCTAAATACGCCGCGGGGAGATTGGTCAAAAAGTAACATTTTAGAAACGCGAGTCTCTGACGTGATCATGGTCCCTGGATCTTATCTCTAAACCTGCTCTTATCATATTTGACAAATACTATGGCATTCAATCAGGGCAATGCCTTGCTTTCGTATGACGCACAGAAGGGAAACAGATATTTCTGTCTGGTTAACAAAACTGAAGAAATCACATTTACAAGTTGATTCACTGACCTGGCTAAAAATAGGACCGATTGTTACAGCACGTCAGCTGATTTTTGAAGACTACGATAAGATGAGAGACCATTGGCGACTAGAAACGAATAATTTTCCCATAATTTTTCAAAAAGAAACCACTGGCCGCGTGGCGTAACCATAATCAGACTTTAGAAGAGGCCAAAAATACAAGATTAGTTGGATGACCTTCTTTGGAGGTGGGTATTTTTTGAACCCCAAATTCGCCAATTTTTTTCTCAAATCTGTTGAATGATCTACTTTTGAAATCGATAATGCTGACCTTAATTTTTACCTCAAATTTTTTGGATGATCTTACTTTTGGAGATTAACATTTTGTAACCGTATTAACTAAAAACAACTTCAATCTTTGATTGGATACAAAGAATTCACGGTGGACATGGTTTCTGTGTCCCACCCCCCCAGCTACGCTCTCGGTGGCTGGATAACTTTTTAAAAAAGGTAGAGCTTTTTGTCTACATTATCAGAGAGCATATGCCACCCTTAACAAAAGCTTGCTGCCTCAGAAAAATGTTTTATTTCCTCTAGAACAGCGGTTCTCAATTGGGGGTACGAGAAGGGACTTCTTGGAGTGCGAACTTCTCTTCTCTGACTATTGATATTAGCGATGATAATACAAAAAACATTACATCAAATGGTGCAAGAGGTGCAAAAATAATTTTTTTATTAGGACGGGTTGCGGGCTTCAAAATGAATTGAGAACCGCTGCTCTAGAAAGTCAGATAGGTCAAATTTAGAGAATTAAAAGCACGCGGCTTCAAACGTTTTTGTATTTTCTTTTAAAATGTTTATGCTATATGTGGATATACTGCCAAGCTAGAATTGCAATCCTGACTATATAGTGATTCAATTTTGCTTGGCAAAAATTTTGGGTAAATCAGTCAAGCCAGCAGATGCTGGCCGGGATTCTTGGTATATGTATAATTCTTTTGGTCTGCTTCTTTGCGACCCTCCAAAGAAGAAAAGCTGGTATAAACGATGAAGCCTGTTTGTAACGTATTTGCTAGACTTTCGCTGGATTTTGAACGACTATATATTGCCTTTACATCGCTTAGCGAGTCTTGGGCAAATGAACATAATTCGAAGAAATTTTACTAAGTTTCGGAAAGAAGTCGTCGTGGTGGCTCCCCATGTCGCCGAACAATTATTACTTTAAAAACACCTAAGAGGAAATCACCAATGATTTAATTTGACAAGTATATTTACTTAGAATGCGAGAATACAATTGTTTCGTTTACTAGAAATGTAGGCTAACACATACGGAGGTTTGATTGCAAAGCTTGAGCAAATAAAAATCTTAATTCCTCGTAGTGTTTAATCACAACGAAAATATTACGAGTCATAACGAGATGTTGCCTAATCTGTTAACATGCTAACAAAGTAAAACAAATTTGTCAAAATGTACTTCTAAATTTGTATTCCTAAATACTCTGTCGTATATCGTAAATTGTTCGCTTAGAAACGTATCTAAAAGATTTTAAAGGCGGGGAAGGGGGAATTTAGTACTTTGCTAGTCATATATTAATACTGTTACAAGTCTAAAATTTGGAGAGGGACCGTGGTCTCTCTTTTCCCTCTCTCTAAACGCTAGATTATCCGTCATCTCGAAAACGATTACTAGAACCTTTGAATAATGGGCAAGCTATACGCAATTTGTTTAACACCAACACCTAGAACAACGTTTTTTGTCACTCCGAGGAGGAATGCGCCAACATCACTCTTTTTGGCCGTTTGATCTGCCGTGCCTATTCCAAGGGACGATTTCGCTCTTGCCGATACACTTACCGCGTTTGGCCCATCTACAGGAAAATTTTTCTTGCGTGACAACTGCACCTTCAAGACTGGAAGAACAGCGGCAGTAGCGGCAAGCATGAGACAATTGTATCCACCTGCTTGGGAGTTTGTTCAAGCTTTATCGTTTCGCTTAAACAGCGCGGCATTATTTTTGATAAATTGGTTGCTTGTTAAAATCCAACCCACCGAAGAAATTATTGCAAACTATCTTCTGCAATATTGTAAAATTATGACGAAGTCATAACGAGATTTCATCCTACGACCGTTTAATTATTGTCGTAATAAAAACACCGTTTTAACCCTCTCAACCACGTGACCTATCAATAGAGAAACCTTTCCATATTTTATAAATATATTTACTGAAATTGTAAATTCCTAATCTGAAATTCGGAGTTAGTTATAGCAAATTAGCTTAAGAACGGAATTTTATAAATTTTTAGTGCGTTAAATATGTCAGCAGTTCTCAAAATTGACGTAGGTTGACAATTGAGTGTTTGATTGACGTTGAAGTGAAAAAGAAAGCAGTTTTTAAACAGCAAACACCTCATGATTACGCAGAGTAGCTTCCAGTTTAGGCTTGTACAAATATTAGCCTAATACTTAACGTAGAGGGAAAATTTGTAACATACGAGAGTCAGAGACATTTTGGAAGCGGCATGCCGTCTTGGTAAGCGCAAGAGACAACACGTTGGTCAAACGAACAACACTTTTGAGAAGGAAAATGCAGACAGGCTCAAGTGAATCGGAAACAAGGACATTTGTTAATTAATAAAGCTTATTTTCTGACTCAGTAAATACTGATTCATATTTACCAAGCAGAAAAAATCCCAACTCTCGTCTCCTGCAATTTCGTATAACTCATTCCTTATCAAAATATTATATTTACGTCAAAGCAAATAGGCTATATGCAATTCTCAAAACAAGAGATTTAAATCAGCAAATTTAATATGTTTTCCTTGTCCAATTTCAATAAGCAAGTAGATTTTAATTAAACAACTCTGGGAGCAGGTGTTGGCTTTTATATAAGTTTGATGGGAAAAGGCTCAAGTTTTTCAGATTTCCGGTTTTGTGTTCAAAAGCAAACAAAAAAGGCTTGCCAGCATACAGTTTGGAAAATATTTTTCTAGCGTTTCCTCAAAGCCATGCAAAATCAGAAACGTTTTGATTCTATAAATAATTAGCATAGTGATAGTATAAAGCAGTTTGTTTTTGCGGCCTATTTTAGGGAGATCAGGAGAATTAGCCTAACCGTGCCAAAAATTTTAAAAGCCATGGTTTTTTGGAAAAAGTTCTTCTTTAAATGTTGAAAAGCTCATTTGTAGAAAACTGATTGAAAGGTTTCTTCTGACGTAGATTTTAAAAGAAATTATGGAATGTTTTAATTTTATTTTTGTGTCACTGTTCATTAAAACAAGCAAATTAATTCCCTCATTTAGTCAAGTGCTAAGTATACAAGCTACCGCGGCGAAATATGCCGTCCTTTAATCGACAACCTCAAGTGACAGGTTTGCTGTTTATTATTTGCCGCCAGTTGCTCTGTTTAAGTTTTCAACCGATTGACGTTTTGCAATGATTAATCTCGCTTCAGTGAGCTGTGTTATTGGTGGGAGCTCTTTACATTTTTCCGTCGATTTCCACTCAGTCCACAAGAAACGTCGCTCGGCAAACAGAAAAATAATTCGCTTTTGCCGAAAAATTATGTCACTCAACCGTGTAAATAATTTACTCACACTCGATCTCTGACGTTATGTATTCTAATTTTAAACAGAAACAAGTCTGTTAAATTCTGCAAACACTTAAACGTTGACATAGGTCAATCGTTTGTTGGAGATACAGTTTTTTTAGCATTTAGCTTTCGTTTACCTTTCAACTATCAACTGTAACAAAGAAAGCAGAAATAGTTTCGCGCTCAACATAAATCGAAATTTTTTCAAGATTGCAACAACACCATCTAGTTAAAAAGTTAACCAAAAAATATCTTCCAACTGGGGCGATAAAAGGGGAGACGTGCCCCTCTGAAATTGTCACGTTTCAGAGCATCTTTCAAATACTGGAATTGACCACGTTTTAAAAAAGCATCTCTAAAATTGAGAAGAAGTTATGCATTTCATAAAAAACTGTAGTAAACCTTTTTTGTCTCTCCGCCCCTTATTGATATTCAAATAAAAATCTTAGCCACACTTCTGTTTTTCGAAGCCATATTTACAGGAGGACCAAAATTTAGACCAAAGGAATGGTTACAGAAAAGGGAGTTACTGCATCATCCCTCAAATATGCCTGAAATGCTAAATCTATCGACATATTTTTATAAGTAGTTAGTCAATTTGACAGTAGAGAGATCAACGATCGAGTCAGAGCTCTCTACTGTCAAATCGACTAACTACGTATTATTGCTCGTTGCCTTGCACGTTGAGTTCTTTTCACGATTTTCCAGACTATACCCAAATTTCATTTCAACATATTTTTATATATTACTTTAAATAAAAGTTGACCTAAAGCCTGGGTTCAATTTCCTTGTCCAGTTGTACCACAGACTGTAAACACTATATGCAGCTTTCGTGCTTGGCTTTCGATCTGCAACAACAAAAAAATGGAAAACAAAACAAAACCGAATTTGTTCAGCCATAATTAAGATAATCGCACCCTGGCGCTGAAAAGATTGCAGTTGAAACACATCGAAAAGTTTCCTTATTTGCATTTTATTTACATCGAATCGAAACTTCTGACATTTCTAAATACAATCATATGATTGACAAAAGCCGACAGGGCAGTTTGATCGATAAGATCACTTTACGGCACCAATAGTTGGCTATGCAGGACAAGTTATATTCACTATTCTAAAAACAGTGTTTGTAAAATCGCTTTTAGAATGTGGAAAAACTCGTTGCTTTTTTTGGATGGCCAAGGAATATTTTAAATCTCCTTTTTCCCTGCAATTGATTAGTTTTTTCCTAATAAGCCTTACTTTTTTTTTCAACCTTTCTACTTACCATTATTCTAATCTTTCTATCCCCGAAAGCAATAAAACAGCCATGGACTCAATGTACATGTAGTTTGTTGACGTTGTGGCGAGCTCTCCCGCAAATTCTTTTCCGTGTCACGTACACAGAAACTTTGTTTACGTGCACTACCAAAGAAATGGCGAGTTTTCAACCCACAACCCGCCGGGACAAAATTGTTTAAATATGATTCATCTGATGAATGGTTGATGATTGAACTTACCATTTTGTGAACAAACTTTATATTTGCTCTTCCATTTCGTGTATAAGGCGGCAAGCACTCTTTACGCATTGAATTATGTCATATTATTGTAACAGGATCATGTTACTAGAACTTATGTGATAACAAGCCAAATAGTATTTACCAAAGAGTATTACCATACTTGTAGAAAAGATGTCTTAGTCCGGTTTTCAGGTCTAGTTTCACAATTGCGAGGTGATAGGTTTAATACCCTCATGGTTTCTATGCGTGTGGGTTCCAAACAAGAAATTCTTTAAACCAGTCATTTTCTCCTGGGTTGAAGTGTTTTTGGATGAACTTGACTGTGGGCGTTGTAATGAGAAGTAGCATTGAATGCAAATTGTTTTGATGTAATGTTTCGCCGCGCAAGCTGCAGTCCTATTTCTTTTATTCTTCTCGTCCTTATTGTACAAACTCCCCGTAATATAGTGAAGCAAAGAATTCTCCAGAAAAGTTTTTGATTATCCAAACAAAAGTTTTTCAAAGAAAAAACAGATTCTCTGGTGATAAGATGTTTTCCGCAATTATTTAAATAGCATTTCTCTACAAAATGTGTTTAGAGATGAAAATAAAGTCCTGGTCATGCCTCTTCTTTCGGCTTCTCCTTATTCGGAGTCGCCATAGCGCGAAAGTATTTTCCATTTGACTCGATCGGTTTCGTCTCCCTCCTTAGCTCCAACCCTTTCCATGCCTTCTCTCACCAAATCCATTCACCTTCTTCTTGGCCTTCCTCTTTTCCTTCTACCTGGCCCCGCCATCTCCATCATCCTTTTTCCCACGTAGCCTTCTTCTCTCCTTTTCACATGGCCATACCAGCGTAGCCTTGCATTCCGAAGTTTGTCTCCTGGCTTTGCGATTTTCGTTGTCCCTCTCACGTATTCGTTTCTTATCTTTTTTAAAATAAAGTCCTGGTCATTATAAAAAACAAAATGCTTAAATTTGTTTGAGCTTATTGAGGGGCTTGTTTTCCGATGTAATCACAATTTAAAGTTTTGGTTAACAATATGTTTTTCCCGCTTCCTCCTGTCAAAAAATACACTTCCATTAGCATCAGATCTTCTTTTTCGAGCCAATCAAGTGGCTTAAACCTGTGCTGGAAATAAATTTTCAAAAAACTTGCAGGATCTTGAGAATAATAATTTGTCGGGCTACGCAATAACTGGCAAACAAGTGGGCATGGTTCCTCACAGGAAGCTGTGAGTTTGTACAGTGGCGCACAAAGACATTAGGAGTGCACACGCAGCCCTGGTTAGATAAAAAACCTTTGTAATTACTTCGTTAAAGATCTGCCCCGGAATTATATGCGTGTCGCCACATTGATTGAACTGCTGAACGATATTCCAGTTTGGGACACATGATGAAACAATCACTCATAACACAGTTGATGGAGCATTGCAAATACCTAACTTATTGATATTTGATTGATAATTGCGAAGGCTCATTAGTTTGTTTTTCAAGGTACCGCTGCTAGCTTAGAGCTCACATAAGATCATGAACGATTTCCTTGGACAAGGCATTTTGAGAGATTTTTTGACCTCTTATTGTTAGGTCTCGACCATTGTCTCCTTTAGCAACCGCATTTGCAAGTACAAGAAGGCTATAGAAACCAAACTTATGAGTGGAACAAGGAAGTAGCAACGTCTTGCCGTTGCTTGGTAGCGGTATTCAAAGTAGTGCTCTTTTGTTTCAAGCTAAAAATCTGGGGCTAAGATCATATTCAAAAATTTATGTGACCTGGTGAAAAGAAAAACTTTTGAAAACAAGTCATTGAGATTCCAGAAAAGCAGGCCTATATGTATTTGAAAAAAAAGCTTTTACAAACTTTGAGGGAGCAGTTGACCTCCTGTCTTCCTGCTTCAACTACCACACAGACTTAGACATGGCTTGGGATTATCATGGCGCCAACAATGGCCATGTACTTACGCCACTGAAACCCTGAAAGCGATTGCAGTTTTTTCAATCATGAATGAGGAAATCGAGTTTGACATTACATCCTCTACATCACCCGTATTATTGAGCGAAAACCGAGGGATTATTGCGTATCATTTTTTGTGTCTTTGGTATGACTAGAAAAAATAATAGAAACCAAACAAGTCTGCCGACTGCGAAGCGAACGCTCTAACCCTTACATCACCAAGCCGATTGAAATAGGGCTTTGTTCATAGCCATTAAAAATGGTTTTTAATGTAGTTTCTATCTGATCAGATTGTTGTTTCTCAGATTTCCAAAACAAAATAGTGCATTTAAAATTGATGTTTGCAAAGCTACTTTCCGCCGTTCTTTTGATTTTGTCCGTAATTAAAATCGTATCTTAACGCCAACGTTTTGTGATTAAAAGTTGAGACATTTTTGCTCTTAATTAAATAGTGAAAGTGGTTGAAATGCATCATTTCGACTATTCAACAGAAATAACATCAATGAATAAAATTTACTGCAAAATTTGATTCTAGTTAAGAAAAATGCAAATTAAGAAAAAAATGCAAATGTGATGTCCACCGCTGAATACTGATTTTTACTACTTCACAATCCACTTCCTTTCAATCCACTGCTGCCGGTCCTCTAGCGATAAGTTCGCCACAAAAAAGGTTTTGACTTTGTGGTTTCTCCAAAGCCATTCGAAAGTGTTGTACGGCCGATATGTTCTGTGAAACAAGTCTCGTCAAATAATTTTGCTAAGGATAGAGACATGGTAAGAATGGTGGCCTACATGGTAAGTGGAACATCCAGGTCTTTCGTCACAAAGCCGAGGAAGTTGAGCAGGATGGGTAAGGCAGACCATTTTTGAATGCAGTTGCTATAGCGGCAAAGAAGACTCCTAATAAAGAATACTCACTTGTCGTCTCTTACGACATGTTAGCTTCAGTATACTGCTTAATATTAAGTTCAGCAGTTGGGTTTTACCAATTGAAGAGAAAATTCTTTAAACTAACAGTTAAAAATTTTTCCTTTTTTTAAAAGTACCTCCTAGACTATGGGTGGGCAAACTTTTTAGTCGGAGGGCCGCATTGACCATTCAAGAGTTGGCCGAGGGTCGCATTGACCATTCAAAAGTCGCCGAGAGCCAGTGCTTAAAATCTTCCAATAGCTGTATACAATGCAAGAGCTTTCATTTGCTTAAAATCTTGCGATAACTTCTTGCAATGTCGTATTACATGGCTTTGAAAATGATGGTGTCCAAAAAAAAAACAAAAAGACCATTACCCTTTATTTGGACGGAAAATGCGTCAGTTCAAACTAAGATTTGCGTAGCGGCTCTTTCAATGATGGCCTCTAAAGTTTCTGGCTCTTTAATACGGCAAGTGTTCCTCCTGTCGCGCAACGGCACGCATCCGAATGTTATCCGGGTTAAAACGAGTGCACTCCATGTGGCGACTAGTCACTTCTATCATGATAGCTACTGAACATAGATGGCGATCCGTATATAAAGCCAGGTGTTGTTGGCGATTTTCTGCTTGTGGTGTGCAGTTGAAGTTGCTGAGGTTGCTGCACTCCCCTTATTACATTAAATTTGATATGTGTAAGTTTCTACAAGTGTTGGCGGGCCACACGAAATGCTCTGGCGGGCAATAGTTTGCCCACCCCTGTCCTAGACTATTAATTTGGATGCTGTATTGAGCTTGGTACGTTATGAAAAAAAAATGCGTGAAAAACTACAAAATAATACAATTATTATATTTCTATTTGTACAGCTACAGAATAGACATTAAAAACATAAAAACCACAGCAGTCTGTTTCGCCCAGTGGCTCATCAGGTGGTGAGTCTTATTCAAATAGAATTTGATAAGTAAAAATATAATTCAAATTCTATTTGAATAAGACGCACCACCTGATGAGCCACTAGGCGAAACAGACTGTTGTGGTTAGAAAATAGAAATATATTGCGACTCCGGCAAGCTTGCTGTTGAGCACTGTGAAGCTTAGTGACTATTTTATATGTAAATAATCCAATTATTATGTAGCTTATGTAGCTTTTATCGGTTAAAACTAACTATCAATAATTGACTTAAGAGTTAGTAACTAGTATTGCCACAAGTGAGTAGTGCAAAGCAATTGAAAGCAGCAGCAGGAAGAGGTAAGGCGTCCATCTCCAATTGAAACGTGCAAGAGAGCCAGAAACTGATGACGTCATCTTGACAACCCAATCTCTCCAAATCTTTCCCAAATGTCTTTGATTACCCACCGTATATTAAACAAAAATATTTTTAAAACTCTTTCCCAAATATAACGGTCTCTTTTTTTTTACGCCTGCTAGGAGGGGTAACGCGAAAATTTTTATTTATCTGGACCAAATCTGTAGCCAGTCTTGCGTTTTATGCAGGGGGCCCATTTTATCTTACAGCTTGCCAGCAGATAGACTTGTAAAGAAAAGTTTTTGTGTAACGTTTGGGTGTTTGACTGAAAAATAGTCAACTGATTTCAAAAAGATAATGATAGTTGATGGCCCAGTAGTCACTTATTATCTTATGTTAAGAGTGCTCAATTTTTTCTCAAAGGAGTTCAAACTTTTTCAGAAGGTGCTTAGTCCCACGGGCCTGATTTGAACGCTACCTATATCTTTAGATTGCTGTAAAAAATGCTTCTTAAAAAACTGCGGTGGGTCAGATTTATCAGCAATTTTTTAGTATTTTTAACACGTCTTTGACTGGACGTTTGATGTTTTAATACATCATTTTATGGTTTAAAAATGTCGAGTGAATTGAGCAGATTTGAATTGTAAGTACGATTAATTGACTTTTGTTTTGCTTTCGATAGGAAGTAGCACAAACCAGACTGGCTTGGTCCAAAAAATCTTCAAAGTGACTTAGGTGGTCTTCCTGGAAAAGTTATGAGCCAATTTTTGAAGTAAATAGACTTTGAACCGATGAAACTTGTTCATTGGGTCTCGGTTTCTTATGTGTCGCCCATGCAATCACCTGTCATTTGGTCAATGAGTAAGAAGCATTGCATAGCTGCCTGTATGGGGCTCAGTGTGAAAGTAAATGATTTAAACACTTGTATTTTTAAGCCGATATATTTCTTAAACTATTCAGACAACGAGACTATTTCAATTTGATACTAATGTCATAGTGCTACTGCAAAACCGTTTTTACTCAAAGAAATGATGAAAATTTAGGCACCCTACAAATGCAGACCTATATCGCTTATACAGCTTAAAGAAATGAAAAAGAATCATTAAAATGGCTATCAAAATTAGCTGTTAGTGCGTAAAATGAAATGCACTAGTATAAGTTGAGTTTATGGAAATTATGATTGACAGATGCCGACAGACCTGCTTCGATCTATACTATAAGTTCTCTTCGGGCACCTCCGTCAACGAGAATCGAGATCAGCAATTATGGCTTTCATTTTACGATATCTCGTAGAAGATTACGAATATAGGTATTTGTAGTCTTGAAAAACATTTTCTGATTATACTCACTATTTACGGAAATTGTCAGAAAGCAACTCTAGGATATCAATCATTATGTAGAACCAAGTTTTGGAACTTACCTTACAGATTTCATTTTTTAGTGCAGAACTAAAAATTTTCTACCAGTCGGCCCTGGGTTATGATTTGGAACAGTGTCCGGAAGCTTCTTAAGTAAAATGAAACCATGGCAATATATACATGTACAAATCGGTCACGAAACGAGCGTTAATTTTGGGGACTGCGAAAGGACTTTTGCCGTCTTTAAATTGGTAGGCGCACTCAATGTGGTCATAATGTTGGGCGCCAGCATTAGTTTGAGCTAAACGCTTGGCAGCATACCGAGCAACGATCTGCTGAGATTTTTGGCGGATATAGGTATTTTCTAATTGCTTTGCAAAAAAGCGGTAAATCTTTCAACAAAAAAATTTTTTCATCTAGTATTGAACGAGTCCCTGAAAAATATTTGTAGAAGAATTTTGCTTCAATATCTGCATGTCCTAGATATACGTAGCAGCACTCTTATGGACTCGTCAAATGGTTCAGATACCCGTTCGCTACGTTGCCTAAAATGACAGTTTATAGCTCTTATCTTCCAGTTTGTAGCTTATTTTTGCGCTTCGGCCAAAAATGCAAATTAGAATTATTCCTAGGTTTTCCATGCTTACTAGTTTGAGGTTGTCACAAAGCATTAAGCACCCTGAGCTTGACCCTCGACAATGCTATTAACATCGATGCACCGCAAGCAATGAAAATCAAATTGGGAATTTGATCGATTTCATGCTAGTTTTATATGTATTAAATAAAAAACCTTTAACGCCATCTACCGACGACGGTGATTTTTTCACTTGCGGTGGGTCATGCGAAATTGTTTTCAAATTTGAAAAATGATGTAAACACAAAAACAATAATGTAAACAAAAAACAGAAAAATATTATCATTGTAACGAAAAGAAGATAATTCTTTTTAATTTTTAGAGTTCTTAAACTTTATTTTCCTTTGATATAGACATTTTAATGTCAGAAACAAAACCAAAAAACAATAATGTTTTAAGAGTAAAATGGCGCTACAAAATGAAAATGCTGTAGGCCAAACTAAGATATGCTTTTCAAGGCGGTTTAGCGCAAACAACTGTCTTAAAAAGCAACAAAATGTTACAGGACATTGAACAGATCTGCACCGACACCTTAAATTAATCATTAATCAATAAAACATTACAGCCTTTTTTCTTTCAATGTGAATAAAAGTGCGTGGCAATTCACGTGACTAGAAACTTCCACATCAATTTATATGTAATGATTACAACTTCGGTGATAAAAGAAAATTGCAAATTATTGTCACTGCTTGTGTAAATTTTTATGTAAAAAGTCGATATGCCATTTTGCTTTTGCCATTGATAGTAATATCCATTTAAGACGTCATAACTACGTCATCGTAATTATCGTGGGAAAGTGACTGCTAAATTAAAAGTACAAAACCAAGCCGTCATAACTGACATTAGACAAATCTATCCCATTTTTCTAGTTACGTTGCCGGTAAATAAACGAAGTGCTGTCAAGAATATATTCAAATTTTAAAGTAGCAGCAGACAGTTCTCGCTGTTTCATCCTGTCAAATCTCATCAGCACAGTTGGTTATCGTCAGAAGTCACCAACTGCACTGATTAAGACCCGACAAATTGAAACTGCCTACACTCCCAGCAGTTACGCTCTATAGCAAATAGCTGGTCTCTTGAAAGTTATTCAAAAGAACGAACTTGTAAATTGGAATAAAAAGAATTAAGTGTCATGCAGAATCGATATCTTTCTTGAAAAACCGCATTGGTTTGTTCATCGGAAAACTGGGATCTCGTACCTTGGCATGCTTTGTAACTTTACTAGATGATTGAGCAAATAACTACTCCCGATAAGTGGTAAAGGAATGGTTATGGTTGGAACGTCTCTTTACCAAAAGGATGGGTTGTCAGCTGGTGCATATCGTGACCTGATATCTCGCCAAAATTAGTTTTTATCAGCGATACTTTACGTTCTTGACTTATTGTCTTCATTGAGACTAACATCATGAATAGATCGAAATTCTGCATGCTCATGAAATATTGCGTACCTTTTTCTGTTCTATACACAGATGCAAACAAGGGGGTTTGAGGGCTTCACCCAACCCTTTCAACAGTGACTTTTAGCCTCAAAAAAACAGCATGGTGGTGTGGTGATTAGAGCATCCGCTACTCAGTCGGTAGACTTGGGCTCAATCCCCTTGTCGATTTATTCCAATAGACTTTAAAACATGATATTCACCGCTCTCTGCTTAGCGCTCAGTTCGAAAACAATAGCGTTGAGAAAAAGCCGGCAACTTTGCTCATTTTGCCCATGGGAAAAGCACTTATCGGAATTACTCCATCTTTATGTGTCGGACAGGTGGTGAAGTCGAGCAGTATGCATCGATCTGTTCATTACCGGTGCGATGGCGTAGTGGTTAGAGTGTCCACTTAGCAGTCGGTAGGCCTTTGGTTCATTTCCAAGTTGAATCTTACCAAAAAGATTTTTAAAAATACTATTCACAGCTTTCCTGCTTGGCGCTCAGCAAAATAGGAATAGTGTGGAGAACAAGCCGGCAAGTTTGCTTGCTGTGTCCTTGGGCAAGACACTTAACGGGATGCCTCCATCATTATGTGGTAGACATGTGGTGGGGCCAAGCAGTCTATCCGTCGTGGTGGTCCTAGTTTAACTGAAAACTTGCATACTGAGCGTGAGCGCTTACGCAGTGTAACCTATATATACATCTTCCTGCATAATGCTCAAAAGAAGCGTGCTCACAACAAGTACGACGAAGATGTTCATGATTTGCATCATATTGGGGTTTGTTTAAACCGAGAATCGGGCTACAGTTTCAAGTGGAATCTTAGGCTTATGTTGCTTGTGGGCCCCTCGCTGCAAAAAGTATTCAATTGAATTAGAATGGCCTACATTTCAGCGTCGGATTAGACATGTTTGTTACGCATAACAAGAGAGCGGGCGTAAAATTTTTAAAAACATAATTGGGGATAACATTCTGTAATTTTGAAAAACAAACCCACCCATTATGCATTGCATTTAAGCAAAAGTATAGTTATCTCATGATTAATTTGAAAGATGGGTCTACAATAGCTCATTGTAGTTTTGGAAGCAATTAGCAGGACGGGTGACTACCTGGATCTACCCTTGCATGCAATAAACAAAGTGCAGTCACAGTTCGTCATTAGATTCACCAGTAAGAGATGAGTCAACTTTTTATCTAAATTGCTCCCCCATATCACCATATATTACGCCATGATGTTCGCCACGTGGCTCCACAATAAAACCTTTTTCACCTTGGATTGCGCACATGCACAGCAAGTTGGATCCAAAGACTAAGTTGGTTAAGGTTGACAAGAGGGTGAGCACAGGGATCATACCCTCGATTAAGAAGTTAGTCTCAATGAAAATTAGTCAATACGACACTGCCATAAGACAGTGTTAGCAAAAACTGACTTCGGGTGAAT
The DNA here is from genome assembly GCA_963675345.1 of Trididemnum clinides. NCBI lineage: Eukaryota > Metazoa > Chordata > Ascidiacea > Aplousobranchia > Didemnidae > Trididemnum > Trididemnum clinides. The sequence continues at coordinate 13,885,250 of OY776300.1, read as the reverse complement.
TGACTGCTTGCACGAAGACCAAGTTGGTATGTAGCTCAAAGATTGACTCGGAACAAAAATTGAATTTCTTACAAAAAGTATCTCATGGGAGGTGGGCTGGGGATAGAAGAAAATTTAGTGAAAGTACGTAGAGTATAGCAAAACATGTTATTTACAATTTTAGAATTATTTACAATTTCAGAATGTTATTTACAATTTTAGGTCATTTTTTATTGGACTGCAGTGTTAAAAAGATGTCCAACGTATGGCTAAAATATCTAAGTTTAATTAAAGTAGGAAACAAAGCGTCAAAAATGTATGGCGTTAAAAATTAGCAAATTGATTTTACCTTCTATTAAAATGGTAGCGGAGAAAATCCTCCAATACATAGGCCTAACATGACACACACAGCAATCAAACAGAAAAGGTTTGTTTGACATGAATAAAAGCCTATTCACTCTAGTTCATGAGTACGAAGAATAAAGTATCAGATTTTTCGGGAAAAAATCCACAGACTTTGACAAATATGGTAACGACGAGGCTCGAGTCCATATTAGTGATTTGATGGGGCGTGTTTTACCATATTTATCTTCCATTCACGAGAAAGTGAATCGTACCGCTATGTTTTGGACGGTATGTCCGCACTCTCTTGGGAGTTGCTATTTCTGAGGTGTCTGGGCCACCTGTCTTCCACATAAAGGCGGAGCGTCCCGTTAAGTGTCTTGCCCAAGGACACAACAAGCGAACTTGACGGCTTGTTCTCCACAACCTCCCATAAATGTCGAGCGCCAAGCAGGGAAGCTATAGATACTATTTTTTAAAGTCATTTGGTATGACTTGACAAGGGGAATGAACCCCAGTTCTACCGACTGCGAAGCGGATGCTCTAACCACTACGCCATCGCGTCGGGCGAGGGAGAAATCAAAAGTTCGGACTTGCAATCAAGTCAAGGAAAAGACAGGGAAAATTACTGCACATTTAGTCATTGCTTGCGCGGTAAATAGGGCGAACAAGTAGATCCATTTCTTAGTTGGGATATTCAGATTTGATTCCGCTGACGTGAGCTGTCAATAAATTTAATAATTCATGCGTGAACCTCACCAAATGGAATACCAATGGAATACTCACCAAATGGAATACCAAATGGAGAAAGAAATGAGAAATATATTTGTTCCTACGTATATGATGAAAATTTGTTTATAAGCTGAATCACTGTTTCCATCTAAGGTTGTATTCTGCTTTTAGGCGCAATCATAATTCCATAAAAAGAGTTTAAATCTTTTGTTTTATTTTTAGGTTGTTGATCCTTTTTTGCAATGTTATTTTTTCTTTCTTTTAAAAAACGACAAAACCAAAGCGCCAAGGTAACAAACAGCAATAAAAATAATGCTGCTTTTATGGGAAGTCAAGTTTGTGACAAGCATGTCAAGAGCAGGAAATACTGCATAAATGTCAATATCAAGTGCGTCATGAAATAAAAATACACAACTAGACAAACATTTGCAGGTAAGTTTGCCTAGTTATTGCATCCACTAAGGCGATCGTTTCACTGCTTACCAAGGACCTGTACTTTTGTCAAACTAGAAAATCGTGCTTTCAGTTAAATAAAAAGAAATTTTTTGGAGAAGAAAAGTCAGTACTTTCTCAAGATAGGAGAAATGTTAAATTAAGACCAGTAGGAACTTTGGATTCACTTCCAACGTTTTTGCCAATTTTTCTCATGCTCTGAGAAAAAATGATCTTTACGATGTTTTTGAATAAATCCTTTTAGGTAAGGACCGTGGTTCACGGGCATTCTGTGCCTGCTTCCCTTGCCTTTAAGTAAGCGCCTTTTTCAGAAACACAAAAAGATAGCTCTATGATGAGATCCCAACACTTGCAGTCATTGATTTTTTGATTATTGTAACCATGATATGACTTTTCAACCAACTTCACCAGTGCTGGATCCGGATGAGGTAGGGGATGCCTTCCCCAACCAACCATTGCAAGTCATGTTTACGTAATCTTAAAACATGTGTGTTCATGAGTTCGTTGTGATTTGGATCAATGGTTCTCAACCTTTCTTTCCTTGTGGCCCATTTTCAGCATCAAAAAAAATCGTAGGCCCAAATAACTTTTAATAAAAATTTCGAGTAACATGGAAATGTTTTTTTATTATTATAGACAATGTTAATGACACTGAATTAATTTTTTTATCTTTCTATCAGCTTGTCAATTTGAATTTGCAAATCTTGGTTCAACCTCAAGCGTAAATCTCCTCTCTTTTCAATCTGCAATTGACGACGTTTCTTTGTGAATAAATCATTTACTGCAGAAAATCCTGCTTCAACCAACCAAGTTCCAGGAAAGCCCAGTAAAAACGAAACTACTTTTTCAAAGAGTAATGGATAAAATGATCGTACTTTCAGCCATCCAATTAAGCCATTCCTTTCAATATTTGCTACTAATACTTTGTCCTCCTTTAGTTCAAGAAGTTCTCCAGCAATAATGACATCAATATCTTCCTCATTTAAGACTTCAAAATGTGCCATTTCCATATTCCAACTAGGTGGACTCATTTCGATATCAGGTCATATCTTTTTTAGGCTTTGCAAGTGATCACTGCAGCTTGTGTTAACTTCTAGGCTTGGAGCAGTTTTAGCCAAACTACAAAAATAAGCAAATTCATTCTTTTGTAGATGCATCTTTCAGAGTCTTAATTTATTCAAAAAAGAGCGAACTTTTTCAGCACAATCTACTAGATTAGCGTTTTGCCTTTGCAGTGTCTTATTGAGTTGATTAACATGTGCGAATAAGTCAGCCAGGTAGAAAATTCTTTCTTCTGTATTCGTGCTATTTATCGCTGAAAATAATGTCTCGGCTTTACTTTTTTGTTTCTTGCTACAAGCCTGTGTTTCCATATGATGAACAAAGATAAGAACCATGTCCCACAGTTCAGCAAGACGAAAAAGGGATTTTTCGTCTTGCTGACCGATGCGATGGCGTAGTGGTTAGACTCTAACCATTAGAGCATCCGCTTTGCAATCGATAGACCTGGAATTCAATCCCCTTGTCAAACCATACCAAAAGACTTTAAAATGGTGTCTATAGCTTCCCTGCTTGGCGCTCGGCATTTAGGGGAGGTTGTGGAGAACAAGCCGGCAAGTTCGCTTGTTGTGTCCTTGAGCAAGGCACTTAACGGGACGCTCCGCCTTTGTGTGGAAGACAGGTGGCCCAGACACCATGGTAATGGCAACTCCCCAGCGAGTGCGGACGTCCCGTCCAAAACATAGCGATACAATTTGCTTTCTCGTGAATGAAAGATAAATATGGCAAATAAAATAAAATAAAAATTTCTTGGAAAGCCACCAAACTTCAATATGCATGAGAAGTGTCTGGTGATCCTCACCTTCACATAATTTCTGAAATAAGCGGTCATGCAAAGCATTGTCTTTGACAAAATTTACTGCTGAAATGGCAACTTTTAATGCCTCTTCCATGTCACCATTGAGAGATTTAGCAGCAAGATGTTCTCAATGAACAATGCAATAAATTGTCAATACATAAAGGGCAACTTCTTTTAATTTTGCAACAAACCCATTATGCTTGCCAATCTTTGCTCTGGCACCGTTTCTTGCAATCTGCAACAGATTTGACGAAGGAATCCCATTTTCGTGCAGGTAGTCATAAACAGCCGCATATATGGTGTCGCTTCGTGTGTCAATCAGCTTATTCATGAATAACATTTCTTCATGAATTGCCATTGCATCAATACATCGAACATAGGCAAGTAATAAGATAGAGTTACTGATTGTTGTTTCATCAATTCGTAATGAAAACTTTGAAACTTTTAATTTTTCCACCAGCTGTTCCTCGAGGTTTTCCGCCATTTCATCCTGTCTTCTCTTCACTGCGTCATTTGACAAGATGATTTTCTGTAAAATGTTGGCAACCTGTTCTCCTAGCAATCAAACATTGCTTGCTTCATCGGACGTTCTGCAGTTGTGTGAGGCTTACCCACCTTCGCAACCATTTCACTTATTGGATAGCTGACTTTTATTGTTTTCCTATTATTATTAATTGCTTTTTTCCACAAAAAATCTAAAGGTTTTGGGGTATATTTTTGGCGTAACTCCACTTTTTTCTCGAAATAGCTGCAATCCTTCCCTACAGAACTAGAATGCTTCAGTTATTGATGAGCTAATAATATTGATTTCTTCATGAAATCATTTGTCGTTATTAACCCACAGTTTACACATTCAGGCTTCTCAAAATCAGCACTTGATGAATGAAAGCCTAGCAATAAAAAATCCTGCTGGCAATGGCGTGTAGTCTTTCTTTTTTCAAACTTGATAATACCTTTGAGGAAAGTCAGAGGGTTAAAAAGAAAATAAAAGAAACGTTGGAAATTATTTTAATAAAACTACAATACATGCATTTATCATAAAAAAATTAAACCCTTTATTTTGTGATGTCATAAACAATAATCAATCAATCTTTTTTTGACAAGATTGTACCACAACATTAAAATTGCTTAAGTATTCAGAATTTGGACACTTTAGCCAAATAATATAAAGAAATTTAATAATTGAAAGGGAAAACGGGAGAGCTCTCTAACTAGTATGCAATCAAGACACACCTACCTAGTCTCCCTACTTCTATTTAACCAAATCGATCGCAGGGGTATGGAGCTAACTATAATTTTTTTAACATAGCGGGGATCAACCTACACAGTTTATTATCTGCCACGCAGCAAATGACGATATCGTAACTCAGTGGTTCTCAAACTTTTTGCGATGCGACGCATTTAAAAAAGCTTGCGAGACTTTGCGACGCACCAGACAGCATCCTACAGTTTAGTTTGCCGTACTGCGAGATAAATGTGACCCATAATCTACATAAATAACTGCCCCTATGCAGATGCTCCCGAGATTTTGGATTGGTCTGTCATCTTCAATCGTAAAATTACGCTCTTCTAAGTTTGTAACTCATCTTTCCTGTTTTCGTTCGACATACAACTGAATGCTTTATTCTTTATATATTTTTCGCCAATTCAGTTAAACTTCTGCAATTTGATTCTTGAATAACAAGTGAACCGTTACAACAGTGTATTAAAAACACTATTGTGAAAATGTCAGAAGAAAGTAAGAAAGGAATCTACGATCAGAGTTCTTTTGACGCAATAAAACCTAGACTTAATGGCACAAAACCAAAATATCCCGCGACATCTTTGGAAAATTGAAACCACTCACCGGGGCGTCGCGACGCACAGTTTGAGAACCACTGTAGTAACTGGTACGATGTTATACACCAACAAGTTGCGGTCTAAAAACAAGTATTAATTATTAGCTTATTAAGAAAGTATAATAGTTTAATTATTTGAGATTAAGTTGCACTTTGTATCAAATAGAATTATTTTGTATTAACTAACTGAACAAATACAATAGAGAAAGGTGTTTAACTATCATTTAAATTATTGATTAAAATTGATAACTTAAACATCAAAGCATGTTCTCATAACTAGCAATTTGGCCATGTGCTTTATCAACTTCGAACGAAGAAAAATGTGTGTTGCCGTGTTGCCAAATTATAATGGTGGCACCAGGGATGTGGAAGCGGTCCTTTTTCTGTGGAAGCGGAAGCGGAAGCGCGAAAATTCCACCGCTTCCGCTTCCACATAGGAGGGAAGAATCGAGGGAGAAAAGAAATTGGTTTTGCCATCCTTCGGAGAAGAACGAATAGAGGGAGCGTATACATTAAGAAATGAGAGTGAGGAGGAGTCGTTTAAAGAGATGTTGACCCCTACATAATCAGAGTAGGGGTCAAGCGAAGAGAGAGAGGAGGTAGAAAGTTTAGAGAAGGATAAGCCCTGCCTGACAAAAATGATGACGCCGCCGCTAGCATCTGTGATATTAGTAGAAAAAAACAGATCGGGAGCGGGTGCCATCGGATCGCAGAGCAGAGAATCCAAGGATCCGGAAAGAGGAAGATAAATTAAGGTTAGATTCCTGGATACAAATGAGGTCAACGGGATGAGATGAAATAAAGTGTAGCAGTTCAGTGCTCCTGGCTTGGAGACCCTCAGCATTCCATTGAAGAAACCTGAGGGAGTTAGGGTGGGGAAGAGGAAGCAGGAGGTGAAGAGAAACAGCTAGGAACATGAGAAGATGGTGAGGGTGCAGAGGGAGAAGATACATAGTGGGCGGAAAAAGGATAAGAGGTTTGAAGGCGAGGGTGGGGTGCGAGTGCTGCATTAGCAGAAGGGAGGCTACATGGGCCAGATTGAGCAATGGAGGTATACAAGCTGGAGGAGTCCGAGGAGGAAGGCACAGTGCTGGTAGGTGTGGAATCTCCAAAAAAAGCAGGGAGGGCAGCTCCAGAAGTGAGAGCTGCCAAGAGTTTTGAATCTAGAAGAGGAGAGTATTGAGCATTTTAAATGAACCCAATTAGAGCATGTGCAGCATTGCACTGACCTACCCCGCCAGGTCACATTTCCAGCGCACACTGAACAGGGAAAGACGGGACAAGGGTTAAGAGGAACGTTACCGCTCATCAGGAGAAGGAGAAGAATAAATAAACGGGCAAGAGAAAGGCAGGAGAAGAGAGAGGATGGGCCGATTTTAAAGAGGCTGCATGCTACCCTTCTGCGGTTGTTCAGGGGCTGCACGGCGAAAAAATGGTTTGTGTGAGGGGAGTGCCCGGGGTAACTGGGACCCTCGGAAAAGCCAACAGCTATTTTAACCCAACCCAAACGGGATTGGGGACCGCATCACTACGTTGAGGCGGCTGTTGATTGGTGCAATTCAATTTTGCTTGCTTTACATGTATATACTATAAATACGACAAAAATTTCGCACTTCACTGTCCAAAAAGATCGGAGTCAATACGTGTTTTGGGGACGGACCGAAAGTCCGTGATAATGGCCAGAGTTAAAGTTAAATCAAAGTCAGAGTTAGTTGAGGATAGAGAGAGAAAATCAGCGCTATACGGTGTAATTTGTTGTTGTGACGACAGGTTATTGTCGAGAGTTGTAACATGTGGTCATACGGTTTAGATCTGAGAATCATTAGGTTAACTGTTGTAAACGTAGTTGTAAGTAGTGAAGGAACTTGTAATAACTGTCTATTTGTTGAAGTGTTTAATTATTTTTTGAATTGTAATAACGAAATATTTGATTTTCTTGCAAGCAATTCGTGATTTCTAATTTTTTGTTAGTGGGGGGTTCCGTGACAAACGTGAAAGTACGCTAGGGGTTCCGCGGACAAAAAGATTGAAAAGCACTGTTCAACATTCAACACGAGTTCTAATATCTAAGAAAAAGAAACACAGAGTAATTTGGAACAATAAACTCAAGCGAAGTAGGTAAAGTAATAGCAATAAATGAAGGTTTTTGTCTTTTCAAAATGATGAAGTGTAGAAGAAGGCAGGTACAGACCCACAAAAGTTAAAAAGAATTGTCAACGTTAGTTTTTTCGTTTTTTGTTAGTGGAAGCAGAAGCGGAAGCGGCTGAAAAATAACCGCTTCCTCATCCCTGGGTGGCACATAAACAAAATCTATTCTAAAATTAAGGACACGATTGCAAGTATATCGACAACAGGCGTAATTTTATATCATACTGTAATATTACAACTTCAAAAGTAAACATTATTCAAATTTAAATGAGACAATATAATTAAACAAAATGTTTCAAATCAATTTGAAAATAACAAGAAGAAGAGATTCACATTTATCAATGACTTTGATTTCATTGAAATGCTTTTGAATTATTTTCCTTTAAAAATCAAGCAAATAACTTTGTGATTGTAATCTAACAAGAGATCTTTAAGTAAAAAAACAATTTTATATTGTATTCTCTTGAACGTCAAGGTCAGTGGAGTTAGACTGCAGTGATTTCATAAATTTACATCAGTAGAAAAACCAAAGAATTTCAACCACCATACATTTTCCTTGGGTCCCACTCTAGGACCAATAAAAACTCTAGGCCCATTTCAAAATTTCTCAGACGCACTTGTGGACCTGAGGACCCACGTTGAGAAACACTGATTTAGATCATAAGCCTTACTTCTAACATCAATTCATAGCGAAGCAAGCTCGAGCAACATGGTTTTTATAAGATTTCTGGATACAAAGAGTAAGTTTCATATTCTAAATTTAATAGTTCAATGAAAATTTAATTTTTAACCGTTAGATCAATTCTTTTTTATTAGGGAAATAAAGTCGATTTTGTATAACGAATGCTGTTAGTAAAAATGCTTCATTCGAATTGGAGAGAAAAACTGATAAGTGTGATAAAATTTATTTAACTTTTTTGTTTTAACTCGCAATATTTGTCAATTTTTCGTTCGGTAGTACAGATATTTCTACTTCTTGTCACAATTAAACGATTTGGGACCGTGATCAAAGTCAGACAAAATTAAGTTGGAATGTATAACAATCGAATAGTTGTGAAAATTAGGAGGCGCAACACAGGACATTTGTTCGGTAAAATCGTTTGAAGTATATCGAAGAGGTATCTACGGTGCTAGTTTAGACCAGCGTTGCCATTCTTTGAAAAATTTTCCAAGATATTGGAAAATTATTGCCTACATTGGGATCTTGAAAAAACTTTTTTAAAGAATTGAGGAATCTTGGAAAATTACAGTATCAGCAATCCCATTCTTGGAAAATTTCTGAAGACCATGGGAAATCTTGAAAAGACTTTAAAATCCACACTGTTGTTAAAGCAAAAACAACTTTAATAAATTAAAAGTCATTTTAATTCGTAAAGCATCTTAAATTCGAACTTTTTCGACTTTCATAAAGCCCTTTTCAAGAATTAAATCTGAAAATGTGACGTAATAAATTAAAATGATCAACAATTCTTCTTCTTCTTCTTTCGGCTTCTCCCTATTCGGGGTCGCCACAGCGCGAAAGTATTTTCCACTTCTCCCGGTCGACTTCGTCTCCTTCCTTAGCTCCAACCCTTTCCATGTCTTCTCTTGCCAAATCCATCCACCTTCTCCTTGGCCTTCCTCTTTTCCATCTACCTGGCACCGCCATCTCCATCATCGTTTTTCCCACGTAGCCTTCTTCTCTCCTTTTCACGTGGCCATACCAGCGTAGCCTTGCATTACGAAGTTTGTCTCCTAGCTTTGCGATCTTGGCAGTCCCTCTCACGTATTCGTTTCTTATTTTGTCCTTTCTTGTCACTCCCAGTGCCCATCTCACCATTTTCAACTCTGCAACTTCCATTTTTCCTACCTGTCTTTCCGTCATTGCCACCGTTTCCATTCCATAAAGCATGGCTGGTCTGACAACACTCTTGTACATTTTACCCTTAACTCTTGCTGATAATTTCCTGTCGCACAGAACTCCAGACACCTTCTTCCAATTTATCCAGCCTGCTTGGATCCTTCTCCTCACTTCTTCCTCACATCGTCCATCGCTACTAATTGTTGAACCCAGATATTTGAAATTTTTTGCTCTCTTTAGCTTTTCTCCTTGCAGCTTCAACTCTTCTCCATCATCCACATCCCCAACCTTCAAATACTCGGTCTTGCTTCGGCTCACTTTTAGGCCTCTTCTCTCCAGCGCATTTCTCCACATCTCCAGATCATCCTCTAGCTCCCTGCAATTTTGCCTAGACAGCACTATGTCGTCTGCAAACAGCATATCCCATGGTGCGTCCCTCCTGATGTCCTCCGTCAGCTTGTCCATGATGATGGCAAAAAGGAATGGGCTGAGTGCTGAGCCTTGGTGAAGTCCAACACCTACCTTGAATTCCTCAGTCAACCCTGCTGCACTTCTCACAGTTGTTGTCGCTCCGTCATACATGTCCTTAATAATCGTTACATAGCACTCTGATGTTTCAGCTAACCTCAAGCATTCCCACAGTTCCTCTCTGGGTACCCTGTCGTATGCCTTCTCCAAGTCAATAAAGGCACAGTGCACCGCCTTCTGCCCTTCATTCCACTTTTCCAACAGCATCCTCAAACAGAAGATTGCATCGGTGGTACTTCTTCCTGGCATGAACCCAAATTGTTGCTCACCAATCATCACCTCCTTTCTTATCCTTGCTTCTATTACCCTCTCCCACAGTTTCATAGAGTGACTCATCAACTTGATTCCTCGGTAGTTTCCACATTCTTTGATGTCTCCTTTGCCTTTGTACAAAGGTACAAGGACGCTCTTCCTCCATTCATCTGGCATCTTCTCCCCTCGTAGGAGTCTATTAAAAAAGTTCACTAGAAACTCCACACCTTTATTCCCTAAAGCGATCCATACTTCCACTGGTATGTCATCAGGTCCTTGCGCCTTTCCCTTCTTCATCTTCCTCAACCCAGTCCTGATTTCTTCTACAGATATATCTTCCACGTCCCTTTTTGTCTCTTCTGTTTTCATTTCTCTTCTCTCTCTAGGGTTTTCCTGGTTGAGTAGGTCGTCAAAATATTCCTTCCATCTCTGTTTCACTTTCTCTTCTTCCATCAGTATCTCTCCAGTGTTACTCTTGATTACTCTTACTTGTTGTACATCCTTGCTTTGTCTGTTTCTCTGCTTTGCTATCTTAAACAACTCATTTTCCCCCTCCTTTGTTTCCAGTTTTTCGTACAGTTCTTCGTATGCCTTGTTTCTTGCCTTTGCCACTTCTCTCTTAGCTTGTTTTCTTGCAGTTTTATAGGCCAACTTGCTTGCATCATCTCTGATGGTATCCCATACCTTTTTAGCATTTCTCTTATCCTTCAGTTTCTCCTGGACTTCCTGGTTCCACCACCACGTCTCCCGTCTACCTGCCGTGCTAATTTTTCCTGATGTTTCACCCAATTCCATTCTGGCAACGCTCCGTATCACCTCAGCTACTCTTTGCCAGTCTTCCTTTCCACCAAGTATTCCGCTTTTAATCACTTCCATTTTAAATTTATTCTTCACTTTGAAGTCTTTCAGCTTCCACCATTTTATTCTCTTCACTGGTTTTGGTGCTTTCCTCCACTTCGTCCAGATGATTATTGCACTTACTACTAATCTGTGCTGTTTTGCTACACTTTCATTGACAATAACCTTTGTATCCACCACCTCCTTGATTCTTCTTCTTCTTACCATAATGTAATCCACCTGCGAACTGCGTCCGCCACTGTTGTAGGTGACTCTGTGTGCTGGTTTCTTTACAAAGTAGGTGTTAGTGATCGCTAGTTCCATTCTCTTAGCAAAATCCACCACTGCTTGTCCTTCGTTATTTCTCTTCCCCAATCCATGTCTGCCCATGCATTCTTCATCACCGTTATTCCCTTCTCCTACGTGCCCATTCAAGTCTGCTCCCACCACAATTCTTTCATTCTTTGGTATCTTTTCCACTGTCTCATCTAGATCCAGCCAAAATGCTTCCTTTTCTTCACGTATGCACCCCACCTGTGGCGCATACGCACTGATAACATTCAACATAACACCATCAACTTCCATCTTCAAGCATATTATCCTGTCTGTTACTCTCCACAACTCCACTACCCTGTCCAGATGCTCCTTTTTCAATATGATTCCCACGCCATTCTTTTTATTTTCACTTCCACAGTACCACATTTTATATCCTCCACCTATGCATTTTGCTTTCTTCCCCTTCCAGCGAGTTTCCTGCACACACAGTATGTCCACCCCTCTTCGCTCCATAAGGTCCGCCACTTCTCTTCCTTTACCGGTCATGGTTCCAACGTTTAATGTTGCAACCTTCAGCTTGATCTTCTTAGCTTTCTTCCTCTCTTCATTTCTCTCCTTCTTTCTTCTCCATTGCTTTCCACCTCTTCTTTGCATCCAAGTAGCCTGTCCGCCAGTGGCCCTTGGTGCCCAGTCACTGGTAACGGTCGTTGTTATCCCGGGCCTCGACCGATCCGGTATGAAGTCAGATACGACGCGCATTGAAAACATTTGGCTAGGTTTTATGCCGGATGCCCTTCCTGTCGCAACCCTCCCCATTTATCCGGGCTTGGGACCGGCACCAAGGCTGCTCTGATTTGAACAACCTTAGTTTCAAATAATACACGTTATGAAGATATAGTACTTCAAACGGCTGTAAAAATGTAGTCAACTTTAAAATAAATAATAGCTGGGAGAGATCGGATGCAAAAACCTTTAAGCTCATCAAAACCACGACCAAAGCCTTACAGAAATGGTAAGATTCCCAAAATTATGCGAAAAATCCAATATGGAATGTCAAGTTACAATTACGTGCTATAAGTAAAGTTGTTGTAAAAGTTTTGTTGATGTATGTTGAGCAAAAACGAAGCTCCACTTGCATAGCATTGTTTATTAAGGCTAGGGCTATGACGTTTGATGAGCAAAACTTCATGAATTTTTGCTTCATAATCTGAATTATATTTCTTCAGTATGGTGAAGGAATTAATGTTATATTGTAAATTATGACATGTCCCACCAAAGAAAAGGTGCAAGTGTGGAAGATATGTTCGTCGGGGTTACCAAAATTATGGGGAAATGAAACTTCGATCACGTCGGACTCCAAAATTGTGGGGATCGTATTTCAACAGCACGTCTGACTCCAAGAACGAATATATTGTAATCACAACACAGCGTTGAATGCACGAATCTTGATTTGAATTTAAGCAAATCGAATTGAATTGAAGCCAATGAATTTGAATTTGAATTTTAATCGAAACGCCTGAACGAAAATAGCAATGCTTCTTTTTATATGCTTGTTTACTAGGTCACTCCGTCGCACGTCAGACGGAACCACGCCTGGCCATACGGCTTAATCACCCAGTATTGTTGCAGCATGATAAGTAACTATGGTTATTCTTTTATGACCTGTTTGTAGGCCAACTGATGATTTACGATAACGATCACAGTACAACAACAAGCGCACAAACAGAACGAGAACGTTTGTGAGTCACCCACATGATTTCAGCAAAACATTAATGATCCACAGTTAGTATCCCGTAAGGTCGCCATACAAGCAATCGAAGAACTTAACTTCGGAGAAGACAATCGCAGAATAAACTGTTAAATTCAAAAAGGAATGTAAAACAATGACATTTCTAAAATTGCCTAATGAAAATGGAAAGACCAGATATTTCACCGGCTGTCTCAGTTTACTTCAACATTCTCACCCCACAACTGCTTCTGTAGGAAGAAACTTTTCCATGTTGCAAAAACTGTTTTCCAAGGATGGAAACTTTAAGATCGAAAATGTAAAGGAGTACATGATTTTACCTTTCAATTCTTGCACTAGGTGATTGCAAAATTGGCTGCTTATTCAAGGCATGCGTACTGCAAGTTTTGTTTAGAATTTGTGTGTTTTTGTTAACTACATATTCGCATTAATATAAAAACTTTAAAAACATTAATTTATTTTGTCAAAATTTTGTTAGGTCAATATAACGTAAACTTTTTAATCTTTTAAGTCGATATCTTTCAATTTTTAGGTCAATATAAATTTTCCGAGTTATAAGTTAAAATATTGTTTGGCCCGCGTGTATGTGGGCATGCCCCTCAAGAACGGATCGAAAGGTTTGTTTGTTTGTTTGTGGTTACCCCTCCTCTTCCTCTGGATGGAGGTACGGCATGAACGGCAATTCAGGTTCATGCCGTCAACCTAATTAAAATTAGGCTAAGGGAAAGATGGCAGCCCATTTCGAACCAGTCTTGAGTGACTGGTAGCCCAACCACCAACAAGGTGGACTGCCACTGGTGGGTACCCAAGAGTCGTCTGACATGCTGGGTTAGCAACTTTACAATTGTAACCCGGTGAAGTACGGGTAGGCCATCTGTCTGCCACATAAAGATGGAGGCGTCCCGTTAAGTGCCTTGCCCAAAGACACAACAAGCAAGCTTGCCGGCTTGTTCTCCACACTATCTCTTTTATATGCTGAGCGCCAAGCGGGAAAGCTGTGGATACCATTTTTTAAAGTCTCTTGGTGTGACTCGACTTAGGGAATGAACCCCAGGTCTACCGACTACGAGGCGGACGCTCTCACCGATCGAAATGTCGCGTTCATTCTTCTCCCTTGTAGCCAGGTTTTTAAAAATATGATTTTGGTTTATCTAAAAACAACAAATAATTGCCAACATTTCCCCCCTCCTCATTCTGACTTTTTATAATATTTATTTTTTAAACTTGATAAGTTTGCAAATATTTTGGTGTGTATACTGTACATAGCCTACTTCAACCCACATAACCAATTTTTCAAATAAGCTTTATGCTTTTATTGATTTTATTAGTCGGCAAATTGTAAAGTTCACATGTTTTCTAGCAACCCTTCTTTTTCCTCTAATAGCTCGCAACTTCTTTAAGTATTCAATTTTTATGTTCATTTTTTTTATAAATCTTTTTAAAAATTTAAAAATTTTCAAGTTTCATTTTATTATAAATCTTTTTAAAAATTTGGATAAATAATGACGAGGGAGCATGCTTTTGATGGAAAAGAGTCAAAATGTACCAAAGAACTTGCTTTTTTATAAAAATTGCAAGTTGTTTAAGCGTAATAGAAAAATTTTTTAACTAAAAATGAAAAATCATGCATCAAAACTAATTTTTGATTAGCCATTATAAACTGACTTTAGCGCTAATTAATCAGAGTTGGCATATTGCTGGAAAGCAAATTTCCTAAGCTTTCAAATGACTATGCTTTAATAATATATGCTTTGATTGGTATCAAGACAGTTACCCCCCCCCCCCTCCCGGATATTAACCCCCGGTCTCTTGGGTTAGGGTTAGGGTTAGAGTGCCCAACCTTAACCCTAATCGGATGTATGTGACGGGGGTAAGTGTCCGCTTGGGGTAAGTGTCCTAGAACTGCTTTGATCATCTCTGGTGAGAAACCACTATTTTGACCTTCGGGTCACAAAAAAATTGTTTATTGGTTTTGTGAAAACAGCGTTGTGTTTTGTTTTGTTTCGAGATTATTAGTTGCTTACTGTTGGAACAGTGCGTGTCTAGCCTACCACAAGCAGAGCAATCTACAAAGAAAAATATTCAAGTGCTCTTCCCAAGTCCAGAGCATCGTTTTGATTGTAAAATTGGAAGGCATGATTGATGTCAGTATAAACCACGGTTTAACCCACTCCACCTCGTTGTTGACAAATCAATGTCACAAGCTTGATTTTTGAAAGATTCCAATTTTTTCGAATATTTTGGTAAGTTTTAAAACATTAAGTTCTTTTTTCCTTGCCAAATTGCGTATGATAGTGCTCTATGCTGTCACCTGCTGTTAAATTAACGATTTTTGCTTTGTATTTATCAGCTGATTATCGATTCGTAAACTTTGTTCTGTTTTAGATATCTATCTCATGATTACTTGTTGATTAGATTGCATAAGTCAACCACGTCACATTGAGTAGCGCTTACTTACACTGCGTGGTGAAGAGACAAAATGTAGTTTTTGCTGTACATTAACGTAGATGTACCGATAAAAGTTTTGATTCTGGCGCAGAGTTTGCTGACTGCTCAACAGTAAATTTGCAGCTCGGTAGATGAGTCAAGCCATGTTAAATACAAACAAATAGTTACGAGTTTAAAAGCCAAATTTTATCGTAAAGTAAATGTCTTGAGTCTTTTGGCATAGTGTTTACTTATTAAGACTGTAAAACTAACACATGTAACATGATCAAGTAAGAGTTTTTATGATGGTAATTGTGCTTTGGAAGCTCATAATGACCAGATACCAGTATGTTGTTGTGCACTTGAAAAAGCACTGCTCTGCTGTTTCCCCTCTTTAAGTGCATTGGTTGTGATAACATGTACTGTGCCAGCAGTATTGGTAACTCTACAACAGATCAACTCTTTAAATATAGGCAGTGGCTATTTCGCCGTCGACGGCAATTTGCCCTTGGAATCTATTTTGCCGTGATCATTCACGTGTGTTTATATAGCCAAATTTGCTATAATTGCATCAGTGACTCTGTGGTGTAGTGGATAGAGCGCTGGTCTTGAGATGCCAAGGTATCGGGTTCGAATCTCAGCTGGCCAGGGCTTTAAAAGAAAGGCAGTGTACACTGAAGGGGCAGGCCCGGTATGTAAATGTACGGGGCAGTGTACACTGCAAGGGAGTGTGCAGGGTGGGGGATAGAGACCTGGGGGTGCAAAATTTTTTAAATTGGTTTTTTAAATTGACCAATCAGAGACGACCAAAAGTCACATGTTCAGTACGTCATTAAGATTGACCAATCACAAACAACTCACGGCAAAATAGTCTCTGAGGGTAAATTGCCGTCGACGGCAAAATAGCCACTGCCTTAAATATACTGTTGTGGCAGTGCCCATTTTGCCGTCAACAGCATTGTACTCTTTGAGGCTATTTTGATGTGGGTTATTTGTGATTGGTCAATTTTAATGACGTTTTACACATGTGATTTTTGGTCTTTCCTGATTGGTCAATTTTAATGATAATTAAAAAAATTTTGCACCCCTAGTGTACACTCCCCCATACTGTACGCTCTCTCACACCGTATACCCCCATACTGTACACTCCCTTCCAATGTACCACACCCCGTACATTTACATACTAGGCCCACCCCTCCAGTGTACACTACCTTTCTCTAAATGTTCTGCCAGTAAAGATTACAACCCACAACCATTGCATATCAAGGCAGCTGCATTATCCGCATGCCTCAGTATCACTACCGGAATCATAGCAATTATGGCTATATAAAAACAGATGAATGGTGATGGCAAAATAGCATCTAAGGGTAAATTGCTGTTGATGGCAAAGTGACCACTTCATATTGTTCCAATGCAGTCACTTTCACTAGTTTTAAATTTTAATTCTTTTTATTCATGCTTTGGTAAGAGTTTTAATGTTGAAACTTTCAGACTCTTTGTGAGTGTTGGTCAATTTTAAGCATACTGTGGTAATTTTTTAGGCAGTGACTAACATCATTTTGTTGTCAATGGCATTTTACTCTTTGAAGCTACCAGTATTTTGCCATTGAAGATTTGTGATTTGCCAGTTTTGATGATGTATTAAAAATGTGATTTTTGGTTCTTTCTGGTTGGTCAATTTCTATGACATATTATACAAAAAAATTTTACTCTCAGTGCACCAAATGTGCTTGTTTAACAACAAAATAGACCCAAGAGTAAAATGCCACTAGTGGCCAAATAGCCTCTTCCAAAAAATATTAAATGAGCTGTACGTGATAGCATGCTATTACTATAAATGTGCCCCTCCTCCCTTACAAAGATAAAAGAGTAAAACACATAATATATCACACACATAGGAGAGGCAGTGTCAGCCACAGCGTACTTGATCTAAATAACTGTGCATAATTCAGGAGAGCTTAATATGTCAAAAATTTGACTATCTACCAGTTTGGGATTATGTGAGAGAACATAAGTGACAAGGTGCAATATCTGATGAGAAACCTACGTCAAGCTCTGAAACACCAGTATGGTTAGAATCTAGGTGTGATTCAGGTTGTGGAAGTGTGCTTGTGTGAGATCCATTAGTAGTGGTTGCTTGACTTGCAATGAGAGTATCTCAAACTCCTAGGGGCAGTCTTTGACCTGTCAATTCTGGTGTTCTCCATATGTGTCCTAATATTGATTGCCAAATACTTGTTGTGATAAGACGCAATGCAGTAGTGACTTTTGTAGACAGGTAGTGGTAATAAGCAGTGAAAATATATTTTAACATAGATATCAGTGTTGCTCAATTTTAAAAGTTGTGGGTCAATGTAATGTGCCTTTAGATCTTTTTATAGCTGAGAAACAAATTGAAAAAAAATTGAGAATGCCCTATTAAAAGGTTGGTTGACTACCAGCCAAAAAATCACTTGGTAGTCAACAGGCTGTCCTAGTAAAGATCTGCTGGTATATAGAAATCTGAGTATTCTCACAGGATGATGCTAAGAGCACCAACAAAAGTTGATCAACCATTCTACAGGAATCTTGTAACATTTTGTATGTTATTTTCAGTACCTTGTTAGGTCATTCTATTGTTTCTTGAACCTGGGGGTGGTAAGCAGTGGAATGATGACCTCGGCTACTCAAGATATTACACATTTCTTCCTAACCTGTACAATTGAATTGAACTCTTTTATCACAATCAATACATTTAGGGCAGTGAAAGAGTGGTTTTCAGTATGCACGAATCCTATGTTGTGATGTCTTGGAAGTATTGTCCAACAATCTTGAAAACTTGCCACTATTCCCCTTGCTGTTGTTTTCAAGGCTTGTTAAATTTACATGCTGTAATGTGAAACGTCCTAGAAGAAGAAGAGTGATCTCTTCTGCAAGGCAATGCTGTTGTATGAACTCTTTTGTTCTGGAACATTGTTGACATTACCTGGTCCACCTGGCAACATCTTAGCACATACCAGGACACATAATCACTATGCTAATGATTTTGTGCCAGTTTTAACTCCAGGGTGAGGCAAGGAGTGGTAGTGTTGGAAAGCTGACTTACTCATTGAAACAGGTGTCATGGGTTGGAGTTTTCCCAGGGGGTCTTCACATAATAAGGTGCTACTACACCCAGCTAAGAGCACCTTGGGCAGGACATAAGAAGTATTGTTCTTTAACTAAAGATTCTAAGTGCCAAATACTTTTACCTATTGTCAATGACTTGCATATAAATCAATAGATGGTGGAACTGGCAGTATTGCTTTTACAGCTAGTTTATCACTGGGTAGCTCAGGAAACCTGCCAAATTAATGTCACCATCAACCTGTTCCTCTTGACTTGAAATCTGAGCAATTAAATAAAAAATGCTCCAGTCTGGATAAAGCACTTCAATTTTTTTCTTTAAATTTGGTGATGATTGGACAGTGTAAGCTTTTAATGTTTTGTGGAGATTTGTAAAATCAGTGCAAAGACGCCAATCACGTGATTACTCTTTGACCATGACAGTTGGTAATGTCCATGGACCACATCAACATTTGATAATGTCTTGTTCAAGCAGCTGCTGTAGCGCAGATTGAAATTTTTGAAACTGAGTGTGGTTCAAACACCTGACAGGGTAAAGACCAGAGTTTTGGTCAAGCTTTGATCATCTGCAAGTACTGAGTGCTTGATGATATGTCTGCAACTAGTGCCAACAAGAACTTCGGAAAATCACCTTTTCCGACTATCAGTGGCTTCTTATACATTTTTTGTGCTGTGTTGATTCATTTTTTGAAATAGTCTTGAGCAGTGGTTCTCAACCTTTTTTGTGCCATGGCCCATTTTGAGAAGCGACAAATCTTTGTGGCCCAGTTTCTTGCCATGGCCCACTTTGATTCCCTCTGTGATGTGATGATGAAAAATTTGCTGGGGTTAGCATCTGAAGTCATGGCAGAAGAGGTGATCTCCAAAAAAAAGTCATTATTTCCCCAATGCCGAGGATGGCCAGTCCACGGGCAGAATTAGGGTTGATATACAAAGAAAAATTAAGTCATTATGCCTCTAATTCATGGGTGCTGGTCCATATGGCTGTTCCTATGCACTACTCATTTCGATTTTCCTTCTCTCTTACTGTACAAAGGCCTGCCACTTCTAGGAAGATCACATACAGCGCCTTGTTCCCTGAATCTGTTGATTATACCTTTTATGGTGTTTGCTGATGGGGAATCTCTTGTGTTAAAATACCACTGGTAACTTAGCTGAGTTTCCCTAATTGACTCCTGTGATTTGAAGTACCATTCCACAATACGGGTGCATTTCTTCTGGCCATATTTACTCATGCTGACTTCGAAAGAACTCTTCTAGTTATTCTGAAAAAATTTTTTTAAATATTAATAAACAAGGACATTATTAATTTTTTAAAACCGTCAGTGATTTTTGGGCCACACAGTATCATTGCAAAGATATGCCACCCAATGAAGCTGTTCACAATATTTGCAGTGGGTAATGATGACAATAAGCAACCTCTTAATTATTTTGGTACTGCTTTTGGAAAATAGAAAGCTTTTTTCCTGAATTGCAAAACTTAATGAAATAGTTTACATAAAATCCTTTGTTGCTATTATGAGCTACCCATGGAATAAATGCAACAATGATTTAGCTTGAGCAGAAGTTTGGATTTTCTAATAATGAATTGGAGAACATCAAAAAGCTTTACAAAACCTTAGCTGCAATTGAAGTGACTGTCCCATAAATGTGTACTGACAATGCTGGCCTACTATTGGCTTACTTAGAGTGAAGAAGCACAGAGAACAGGATAACAAAGTTGAATAAGATCTTGCAGGAGAAGTTTAGATACTTATGCACAGAAAAAAAAGCGGCAAACTGATTTATATACTTAAGTATTTAAGGTCTCTGGATTACCTAAGAGAGTATCAGGATCAATTTGGAAATAAAATAAGGAGGCCAAAAATGCAGCATTGGTAACTTTTAGAAAAACTTTACCCACAGAGCTGTTACAGTTTTGTGGAAGTGAATCAAGAAGATGTTGAAGGTATACGCAATATATTTAGTGCTGAAGATGGCCAGATTGAGTTAGACCCCAAGAATATTACTATGTCCAAGGAATTTGTGTCATTTCTACGACGTGAAGAGCAAAACTATTCCATCACACAAAGAAATTTGATCACAAGTTGTTTTTGAGGCTACAAAAAAGAGGCCCAACAACCTTAAAAACTGTGCCATGTCTTTCTCAAACTCAAGCCCACATTTGTGAAACCAAAAACACTTTTAGCCATGAGGATATTTGTCACAAAACTCAGAAATAGATTGCATGATAATAGTATCCATGCTTTGATTTTTACGCATCAGTAGTATAAAAATCAATCATAAGTGTAGTAATTTCAAAGTGTAGTAAAATTCTTTTTTTTTTCAATTTTGGTGGTCCAAGATAGGCTACTGTCAACCGATTGGGCACAACATTTTTCTAATAAAGCAGTGGATTTTTGATTAGGATCAGTTTCCAAATCAAAACTGTGATTTCTATAGAACAATATCTGCAGCAGCTGGTGCAAAACGAGTTCATAATTTTTAGTCACTTGCAGAATGTCAAAACCAGAACCATTTGTGTTGTCAGAAACATTTTTTTGTGGGCACAAAAATAAAATTTTTTGTGTATAGGTCCTTCATTTTGTTAGGTGATCATATTTCTTTGAAGATCAATATCTTTCAACTTCTATTTAGTCAAGTTCAACCTCATGTTTGTGTTAAAAAACCTTAGTTTGAAGTAGGGAATGACGGGGGCAACAATTTTGGCTGGGGCCCTGGCCAGAGCCGGGGTTTAATGTCTGCCCCAGCCAGGGCCGGGGTTTTTGAAGGTACTACAGTACTATATGTACATTTAAAAAGACTTGATGCACAAAATATTCCCATTAAAAGTTATTTAAAAACACAACACTTCAGTGTTATCCTTTAGATGTAATATTAAATACCCGTTTATCATACTTTTAAGTTTGCCGTATCTACAGAAGTGCTGTAATGGACTAATTTCTACCATAATCTGAAATAAAGAATTAGCCATATTTTGTAAGAAGTAGAATTTTTATTCTATTGTTGATTTTAAATCGTGAGACAATTCTCAAAAATCATGCAAACATTAATAACGAGCCTACTATTTGCTTACAAAAATATTTGAGCACTATTACAAAATTTTGCAATTGCTAACAAAAACATTTTGAACTACTCCAAAATAGAAAAAATAAGGAAAACAAAATGTCTCACAAATCTGCATTGTTTAATAGTCTACACTCTATGGCAAAAAAAGCAAGTTTAGAAATGTTTCACTTTATTAAGATCAATATGCCAGGAAACAATAATGAGTACACCACCCAACCAATTTAGACGAGACCATCCCGGGATGCGTTTCATCCTTTTGGACTCATCAGCAGGGCCCGTTCCGTCACAAGCAAAAGTAACCCACTCATTAATGTTATCCTTAACAAAAAAAAATCCAACTATGCACATGCAGAAGCACTGAGACTTCAACCAACGACGTATTGCATTGGTTAACAGGGCGGGTTGACAAATTGATTGATTTTGGCTGCATATCCACCGGGAGATCAGTTTACACGCTGATCTAAAAAAGAAGATTAAACGCTGCATATATAGCCTAGCACCTTGTCTTTGCAATGCCATCACGCTCACGGCGAGTACATTGACAATTCACAAGGTGGGAGCCAGGCAACCTTTGATAGACGTGTCGAGTAAATCCATGCCAACAAATTTTCACTCTATCTCACTTTGCTGTAAACCGGGCCTCCTAGAATGAAATGGGCAAATCCATGCCAACGGGCAAATTCCTGGCATATTCATTTTAATAAATTGTTAATGCCCCTTACGCTCGTATGCTGCTTTGCCAATTAGATGCAAGGTTTACAATTTCCATCTTCACCTATAATTTTCAAATGTTTCACTGTTTATAAGTCTTCATCAATAAACCATTCCTCAACTTCAGTCTGTAACTGCTGACAATCTCGATTACAGTCAAGTATTTCACCCTCTGGGAGAGTGACAGAATTGTACGATATTGCTTTTAAGTTGTATTTCAAAAACAAGAGTTTTTGGACATTTTGTGGCCTCAGTCAAACTCTGTTTCTATTGGCGATATCACTTGCGACTTTAAATTCACGCTCACTAGAAACAGAGCTGACTGGAGATAAAAGAAAAATAAGGAGTTTACAATGAAAGATTGCTGAGAAATACATTTAGTCAGCAAATCATGCTGTGGTCATTCATAAGCTGCATAATGACCATACTCTCAATCCCAAAGACAATCAACTTGAAACTGATAAAAGACAATATTTGTTTGTTTTTCATCAGCATATGGAATAAATTGCCTTTTATCCTCAGTCAAAAGCATATTAAATTTCCAGTCAAAAGTCAAGAATTGTTAAATTTATTGTTTGTTTAATTATCCCTGGCCCCGGTCACTTTTGGTAGTCACCCCGGCCCGGGCTGGTCCAGGGAAAAAATTGGCATCCCCAGCCGGGGCCGGGGCCCCAGTCTATCCCTAGTTTGAAGATCGATCTTTCATGACCTGTTTTTTCAATGTGTACCTCAAATTTGTTGAAAGGTTTGGATCTTTGAACCATTGATATAAAGCGGTATATATGTGGGCTACTGGTGTTACTGCTATTATTATTATAGGTGATTATTAATGCTTGCAGACTGGTATTTTATTATTTTATAAATATTTTTGTATTAAAGATTTATTTTTTAATCAATAATTGTTTTCTTGGTCACCTATTTCTCATAAATGGATGAAAGTATTCTTACCACTTTAAAAATATTGATTATTGGAGACAGTGGAGTGGGAAAATCTAGTTTGCTTTTACGGTTTACTGATGACAAGTTTGATCCAGATCAATCTGCAACCATTGGTGTAGATTTTAAAGTGAAGGCAATTTCAATTGATGGCAACCTTGTCAAACTTGCAATATGGGATACAGCAGGCCAGGAGCGTTTCCGAACTTTAACACCAAGTTATTATCGTGGTGCTCAGGGAGTTATATTTGTGTACGACTGCACTCGGCGTGATTCCTTTACCCATTTAACAACTTGGTTGACTGAAGTGGACACTTATGCCACGAAACCAGGGATTGTAAAAATGTTGGTCGGAAATAAAATTGACAAAGACCAAAGACAAGTCAGCCGTGATGAAGGATTAAAGTTTGCTAGGAAGCACTGCATGTTGTTCATTGAAGCAAGTGCAAAAACAAAAGACGGAGTAGAATGTGCTTTTGAAGAACTTGTAGAGAAAGTTATCCAGACTCCAGGACTATGGGAAACTGAAAAAGGACGATCACAAAACACTCGACTTGACATAAATTCCTCTGCAGGCAGCTACTGTTCTTGTTAGCTTCTTGCCTGTCTATTTGTATTTATAATTTGAATTGATTCGCAGCTTTATCACCTTTGTGCTACAAGTTTTTTAAAATTGATGTTACTTCCAAGCCAGTATCCTGTAATTTACATGGCTATACACTTTTGTATTTTGCTACATCATGCTATTGATAAGTTTTATTGCTTTAACGATTTAAAATTGACTGGCTTATGATTTTCAGTTTCAACAACTTATTTAGCACCAAGTTAGTCATTTTCTGTGAAGCTTAGGCCAAATGTAGAACTGACCTTCGTTTTACAACTTACCTCAATGAGATGAGGAACTGGCTTGCCTTTGGGAAGTGTGTGCCAAGTGCTTATCATTTCATTTATTGCAGTGCTTGTGCTGGTAATGCACTATGCTTGCATCAAAAAACATCAACTTATGTAACTTAACCGCAAGATCAGCAAAGAGTTTGGAAGAGTCCAAAGTGATCTTTTAGTCTAGAGTTGTTTATAGGCGTCATAGGAGTTGACAAAAACAATAAACAGTTTCAATGCAATGCATGTCGTAAAAAGCAATGAGGTTTCTTCTTTGCCTTGTCACATGCAATCTTAATCTCCTGACTTTTGACCGACCGCATTACTGGTAACTCCAAAGTAAGTTCTATGTATAGTTTTTCTCTTCGCCACTCCCACTCATTTATAAATATGAATCGTTATAAAAACTTGATCACAATCCAAACCTGAATAATTATAACAAAAAGAAATAAAGTGTGGTCAATTTTAGGCTATACCCCTACTTAAAAGTCTCGAAAGCTGTACCTTGGTAGAGGACATGAAGTGAAGTGCATGGAACAGCGTTTGATTTCCGTTTTAAACTTGCTAAACAATGCTATTTAGGACTTAGCAACGGTAGAGCATCGTCCTCTTGCTAATAGCTATATACATACATGGATGTAAAATATCTTTTTGTAATGCTGGTTGACTTTCTTTAAGAGCGTTGGCGAACTTTGCACAAGCTTTGGTGGAGGCCAAGTTTTTGTTAGATATTAATTCGTTATGTTATTTGTATATTTTAATGCGGTACTAAAGAATAATTGAAGTAGCATGCTAATTTAATCAAAATTCAATTCCTGCAAGAAAACAATGTTGTTGGTAACCATTTGGAACTCAAGCTATGTAGAAGAAAATCTACTCTACCCTAAATATATTGGTGATCAAAAAACTGTCATGTTTTTTAGTCCGTTCCTTAAACCTAACACAGAAAGGATGGTCTATGGAGAAAATACATTGAATTGTCTTTTGTTCTACATTTAAAATTTGAAGCTTGTTGTATTACTGCCAGTTGTTGCACTGCTCTTGCAAGCGTTTTTAAAGCGTGCATTAGAAATAAATAGTATTAGAGCTGCAAATATGATTTTTTTATTTTTGATTCAAAATAGCAATGAAGGAAAAATTTCCTTGATTGGCTTGTTAAGTTCTGAATAATTGTTTTAAAAATTGAATCTGCACCTAATTTCAAAGCAATGCCCAATAGTTTTGGTGTGGCATGTATAAACGTAAGATTAATGCTGGCACACAACTTATTTTTTTGTTATTCAAGCATTTGAGCTACTACATTTGCAAACGGGCTATGTAATACAGCTCGTAATTATTGTTTTAAGGTAGCTTTGTCGTGCTCTTTCTATCTAATATACC
The DNA here is from genome assembly GCA_963675345.1 of Trididemnum clinides. Taxonomy (NCBI): domain Eukaryota; kingdom Metazoa; phylum Chordata; class Ascidiacea; order Aplousobranchia; family Didemnidae; genus Trididemnum; species Trididemnum clinides. Next base: position 13,859,913 of record OY776300.1, on the reverse strand, counting down.
AAGTTGGGTATTTTAGTAAGGCTTATATAACTGTACATTAGAGTAAGTTTAAAGTATTGTTACATTGTCAGTTTTTGTATATTTTGGCTGTTTTAGAAAAGTAGTTTTAGCATCTTGTATAAAGCTAAGAAAATTTATCGTTGATTGTTGTATTTGTTTTGATATTGGGTATCATTGAATAATTTTCTTTGTAGAGAGGGATTAACATTTCTAGTATGTGTTTTAAGGTGTGTCAAAAACTGCCTTCTACTCAATATCAGAGGTGCCCAAGTTTTTAAGAAACAAGGCACTTTCGCTTCAAGTTAGTTCAAAAATGAATTTTACTAGTATATTCTTCTTTACAAATAACTCATCTTATTGATGAAATTGGACTTAATAGTTTTTAATTTTCAAATGCAAGAGCAGCCCTGGAGTATAAATACTCTGTTTGAATTTGATTTCATCAACTTTAATTATTTGTTGGACATAGTCGTGAGCAGAAAAATGTTTTTTCGTTTCGTCGATATTGGGCACTTCTGTTTCAACTTTTAACTGATATTAGTGCACAATTGCTTTTGCAAAAGCATTTGGGGTGTAAATATCCGGTATTGAAAATTATATTAGTTGGTTTCATTGGTGTTGTAACCAATGGAACCACAGTACCATAGCTGTGTTGTTTCAAGTCCATAATTTAACTTTGTAGCTTACGCTAACAAGTAGACGTACACCTGGAAACTGTCATGCGACTGTGCAATTTGGCCGTTTTTCTTTAGAAACTGGTATTAAACGAAATTTAAATGATTCGATTATGGCTTCGCAGCAAATGAAGTTGGCCTTGTTCTGCATTCTGGGAATTTCCTTGCACTTTACTTTGGGATCTGCAACTGTAAACTCTCCTCGAAATGTGAGTTTTTGCTAGACCGGTAATTTACCTCTTAGGCTAGCAAAATTAGCCATTACTTGAAACATATTTGAAACACTTTGCATCATGGTCCTTGAGTGCTTGTTAAATGCACCAAATAATCGCTGGTATCAGCGTAATTTTTGCCGGTCAGAAAACTTTGTTCTCTTCGAGTCTTGTGTTTGAAACAGCAGTGACCTACATTCGGATGCAGACGGCAAACTAGTGAGGAAGAAAGTCCAGCAGGGCTGCATAAACTTAAATGCGGCAATGAAAGTTGCCAAATTGTATTTTGACGTAAATTTTTGTTTAGGTGACTGTTGAATACAATCCTGATTGCAATGTTCCTGCTTGCTTTCATTCTAATCTATCAGTTCACTTGATCTATGCAAAATCAGTGGTAAGGTTATGATTCTTATTGAATATTTGAAAAGTTGTCTGGCTCTAGTCTTTTGCTGGCAAAGTTTAGCGCTCCCGCAGCAGAGAATTCTGGATTTGATGCTTCCCATTAATAATGGCATTCACAAATAAAATAATCCGGAGTATTCTTGCTAATCAAAGTCTGATGTAAAGACTATGGTAACCTGAGGTAAATGCACTTCTCATCAGTAGTAAGGTCTAACTTTATGCAGTACGGACAAATAATGCAAAGCATGATCGCAGCCAAGTTGAATTGATATCCCATGATCCACTGAATGAGAATATTGAAGCTGCTCCCCCAAGTACGTTGTAAGAGGCGAGACTGTTGAAGCTACTTATCATTGGCGGTACGCGTTTTTGATGGTAGAGCTACTAGTCTAGATGTGCATCTAATGCGTTACATCTCACGCTTTTTCTATTGACATGTTTCTACTCGCTTGAATAGGTTTGCGATGTGAGACCTGGTTGTTCTTTTTTGCATCGCGTGTACTTCCCAAAGAAGGCGAGGGATTATTGTCATTACTTCATCAATTAAATTGATTATCGCGCAGAGCACTAATGATTCTCTTCATTACGTTGTATCCACAATTGGTTCGTCTGTTCCAACTTTACTGCTTTTAAAAAGCAACCAAGAAGACGCAAGATTAGCTGTAGATTGGGACAAACTTTTATCAAACTCTACGGATGAAGTTTCTCTGAATGGTGCTGTTAAATTAATCACTAAAATGGGACAGCAAGACCATCCGCTCACGGCGGTATACCTCTTTTCACAGGTAACTTTATGAAAACTTAAAAAACATATTTTTATCATGTGTTTTGATGATGTGGTATCAGAGATACTGCCTTGAATGTAGTAGATTACTGGTTTAAACCTCGACTGCGTCATTAAACACCTTTATGCATGGCACTCAACACAAAAGAGTGTGGACGAAAAACTAGCTAGTGTGCTGGTTGTGCTCCTGAGAAGCATATGTGACAAAATTCCTCCATCTTAATGTAGCAGAATTGTGGTCGGGCTAAGCATGCTACCCGTTGTATTCAGTTTGACCAAAGTCAAAGAACAAAAACCACATGAGCTGGTAGAAGGTGAACTTGTCTATTCAAAAAACAATTGTTACGGCAACAGACTCAAGATTTAGAACGTCTATTTTCTTTTGATGTGTACTAGTAATTAGACATCACAAAGTATTAATTTTGTTTCAGGAAGGTTTATTATACTTTGTGCCATTGTTTGATATTTTTTCGCACACTATTGACATTTACTTTTAAGCGTTTGCTTTGTATTACAAAAGGACACAAATTTAAATAGTAACCAGTATCGAATTTAATTCTTCACCGAATTGTAGCATACTTAACCTTGGTAGTATTACTTCTTTTTAACAAATGGTATTGTGAAAAAAATTATCTCCCTCGTAAAAGAAACTGTTACAATTATTCCTTCAACTGCACGTCTTCACACCAGACTCGTATTTGTCGAGAAAAAATCCGTTCTTCTTTCCAGTTACAACCTACGTAAAATCGATTTTGCAGATTCTCGGTTATAATGACTCCTATGATACGGTTGATGTCTATAATCCCAACAACACTTATCTTCCACCTTTGTTTTTAAATCATGCAAGATGGAACGTATCCTTCAGCAAGAGTTCAGCATTGTTCAATGTAAGTGAATTGAACCTTTTTTTATGTAGAAATATTCAACAGTTCAGATGATTATAACTTTTAGGTATAAACTCCCCCACGCTATTGACATTTACCAGGAAAAGCATCTAAAAATGTTAAAGCAAGCATTTGATGAAATTAACGTCTAAAGCTTGGTCTGTGCTGATGCCGAGCGCTCTTACCTATGGCTTGCGGTCAAGCCGAAATAAAACAAGCTTTGAGTTATGGCGCACTTGGCCTCAGTATAGACCAGGTTTTATGTACAACCAGACAATAGCTTACCGACATGGCATGAATAGCACTGTATGGACAAAGTGCTTGTGAACAATGGTACAATTAATTTAATCAGTAATTCCCAATGGGTGGGTTGCGACCCAAGGAGGGATCGCTTGCTTTTGTAGGAATGGTAATGCTTTTATAATATCCAACTGTTGCGCATAGGCGTAACCAGCGGAGATGGGGGCAACAAGGATCATTGTCCATTCAAATTTCTTGAACTAGATTCCATTAGTATGGTGAATAGCTAAATTTTTTCAAACTTTAAACGTCAATAACTTTCCCATGATTTATTTTCATTACAGAATGGGATTGGGCAACCTAATGTAGTTGTATACTGTAATTAAATCAGGTAGAGAAGTGGGCTTATTTGATTTTTGTATACTGCAAGTATATGATTGATAAAAACAGCACTCCACTTATTATTGTTGTTTCCACGCTTATTACAAACTCATTACATAGTTTTGATTAAAGCATTACAGCAATGATAAATGGAGTGGTGATTTTAGCAATTATTGTGTGCTAAGGATACTGTACGTCCTCCTTCAGAAGAATTTTTCCTCCATTTTCCAGAAAAAAATTGTTCTCTGACAGCGCTAAAAAACGTTCAAATGTCCACCATGTGCCGTTCTTGACAAAATTTTTAAAAACAGTCAATGAGATGGTTGCGATAGTAATGATTGTTGAAGAAAGGGAAAAATCGCTTTCGATGAATCGATCTATAGAGAGGTCTTCACCATCAACTTAGCTTGAAAGTACGAAAGTACTTACGTTTGAAAAGTTGATTTCCAAGGTCGACACCTTTACTTAGGGTTGAAAGCAACGTGTTTTTGGTTTCTAAACAAACTGCATAGCGCTCAAGCTGCAATCCAAAAGTGTTGCCCTCCTTTTGTAAGTTCAACATATGGTGAACCTATTACAAGCTTTTGTGTAAAATTGTTTTAATATAAGTTGGACTCAAAGCAATTTCGGAATAAGTGCAAAATTTGCCCCAAGACAACAACAAGTGCAAAATTTTCCCCAGTTAGTTATCAAGTTTATTCTTAAGAACATTAGAATCTCAGCTGGCAGGGCATTAAAAGAAGGCGGTGTACACTGAAGGGGCAGGCCTGGTATGTAAATGTACGGGGCAGTGTACACTGAAAGGGAGTGTACAGGGTGGGGGATAGAGACCTGGAGGTGCAAAATTTTTTTAATTGATATTTAAAATGGATCAAGTGCATAAATTTCCCCATGTGGGGAAATTTTTGCGCTTGATCCGCAATTTCACGCAACTTAGCCAGCCAAGTTTTTCTTATCAAATCTTTACAAACGTGAATTGAAATATCATGAGTTTGTTCGTTCTATTTCTTGATTTATCACAAAGTTCCTTCAAAATTTGGCCAATTTTGTTCCGGTTGCACCAGTGGTTCTCTATCAGGAGCCACTGGGCTTACTAAGGGGACATTATTAATTCCTGGAAGGAAATTTGTTCAAAAAAAGAATTAACGAGGTAAAATTGAGATTCCAGATTTTTATATTGTTATTTACATGTAAACTCCAGTGTTTCATTAAGTCGTTAGTCAGAGCAAACACTTTTAAAAAACAATATTCTAAGAGCTAAAAAATTGTGTGGAAAAAACTAGATAAATTTTTTTTGTTGTGTGTTTGTAAAAGACACTTAATAGGATTCTCCACCTGCACACTACAGACTGGTGTTGGGGCTGAACTGTTTTTCCGTCGCGATAACGTAGTATGGCTGAAGATAAATAAACCAAGCATGAGCTTGTGGGCATGAATTAAATGATCATTATTGTTGCTATAGGGTACTGGCTTTGGTCAGAACGGTTCTGAATATGGAGAAAATGCATGGTTCGCCTTAAATTTTGATTTCTTCGATCAAGACGGACGCGGAAGTGTTTTACCTCGACTAGCTTACAACGATCATTCTGCATCGTTAGAATTCATAATGAGTAATTTTACCACGAATTTCACCAGCCCAAGGTAATGCATAATTGGAAACATTTTATTTTACGCTGTCAAGTAGGCTACAAAGATTGCTGCATGAATTGGAAGAAGGCGCTAGGTATATTACTGGATGCTCGTTTAGCCAAATACGCTTGACATTTTATTGAGACATAAAGATAAACAGTACACTGGTTTTAAATTACGTCATGAAACTCTTTCATGGTTGAAATTGTTTGCATCATGGTTCACTGTGCAGTTACTAACATTGCGTAGCTGCTACGATGAAGATATTGTTGCTACGTAGTTATGTCTTGTTTAGTAAATGTGTCAAGGGGCTTTACAACACGTTATTTCAGGCGCAAATTTTACTTTAGCACTACGTGTTATCTATTCGAAAAGACGTCAAAAATTGAAAAGTTGCATGATTAAACAAGGCTTAACGTTAAAGCAAGCGGAAGGTGGTAGACAAGCATTACATCTGCTATATGTCTTAGCGAAGTTGTAAACGAAAATAACGCAAATAATTTTCTTCGCTTGAGTAAGAGAGTAATCATTCAAGTATTTGGTACGTAGAGATAAATCCACATACCCAGCATTTTGTAACTGCTCATAAACTTTACAATTTTGTGTAGATTTGCCTTCGTAATGCAAGTTGCCAATCCACACAACGCGAGTTTTGCTATGAAGACGGCAGTAAACGGCTTTGTGGATAAATCGTCAAGTCGAACAATTGATGACGAATATGCACCTTCCGTTTTTACTTCAACCTCGTTCACGTGGAAATCCAATCACACCGATAGCAAACCTCAAAACTTCTGGCATTGGAGAACTGTACGAGTAATATTATGGTACAATATCCTCCCATTATTCGCGGGGGTTACGTTTCTTCCCCGCTCGCGAATTCCGAAAATCCGCGAATTTTTGATGCAGTTTTAAAACGCTTATGTAAAACATTATATACGCCAAAGTATGCTTCCCAAACACATTCTAAAGACAGTTTTAAAACAGAAGACGAAAGAAATGAAAGCTCGTGACAGAAACGAAAGCTCGTGACTGACAATCTTATTTTTAAATTATTTACCAGATAAGGGGGAATGTGAGCGTTTTTCTCCTTAAAATGGCCTAAGAAATTCACCAAATTGCCGAAATTATGAAAAAAACTTTGAGAGCAAAATCCGCGAGTATGCGGGGCCGCGAATGGGTGAGGGTATGCTGTATATCTAAAAATGATTAACAAACGTTGCTCGGCAAATAAAAACTTTATACCGAAATAAGATTTTAAGGTCGTCATGCAGTCTTTCAAAACTTTTCTTTCTGTTGTGCTCGATGAGTTGAATAAGTCTCCTCTTTGCTTTTATTGTTATTGTTAAAATGACTGCTTGATCTCGAGATTTGCCGGACATTATTGCTGACACTAAGCGCTGGACAGGTTGTCAATATTCAGAACTACTTTCAAATTTTTCATGTTGTGTGGTATAACTTAGGCAAGTTTGCCGTTAGTCAGTGTCCAGTAGCGCCAAAGCTGGTCTGTTAAAAGTTTAATTGTTCTCTTTTTTGAAACGGTTCTCGTTACCTGTACTTTTAAAACATTGCTCAACAAATCAAGGAAAGTTGCTTTAGTGACAATAAAAATGAATAGATAAACATATTTTATAGGTTTGTTACACCCATCCTAGTCATACGAGAAAGCTGTCTACTGATGTGAAAACGTCCGACCTTTCGGCCCTTAACCAATCCGAATCCAAATCAGGTAAGTTATTTTTCGTCGCAGCGATTTACTTTACATTAATATCACGTAAAACTTGGCTACAAAGTATTGAACTAATCATTTGTCGCAACTTGCCGTTTAATGTACTTTTTTATCGAATGATATGTTTTTGTTTTGTAGGTACTGAAAAACCGATGTTGGCTAGTTAAGAATCAGCGCATGCATTCTGTTGGAATATATATCGATAAATTCGACTCTGCGTAATAAAACTATCAACGGTCCGTTTCTTTGTAATGGATTAATGTCGCTCAATAGAGGAAGAAACAGCGGAAGATCATTATCAAGCTTGAATAATTTATACTTGCTTTTTAAATCAGAGCTATGCCGTTAATAACAAATATAGCGATCTCCTCTTCGCCGCTATAGGACAAGTTAGAGAAGATCAGCCTATATTGGCTATACAACTTCAAGAGTTATTTCCTCTGGCAATTCTATCAAATACGAAATGTATTAGGAGAAATTGCGCTTGGCACCCTTTACACAAAAGCGGTTTAAATTGAACAACCGCCAAACTGAACAAGCTTGTTTCGCCTTTTACGTATTTTTTGGCAAAATTGTTTGAGGAAATATCTCCTGAAGCTTGATCACTATATTGGATGATCTTCTCAAACTTGTCCTATTGTGGCCAAATGAGAACCATCATCTTATTGTGATAGGGAAAATCACCCGCTTTAAGGTTCCTATTGTGGAATTTGGCCCAGTCTATGCTGCGTGATCCTTAAATTTGATCCCCGTTACTGTATGCATTTGATTGCATCATTTCTATATACTTTTACATTTCTGTTGTCTTGTTCGAACACTATGAAGTCAGCAGATGCATTCGCTTGATGAGACCTTTAAGGGCGAAACAAGCTTTTCGCAGATTGTTTCATACCGTTTTTGTGTAATGCATGATAGGTGCGATTTCTCCTAATATATTTTGTGTTAATAAGTAATAAGACCACCTGCATTAATGAATATTAAGGCATGATCCTGTGCATGTTTGTTTAGATCTTCAAAAGTATAAGCGTGTAAAATCGTTTTTCATCAGCTCATTTTATTTATAAGACGTGATGTTGCTACACCTATGTATGCTGGCAACTGTGCTTATTTAGAAATTAAGTTCTAACTTTTGTTCTACATGCACAAGCCAAATTACTTGGCTGGTGCCTTGATAAATTGATATCCTGCTGTGGTAAATAAGTCGCCATTTTTACTCTGTTGATGTTGGCTGTTGTGGCCTATAAATTGTTAGCCTCAATTAGTGATTCCCAACCTTTTTGCAGTCAAGGATCCCTTTTAAAGAAATTGTCATTTCTACGGACCCGTACTTAAATTTTCTTTGAAACTCTAGGATGTGAAGACCCTTTTTTGTTTGGAAATCAAGTCTTTTAAAAACTACTGGCGACCCGTTTTGGGCTTGCTCTTTACAGTTTGACAACCATGGTCTTAGTTAATTAAGTAACCATCACCAAATATAATCAAAAATTGAGCAAACCATCCAGAAATTGATTGTTTTTGGCTTCATCAAAATTCACTAGAACATTTGCAGACCCTGGTTGGGAATCACTGGTCAAAATAGAGGCAGCGCAAAAGTAATTTGTACCCGCTGGTAAAACAAAAGCTAGGATTTAATTTCAGTCTAATTCCTGGTGAACGACTTCATCAAATATTTTTCAGTTGTCTATATAGTCATAGTAGAGCTTGTGATCTTCAAGTTTTCGATGCATATTATCACGGATACGAAGACAATAAGTAGTAAAGCTATGCTTTATGTATTTCAGTTTACTGCATTTAGTGTGACACTGACGAGATGCAGTGGAATTAGTTTTCTTATTTTGCAGTGACGGAAAACAACAGACTTTTAATGGCTTATTTCGGCGATGAAAACCTTTCCTTTGTAAAGTTCAACCGCACAACCGTTAGCTTTGGAAAACCTGAGGATGGTTTCTATATTGCTACAAACTATCTCAGCTGGTAACTCTTTTCTGCTAATAGGGTGTTTGCATATAACTGTCCGTTATGTACTTTAGTTGTGTAAAAGTGAAAAATTGAAAGCCTCATTGTCCAGCTTTTTTTTGCTTCATTTCTTCACCAATGGCAGTCCACTTTGTTGGTGGATGAATACTGTTTGCTTGTACAACATTTTGAAAATGGTCTTCCATCACGTGATCATAATACTTCTATTTGATTGGTTTAATTGGAAACGGTAAACGTTCGCATGGCACTACCCATCATCTCATTAGCGTGAGATGTGATACATTGTTGTATTTTTGGCAAATACATTGTATGCCTAGTTTTTGCTTGATAGCTTACTTTTGATACTAGTGCATATTCTATAAGTACTAAATTGGTTAAATTACCTAAATTGGCTTGAACGCTCTTAGCTCGTGCCGTGTTACTGTGATGGTAGTCCACTGTCTAGCCTAGATAATGAAGTTTGTAACTGTTTTACAATTGTTTCAGGACTACTTTGATAGGATTTGGAAATGCGCCGGGCGATTCCTTTTCGCTCATGGTTATTGCAGTTCTGTTGGCTGGCGTTGTTTGTCCTTTGTTAGTCATTGTAGCCGGAGGAGTTTTTCTAGCTATTCGAAAGCGTCGTTCTAGGGAAGAAAAGGCCATCTTGAATTCACAATATCAGCCCATTGCATAAAAGGTTAAAACTTAACCCTTCTGTAAAAGCCAGTTGCTAATGTAAGTGATACCTGGGCACGTGCAGTTGCCATTTCTAGTTTATTCCACAATCAAACGACCAATCATTTTGTTTCCATGCATTTGTTAGCAGAAGTGTGCTAATGAGTGCACGAGGAGAACCACGCATTGAATAGTAGTTGTGTAAAGCTGCTGTTTAGTATTTGGCTTTATGCTTAAAGTGATGGCAATAACAAAGTTTCAGCACCACCACCTGCTTTGTGCATCCATGTGTAACTTTTCCGAAATACCTTCAGTCGCAATGCACATCCAACGTAAGACTTGGTTCTTTTTCCCAGTTCCGTTGCATTAAGGTGTACCTTTTATGCAGCATAGTAAATGATTTTGTATTCGCGCGGTAACTTTATCACTTGTTTAACCCACGGTCTTATTGTTTCAATTTTCTCCAAGAGCCCTCTAAGACATTTCAATTTTTTTATCAGATACGCTTTAAGCCCCAATGTCATGGCATTTAGATATTCAAGTTACAAAAAACTGTACTGTGTACAGTGCTGCAGAACCAGGTCCGTCGTTGGAAATTAATTTGGGGGAAGGATGTGAATTAATGATTGTAAATTTTCTGAAAAAATTTCGTGCATCTTGAAATTTCTGAATAAAACGCTTTTATCAACTTCTGGAGGAGGGGAAAGGCTAGATCCCAAGTCCTCCTTTCGATGCCGCCTTACGCAAACCAAACTGTAATTCATGGCATCGTCAATCCTGAAATTACGTAGAAATTGTTTGACAATGTGTTGTTGCTGCTGTTGGCTCCTTTTGAATGTTATTTGCGGCTGGAACCGTTTTCCAGTAGGCCTACGCGGTGCCAGTTTCTTCGAATATCGCCTCTTAGGGCACTTGGACAACATTAGTTTTCACGTTTTTGAGAAACAATTTGTGTATTCAAAAGTGGCTTTTTAAATTGATTTTAACCGATTTTAATTTCAGTTGTACTCTGACCCGTATTAATTTCGACACTCTGGTAAAATAAACATATATCTCTGTTTCTGTCGTCTCAACGGAGATTTTAACTTTGATTGCAGTTTTGTTTTTGTTTGCTGTGACTTTTTGATTTTTTCATCAACATGATTTTTTTGTAGTCTACTGATGCTCGTTTGTATGAACAGTGAAGAGCTCAGAGCAGTAAATCTCAACTTGTGAACTTATCGAACTCATCAGTAAAGCGAGCTCTGAATCTCTTGCATAAATACAATTGCGATAAGCAAGTTGGAAATCTCTGTTTACATTCGATTGCGTTCATAAGGAAAATAGATTGGCCATCAACCACAATTTTGTAAAATACAAATTTATTTTCCACAATTGATTGGTTGTGACACCTCGCAAGTCTTCTTTCGGTATCATGGCTGTTCCAGCCCTCGATGTACTATGATGCTTTTCCAGTTTGTTCTGTTTGTGGCAGCATCCCATAATTATCCAAGGATTTTGGTACAAATGTTTGAAATTGTTAATAAATGTGAAACCCTGGGCACCCCTTGCACGCTTTCCAGGGATTCTACCACTAAGCAAGATCTTCAAGCTCTCTCTTGCGTGTTGCATGACCGAGAAATTTGAGCTGTCTCGGAAGATTTTATTCGTCTGTTGGCAATTTCTCATCTCAAGCCGGAGATTTAGTGTCTTCCAATTCCTCCGTTGGGTCGTGAAATTCTCATGTTTGATCTTCTGCTTTCCTGTTTAGTTTTTATAAAATCTTTTCATTCCCAAGACGGAATACCCATTCCATTCTCCTGCTTACTAGCGACCTAGCTTCCCTTTTGTGCCAACGCTACGTTAGCGCATCATTCTAATTCGTCTAACCTGAAAACGTGACTTTAGAACCCATTTGCCACTGACGTAGCGTTTCCGCAACGCCCGATTCATGCCTTAATTTAGTAATTAGCCGACGCCGCCTGACATTAGCCTACCGGTCAGTTATGTTTGGTTAGTAATATCGGTTCAACCAAATGATAGTTTTTAAGAGCATAAGCGATAAGTTGGTACTATTCGGGACATCGCCCCTAGTCCGAATGGTGGTAAGAGCAGTTTGAATTTAGAGAGATCTTGGAAACTATTATTTTACGAACTCTTCGTTCCTCACCTACGTGTATAAGAACAATGCAAAGTTGGTAATGGCTTTTGTTTTACAATTACATCATCCTCATTTGGTTCCCACAGAGTAAGGATCCGTGTTCTTCCTTCTGGGGCCCGGTAGGTCTTTCCCGCAAGCAGGGGCCGGACCGTTTTTGCAGCCGAGTCTCCATCGTGTGTGATCTTGGGCATCCATTCTCTGTAGTCCTCTGGCTGTCATATCTCCCTCCACCATCTCTTCTTTGGTCTACAGAAATCAGTTATTTGGTGGTATGCATATTTCAAGAATTTTGCAGTGCCCGCATGAAAATAAACAGTAAAGAAACAAGAAAATCATCAGCATAAATAATATTCTTGTCTGATATTTCTATTGCTTCTTATGCAGCACGCTTCCGAGGGAATTGCTAACGGTGAATGTATTGTGTTGTCCTACCTACAGCACAAAATAAAAGCGACACGGTCAAACATTTGATATTGAGCCAAGTGGCAATGCAGGTCCAGTCAGTAAAAAAGCAATATTTAATTTTATGCCAAAGTGTAGCTCTCCCACTGAATTAATAAGGCATTTAAGGTTGAGACACTCAAAATTAATTACTTCTCACAAAAGCAAACACTAAACGGAGAAAAGGAAATAATTTACTTTTAATATTAAGCAAGGAGTAAAATAAAATCACTCCATCATACCTTTTGATGGAAGCTGGTGTCATTTACAAACAGCCTATTATTTCATCTCTAAGAAAGATTTCAACCGTGTTTGTACTGTCAGTATTTTTTGGAAAAATATCGAAAATAACTTTCACCATCAACCGTCAATTATGACGTCATTCTAAACGGCATAGAAATAAAATTTTTGAAATTTGGCGAGTCGCGTGATGATTTTTTTGAGCACAAAAGCGTTTCCTCCGTCAACAGATGCCAATTCAAAAAAATTTTCCATTGTGATGTCGTCGTAACATTACAAACCCTTTTATGAAACTCATCATGGGGGAGGCGATCAATCTTACCTAGTCTTATTTGTGCCTTGCGCAAGTAGGGGAGAATAAAAAGCAATTCCCCAAACGGTATGACAGTACGTTCAAAAACTTGATCCCGAAGAAAAAAAATGTGATTATGTATGTTTGGACACAAACATCAAAGTTCTTACTTTCAAAACGTTGATCTACATAAATGATATTGGTGCTAGTTCCAAGACCAAAATTGGCAAAATTCTCACTTTTGAAAACTTTTCGTTCTGAATGTCCTGCCCTCACCCAAAATAAGACAGTGCTCATTTATGTTATAACATTACTTGATAATATGGTTAAATTTACTTAAAGCTCCGCCCACTACCCCCCTTTCACAAAAAAAGAAATTGTTTCTAAATATCTCATTGATTGCAACCACTATGCTCTTGTAAGTAACTAACGTTTTGTAGTCATGCGGAGACCAGGGCGTGGTCAGTAAGACAAAGATACATATTAGCATTGTGGTGTTCCTTGCTACGTGTTGCTTGCCCTGTTTTCAGCACTGGCTTAATTGGGAACTGGACTTGCTCTCAATTGAAACAGCCAACAATTTCAAAGAGTTTCGTTCATTTGTTTAAGAAGTGCGTGGAAGCATAATTCAAAAGTTGTGCGAGAGTATGGAGTATCAAAGTGATAGGCTTGAATTTCGAGAATAACTTATTAAATGTAGGGCCTACTATTTTCAGCGTTTTCGTAGTTGTTTGCCTATTTGTACGACCGAAAGCTTTGGCTGCGTCCATGTTGCTTGGTCCCGACATAAACGCAGCAAGAAATACATGTAGAGGAAATTAATTCAAAGCGAAGCACCCACAGTTAAGTCATTGTAATAGCGCGGCCCCATCAGTGTTGTCGAGGTTGAGAATATCAGTTAAGCCGGCCGTTCTCGCAACTATCGGTTAATGCAAAGTTATGAGAACACTAAGAAAAAGTAAAGTTTTTTTTTTAAATAGCCAATTGTCTTTCCAAAACCAAAAGTACCGTGTTTTCGATAAAAATCTAGTTGAAAAGCATTGAGGGGATTGCACGTACCCGCCATATTTCTCCCAAACATTTAGAAGTCTCTAGCAACGTCTTATTTGCCCCGTTTGCAGCAAGTACTTAGGGAGTGAACTTGCTCACAACTGAAAAAGCCAATAATTTCAAAAACTTACCCGTTCATTTCATCACCTGCACCAAAGCATAAGTGCAAAGCCGTGTGGGAGGAAAGGCGCCAAAGTGATTACTCTATGATTTCCGAAATCAGCTATTAGATATTTGGCTTACTACTTACGACTTTTCGTCATAATTACCTATTTGCATCACTTAAAATATCTGGCTGCCCGCATATTGCTAGGTTCTGGCATAAGGGGCGTGCAATTAAGCACGTTTGTTAGGGGGTGCGCAAACTAACCCGGACTAGTGTTATTCAAAGTAAATAACACGTGATACATGCCAGAATTTACGAAGTAATTGTAATAAATTTTAAAAAACCGGTATTATTTGAAGTGAAAAACACGTGATATAGACGAAAATTCAAGTGACAATCTTGGTAATAACTTTAATAAATCATGTTATTTCAAGAACCCAACACGTGATACATCCAAAAATTCACGAAATAAACTTGGGGAAAAACTTGTGTTATTTATTAAAAATTCGTGATACGTCAAGTGTGATTGGGGTCTAAATAAATCCTTATTGAAAGATAGTTTTGATTCAATAATTTTGAATTAGCAAGTACTTTCATAGCGTGTTTGTTTAAATCAGTGTTTCTTATCCGCCGGACCGCGTTAAGTTTAAATTTTCTACGTTTGGTATGTAGGAAAATGTGCCTGATGTCTATATAAATTCCAATAGGTGATCACATAAAAAAACTCGCGTGCGTTCACGTTTTGCAAAAAAAACACCTGTGATTTTACAGTGTGTTTTACATGTAAACCTTGTAAAATAAGTATATGAATTTCACATAGTATCCTACTCTAGTGAATTTGTTTTTAGGGCTATTTGCATTACGTCTACTAAGGCCCTCTTCCGAAATCGTTCCCCAAATATTCTTCCAATTACCTTCGCTCTTTTTTCCAGGAGTTTAGGATCTTTGTAATTTCCGCATGATCTCGGATCATCTTTCCCGTTATTAACACGTTGAGTGCCGCGTGACCCACCGGTGGGTCACAGTGCATTATTTTTCATACACAATTTGTTACCTCAGCGCTTCAAGACAGGAATCTGTAGTTTGGTCTGTGGCACCTCAGTTACAACAAAATTCTTCACACACATTTATAAATAACAATTTTAATCCAACATTGAGAAAGATTGCAACATTACACAGTTGGTGTGTCATCAAGTTTTTCAGTCACTGATGTAATAGTCAATGCTACTATAGATAAATGTTTCAGCACAGTTTACATTTAATGGTGCTTTGCAAAACAGTCCATGCAGAATGCAGGTTGACCTTGGCAATCTTTGCAATAGGTTGACACTTTTTTAGCTTTTTTTCCAGCTTCTTCTCGCGTGCCATTCTTTTTTATTTCAGAACAGCAACCAGAACGTCTTTTTCTTTTTAGGCGATTCTTGCAATCCCTTTCTGAGTATTTTTGTAGGTGATGATGAGGAAGAGTTGATACTGTTGAAGAACGGCTAGAACGTGTTGCTTGAGTAACATTTTTGTCTTGGAGGTGCTTCATTTCTGCCAGAGAATAAATGAGATCATGTCTCAACTTGGCGATTTGTGTTTTTTGGTTACCTCGTATTTCATTGTAAATAATCAAAGCATTTACCACTGCCGTGTTCAGCAAAAATTCGAAGCCAATTTTATGATACCACCTGACTGTTTTTCGAAGCGGTGTGAAGTAGCTTGCCATTTGATCGGAGATGTCAATCCCCTACTTTCCTTTATCATAACACATAATAATTTCTGGTTTCATGACTTTTTCATTACATCTGTTCTTTCTTCCTGTATCGACCATCTTCAGATCATGTTTGATCGAAAGCATTAGCACTTCACGCTTGCTTCTCCATTTTGCGACTACTGTACCATCTTCATTCTCGCGTCCTACAACTTCCTCTTTTTTCAAATGAGCATCAACTGCAGCTTTCGGATTGCTTGCTCTGTTTCTCCGAAGAGTACCAACGAGATGTGTTTGGTTTTCCAGCAGCATTTTTGCCAAAGCCACTGATGTATAGTAATTATCAGTGGTAACTGTTCTTCCCGTTTTCAAGTACTGTTCAGCTAAATCCAAAACAATTTGGGTACTATGGGTGGCAGTTGCAGTAGGTTAACCTCTCGACGCATAACCATCTTTTCCAGCATAAACATGGCTCGTGTAAGTGTATCCTTCTGGATCACAAAGTTTGTAGATTTTAACACCATACTTATGCGCTTTACCGGGAGTATATTGTCGGAAGATCAAACGACTCCTCCATGGCACCATTGTTTCATCAATTGCAATAGTTTCACCAGGCCTCTTGCATTTTGTAAAGTTCTTTTCCAAAATTTCAAGTAACTTTCTAACTTTGGATAATCGATCATCAACAGCTTCTCCTTGGTTGTCCGCATAATGAACAAATCTGAGCAGTAGTTGAAACCTATTTCTACTCATTATTTCAGGAACAAAATTGTTCTTGTAAAAGGGATCTTTGCTCCAATACGAATAAATGGTTGGTTGTTTTACAATACCCATGTAGAGTACAATAGCTAAAAATTTTTTTGTTTCTGCTTTATCAGTGTTTTTCCATTTTTTCAAGCGAGAGCTTCTTGTAATTGGCCGAATCATCAGGGTCTGCTGCGCATTCAAATTAGTTTGTTCCACAATTAGATTGTAAACATCATCGGTTACCATCATTGAATATACGTCGATAGGTTCCATTGTCGCTGCTGACATCCCACTAAATCCGTAGATGCCACTGCCATCGGTAAACACAAACTGTTTCTGATAACTACCGTTAACAGTAGACCATAGGGGCTTATCATTAAAGACGCTGCTTCCTTGATCATCATCATCTGCGTTTGCAGGAGATGTTTCAACAAAATCCGATTCAAACAAATCGCTGGAAGACAACTCGGAAGGACAGTGAGAATCCAATTCTTCACATGATATAACTTCATATTCTTCTTCAGATTCACTGCTAAAAGGCTCAGCAGAATTTTGAGGATTACGTGACCCATAAAAATTCCTTGCATTCATCACTAGTACCTACTTTCAGTATTGTACAAATGTATAATAGAATAGATACAATGTATAATGAATACATACATGTTACCTGTGTAATCAAAAATTTAATTAATAAACGTGACCCACCGGTGGGTCACGTGGCACATGAACAATTATCTTTTTATTGTGTGCCACGTGACCCACCGGTGGTCACACAACGTGAAGAAAAAAACAAGGTCGTTTCAAGGTTAGTATAAAGCAACAATAACATCTGAATCAAAATTTCTAAAAAAAAACTACTCCAAATGCAATGGCACCATAGTACAGGGCACAAAAAAAAACAAAATTGCATCTTGGCACTCAACGTGTTAAGTGATACCAGTTCACTTTTTCTCGAATTGTTTGGCATTCTCAGAACCTCCAGCAATCCGTTGTTGTTATCCGACCCCTTCTGAGGGATGGGGTCATGGTGGAACACCATCGAGCTCCGGAAGCCGGGCAACTCCCTAGGGTCTGGACCAGAGATCGTAGATAGACGGAGAGTCGCCAAAGAGTGAGCGGCGCAAAGAGTCTATAGCTGGACAGTGCAGAATGAGATAAGAGGTTCCTGGGACGAGTGTCCACAGGCGCTGCAGGAAGGATTCTCGATTCTGCCAATCCTAGAGAGATAAGAACCTAAAAGAAGGCTGTGTCCGTTGCAGCGTAGACGAGGGAGAACACAGCGAGCATGACGAGGGAGCACTAATTTCTCGATGGAAATCGAGGGAACCTGCGCGTCGAAAAATTTCGACGAGACAGTACGCCTCTAGTCCGAGAAAAGACAAGAGTGGATGCGAGAGATAAGAGAAAAGAGACTACAAGGAATTGCAGAGGGCGCAAGTAGCGCTCCCCGTCTGGCCAGCTCATCAGCCGCATCGTTCTTCGGGAAAAACGAGTGTCCGGGAACCCATTGTAGTCTGATAGAACAGGAGAGAGAAGACAGTTCCTGCCACATCTGCCACAGAGTTTTAGGAAAAAGGAAAGGCGGAGGAGAGGACAGAGTGGCAGAGACAGAACGAGAGTCAGACAGGAGGAGGACAGAAGAGGCGTGGCAGGCTTGTTGGTGCTGCCGAGATCAGCAAAGAGCGTGCAGAATGGCGCAGGCTTCAGAGGAAAAACTTGAGCAAACTGGGTCTGCTGAAAAGGAAAGAATGGTCTCAGTACCACAAAGAGAGCAGTTGGCAAGTACGCCAGAGTCGCCTTTGCCAAAAGGAAAGGGAACAGAGCCGTCTGTCCAAAGCACCAAATTTTATGGTGGGAGAGAGTCAAGGTGAGCGAGAGCCGCACCTTGGCTAGAGAAAGGGAGATCAGGGCGAGAGCATAGATAGGAAAGAGTGGACTCCAAAATGAAGGAAGGCAGATTCCAAGGAGGTGAAGGAAGGAAAACAAAGAGAGCTTCTCTAGGAGAAGTAGAGAGAACCATGAGCGGGTGAGTGGACGCAAAAGCTCTCCAGGACGATCTGTAGAGTCTTGGTTTCACTCCTAGTCTGGCCAAACCTGAAATGGGAAAGGAGGTTGAGAGACGAAAAGCTCGCTCATACGATGAAAGAGCGAAATGAGTCAGAGTGACTCGTAGGGGAGGTAAAGAAGCCTCGGGGGGAAGAAATGGAATAGGGGAGGACGAGAGACAGCCGGTGATGGCACGACTGGCCGCACGGTGGAGGCGTTCCAATTTGGTGATATTGGTAACGCTTAAGAAAGGAAACCACCTGGGTGAAGCGTAAGTGAGAAGGGGCCGAAGAAAAGATTTATACAGAACAGGAAAGAACTCCTTAGAGGGTCCCCATGAAGAAGCAGAAATACAGCGTAAGACCTTGAGTCGTGGAAAGAATTTGGCCTTCAGCGAAGATACATGTTTAGAAAAGAAAAAGTGCAGTCGAAGGTGACCCCAAGAAAAGTTGGAGTTGGATTAAAATGGAGTGGGGAGTTGATTACACCAATCATTTACCGTCTCCACGTGGTGGTGCGGTCCCCGACCCTGTTTGCGTCGGGTTGAAATTGCTGTTGGCCTTCCCGAGAGTCCAAGTTACCCAAGGCACTCCTCGTGCTATATCGCTGTAATTTGTTGTTGTGACGACAGGTTATTGTCGAGAGTTGTAATATGTGGTCATACGGTTTAGATTTGAGAAGCATTAAGTTAACTGTAGTAAAAGTGGTTATAAGTAGTGAAGGAACTTGTAATAACTGTCTATTTGTTGAAGTGTTTAATTATTTTTTGAAGTGTAGTAACGAAATACTTGATTTTCTTACAAGCAATTTGTAATTTCTAAATTTATGTTTGTGAGGTTCCATGACAAACGCAGAAGTACATCAGAGGTTCTGCGATAACAAAAGGGTAGAAGAGTACTGTTATACATTCAACACGAGTTCTAATGTCTAAGAAAAACCAAAAGCAAAATAGTTCGGAACAATAAGTTTGAGCAAAGTAAATAAAGTAATAGCAATATATGCATAGGTTTTTGTCTCCTCAGAATGATGAAGTGTAGGAAAAGGCAGGCTACAGACCCACAAAATTTTAAACAATTGTCAACTGTCGTTTTCTCGTTTTTTGTGGAACGCCATTGTGGAAGCGGAGGCAATAGGTGTGGAAGCGGAAGCGGTTGAAGAAATAGCCGCTTTCACATCCCTGATTGTAGCATATCAATTTTTCACCATCTTTTTTAAAAAAAACGTGTTTCCAATAATCATATCGATATACACAGCAAATTCAAGAACCTTTTATCATCTCGATTTCTTTTTCCCCATCCATTACGACCACAAAGTTCAACATAACCATGCGCAGAACTTCCTATATATTTATTGAAGTCTCTCATGCATACCGGGTTGCGCTATGTAACACACTAGTCATTAGCCGTGCGGTGTGCTAGTTGTCGGAATCGGTAGCTATTCTCAGCGTGGAATAGGCGAAGTGGTTGAACTCGTGGCGGCGGTGCATTATATAAGCCGCGGTGCAGCCATTTGGGACCAACGAAATCAGTTAAGCGCCCTTTTAACGTTATGTGTACATTGTATTCTTAAACGCCAGCGTTAATGCAACGCGTCTATGGGATTCGAACCTGCGTCTTTCGAATTGGTTTCCTCGTTCGTCGAGTTTCGCTGCCATGCACCACGTGCTGCCAGCCATGCCTTCAAAGCACCGCATTTAGCGTGTAACCTTTGGAAGACCTTTTTGTGCCTAATCACTGCTTGTGCGATCAGCTTCACATAAGGATATCAGTTTTAGTCCATAGTTGAGCGGCTAGCAGTACGTCAAATCGAACCTCGTTCAAAAGTAAACGGTACGTAAGTCTTGTGCTTTGTGTTAGTTTGTTTTTATAAAAGTCAACGTTAATGCTATTGGGGGGGGGGGGGATCTCTTGGCCCTTGGCAAACCCTGATGATGAGTCCAAAAGGACGAAACGCGTCCAGGGATGGCTTTATAAATTTGAAAATATCTCTCAATAGCATTGCTCCCTTTGGAAGCCTCGCGCCTTGAGCACTCGCTTTGTTGTTTTGTTTCTCGTTTATATGACGCTCTCTATCGATCGTAACCACTTGGAACTAGCAATATTTATTGAAATCTCTATGATTATGCATTTTCCATCTTTGGCCATTACTACAGCATTGCTGAATCCACTACCCTTTGGACTCATCTTCATCCAAGTGACTTTATCAGCCCTAGTTATTCTAGGAGTTTAGGTTTGACGCAACAGGGGAGCTTTATATTCCATTTACAGCGTATGTGTTTTCAGCACACATATATCCAAACAGTCCAATATTCAAACAACAATTTAGGAAAAAGGTCATGTAATCCTATAATTGGTCTAATGTTTTAAAGAAGATCAAAACAACAACTTGTTGAATCACCACACATATATTTGTGACTCTATTGTAAATAGCTTGATACCGCATTTGGGTGTACAGAAATTTATGGAGAGCGGCTCATTTCACTTCTCTTCCAAATTTACCTTGTCTGTGAGCCACACTCTACATTTTTCTAAACCTCTATCAGCGATTGTCAGTTCAATTGCAAATTAATATTACCAATAATACTGCAAAGTCAATCTGATACTGATGTAAAATTATTTATTTTTTGGATTATAGGCACAAATCTAACTTCAGTCAAAAATCACAGCAATCTACGGTCTACAAAATTACAGTTTGCCCACCTGTAATTTTGATGGTTAACAAACGCATTTAGCGTGGATTACAGGCCTGCCCTTGCATTCAACGTAACAAATAACTCTGCTATTTGTTGTTTCAAAACTAGTAATTCTGAATTGTGTAGAGCCATGAAGTTTCTGATATCGTAGCAAATTCGCCGCGCACAACTTAATAATTGCTTCGAAATGGCGGCAGTAGTATAGAATGGCCCATTTGGCGCGGATTGCGGAGGTTCTGGCGGGGGTGTTTTTAAGCCTAACCCTAACCTAGCCCTAGCCTTAACCCTAATCCTATGCAAGGGAGCTAGCCTTAGTTTTGAGCCTATTCAAAGGAGCTAGCCCTAGGTCTGAGAGAACTAATCCAGCTAGTTCTAAGCCTTTACAAGGAAGATAATCCTACGTGAGGGAGCTAATTCTATTCCAACGCAAAGAGCTAATCATACGTTAGGAAAATAACTCTAGTTTTATATGAAAAAACTAACCCTAGGTCTGAAAGAGTAATCTGAGGGAGTTAGTTTTAACACGGTGTCGATGTCATGTAAAATATTTCAAAAAGTTGTGCAATTCTTATGATTTGACTTGTTATTACATATTGGTTTTTAGGGCGTGATTCTGTATTTCAGTGATTCATAACGTAATCGATTCTGTTTTTAACAAGACCGTGGGAATGTAGTTGCATCTCTCTTGCGCAATCCGTTACGACGTAAGCTTTTAACTAGACCGTGGGAATATGATTGCATGCTTAGTGCGCAAACCGTCATCACGTGATCTCTTTTAAGCCAGACTCTAATTGCATCCCTATTCCACACATCAAACATGATTCTGTCTGTCTGTTGAGTGTAGAAATCTTTGAATTAGGTACCTGTATCTGCATTTTATGTAGGGTGCTCAATTTCTTTTTTACTTTTTTTAGATACTTTTTTTATTGAAATGGGGAAGTAAGAGGAAATAATTTCCAGAAGGAAAAAATGCAAAATATTTTTGGAAGCACTGTTTAGATGTTAATTTTCAAAACATTTAAAATTTGAAGAAGCGTTTGAGGAGTGCAGATGATGTATTTTGTTAGTTGTACTGGCTATAATCATCAAATGATTATGTTATTATTGGAAGTATGGTGTAGATTAAGGAAAAGGTGAAGAGTCACCGGAGAGTACTAGTTAAGTTTGTTATACGTTAATGCTGGTTTTTGTTTTAGGGTTGATTGCTAGAGTTTATTATGCTGTGCATGTTTATACTGGTATGCTAACGTACAAATATTTTGAGAGGCCTTGGTAACGTTCCGTTACATATAGGGTCCCGTGTAACATATAGGGTCCCGACCATTGGTAACTTCATGTTGCATATAGGGTCCCGACTCTTGGTAACTTCATGTTACATATAGGGTCCCGACCATTGGTAACTTCATGTTGCATATAGGGTCCCAACTGTTGGTAACTTCATGTTGCATATAGGGTCCCGACCATTGGTAACCTCATGTTGCATATAGGGTCCCGACCATTGATAACCTCATGTTGCATATAGGGTCCCGACCATTGGTAACTTCATGTTGCATATAGGGTCCCGACCATTGGTAACTTCATGTTGCATATAGGGTCCCGACCATTGGTAACTTCATGTTACATATAGGGTCCCGACCATTGGTAACTTCATGTTGCATATAGGGTCCCGACCATTGGTAACTTCATGTGACATATAGGGTCCCGACCATTGGTAACTTCATGTTGCATATAGGGTCCCGACCATTGGTAACTTCATGTGACATATAGGGTCCCGACCATTGGTAACCTCATGTTGCATATAGGGTCCCGACCATTGGTAACCTCATGTTGCATATAGGGTCCCGACCATTGGTAACCTCATGTTGCATATAGGGTCCCGACCATTGGTAACTTCATGTGACATATAGGGTCCCGACCATTGGTAACTTCATGTTGCATATAGGGTCCCGACCATTGGTAACTTCATGTTGCATATAGGGTCCCGACCATTGGTAACTTCATGTGACATATAGGGTCCCGACCATTGGTAACTTCATGTTGCATATAGGGTCCCGACCATTGGTAACTTCATGTTACATATAGGGTCCCGACCATTGGTAACCTCATGTTGCATATAGGGTCCCGACCATTGGTAACTTCATGTTGCATATAGGGTCCCGACCATTGGTAACTTCATGTTGCATATAGGGTCCCGACTCATGGTAACTTCATGTGACATATAGGGTCCCGACCATTGGTAACTTCATGTTGCATATAGGGTCCCGACCATTGGTAACTTCATGTTACATATAGGGTCCCGACCATTGGTAACTTCATGTTGCAAATGGGGTCCCGACCATTGGTAACTTCATGTTGCATATAGGGTCCCGACCATTGGTAACCTCATGTTACATATAGGTTCCCGACCATTGGTAACTTCATGTTGCATATAGGGTCCCGACCATTCGTAACTTCATGTTGCATATAGGGTCCCGACCATTGGTAACCTCATGTGACATATAGGGTCCCGACCATTGGTAACTTCATGTTGCATATAGGGTCCCGACCATTGGTAACTTCATGTTGCATATAGGGTCCCGACCATTGGTAACTTCATGTTGCATATAGGGTCCCGACCATTGGTAACCTCATGTTGCATATAGGGTCCCGACCATTGGTAACTTCATGTGACATATAGGGTCCCAACCATTGGTAACTTCATGTTACATATAGGGTCCCGACCATTGGTAACTTCATGTTGCATATAGGGTCCCGACCATTGGTAACTTCATGTGACATATAGGGTCCCGACCATTGGTAACTTCATGTTGCATATAGGGTCCCGACCATTGGTAACCTCATGTTACATATAGGGTCCCAACCATTGGTAACCTCATGTTGCATATAGGGTCCCGACCATTGGTAACTTCATGTTGCATATAGGGTCCCGACCATTGGTAACTTCATGTTGCATATAGGGTCCCGACTCATGGTAACTTCATGTGACATATAGGGTCCCGACCATTGGTAACTTCATGTTGCATATAGGGTCCCGACCATTGGTAACTTCATGTTACATATAGGGTCCCGACCATTGGTAACTTCATGTTGCAAATGGGGTCCCGACCATTGGTAACTTCATGTTACATATAGGTTCCCGACCATTGGTAACTTCATGTTGCATATAGGGTCCCGACCATTGGTAACTTCATGTTGCATATAGGGTCCCGACCATTGGTAACTTCATGTGACATATAGGGTCCCGACCATTGGTAACTTCATGTTGCATATAGGGTCCCGACCATTGGTAACTTCATGTTGCATATAGGGTCCCGACCATTGGTAACTTCATGTTGCATATAGGGTCCCGACCATTGGTAACCTCATGTTGCATATAGGGTCCCGACCATTGGTAACTTCATGTGACATATAGGGTCCCAACCATTGGTAACTTCATGTTACATATAGGGTCCCGACCATTGGTAACTTCATGTTGCATATAGGGTCCCAACCATTGGTAACTTCATGTGACATATAGGGTCCCGACCATTGGTAACTTCATGTTGCATATAGGGTCCCGACCATTGGTAACTTCATGTTACATATAGGGTCCCGACCATTGGTAACTTCATGTTGCATATAGGGTCCCGACCATTGGTAACTTCATGTTGCATATAGGGTCCCGACCATTGGTAACCTCATGTTGCATATAGGGTCCCGACTCATGGTAACTTCATGTTACATATAGGGTCCCGACCATTGGTAACTTCATGTTGCATATAGGGTCCCGACCATTGGTAACTTCATGTTGCATATAGGGTCCCGACCATAGGTAACTTCATGTTGCAAATGGGGTCCCGACCATTGGTAACTTCATGTTACATATAGGGTCCCGACCATTGGTAACCTCATGTTACATATAGGGTCCCGACCATTGGTAACTTCATGTTGCATATAGGGTCCCGACCATTGGTAACTTCATGTTGCATATAGGGTCCCGACCATTGGTAACTACATGTTACATATAGGGTCCCGACCATTGGTAACTTCATGTTGCATATAGGGTCCCGACCATTGGTAACTTCATGTTACATATAGGGTCCCGACCATTGGTAACTTCATGTTACATATAGGGTCCCGACCATTGGTAACTTCATGTTACATATAGGGTCCCGACCATTGGTAATTTCATGTTGGAAATAGGATCCCGACCATAGGTAATTCTATGTGACATATAGGGTCCCGACTTGGGGCAGTTCGTCTAAGGGGGCTGCAGGACTGCAGCCCCCCCCCCCCGGTTTTTGGTTCTCTGTGGTAGATTTGGTTTTGTATTCAGATGTTTTTATCTGGGGATGCAGATTTTAGAAATTTTTTATTTAAGTCTATTTTTTCATTTCGGCAACACGATTGAAGACTGCGAAATTGCAGTCTCGACGGTCTTAAGGTGTTACAATAAAAATAACCGCAACCTGACCTCATGTACAGATAAAGTTCCGCTTCACATTTTTTTGTTTGTTTTTGAGAGAAATAGCAGCAGTGGCGGCCGAAATTTTTGCAGTCCCTGTTTATGACATTGCTCCTTGCTAATGTTTTGGGTAAATGTGTGGAGAAGTTGGACAAACTGCCGAAAGCGGCGTAGAGCAGAATTTTAGTTGTAGGCGTGCTATAGCAAAATGAGTCACTGGCTAGTTTTATGGTTTGTTGTAAAGCTTAGATAATTGCTAGTATGAAATGAAAAAGTAGCAAGTAAAATAGACTTAGCCTTTGAGACTATAAACGATGATGCAAAATTGGAGTTTTAGTCTTAGAAGTGAGGTTAAGTCTCGTGCAGTTTAAGCCCCTATGCATTATATCAGTTATTATCGGGTTGTTGGTTAGGATATTGAAAATAGTACTGATACTGACTAATTCAAACCCAAACCTAACCCTATTTAACGCCAAACCTTAACATCTACTTTAAGCCCCAATATAAAGTTTACACATCCAAGAGGGCTATTATTGCATGAGACCCAAATGAATTATTTTTTAATGGTAGAAAAAGCCCCAAATTTCAGTTTCGGCCTATATACAAACTAAAAAATAACTGTTGCTTATATGAAATGATGGTAAGAAAAAAACTCTAAGAAATTCAAAGGATAAAATACATGCTTAAGCCTGTGTTTACAACTTCACACAAATGTTCATGATAGCATCAGGAAAAAGATCTTCACATAACTGTATTACCAAATCTGTCAGACTGCAGGGGGAATGTGAACGGGCAGAATAATACATGTGCCTATTCAGCCAGGTCAGTGTAAACTGAAAAGGCTGCCAGTGAACTTGAAATAGCAATCTCAAACTTCAACCAATTCCATTATTACATAGATATGGCATGCTGAGCTGGTTTGTCAATCAAACCGAATATCAAGGTCACCTTAATGACTAATGAAATAACTTTTATGCTGAGCACTAGCTACCAGAAACTCTTTTCTATAATCTCAAAATCATTAAGTCTAATTTTCTCAGTTATTTTAAGGTATGCAAATATACTTCATCCATTTCCTCATATTTCATTCTGGTCTAGCTTTGAATATGAAAACTAGAAAGTGGATCCTTTTTAATTCTAACTATCATTTCCTCCAACCTGAAATCCAATCCTAACTCTAATGCTAACTAACTCCAAATCTAAGTTAATGTTTAAGACTGGGAATGTCATCAGCAATGTTGCAGAAAGAACAAACATTCACTATTTTGTTGTTTGGCACTAAAGACAGTTAAAATTAGGTTGTGTAAGACTATAATTTACACTTAGGGTAGCCTATAGCTAAGATAGGTGCTACCTGGCATTCTGTTGAATGTAGTTTCCATTTTGCAGTTTTATAGTCTAAAGACAGCTCACTAACTGTAACATGACTGATTGCAGTCAAGACTACATTTATCCTATATTTATTGTTTCTTACTTAATCAGATATGGTTGATATGTTTGCAAATTATTGTACTTTTTCAGGTATAGTAGATATTAAGCAATCAAGTTCCTATTTGTTAATGATGTCTATAATTAATTTTGGAAAATATCTTCAAAATGTAAAATTCAATCAATTAACTTTGCAAGAAAAACTAGCTGTCAAACAAGTTGGAAGGCCTACACCAAATTTTCAAATTTCACAAAGTGCAAACCGCGGAGACAAACAATATACCAGACAATTCAATGTAAATGTTTATCAGCACTGTGGTTGTGAACACTCAAAATGCATTATTTTTTTTTCCAAATCTTTTGTTTGGATATGACAATAGTGACACTGCATGGACTAACACAGAACAAACTGATTTCAAGAAATTACCAGTAGAAATCAGAAAATAGCAGCATCTGAAAAGCATATTAACTGTACGATTGCTCAATCACATCTTGGACCAGCCAATATTGTTGTAGCTTTGAACACAGAACACGAATTATCCATAGCCTGTCATAATGAGACAGTTGGAAAAAACCGTAAAGTTTTATCAAAAATTATTGACTGCATTAAATTCTGTGGTGAATTTGAGCTGCCGCTAAGGGGTCACGATGAACATGTGGATTCGACTAATCCTAAAGTTTTTTGGGATTTGCTTGACTTAACATCAAACTTAGACTCAAGCTTTAAATCACATTTTGAGACAGCAACACTTTTTAAAGGTACATCAACAACAATACAAAATGAAATCTTTGAATCAATTTTGGAAAATTGTAAACAAATTAAACTGAAATAAGTAAATCTAACTATCTGGCAGTTATGTGTGACGAAACAACTGACATATTTTACTAAAGTCAAATGGTAATTGTATTTAGGTATGAAAAAAATGGTGAGCCAGTTGAAAGGTTTGGGGTTTTTTTTGCCAAGATTGCCTGACAGCCCAGGCAATGGCTAGCATCTTGCTCAAGAAACTTCAAATTATGATTGGACATGCTCTGCATAAGCTTATTGCCCAAGCCTATGATGGAGCTGCTGTGTTGAGTGGAGTGTGAAATGGAGTTCAAGCATTAATTAAAGATTTTACCCTAGTGCCTACTTCATTCATTGTTATGCGCATCAGTTAAATTCAATTTTACAAAAATCAACCTCTGTTAGTACCAAAGTAAGAATATGTTCTCACAGTTTATCTGGTATTCCAGCATTTACTTGTAATGTGCACTTTTACAGCATATTTAGTTGTATAAGTATGCTGAATAGTAATAAACCTAAATTATTCTGTAGCCTAGATGACAAGGTAGACTTCTATACCGTTTGTCATGTGTTGGATTAGATATTGATGGATGTAATCACCTGTCGTTTGAAATATTTTGTCAATAATGTTTGCCGTTCTGTTAGATTGACCTATTTCATGCAATTTTGTGAACTTCACTTTTCTTTATACAATTTTTTGGGCTATTGTTCTTGGCTGCTGTATCAAGTAGGCCAAGTATAATTAAAAACTTACGGTACTGGTAGAAATAATCTAATAATGGCTGATGAGCCTACGAGTATGTAATTGGTATGGAGTTATTTTTAGCAGAGGAATAGATGATATTTAGATGATACTTCCCTTAAGGCTGATTTTTCGGCCAAGTGGCACACCATACTAAGTTTAGATTAGCCAACTTAAAGGCCTGATCTCAACCAAATCGCTTTTGATGAAATTTATTTGCTTCTGAGTAACTAACTGTCATTAATTCATTCGAATGTTTAATTGATTTCTTGTTAGTTTTCAAAATAACCTCTAAAGTTGGTGTTTGCCCGATACCTTTCCAGCATAAATTACAGCTCTTGGTCAGTCACTTTTTTCGCGCCAAATGTGTGATATCATATGCAGTCTTCGTATTAGCCTACCCCTGCATCAAATCTGCAGTGTAAGTAAAGAAATTATTTTTGCAATCAGCCAAACAGTATATTTTGAAGACAATGTTGTGTATATTAGCCTATGTAAGGAACTGTTGAATAAATTTTATGCATGGAATGATGGATGGTTTAAAGAAGTGTGATATTCAGTCGCTGTTTCAGCAGTGCCCCGAGACGAAATGCAAATGCTGCCAAAAAAAACACTTTCATTGTAAATATTGTAATTTCATACATGTTAAATGTTCTCGTCTGAAACGTCATATCTTGCAGTCTCATATTAGTCGCGCTGTCACTTTTGATGATCAAACGTGTTTTCCTTGCAAACTATCTCATTCTGCATTACATATTAATACTAAGCGAATTCATTATCACTGTCCAAAATGCGAAGAGACCATTGCTACCAGAAAGCGTTTTCTTTCTCATCTTCATAAACATCGAATTTTTAAAAACGATCAAGCACAAAATAAAACTCCTGATGATAAAAATATGACCGAAGTGAAATTAAACTTACCTGGTGACGAAGATGAAGACAGTTTTAGTGGTAGAGCACAAACAAAAAAACCTGCTGCTCATTCGGTTAATTGTTCAGTCTGTAATCTCACCATGCATCCAAAGAGTTTGAATCGCCATTTGAAGAAAATGCATAACACAGAATTCACACCAAGTTGTATTTGTGTTGACGAATCAGAAGGGATATATTTTGTCAGAAAGTCAATGAAAGGCGGTATTGTCTATAGAACACATGTCCAAAAAAAAGTTTCTGCTGATTCTGCAACTATGTTATGTGAGGAAGAAAGTTGTGCTGATTATATGAATTTAGCAAAGAGATCTGGCATGCCTACAGTAGAATGCATTCATTTACAGCTTTGCAGTAAATGCCCACAGTACACTCAGGAAGCAGATTTGTCTTTTGGTTCTTTAAAACATTTATCTGGCAAAGGTAAAGTCAAACTTCTTTCCGATAAAACCATTTGGATGTGCAAACAACTTTACGAAAGTGCGAAAAGTCATGGAGCTAGGCTTATAGTACCCGTGCAAGATGGTGATCGCTACATTCATATGTCCATTTTTGATGGTAATACCCATTATTACGCTAAATTGGGCAGAGCCAAGGTTACTGCAGACATTCGCGAAGGCACATTAGATTGTTGCTGTTGTTCTAGGAAGAGGGGATGCCTTCATAAAGCAATATGCAAATGGTATTTGTATGAAAGCAATAAATTGGACATATTCCTCAAAAATAATGGTGATGCATTTTTGCCGACACAAGCCTGGGAAACTTCAGAGAAAGACGAAAAGATAGGTATGTGTACTACCACAATCTATCCTCCACAAGACGTAAACTTAATTGAAAAAATGTGTGAATATTTAATGCAGCAGAAAAAGATACCCCTGAATTACACATGTGATGCAAAAAACATGAAATCAGATTTTGTGCCCACAGAAACTTCATGCTACTTTTGCAATGTTTCTTTGAACACTGCCGTAAGAATCAGCAAAGTAGGTCGTTTATTGACCATGGATGCAATGGTAACAGGTGTGCAAATTTATTACAAATCATGTCCAAATTGCCAAATCTGTTACCGATATCAAGAATATTCAGATGGCGTTCATAACTTCAATGACACATTTCTAATTTCTTTTGAAGTATGTAATTTTTTACGTGGCTGCTTACTGCAACACATTCCCATTGGCAGTATGGTGAAAGTTCTTGAATCAAAAATCGGAGTTTGCTTAAACGCACAAACAATTTTAAATGCGTATTTGCATTTTGATGCCCTAAGTGAACACTCATATGAGTACTCATGTATTTTATGTGGATATCACCCAAAAGTTCTTATAATGGATTTAAATAAAAAAATTGCTTTTCGATGTTCAGCTTCTAATCTTCAATTGCCTCAAAATTATGATGAAGATAATCACGATACTGTAAATGCTGATGCGTTTTGGAGAATCGTAGAAATCCACATGATAAAACGAGGCTATGGGATAGAAGCTGATAATGTTGAACCGTCTTTGCTTAATTGGGCTCCATACATCGGGAAAAAAACACGAAGAAACAAATTTCTAATTAACACCGAACATAGAAAAGTCAGTCGTCACACACAAGAACTTGAAAAAGATTGCAGAGAAGTAACCGAAGAAAGAATTTTAGAGTTGCTAAGCCAATCCAAAGCTAGTGATGTAGCTAAATTGGCAAAAACACTTGGGTTAAAAAATTGTGGATCCAAATTGGATGCGATCATGAAAATAAAGTCTTTAATAAGTGATAATGATGAGAAGTTTAAAAAGACTTTTTCAAAATTATGGGGATGTTCTGGTGGTTGGCTGTCTGGAACATGCCCTCATGGTGTCGTTTATGTACTAAAGTTTGTTCTTCGTGCAGAAAGTCCCAGAGATTATGTGGATGTGTTGCTTTCCATGAAATTTCAACCCAATATTTGCATAATCGACATGGCTCACATGGTTGTGGCACATGGAAACAAAAGAAAACCAAATATGTTTTCGCCAAATGACGGTATGGTTAGTGAAATAAGTGAGGAAAACATTGAAAAAGCCTTCTTGGGAACTTTATCTGTATCACTGCCATGGTTGGAAAAAGAAAATGCATCTACTGCATTAGTGATTGATGATGTTCATCCGGTCACAGGATCAAGTACACATCTTTGCCTATTTGATCGGTTTCACGAACGCAACACAGTAAAAAGAAAAGAAATCTTAAGACGGGTTACTCATGTCAAAGAATTGAAAGGGATGGTGAACACACAGCGAGATGAACAACTTCATGCAGCCCATCGTTACGACAGTCGTTTCTTGAATGGTATGAAACCTGTAAACCACATATTTCTCCTTCGTTCAATTATTGATTTAAAAAATGCTACTAAAAATATTTGCAAAATTCAAGCAACAAAATTATTATCAAAACATGAGGTGTATCGGGATTCGCTTGGAAGGCTAATGCTTTCCAAAAAGGCTTTAATAAGCCCTGTTGCTTCATCAAACATTAATTCTCAAGTACATAGTGCACCTTCAAAATTACAAGTAAACATATTGGTAGACTCTATTATAACAATCACTGAAGATGAACCAACTAATAAAATGGAAGTCTTCATTGGTGAAAATACTTCTGCCCATTCAATCGATTGTGCAAGTTACCCCAACAACACCACTGAAGAAAATTTTATCAACAAAAATGAGTATTGGATCAAAAGCTTGCTTCTAAAAAATAGCGATGCATTAATCCTTCAAGACGACAGCGCATGGCTTAATGATTCGATTATCAACGCTGCAATGATGCTAATGAAAAAGGAAAACTTGCACGGATTACAAGATGTTTTAAAACCACAATGTGGAGGATTTCACCATGATATAAACATAGAACAGTACGTTCAAATTGTACATATCAATAGCAGTCATTGGATTACGCTTTCAAATGTGTTTTGTGAGTCAACTGAATATCAAGCAGCAGCAGGTTGTCCCGTCCGACCAGTTGGTTATGGGAAAGTTTACGACAGTTTTCTCAGTGTCGCTAAAAAGGAAAAAAAAATTAGTTATCCCCTTGTTGTGGAAAAGTCGGTGTGTGAGCTAACAGGGCCAAGGGGTGCGGTGAGCATTTCAGTAGAAGATGTTCAGCAACAAATTGGGGGAAGCGACTGTGGGTTGTTCGCAATTGCATATTGTGCTGCATTATGCCAAAATCTTAATCCTTGCTGCTTGGAGTTTAATCAGTCCGTGATGAGACAGGCATTAATGAAGGGCTTGAAATCAAATGATATTTCAACTTTTTTAGAAGACATTGTAATTTCTCGAAATAGAAATTTTCAAGTTGATATTTTTCCCAAAATGTTCACCGCTTTGCACTGTCATTGCCGAATGCCAGATGATGGACAGCTCATGATCCAGTGTTCGCGTTGTAAAAGCTGGTTCCACCAGAAATATGAAAAGGGCGACTTTACATCAAAAAAATGGAATTGCATGTCATGTAGTGAAGTGATACAACACGTGGAAAATCGAAAACTTTCCTACCGTAAACAGATGGAGGACTTAATTCAGGCGTCAAAACATAATGCTGATAATACAGCTACCGCTCAACTTTTATATCAATCTATACGAGAGTTAATATTGCCACATACCAACTTGCCATCAGCAAATTGCGCAATTGGTTGTGTTTCTCCAAAAGATATAATTCGGATTTTACCAACCTCTACAAAGAAGCATAAATTGTTTGGACTTACAGTTCCTTTAAAGCCTTTAAACACTTTTTATATTTGTATTTTGCCTGAAACTTTTCAAAATAAACAAATCTTGCTTGAAGTCGTCATCCATGAAATTGCCCATGCTCTTCATGCTATAAACGGAAAAGCTGGTTACCCACATGGAGATCATTTTAAAAAATGGGGTCGCTTTGTTTTAAAAAGAGTGAATAGCAGCATTAAAAAGCTACCCACTCCATTTTGCAATTGCGCTAAACCATCAGTTAAAATTTTAAATGAAAAATACAAGGAAACATAAACAACTTTGTACAGCAAAGCCTGTTACTGCTGCTGGACAGTTTTTATTTTATTTGTAAACAGCATACACATACAACAATCAAGCCTTTCGCCAGAGACATTTATTGAACAGCCTCGTTCTCTCTTGTATTATAACTGTAAACATTTGAAGATGTGCAAAAAACTCACCTTTCGTTGTTAACCATTTTTAATTTTCATGATTTGACTTGTAATTATACAATTTTGAAGTTTTTGATGAAACTCTTCTTGGTTCAATAAAAAAAAAAAACAAAAAAAGTTTTCCAATTCAATCAAAATCTATTCGATTTCTAAATCACGAACAGCCAGACCCTATATGCAACCTGAGGTTACCAATGGTCGGGACCCTATATGCAACATGAAGTTACCAATGGTCGGGACCCTATTGGCAACATGAAGTTACCAATGGTCGGGACCCTATATGCAACATGAAGTTACCAATGGTCGGGACCCTATATGTCACATGAAGTTACCAATGGTCGGGACCCTATATGCAACATGAAGTTACCAATGGTCGGGACCCTATATGCAACATGAAGTTACCAATGGTCGGGACCCTATATGCAACATGAAGTTACCAAGAGTCGGGACCCTATATGCAACATGAAGTTACCAATGGTCGGGACCCTATATGCAACATGAAGTTACCAATGGTCGGGACCCTATATGCAACATGAAGTTACCAACAGTTGGGACCCTATATGCAACATGAAGTTACCAATGGTCGGGACCCTATATGTAACATGTAGTTACCAATGGTCGGGACCCTATATGCAACATGAAGTTACCAATGGTCGGGACCCTATATGCAACATGAAGTTACCAATGGTCGGGACCCTATATGCAACATGAGGTTACCAATGGTCGGGACCCTATATGTCACATAAAGTTACCAATGGTCGGGACCCTATATGCAACATGAAGTTACCAATGGTCGGGACCCTATATGTAACATGAAGTTACCAATGGTCAGGACCCTATATGCAACATGAGGTTACCAATGGTCGGGACCCTATATGCAACATGAAGTTACCAATGGTCGGGACCCTATATGTAACATGAAGTTACCAATGG
Organism: Trididemnum clinides; assembly: GCA_963675345.1. Taxonomy (NCBI): domain Eukaryota; kingdom Metazoa; phylum Chordata; class Ascidiacea; order Aplousobranchia; family Didemnidae; genus Trididemnum; species Trididemnum clinides. The sequence goes on along the minus strand of OY776300.1, from coordinate 13,825,483 downwards.
TCGGGACCCTATATGCAACATGAGGTTACCAAGAGTCGGGACCCTATATGCAACATGAAGTTACCAATGGTCGGGACCCTATATGTCACATGAAGTTACCAATGGTCGGGACCCTATATGTAACATGTAGTTACCAACAGTCGGGACCCTATATGCAACATGAAGTTACCAATGGTCGGGACCCTATATGTAACATGTAGTTACCAAGAGTCGGGACCCTATATGCAACATGAAGTTACCAATGGTCGGGACCCTATATGTAACATGTAGTTACCAATGGTCGGGACCCTATATGCAACCTGAGGTTACCAATGGTCGGGACCCTATATGCAACATGAAGTTACCAATGGTCGGGACCCTATATGTCACATGAAGTTACCAAGAGTCGGGACCCTATATGCAACATGAAGTTATCAAGAGTCGGGACCCTATATGCAACATGAAGTTACCAATGGTCGGGACCCTATATGCAACATGAAGTTACCAATGGTCGGGACCCTATATGTAACATGAAGTTACCAATGGTCGGGACCCTATATGCAACATGAAGTTACCAAGAGTCGGGACCCTATATGCAACATGAAGTTACCAATGGTCGGGACCCTATATGTAACATGTAGTTACGAATGGTCGGGACCCTATATGCAACATGAAGTTACCAATGGTCGGGACCCTATATGTAACATGAAGTTACCAATGGTCGGGACCCTATATGCAACATGAAGTTACCAAGAGTCGGGACCCTATATGCAACATGAAGTTACCAATGGTCGGGACCCTATATGTAACATGAAGTTACCAATGGTCGGGACCCTATATGCAACATGAAGTTACCAATGGTCGGGACCCTATATGTCACATGAAGTTACCAATGGTCGGGACCCTATATGCAACATGAAGTTACCAAGAGTCGGGACCCTATATGTCACATGAAGTTACCAATGGTCGGGACCCTATATGCAACATGAAGTTACCAATGGTCGGGACCCTATATGCAACATGAGGTTACCAATGGTCGGGACCCTATTTGCAACATGAAGTTACCAATGGTCGGGACCCTATATGCAACATGAAGTTACCAATGGTCGGGACCCTATATGCAACATGAAGTTACCAATGGTCGGGACCCTATATGCAACATGAAGTTACCAAGAGTCGGGACCCTATATGCAACATGAAGTTACCAATGGTCGGGACCCTATATGCAACATGAAGTTACCAATGGTCGGGACCCTATATGCAACATGAAGTTACCAATGGTCGGGACCCTATATGTAACATGAAGTTACCAATGGTCGGGACCCTATATGTCACATGAAGTTACCAATGGTCGGGACCCTATATGCAACATGAGGTTACCAATGGTCGGGACCCTATATGCAACATGAAGTTACCAAGAGTCGGGACCCTATATGCAACATGAAGTTACCAATGGTCGGGACCCTATATGCAACATGAAGTTACCAAGAGTCGGGACCCTATATGCAACATGAAGTTACCAAGAGTCGGGACCCTATATGCAACATGAAGTTACCAATGGTCGGGACCCTATATGTTACACGGGACCCTATATGTAACGGAACGTTACCAACCCTACTGAATATTTTTGTAACTATTTGTTTGCAAATCAACTTAGATTGATTCATCAAGAAAACATGCTCTTTTGTTTTAGTCAGATGAGTTTGAATTCTTGTAGTTCCTATGTTGCACGAAATGTTAACCTGTTGCATGTGGTGGATCAACAGGATCAATGTTTTTAATTTATCAAAGAACTTTAGAATGTCATATATGTGCATGGTACTAATCAGAAGGAAAATTCACGCGGCAGGCATAGCAATGTGATAAAAATGAATAATTTTTCAATTTGTATTGGCAACTGAACATGCTTACTGTGGGACTTCATACCAGTATTACACCACTGTAACAATGACTGGTATATTGTTGACAAGGAAAATGTTGAGCAGTTTAATGTTGCAAAAATAATACACTTAGCATTAATAATTAGCCTATAAAAGAAGCAGATTGAAAGGCAGCGTGATGCTAGCAGCTAACTGTAACAGTGTAAAGGATAGCACCAAAATTTGGAAATTCAGATTTATGGAAATACAGAAAAAGCATCATCTTACTGTCTTATGTGCAGAAATTGCAAAAATATGGAAAGTCATATTAAATACAAAATTATGGAAATAAGTAAATTCTTTCTACATGTTCTATACAAAGGAATTACTGAATTATAGAAAGATTGCTGACTAAACTGCTAAAAAAAGTACAGAAGTCATAAGGCATAGAAATTTACTTAAGTCAATAAAAGCTAAAGCAATAATCACTCAATTGGGTAAAAATATGTCATTAAGTTAAGTTAAGGCAGTGGCTATTTTGCCGTCAACGGCAATTTACCCTCAGAGACTATTTTGCCATGAGTTATTTGTGATTGGTCAATCTTAATGACGTACTAAACATGTGACTTTTGGTCATTTCTGATTGGTCAATTTTAAAAATCAATTAAAAAATTTTGCACCCCCAGGTCTCTATCCCCCACCCTGTACACTCCCTGCCAGTGTACACTGCCCTGTACATTTACATACTGGGCCTGCCCCTTCAGTGTACACTGCCCTTTCTTTCAATGCCAGCTGAGATTTGAACCTACAACCATGGTATCTCAAGACCAGCACACTATCCACTACACCACAGTGTCACTGGTGTAATTACAGCAAATATGGCTATATAAACACACGTGAATGATAACAGCAAAATAGATTCCAAGGGCAAATTGCCGTCGATGGCGAAATAGCCACTGCCTTAAGTTAAACCAAGAAATTTCTTAAATTTTTGTGTTTTTTGATTTTCTGCAATTTGGTTGGTGTTTTTCCATATTGCCATAAATTTTTGTATTTTAGTGTTTCTCATTATAAGGCTTGCCAGTAATCTCAGCTGAAACCTGCGTTGAACATTCTTAAGTCTTTCATCAGTAGCCTAATTAAACAGTCCTTATTTAGTCATAACATGAAGGATTTAGAAATCATTAAATACACCAATTAGAAAATACTACTAAAATGCCAAAATCCTGCAGACCAACCCTAACTCCAATACTAATCCTTAGTTATGTGGAGTTTCTGCGTTTCAGTAGTATCCAATTCTCTAGTTTCCACAGATTTCTGCATTTAAGTTTTTCTTCCAATTAATTATGTTATCTTTCAATCAATCAATCACAGTCGACTTGTACATATAATTTTAAAGTTATTTGTACAATAGTGTACAAATAAGTGCTACCTATATTTTTCCTTTACTCATGAAAAAAATAGTTAATGAATGTCAAAAGCAGATACTTCTAAAACATGGAAGTTGTATATGCTAACTTGGCAGTGTAAAAACACAATATCACACTTGTGTAGCATGACCAAAAAGTTTACAAGTGCAAACAGGATTTGCAGCAACTTATGGATATGAATAATCAATGCCAAAGTTTATATACATGTGTGCTACTTAAAATTTCTATGTGCTACTAAATTCCCAAAAAATTTTGGACTCCTGCACTAGCTCTTGCTCTTTCGCCACCAAGATAATCACATGATGATCTTGTGTTTTTAGTGTTTCCCTCAAATATTTTTTGCCGAGTTACAAAATCAGTTCACTAAAAAATGGATTTGTGACTTTATTTCTCATCCAATTTTCATAAAATTTTCAAAAGATCACGCATTAGATGACGTAAAATTTGTGCCCTAATTTTTGAATTTTTTTTACTCAAAAAGGGTTAAAAAAACCCAGAACCCAATTGCCGACGACATAAATTGCCAAATTTTTAGCAAGAGCCAACTCTCTTAAAATCAAATTGAGATCAAATGTTTTGCAGGAAACCAAAGCCTTTATCATTAACGCAGTCTGAAAACTACTTTTTTGTGGCATCATTGAACAAAATTTCAAAGAATAGTAAAAAATTTACTTCTTAAAATTTTCAAATTGTTTAGGGGTCTCAAAACCCCCCAAACAATTTGTATGGTAGGTAAAGAAAAGTAAATTTGGTGCATAAAAAATATATGTTGCTAATTACTGGTCTCATTTGAAAGCTTAGGAAATTTGCTTTCCAGCAATATATAACTTCAAATAGTCTAGGCTAAGCAGTATATGGTATTTACTGATTAAAAATGGGTACCTTACATCAAATCAGTTCAAAATCTCACACAATTTTTTGACTTACCTTCACTAAATTAGAATTTTCAGAAAAAACTACATCCTTTAAAATGATAAAACAAATTGCAAATATTTCACCACAAAAGCCATCATTTTGTATCAAGTTTCAAAGGAGATAAAAGCTAAAATACAAGTTTAAAAGCTGGCAGAAGTTCAGCTTCTCTATATCAAAATTTGCTGTATCCCCCTTGTTTCTTAAGAAATGGCAAGGGTGTAAAAAGCTTTTGTTTCATTGTTAGTGATAACATATTCTATTTAGACTTGATATTTTCTGAATCTTGAAGAAATTCCCTTTTCAAAAATGCATACATCATTTTGCATGGTTTTGGCTAACTTCTAGTAGATAATGACTGATCATATTTTAGGTTCTAAATTTAACTAACAAAATTTGGTACCAGTCGACAAAAAAGCCATGGGCCTCAGAAAGTTGCAAATTGTATAAAATCAAGGCTTGTGGGTAAGTTTTGATTGATATATCTTTAGAGCTTAATTCCTTAGCATCATCTAGCGACCATTTCTAAAAAAGTTGGTAGAAAAATAAAATCTGTAGTGATACTCAGCATTTTAATTTCAAAGACAACTCAGCAGGGGGGAGGGCTAATTACCATAAAATTTACATATTCAAAAAAAATTTTTTTTGATATTTGAAATCCTCAAGAAATGGAGATTTTAATGATATATAACACTTGATGTAGAAGTAAACAAATGAACAGGGACGAGGAGCTGGAGCTGGGATTTTTTGAAGGAGCCAGAGCTTTATTTTCAGATGTTAGTGGAGCTGGAGCCATCAAATTTTTTGGCAGCTCCGGCTCATATTCAATTATAGCAAAGATATAGCTGCTTGTAACATACAGATATTGCTCCTTATTAAGCACAAAAATGTCAACAAATCATTGAAAAGTGCTGAATATGATGTATTTTCAGTCAATGATTTTCATTGTATCATGTAATATACATTGCATAACAATACAAATAAAAAGAAACTTTCAGAGCTTGCGCCGTATTTATCTTATAAATTAATGGTAAAAGTACATAAAAATATGAATAAATAAAATTATATTCTCAGGGATCAATATGAAAACTATGAACGAAAATTTTTTTTTCTGGGAAAAACAAAAGTTTTTCTTTCATTTGTGAGTAATTTTAAAAGTGACTGACTTTGGTAGATATATGCTTGATACATTTTTGTCTATTTTCTTAATGTAGGATACCAGTATGGAGTCCCACTGCTGAAATAAATATGTAAAATACTTGGTGTTACGTGAACTGACAAATAACATCATAGAAAGGAGAAAATCCTAAATTATGAGCAAGCGAATAAGGCCAGTTTACAAATCATTTATAACTGACATAGATCTAAACACCTAATTGGCATTTGTGTGTTTATGTGGCCGTAATGTTATGAGTCATATTAGTGAGTCTGCAGTTCTAATGAAAAACAACTTAACACTACGCACGGGGGTCGATATCACTTTCAGTTTATTATGACCAAGATCGAATTGTATCTTAAAAACAAGTCATGGATGCTGCTTTCTCCTGTGACTACTACCGGTTCGTACTCAGAAAACAAATTATTCATGCTACTTTCTCCGATTTGGAGAAACTACCCCAAGATTATTACAAATAACGGCCCAGAGTTCTACTGTGGAAGATCAAAGAAAGCATTGGTTACAAAGCCATGCTGCAGTACACATCAGCTTTAATAAAGCATTAAGTACAGTACGTTTACTGAATGCTGGTTTGTACAAATTTGTAGATATAGAAATAGTAATATGATTCTTTGTATTTGTAGAAGTAAGATAACCCGAATTTAACACCATAATCACTCCCTCTAATTGTTCTTATGGCACATGAAACGTGTGTTATATTTCAAATCTTTGATAAATAAATGAATTGCTTGATTATTGTTGGGCCATTCATCACCAGGAGACGAGAAAGTGAAGTTAAAATTCGTATCCAGACTTATTCAGACCGCATTACTTCGATTTGTCAAGCCGCTGAAGGGATCAAAGATTGCACTTGGCTTATTTGCCTCAGCTATTTTGGAAGCATAATCATCAATTATTGTCATTTTAACTGGATGTAATTATAATTCAAAGTTAGTATTTTTGTCAGGAAGAACTTACAATAACTTAATTGGAAAGGTTTTCCAAATGGAGGGAGTACATATATATATATATATGTGTGTGTGTGTGTGTGTGTGTGTATATAGCTACTACTTTACAGAGTTGATTTGTGGTACAGAATTTGAAAATTGCAGAAAGTAGAGTATTCATTCTCAAAGCTTTTCGTCTGACACTTCAAGAGAATCCGTCAGAAATGAGTGAAAAGGTGAAGTGAGTCACTTATATAGAGACACAGTTAACGAAAAAGAAAAAAGGGAAAAAAAGCTCCATCATGATTGGTAAAAGAAGCGACCAATAGAAGGAACGGAAACTAATGTGTGATTTTTGGACCATAAACAAATTCCTTTTGTTTGCATAAATTTGGTTTGGATGTTTTAATGTACGTGGCTTCAAGGGTGGAAAGGTGAAAAGAAGAGTACGGCCACAGGCAAGAATAGAAAATTTGTTGTCATTATATTCGTGTGCGCATGTAGGGTTTTGTAAAAGATGTTGTCCTATGGCAGAAAAGGAAGTTTCAGTTTTAAAGCTTCTGATTGGCTTGCAAGAGCGGGCCAATGTGCTTTGGTCCTGAGAAATATGCTTCTGGAGAATGGTTTTCAGCACGTGCTGCTTAATCCTCTGTTGTAGCCTTTGAGACGTACGATCCACGTACCGACTATCACAGTGGCACAGAAATTGATAAACAATGTTGCTTTGACGAAAAGCGGGTAGTACATCCTTTTTGGCTACAGGCGGAAGTTGTCTGGTCGTGTAGACAATGCATGGTTCAACTGCAAAGTAATAGCGTTTGACGGCTGTTTTAATTTGCATTTCGTACCTCAGCGAAACATTGCCCAGCCATGGCAAGTGAAGATAAACTGGGCATTTCTTCAGACCGAATTGCATTGGTCTGCGAAATTGATTCATTTTCTTGGTCATAACAGTGTTGATTATAGCTTCAGGGTAACCGTTGTTGATAAGGATTGATCAAATGTTGGAAAGTTCATTTTGAAGAGTCGATTTCAAACAGATGACTAGAGCTCTGTGGACTAGAGTTGAAATCAAATTAGTCTTCCGCTTCATGGGGCAAAAAGAGTTCCAGCAAATGTATTGGCCAGTGAAAGTCGGCTTCCTGTAGATAGATGTAACAAATTCGTGATCATTCTTTTCTACCAGGACGTCAAGAAAGGGCAAAGTCCGATTGCATTCCTTTTCAAAAGTGAAACGATGCGATAAATGAAGAGAATTTAGATGAGAGAGAAACTCATTGCATTCGTCTTCGTCGTTAATGAACTTTCCAACATTCGATCAATCCTTATCAACAACGGTTACCCTGAAGCTATAATCAACACTGTTATGACCAAGAAAATGAATCAATTTTGCGGACCAACGCAATTCGGTCTGAAGAAATGCCCAGTTTGTCTTCACTTGCCATGGCTGGGCAATGTTTCGCTGAGGTACGAAATGCAAATTAAAACAGCCGTCAAACGCTGTTACTTTGCAGTTGAACCATGCATTGTCTACATGACCAGACAACTTCCGCCTGTAGCCAAAAAGGATGTACTACCCGCTTTTCGTCAAAGCAACATTGTTTATCAATTTCTGTGCCACTGTGATAGTCAGTACGTGGATCGTACGTCTCAAAGGCTACAACAGAGGATTAAGCAGCACGTGCCGAAAACCATTCTCCAGAAGCATATTTCTCAGGACCAAAGCACATTGGCCCGCTCTTGCAAGCCAATCAGAAGCTTTAAAACTGAAACTTCCTTTTCTGCCATAGGACAACATCTTTTACAAAACCCTACATGCGCACACGAATATAATGACAACAAATTTTCTATTCTTGCCTGTGGCCGTACTTCTTTTCACCTTTCCACCCTTGAAGCCATGTACATTAAAACATCCAAACCAAATTTATGCAAACAAAAGGAATTTGTTTATGGTCTAAAAATCATACATTAGTTTCCGTTCCTTCTATTGGTCGCTTCTTTTACCAATCATGATGGAGCTTTTTTTCCCTTTTTTCTTTTTCGTTAACTGTGTCTCTATATAAGTGTCAGACGAAAAGCTTTGAGAATGAATACTCTACTTTCTACTACTTTACACTGCATTTTTTCATTGAGTATAGCTATATATATATATGAGTGTTTACTGGGGGGTGCAAAAGTAGGTATCCAGTGATTAAAAAGAGAAAACAAATACATCGCACACTGCATTTATTATACAAACAAATAAATTTTCTTTAATACGAATTAAGAAACAGATTTAATAAGAAGCACGTGTAATTAGAGACCCTAATCTCTTAGGTACTCAATTGTTTGCCGTCAGCATTCACACACTCCTCCAATCAAGAACTGACACTCATATACACTCTAGAACAAAGGTCTTTATTGACATCAATTTCCTGGCAAGCCTTCAAAATGAACTGACTCGTGTTTTCAACAGTGCATGGCCTGTGTGCGAAAACATTATCCTTTACAGTTCCCCAAAAAAAGAAGTCCACAGGAGTTAAATTTTCTGTCTTCCAGTATTGCTTTAAAATCAATTCACGCTGCTCGTTTGTTAAATTACCAGCCATGTTTAAAGTGGCTAATATAACTTAACTGAATAAATTAATAACTAAAAATACAAGGATTTTTATTGAACGACAACTGCTTAAAGTGCAGTCTGTACATTTATCTTCATTATTTAAAATAAGTCACCTTTGCTTCAGCATATTATGTCACTATTTTTACTGATGTGAAACTTCTGTATACCTACTTTTGCACCCCCTGTATATATATATATACTCAATGAAACCCCTACCAATAGGTTAAGTTAGAGTTGGTCAAGTTTAAGTTATTAGGTCAAGTTTTTTATAACACTTACCCTGATAACAGCTTAAAACATCCAAAGAGTAACCTCAGGGAAACCTATGAGTTGAGCCCGTTTAAGCTTATGTCATGTGGGTGTTATGTCATTCACCCTTTAACTACAGTGCACAAACTCACCTATAAGGACCAGGATTTTTAGTCCAGAAGTGGGGTGACTGTCTTTTTTTTGTTGCGTTATAATGAATTCTAACTGATATTGTAATCGTATTTCTTTTTTGGAAACTATAATTTCTTAGTGTAAGTTTGTTTTAAAAAAATAACCCTACTATGGCAGGAAAATGTAGCAAGTCAGCAGTATTTAAATACATAGAATTCGTCTTCGTTTACTTCATCAGTTTGCATAATTTGTCACATTTTCGTCAGTCTCAGCAGAATTCTTATCTTTTACGTGCATTCCAGTTCATCTAATTCATCACTTTGCTGAATTTGTCACCTATTTATATCCCCCAAAAACCTTTTGTTCGTCTTATTCATCATTTGCAGATTCGATTCAATGTTTAAGCTGTATTCACAGCTTTGTTGGTTACTGCAGGATAGACGAATTCATGCAGTCTCAGTGGTTATTTCAACATGCGTGAGATCTCAAACAACAAACAGTCCTTATCGGATTAGATCTCATTATTTTCTTTGTACTGCATGATTTGTGTTCCGTGTAAGTGCATTGTATTCAATAATAAACGTAACAAACTGCATTAGCAATAGAACAAGCCATTATAGAGTTTTTACCTGTTTGCATAATCAGTCAGTTTGCCTAATTTGCCACTTTTTTCTAATCCCCTTGAGGTGACGAATTAGGCAAATTCTACTGTATTTTAAAGAAGTTGAAGGAACCCAAGAATTAATTTTCCAAGTAAAGAATAAAGATGGGTCTACCTGTAATGTTAGAATGAGTGCCAAGACCTCAAATTTAAAACGGCATCTGGAAAGGCAACACAAAGAAGCATTTAAGTGGATCAAGGAACAAGACATGCAAGAAGGACAACCCAACCACTTCAGGTAGACAATCTTCACTTTCACAACATTTTTCTATTAAAAAAGTTTCAATTTCAATGATCAAGGAACAATTTAAGAGGCAAATAATCAAATTGGTTGTAGATGATGGAGTAGCACTCTAACTGTTTTCTTCGCCAGCATTTCTTGGATTGATGGGAGAACTGGCTAGTGGCTACTAAACTAGGAGTTTCATTGAAAAGGCATTGTGTTAGAGATATAGTGATAAATGAGGCTGATAATCAGAAACAATTGTTGAAAAAAATGCTTCATAAAAAGTTTTGCTATCTGAAAATGGACGCTTGCGCAAGGCACAGAGTAAACTACTTCGCAATAAATGTACAAGTCACAAATGACAATAATAAACTGACCATACCTATATTAGCAGTGCGAGACTCTCATGCTCTTCATACAGGACACTTCATAAAATGTTTGGTTGAAGAAGTTCTCAAAGGGTTTAACATTAGCAAACAGCACCTCTTGGCAGTTGTTACAGATAATGCCGCTAACATGACCCATTCAGTAGAAAAACTTAATACTGAATCAGAAGTATCTAAAAGTGAATGCATTGCTTTTGGCCTAAGTACTTCCGATGATTCAGAACAGGAAAAAATGGTCTTTGATGCAGTGAGTGAAGTAACAAATTCAGCTGTTGTAAAGCACATGCGATGTGCTGTATCATCGGAATACAGCACATTGCATGTGCAGATTGTGTTAGTTGCACGAACTCCTAAAAATTTGTGAAATTTTGAAATGCAGGGTAGGCAAAGGTGCAGTAATAGATCAAGCAACAAGATGGGGCAGCACATATTTGATGATACCACTTGCATAGTACAGTAGTATATATAGAGCTTATGTTATTCAAAGGAAATCTCATTATATATTTTTCATAAATTGATCTTCCATCAAGTGGATTATGCTCGGAAGAATTTTCATTTTATATGTACCGTATTTGCCGGACTATAAACCGCACCAGATTATAAGCCGCACCTCACCAATTTTTCCCAGAAAAAAACGCACCGCGGTATAAGCCGCACCGGACTATAAGCCGCATTTTTAAAACACTAAATGTAAGGACTTTAGCCCCATTTTATCGTAAATAAATCATTTTAAAAAAGCTACTGACAACACCAAATAGTATATTCACCAAATTATTTTATTAGTTTTCTGAGAATTCATCATAATTTTCATCACATTCAGAATTAATATCAGTCAATTCATCTGAATCTACTACCGGTACTTCATTTTCTTCTTCTACTTCACCTTGTACCCCAGAACTATTAATGATGCCTGCTTTAATAAAGCCATTAATTATTGTTGATGTTGGGATAGAGAAATATTCAAGCATTTTATAACTTGTTATGAAAATTATGACGAAACAAGACTATCTATTAGCAAATGGAAACTTAAAACATAAATTGAATGGACTGGTGTTCCTAGCCATTACTAGATTCAGGTTTTTTTAAATTTTCTGGTTTTAAAAAATAGATTCAGGTTTTTAAAAATTTTCTGGTTTTAAAGTTAACTTATAAGCCGCACCTGACTACAAGCCGCACCCCTTAAATTAAAACACATTTTAAGTTTTTAAGTGCGGCTTATAGTCCGGCAAATACGGTAGCTATTTTGTGCTATGAAATTTTTATTTTGTTTATAGTGATTCTCATATTTGAATAAAGCGTTTGAAAAGTTTAGATGTTTGAATAAACCATTAGGAATACAAAAATAATTTGTCTAAGCTCAGGAGATTAATTTTTTTACATTTAGGGTTACTGTAATTCCACTGATTTTTTAGATGCATTTCCATTTTATGTTCACTGACCTGAATGTTTATCTAAAAACCATTGCTATTTCATAACTATTTTTTGATTTTCCTTTACCATATAATTATATTATCAGTAAAATCCATGGCTAAAAATATATTGCATTTGACTACATTAGTAAAACCTAGAAAACTTAACTGGAACTGGAGCTGACTCCATCTGAATCTAAACATTAGCTCCGGAGCTATAGCAGGAGGCATAGATTTGAAAATTGCTTGCTCTGGAGCTGGAGCATGGTCTATATTAGATCTATAGGTCTATAGTAGTTTGTAGCTCCCCAGCCCTGCAAATGAGTAATGATTTACAAACAAACTTTGGGTATATAATTATGAATGATTATGACAAATTACGACAGTTTTTCGCTCTGTCACCTTACGCACATTTTTTTTCGCTATTCACTCGGTAGTGAGAGAGCTGATTTTACCCATAACTTACTCTAATCCTGACTGTAAATTTGACTTTAAACCCAAGCCTTATGCTAGTTAGTAATTCTGCAGAATATCTGAATTTCATTTTTATGCAATTCCCTGGAACCCTTTTTACAGATTTCCACATTTTAATATGTTGCATCTAAAGCTACCAAGGCTCAACTGTGTTAAAATTTGTATCGTAATTTTCATGGCTCTGGGCTAATTTTGTTGTTTGCCTCTTTGTTTTAGAGTCTTGAGCTGTTAAACAATTAATACAGATTAACTATATAATGTAAAAAAAAGTACAGAAATTGAAAAAATGATGAGTCTGTAATAATTCTACGAAAGAAATAAATTAATGTTTTAGCTCTGATGTAACAGTCATTTAGTATTTTCAGTTAATAGTGTTCGCTATCATATGTCTGTTTCATAGTATCTTATTGTGTTATTTTTTGAGATAAAGTTTGCTAATTTTGTGGATTTGTTGGGTTATTGAATTTGTTAACTGCTCAAAAAATAAGCTTTGATAGTGATTATTTGATACTGTACTTGCATGTAAGCAGTGTTTGACAAAAAAAAGTTTCCAGTGAATATTTAAGCTACATATATAAGTCATCATTCTTTCCCTAATTATTATTGACATTTTTTCTTTGCAACCCTAAATATGGCCTTGTACAAAAATTAAGTGATAATTTGCCCCAGATCAGCTTGCCAGACAATCAAGCTAAAACAAAAGATCTCTGTACATACTATCATTGCAATATCATTAACTAAGTTTGTTGGCAAAGTGATCCTACAAGAATTGAGATCTAGCAATCAATTAGAATGCTAGCCTCAACGAAAGTGTTTATCTGCCAAAATTTTGTCTATGCCTTAACTTCATCAACGTCTCCAGGTCTTAACATTTACGAGAGTCAGTCAATAAGTAATGAGATTTTCTCAATAACTCAAGTTTGCAATGACTGGTAATCAAAAAATGCTTTTTTTTTTCAACATAGTCTCCCTCCTTTGCAACACACTTGTTCCATCTTGATATTAGATTGTCTATTCCTTTGGCATAGAATTCCGTGGACTGGGTCCTTAGCCAGTTGCTCACAGCAGCCTTCACTTCTTCGTCAGTCTGGAAGTGAATTCCTTTCATACTCACTTTGAGTAGGCCGAAGAGGTGAAAATCAAATGGTGCAAGGTCTGGGCTGTAGGGTGGGTGTGTTAGAAGTTTCCAGCCTAAATCTTCAATTTTGGCTAGGGTTCTTGCTGCTGTGTGGGGCCTTGCATTATCCTGAAGAAGAATCACACCTCTTGATTGAAGTCCCCTCCGTTTGTTCTTAATGTCTTTTTTCACTTGAGTTAGCAGCTCACAGTAGTTCTCTGAGTTCACAGTATTGCCCCTTTCCAAGAAACTGATAGTGATCGGCCCATTTCTGTCCCAGAACACAGTGAGCATGACTTTCCTTAAACTTTTCTGAGATTTGAATTTCTTCTTCACTGGGGAAGAAACATGCTTCCACTCCATTGATCATCGTTTCGATTCAGGTTCATAATGAAAAACCCAGGTCTCATTAGTTGTCACTATTCTCGACAGAAATGCATCTCCCTCCTTTCTGTATCTGCGTGGTGATGCTCTGGAAGCCATCAGGTGTTGCATTTTGTGATCATCCGTTAACATCTTGGGCAACTGCTGTGAGCAACTGGCTAAGGACCCAATCCACGGAATTCTATGCCAAAGGAATAGACAATCTAATATCAAGATGGAACAAGTGTGTTGCAAAGGAGGGAGACTATGTTGAAAAATAAAAAAGCATTTTTTGATTACCAGTCATTGCAAACTTGAGTTATTGAGAAAGTCTCATTACTTATTGACTGACCCTCGTATCTATCAACATTCACCCACCTAGTTGGCTTCCATTGGTGACCAAGTAGTTAACTCAATGCTTTTGGTTGTAATCAGGGATGTGGAAGCGGAAGCTGGAAGCGGTCCTTTCTCTGAGGAAGCAGAAACGGAAGCGTGAAAATTCTTCTGCTTCCACGTAAGAGGGAAGAATGGAGGAAGAAAAGAAATTGGTTCTGCTATCCTTTGTAGAAGAGCGAATAGGGGGAGCATAAACATTAAGAAATGAGAGCAAGGAGGAGTTGTTTAGAGAGATGTTACCCTCCACATAATCAGAGTAGGGGTCTGGCGAAGAAAGAGAGGAAGTAGAAAGCTCAGAGAGGACAAGCCCTACCTGACAAAAATGATGACGCCGTTGCTAGCATCTGTGACATCAGTAGGAAAAATACCAGATCGGGAGTGGGTGCCATCAGATCGCAGAGCAAAAAATTCAGGGACCCGGAAAGAGGAAGATAAATTTAAGTTAGATTACTGGATACGAATAAGGGAAACGAGATGAGACAAAATAAAGTGTTGCAGTTCAGTGCTCCTGGCTTGGAGACCCCCAGCATTCCATTGAAGTATCCTGAGGGAGTTAGGGAAGGGAAGAGGAAGCAGAAGGTAAAGAGAAACAGCCAGGAGCATGAGGCGGTGGTGAGGGTGCAGAGGGAGACGATACAAAGTGGGCGGAAAAAGGATAGAAGGTTTGAAGGCAAGGGTGGGGTGCGAGTACTGCATTAGCAGAAGGGGGCCAGATGGGTCAGATTGAACAGTGGAGGTATACCAGATGGAGAAGTCCGAGGAGGAAGGCACAGTGCTGGTAGGTGTGGGATCTCTAAAAAAAAGCAGGAACGCAGCAGGGAGGGCAGCTCCAGTAGTGAGAGCTGCCAAGAGTTCTGACTTTAGAAAAGGAGAGTAGTGAGCACTTTAAATGAACCTAATTAGAGCATGTGCAGCATTACACTTACCTACCCCGCCAGGTTACATTTCCAGTACACACTGAACAGGGAAAGACGGGACAAGGGTTAGGGTGAATGTTGCCGCTCATCAGGAGAAGGAGAAGAATGAGAAGACGGGCAAGAGAAAGACAGGAGAATAGAGAAGACAGCCCAATTTTAAAGAGGCTGCGTGCTACCCTTCTGCGATCGTTCAGGGGGCTGCACAGTGGAAAAATGACTTGTGTGAGGGGAGTGCCTGGGGTAACTGGGACCCTTGGGAAGACCAACAGCCATTTTGACCCAACCCAAATGGGATTGGGGACTGCACTACCATGTTTAGACAGCTATTGATTGGTGCAGTTCAATTTTGCTCGCTTTACATGTATATACTATAAATACGACAAAAATTTTGCACTTTACTATCCAAAAAAATCAGAGTCAATATGTGTTTTGGGGACGGACAGAAAGGCGGTAATGATGGTTAGAGTTAAAGTTAACTCAAAGTCCGAGTTAGTTGAGGATAGAGAGGGAAAATCAGTGCTATACGGTGTAATTTGTTGTTGTGACGACAGGTTAGTGTCGGGAGCTCTCACATGTGGTCATACGGTTTAGATCTGAGAATCATTAAGTTAACTGTTGTAAAAGTATTTGTAAGTAGTGAAGGAACTTATAAAAACTGTCTATTTGTTAAAGTGTTTAATTGGTTTTTGGATTTTAGTAACGAAATATTTGATTTTCCTGCAAACAATTGGTGATTTCTAAATTTTTGTTAGTGGGGGTTCCGTGACCAACGCGAAAGTACATCAAGGGTTTCGCGATGACAAAAAGATTGAAAAGCACTGCTCTACTACATTCAACACGAGTTCTAATATCTATGAAAAAAAACACAGAGTAGTTCAGAACAATAAGCTCAAGCGAAGTAGGTAAAATAATAGCTACAAATAAAGGTTTTTGTCTTCTCAAAATGATGAAGTGTAGGAGAAGGCAGGCTACAGACCCACAAAAGTAAAAAAAAAATTGTCAACAGTCGTTTTCTCGTTTTTTGTTAGTGGAAGTGGAAGCTGTTAAAAAATAACCGCTTCCACATCCCTGGTTGTAATGTCTCATTTCTAAAAGCCTGGGTTCATACCCTTAGGTAGCTGGTGCGCATTGTGAATGCAAATCCCATCTGAAGTCAGTTTTTTCGGATGTTGTCTTACTGCAGTGCAGTGACATATTGTTTGATCAGTTTTTAAAAATGACATTTTTGCAATTTTTTTTGGTTCCAAGCAAAGATAAATCTTTTTTTTTATGTTTAAAATCGATTTTTATGATCTAATTTCTTTGAACCACTGAAGATCTAAAAAATGACCATAATATCAAGCCAGGTTGCAACCTAAAGTTTGCGCCATGGTACTAAAGTAAACTAGGGCCTTAAGTTTTCATGACAAAAACCAGGATTGCATTTTTATTGCATATTGTAGTTAAACCTAAAGGTTTTTAATATCTTTATGAATTTATTTGCTAAGGAAGATTTTTTACTCAATAGCTCTGCTCAATCTTTTGAGGTAGAGACTCCTGGTGTTTGGCAAACTTGTATCGCCTGACCCATTATTGTTAATTGTACTTAAGGTACTGTATTTTTTTCTGTTTTAAAAATTTTTATTCAACAGAATTGTAAAACACAAACTTCATTAGCGTAGGGTTGCACAGAGGTGCCAGGTATGTAGAAGGGCACCTCCCAAAAGTTTGATTGGGGATGCAGCCATTCTGGTACTTTCTAAAACTATTTGATTACAAATGGAGAATGAAGTACTACTTTTTATAATAAGTATCTGTTGGTGAAACCATGTAGTTTTTCATGCAGCAACATATATAACGTTTGCAATTGTTTTACTACTTTTGAAAGTTGCAACTACCAAGCTTGTCATCATTTGCTACCTGAAATTTTTATTTTTTCTTACTTCAATCAATTTTTGTGTGCTTTTTTTTCAACAAAAATAGAATATTGGATGTCATATATTTGTGACCTCTTTTCAATGGTTTGGTAAATGGTTAATTAAAACTACATAGGGGTGAAAAAATATTCAGCTAGCTTGTCTTTGCGGGTTCAATTAATGCAACTTTAAAAGTGTTTTAAATCCTCAGCCATTATTTTTTCAGCAATATTCAACTAGGTAATGACGTTTCTCTGTTTTCTAAAACTTTAATTTATTCAAGTTTTTGATTGGTTTATATGATCATATTCTCAGTCGATATTGTTATTACTTATCATTATTGTAAATGCTTTGTCACTAATCAATCTTTTATTGCTTTCTGATATTGGTGAATGAAGCAAGCAAGAAACCTATTACAACTACTTCATGGTAAGAAAATCTAGTTTTTCTAAGTTTTGGCTTTGATTATTAAACACTTTCAGGTTTATACCAAAGCTTACTTGCAATTGCAAAGCTCTGTGGTTTAGTTAATGACAATAAAGGTAAGTAACAACTAAGAAGTTTATAGTTATTTGCCACATGTAGACAAGCAGTTTTTTTTCTTGTGTCATAGTCATGAAAACTTACCTATCACCTAATTACTTCAAAACAGTCATATCACTCATGCTTTTGCCCACATAGGCTTAATTGTATTTACATGCCCTGTAAATCAAATGCATACAAGTCACTTTTCTGAACATTGTTAAGTTTACATGAGCAGATTCAATTTAAATTATTCTGCTCCTGCTCCAACATAATGTTATGTGAAAAGAAAATCAAGGTAGCAATTTTTTTTGCTCCTGCAGATCTGACTGGGAGGCTATTCGATGGTACTCATTTATAAACTTTCTTGAGATGTCTATACAAGAGTATAATGTCATAGTTTAGTCCCCTCCTTTGGGAATTCTGAAAACTCAGTACCTTTGGTCTAAAACAAAATTTTGCATCATGTAATGTAGAATCGACTGTTATTTGCATCTTTATGCAAAAGTACTATCAATGGCTTGACATATTTGCATTAAGCATCTAATATGTAATTAGCTAGTGATAATATTAGCAAATGAATAACTGTCAACTGTATGTTTTAGTAGTTCAAATCTTTATTTTAGTAGTTAAATTAATAGTTTAAATTTTTATTCATTGTCAACAAATTTTTTGCTGCTAGATGAGCTTGCAAAGTGTTCTATGTGGTTTTATGATTTACAATTCCTGCTGCTCCAAATCAATTGTCCATTTTTGTTGGTCGAAAAGTAAGTTATTTATGACTTTCAGTTTAAAGTTAAAATTGATGCAAATTGTTTTTTCAAATAACACAGCAAAGCAGATTTGATAAAGGTTTTGACTTTGTGGTCTTGCGTTTATGAGGTTTGTATCTTGCACTGAGCAATCATTTACCAAGTTATCCCTGGAAAGATTGATTTTTCTTAAGATAGTTGCTGTGATGAATAAGTCTTTCTTTCACTAGTTTGTATTGCTCTAATATCCAACTTGTATTTGCTCTTTCTTGTATATTCATTTTTTGGCACTCTTTGTGAATGTAAGCTAATCGAGAGTTAATCTTTTTGACAACTTGAATTTGATCATCTTGAGGAAACGTTTCATTTAGAATTACGTATGAAATTCCTGGAATTTTCCATGCATCAGCTTTTATAGTAGCAATGTTATATATTTTTCTTCTGCAACTCTTTTTGTCATATCGTTGCTCAGGAGCAAGAAATGTTGCATTGCTCATCTCACAACGTATTTCTGGTCTGCAAAAAACTACCTGCTGTTATTATTAATGAATAAACTGATAAAACTAGTTGATTTAAAAGTGATGTTTTTACTTTCAGTTATGTAAATACAAGGTGTTTCAAAACTTTTGATATTATTTGACGCGTAAATATTGCAGAAACTACATAGCAAGGCAAATAAAACTAAAGAGGCTTAAAGATTAGTTCCTTTTAAGTTGGATAAAAATTCAATGGTAAGTAGATTTTGTAATTGATTTCACTAATGTTCAATATGCGCACCACCTGAGACATGGAACATATGAAGTTTTGTCGTCCAGCACCTCCCAAACATGCTGCAGTATGTTTTGGATAGCAGTCTGCAGTATTAGGGATTTATGTTGAACAGTAATAATGTCAGTTCTAACATTATTTTTAGCCATAATGGTGCACCGAGATGTCTTATTACCTATGCAAAGGGTTAGGTAAACATTTATGCCTCCCAATTTCATTTGGGGGGGGGGGGGGAGGACAGAGCGTTCATGACAATCTTAGAAATCCCATAACTTAAGAAAAGCTCATTCAGGGACAACTGGGGTTGAAAAACAAACTTTGACCCATATCTTATTTTCTGGTCAAATCAGAAGAAACAATCCTCTGTCTGCAGACAGAAACAATGGTCTTCTGTTTAATTTGAGCTATAAGTTGTTGTTCTACTGTGAATGGTAGTCAAGTTGTGGTTTTTAAGATTTTAATAAGTGCCCCTTCCTAAAAGAAGGGTGTTGTTGGGCATAAAGATGACCCAACCAAAAATTTTTGTTAGATTTCGTCTGTGTTTCTAAAACTTTTTTGGTGCAACGCATTTGAAAAAACTTAATGGACTTGTGACACACCAGGCAACATCCAGAGATATTGGTCTACCATTCTACAGTATAAATGTGACCCAAAATCAAAGTAACTGTCAGTATACTCTCAAGAATTTGTTTAGGTCTGTCATCTTTAACGTTACAATTGCGTAAAGGTAAACTCCCCTTGTTTTCATCCATTTTACAGCTGACTGCTTTTAGCCTTTATTTATTTTGCTCTAAGTTAAGTTGTTGTGCTAATTGGTTCTTAACTTACAAGTCAATTCTTATAGCAATGTATTAGCAACGTTTTTATAAAATTGCCATTAATTATTAGTATTGGAGAAAATGAATAGTAAATCTACCTTGAGAAGTCTTTTGGCAGTAAAAAGCAAAGATTTATTGGCACAAAACCAAATTTTTGTGTCATCTTCAGAAGTCTTTTGATGTTAAAAAAGCAAGAATGGGTTGCTCCAAGTAAGTTGAAATGGCTGTTGGCCTTTCCAAGGGTTCCAGTTACCCCAGACATTCCCCTTTATTTTTTGCCATGCTGCTCCCTGAATGACTACAGAAGGGCAGCACACAGCTTCTTTAAAATCTGTCGCGTGTCTTCTATCCTCTCCTGCCTTTCTTTTGCTCGCCTTTTTCTCCTCCTGTTAAGTGGTAATGTTCATCCCAACACTGGCCCCATCTTTCCCTGCTCTGTGTGTGCTGGAAATGTGACCTGGCAGGGCAAGTTGGTGTAATGCTGCACCTGCTCGAAGTGGGTCCATCCAAGGTGCTCACAACTCTCTCTCTCTCTCTCCAAATTCAGAACTCTTGACAGCTCTCACTGCTGGAGCTGTCCCCCTGCTGTGTCCCCAATCATAACACTGTGACTTCCTCGCTGAACTCCTCCAACCTGTATACCTCCACCATAAGATCTAACCCCCCTCTGCTAATGCTGCACTACTGCCCCACCCTCGTCTTCAACCTCTTATCCCCCTTCTGCCCATTTTGTATCTTCTCCCTCTGCTCCCTCACCACTGTCCTTTGCACCTAAATGTCTTTCTATGCCTCCTGCTTTCTTTCCCCCTCTGACTCCCTCAGGGTTCTCCAGTGAAATGCTGGCAGTCTTCGAGCCAGGAGCATTGAACTGATTCACTTTCTTTCGTCCCATCCTGTTGACCTTATATGTATCCAGGAATCCAATCTTAACTCATCTTCCTCTTTCTGGATTCCTGGATTCTCTGCTCTGCATTCTGATTGCACCCACTCCCAGTCTGGTATTCTTTCTCGTGATGCCACACATGCTAGTGGCAGCATCATCATTTTCGCCAGGCAAGACATATTCTTCTTGGAACTCTCTACCTCCTTTCTTTCCTCGCTTGATCCCTACTCTAAATATGTATGGGTCAACATCTCTTTCAATAACTCTTCCTTGCTATCATTTCTTTATGTGTATGCCCCCCTATTTGCTCTTCTCCAACAGATGGCAGAACTGACTCCTTTTCTCCTCCAGAAATCTCTTCATTCTGGGGGACTTCAATTACCATCACCCCCTCTGGGACTCAAAAAGTACTTCCGACCCTCATGGGAAGAAAGTATTTGACTGGGTCATCTCTTCTGACCTCCTTCCCCTCAATGGCCCTGACATACCCACCCTTCTCCATTGCTCCTCTGGATATCTCCTTTGCTCCCTCCTCTCTCGTCTTTCCTGCTCCTGGGAGGTGCTTCAGGACCTGGGTTCTGATCACCTACCAATTCTTTAATCTGTCCCTCTCTCTCTTTGGTCTTTTGCCCCAATGAGCGTCTCCCTTCAATTTTCAGAAAACTTGCTAGGATGACTTTGCCTTCTACTTTGACTCTCACTGTCCTTCTGCAGATGAATTCTTGTCTCTTTCCTATGCTGCTGCACTCATTACTTCTCTGGCATTGAATGTGACCAAATCTTCCATTGCTTTTGGCCGCATCAAATGCCATCCTAAAGCCTGGTAGTCTGCTTAGGTGGAAGAAGCAGTCAGTGAAAGATGCAAGGCTTTCGCTGCCGCTTGCAGAAGTAATGAAGATCGCCAGGCTTACATCTTCGCTTCCCGACGTGCCTCGTCTGTCATTGCCAAGGCCAAGGCTGAGGCATGGCAGACGACTTGCTCTTCTCTTTCGCTCAAAACTAACCCTAAATCTGTCTATTCTTTTCTTTGCTCTGTCACTGGCTCTCCTTCCTCCTCTCTTTAATTTCCCTATCTGTTTCTCACCCAAATGCCCAGTGTAGCAGATCTAAAGGCTACCTTTCTGAGCTCTGTCGAGCCATATGCACTGAGGAGTCTCACTTGTCCTTTTACTCTCCCTTATCTCCCACTGAATTTCTTGCAACTGCCTCCAACCTTTCCCCCTCTACTGCCACTGGCCCAGACAAAGTTGCCTATCCTATGCTATAGCATCTTCCTCGCTCTGACATGGATTATCTTTTTCACATCTTCAATCTTTCCTGGACTTTGCATTTCTTTTCTTCCATGTGGAAGACATATTCTATTATTCCCATTCACTAGGTGGGAAAGCCTCTTGACTCTCCTGCTTCCTTCCGGCCTATCTCTCTCACCTCCTGTGTCTCAAAGCTTTTTGAACGCATTATTCCTTTTACTCTTCTTTCTGGAATCTAATTCCATTCTCTCTCCCCACCAGGCCGGTTTCCGCCCTGAACGGTCCACTCTAGATCAACTTCTCTTTCTTTCTCAGTCCATTTCAAATGGGTTTAACAAACCCAGGCCAGGCTGTCAGATGATCCTCTCTGCTATCAGTGTTCCCTTTAAACGCAAAAAAAGTGCCAATTTGCGAAATTATGTTCGGCGGATTTGCAGTTAAAATTCAACAGTGTGTAAAAAAAGTCCGGCGGTTTTTGGTAACTTTTTCACTTTGTTAAAGTTTTTACAATTTTGTTGGCAAAATCTTAACCAACTGTTAAATGCATGGGAGACGGTGGAAAGAAATCCAAGTTAAGACAGATGCTTTTTTAGAGCAGTGCAACGTCTCACGCAAACATCGCGCAGCTGTAACGCAACATCGAGTGACGGCAACTGAAATATCGCGCACGCTATTGCCACACTTTTTTCTATAACAAATTATCTCTCCAGCAATTAACCTGAGGTAAAATCAATTTTTTTGTTTACTTTTTCCCAGCCGATTTCAATCGTAGCCAAAGAGCAGTAATAGCAAGCAGCTCTCAAACTTCAGTTTTAACACAAGACATCATTTTTCAAGGAAAGTTTGAAACTAAACTTGCTTAAAATCTTTATGTTTTCTTTACGTTTCAATGCTGACTTCAATCATGCTTGTTAAGACAAAAAAGCACATATTTCTCGCTTTTAGTTAAACACAAAAAACACTATTTTTGAGGGATTGGTTCAGTTTTTGTACGTTGCAAATAAATAACCTTCTTTTACTTGTCATTTATAAACACTAAAAACAAAAAAGAATACAGCTTCTAGCCAATTTAGTTTTGAATTCCCTTCAAATACTTCGAACTGAGATTGAAAGTTTGCTTGCAATTGCAAAAACCTGTTGTTGAATTGATTACGATAGAGCGATGTAAGTTATCTAATTATTTACCGTAATCAAGCAACAGTTAAAGTTTGCGAGTAATTTTTGTTATGTCATAGTCGTAATAACCTACCTATCATCACATTATTTCATAAAAGTTCTATTTCTGTTGCTCATGTCGGGCGTCGGCGAAGGGTTAATTTTATTTACGCGCATTTTTAACCTGTCATTCCAAAGTGTTTACGAATCACTGTTGCAAAGGCTGTAAAGTTTGAGACCAAATTTAACCACAATTAACTTACTGAAGAAAAACAGCCAAGTATTTCGCCGCCATCTTATAATAACCGATAGGCAACCTGTTTGTGAACATTTTGGGGCTGACGTAGTCACGCTAATTATTACGTCACCAAAGCGCATTGTCACAGTTTTGACTTTCCTTGCCCTGCAAATTTGTCCGGCGGTTTTCGTACATTTGCTAGCAATTTTGCAATTCTGCTGGCGGTTACGCACTTACTAAAATCTTAGAGGGAACACTGTCTGCTATTGATTTCTCCAAAGAGTCATTCCATATTATTTCAGCGAATTTTAAGATAATTGAACACCATGACCTCTTGGATTGTTTTCATATCTGCATGTGTGACAGCTAAAATGATTTTCATGGAATTTGGAATTTAAAAAAAATCTTTTACAGTTTTAGTGATACCGCTTTTTAAAGTTGTGCACTTTTGCCACTAGTGGCGCTGTTGTGCAAGTGCAAAATTTACTTAAAACTGTCTAAAATTGTCATTTTTAATCCAAAATTTTCAAACAAAATGTCTATTTATATGTTTGGAGAGGTAAGGAATTCAAAAATGTTAAAATTACAAAATAAGCACTATGTAGGGAGCTATCATCAAGTTTTGTTTTAATTTTGACTCCAACTTCAATCGCTAGCCCTGCCCCCATGATTGGTTAAATTTTTTTCTGATGGATTCCATAATGCCAAGTGGTCCTTCAACTTTCAGAATACAAGATTATCTAGCTTAAAACATTTTTCACACTAAAATTATTCAAAACTTTGCTATCTTACTTTTCATTTTGCCACAAACTAACATTTTCATCATAAACGTTTACTTAAAAGTTGAAAAAGACATTTGCTTTACTAGTATGTTAGAATATATTCTAAACACTTCCAAATGAATAACTCTCAGTGTATGGGACAGAAATTAATTAAGATTTCAATTTAAGTTTTGTTTTAATTTTGACTCCAACTTCAATCGCTAGCCCTGCCCCCATGATTGGTTAAATTTTTTTCTGATGGATTCCATAATGCCAAGTGGTCCTTCAACTTTCAGAATACAAGATTATCTAGCTTAAAACATTTTTCACACTAAAATTATTCAAAACTTTGCTATCTTACTTTTCATTTTGCCACAAACTAACATTTTCATCATAAACGTTTACTTAAAAGTTGAAAAAGACATTTGCTTTACTAGTATGTTAGAATATATTCTAAACACTTCCAAATGAATAACTCTCAGTGTATGGGACAGAAATTAATTAAGATTTCAATTTTATTTGACTTTAAAGACTGCTATCATAGTACAAGCACCTACAATGATGACACAGTAATAGCCTAAACCTAAAAAAACTTGATACTGTCCCATACTTATTTTGAACCTCAGTGCAGTGCAGTGCAGTGAATGGTATTATGAATTTTCTGGTGGCAGATAAGCTAGCCTGTTAGAAAAGATCAAGTCATTGTGAATGCTTACTTGCAGTTGCTGTTCTGACAGCATTTTTCTGTGAATGCTGTGATGATAGTTCCTTTAGCCAGATGAAACAAAAAGATTTTGTGTTGACTCTCTGTCTATGCAGTACAATATGTTTGTTGTTCATGTAAAAACTGTTCTTGAATTGTAAGAGTACTGTAACTAGACACAGAAAATTTCTAAAAGAAGGAAAGTTTGTCAAATATCTAGTGCTTCGAGCAATTTCATGAAAAGAAGATAAAGAAAAAACAAACAAGCAACAGCAGTACATATATCTAGACGAGCGCACATATAGCTTCAAAGTCCACAGCATCAAGTTAGTATGTCCGACCAGATTGAGATGTAGAAGACTGAGGAGAAAGCACTTTTAATATTAACTCATTTGAAATCCAGCAAATGTCATCTCTTTGTGGCCAAAAAAAGTTTCTTCTGGGGCTGTGTGGAGACATAAACTTAATTTTTGGCTTCATTGAAATACTTTCAGCAGCAATAGCCAAACCAATCCACCAATAACCGTCATATTTAACTACTGCATAGTCTTGAATATTTAGAATAATGGAAGTTTGTTTGGCTTGAAAAAACTATATTTTCCACTTATCTCTTCATCTTCACCAACTCTTTTAATAGAAAGTATTCTAACATTTTTGGGAATAATGGCATGATAACTGCGAGTTCCTGGCACAGTATGTCCACTTGCATATCTGGTTTTTAATTTTGTTTGAACTTTGGTCAAATCACCCTTAGGTACAAAAAAGCATTCTACAGGGGGCAAAGTGTTTTTGCAAAATTCACATGCTTGCAGTGCAGTAACAATGGGATTGGTTTTTGTTCTTGACAAGCTTTCAGCAGTTAGCTTTCTTTTAATGGTTCCACCAAGTCCATCACAAGGTGATTTTGCATGGCTAGTAGTGCAGAAATTTCTCTCAGCATCAAATCCAAAGTCATGTACAGGGTGCGGACAAAGTTCTTGGACAAAATATAATACTTAATTTAATAACTCTTAAACATATGCATTAACTTTACACTGTTGAATATTAATAATTTCATCACTCCTCTTTCAGATTGTAACATATATTTGTCAAAATTTAGCTTTAATATCGAGTATGAATGATAAACGTGCAGCCATCGTTGAGCTCCATCACGCGGGAAAGACAAATTCTGATATTGTGAAACTTCTTAAAGCTCCAAGATCAACTGTTTACCACACGGTTAGCAGGTGTAAAGAACTTCAAAGTACCGAAGATCGTCCTCAAAGTGGAAGACCACGATCTTCTCTGACGCCAAAGATGATTAATGCTGTCAGAGCCCGAATCCGACGCAATCCCAAAAGATCCATGAGGGCAATGGCCCGTGACATGAATGTCAGTGAGAAGACGATCAGAAACATTGTTAAAACCGATTTGAAGATGTCGTCTCTTAAAATGCAAACTTGTCAGCACCTCACAGACCTCAAAAAAAAAGGACTGGCTCGAGCGAAGATTCTTCTTAACAAGTTGAAGGCAGGTACGGGCACGAGCGAGGCTCGAGCGAAGATTCTTCTTAACAAATCGAAGGCAGGTACGGACACGAGCGAGATCATTTTCTCTGACAAAAAACTGTTTACTGTCGAGGCAATCTGCAACCGACAAAATAACAGAGTCCTAGCAAAGTCCTCTGCAGACATTCCTGACTCTACGCGAAGCGTTTTCAGGCAACAGAAACCTTCTTCTGTCATGGTGTGGGCTGCCATTTCAAAAACATGGAAGTCCCCCCTCATTTTTGTTCCACAGGGAGCAAAAGTGAATACAAATGCGTACATTGAAACAATCTTGACCTCTGCACTTCAAGCAGCCAAAAAGCACTTCAAAGACAAGCCGTTCATCTTCCAACAAGACGGTGCACCATCACACACGTCCAAGAAGACACAGAAGTGGTGCCAAGACCATTTTCCAGGGTTTTGGAGCAAGGAGGTTTGGCCACCCTCATCACCAGATCTCAACCCGATGGACTTTTGTGTTTGGTCCCTTTTGGAGGCAGATGCCTGTGCTTCTTCTCATGTGTCAGTTGTAGCCCTCAAGAGTTCTCTTGAGAAGGCATGGGCAAAAATACCCCAAGAAACCCTGCGTAAAGCAGCAGAGGACTTTCGTGGCAGACTTGAGCGTGTAATTCAGGCCAGAGGGGGACATATTGAATGACATTTTGTACTATTGTTCATGAAAGTCATGCCAAATAAAAAAAATTAATTGTTTGTAGTTGTATTCATAATTTACAGAATTATCAAATTTTTACGTTGTCCAAGGACTTTGTCCACACCCTGTATATGAAATGTCAAGCTCAAGAAATTTTTGTAGTTTTTGTATTGATTCGAACAACCATCAGAGAAATACTGAATATTACTAATACCATTGTATGATAATCAAAGGTAATTGCATGGCAGTTTTTGTAATGGATACACAAATCCAGTGTCATGTTGCAAATCATCCAAATTCCAAAAAAAAACATTGACTAAACTGCTATCTTTTCTTGTGGATTTTTGTAGTATAATACTAATGGATGTATGATGCATTGTTACTTAGTCCAGTGCCATTCTTGAACTGCATCCTGAACCACCATAGAATAATTTTCAGCAAAATCTGCCAACACTGTGCAGGTTGATGATAAAAGGTTTTTTTTAGTGTTGATAGATACCTTGCTTGTGATTTGGCGATGTATGAGTGTGCTGTTAATAGATCAATTTTTTTGGCCAAAACTATAAATTCGAATTTTTCCATTACCATATTGACAATAGTTGTTCCATAAGTAGATTCCCATTGTTGAAAATCTATTTCATCCTCTGTATTATCTGAAATAATTTGATAAAGATATTCAATAAGGTTATCCTTTCCAGGGCAATTTGGACAACGATGAACCATACACAACTTATTTGTATTACTGCAAACCACTTTGTTAATGAGATCTTCATAATCTAAATTTAATGCATAGCAGGCAAGAATAGTATTCTGATGAATGGCACAAACACATATAGAATGGCTTCCAGAGGAGCCAATTGTCTTGCACTACTTTAAACAAAGAGCACAAAATTTTGAAAATCCAACTTTAGAAGTGTAAAATTTCTCCTGAAAAATAGCTTAGAGTTATGTCAGCTTGCATAATAATAACTTTTTCTGTTTATGCTGTTTGTAACTGATGCTCACGTATTCTTTTTTCCAGGCATTTCCCTTCAAAACTCATCATCTAAATAAAATGAAATCCCATTGTTTATAGTCTCTTCATTAATCCCTTTTCTTGCTAATCTTTTAGGTTTTGATAACACACCTTCATCTTTTTTAAGAGTCATTGCTGTTCTGACTTGGTAAGTAGTAGCATTGAAAAACTTCACAGTTTTATCTATTTTCCAAGATTGTGGCTTAGGTGTCAGAATTTGAATTTTTTCATTCAGAGAAGTTGTTGGCAAAAATTTAGTCTTTAACTGTAGCATAAGCTGGTCAAAATCTTTTTCATCATTCCTTCTTGTAGCTGGTGGTGGGGAACAGGTAGCTGTATTTACTCCTTTTGTAGAAAAAGCCTTTTCAAGCTTTTGTGTTACTTTTTCTATTTTTTTGTTTGCATGAAAAAGCGTTTGGCGCTTTGATTTTCCTGAGCTTTTAAAAGGTGATACTCCACATGCAGCAAGTGAGT
Source organism: Trididemnum clinides (assembly GCA_963675345.1). Taxonomy (NCBI): domain Eukaryota; kingdom Metazoa; phylum Chordata; class Ascidiacea; order Aplousobranchia; family Didemnidae; genus Trididemnum; species Trididemnum clinides. The sequence continues at coordinate 13,796,859 of OY776300.1, read as the reverse complement.
CATCTAACAAAGTTAAATTATTTTCAGCAGATGATGATTCAGAGAATTCTGTGGCATCTTCTGATATACTTGAGGAAGTAGGGGAATTGTGACCATGCAAAATATTTTTTGTGTGTATTCAACATTCTTTGCACAATTTTTCTCCTGGTATTAAACAAAACTTTCCTTCCAATTGTTGAGCAGTTTTTAAGCTCACTGAATGTGTTCCATGCCTTTGTTTTCTTTTTCTTGACTTTGCATGAACGTCAAAAAGATTATTGCAAATTTTTTGCTTTTTATCAAAGCATGTTAAGTACATACAATAGTGATGAAAGCAAACTTTGGTGAGATGATTAATAACTAAGGATCCATCTTTCAAATAAGATTTACATCCAGCTTTCCAAAACAAAGTTAAAATGTCATCAGTAGAAAGCTCACAAAGCTGTTTATATTCCTTTTCTTTCTTATATCATGTTTTATGACAAGAACCTTCAGACATTAGCTTTCTGATTTCACAAATACCTTCAAGCTTTTCCATAATTGTAATCTCTCACAAAATCAATATCTAATTACCAGTTTTCAAAATTATAATGGATTAAACTAAAATTAAATTTTAGGCAAATGGTTTCCAACAATATCTAAATCCAGTAAATTTGGTCATGATACTTGAAAAATAGAATGAAAAACCTGACTGGTTTCCCTCTTTGGTCATTTTTCAGACTGCATACAACACATTTTCTTGTGGGATTCTTCTTTTTTTCTGTTGGTGGAGCTTGCATTGGAAAATGTCCTGGCGTATACCTCGAACTTCCTGGTGTTGTTTCGGGTCTACCTGGTAATCTTCTTGGTGGTAAAGCAGGCCCATACTTGCCAATTATGTCTCAAATAATTTGCATATGAAATTTTAGATGTGTTAGGCTTTTATTCCTGACTGAGTGAATGCTTCTTAATGCAGGATGAAAGCATTTGATACTGCAATATCCATCAAATGGAAGAAGACTGTTTTGTAATATTTCTTACCCTGTTTCCTTTGAATGAGATAATCTGCCAGCTGCTGGTCCACCTTGTCTACTCCTCCCATTGTGTGATTTTATTCACATACAACTTTGGGTTTCTTCACAGACCCCTGTCTTGTCTCAATGTCATGCATAGCTGGGTTATGAATGGTTGGCAGCATTGCAACATCCTTTTTGTCTTTCCAAAGAAGAGTCATTACCTTGCCTCTCTGAAATGCTGCAACTTCTCCTTCAGTTTTTTTCTTTTCAGTTGTTGTGGAACTTCTTTTCGATTCAAACGTAGGGTTCCATAAGTATCAATCTGGTTCATAACTAGAGCATCAGCTAATTGTGGACTAATGTAATAGTTATCCACAGTAACACAATAACCTTTCCCAAATAAAGGCTTCTTCAAGGAAAGAAAACATGTGAACTCACAGGATATTCATCATACTCTGGATCAAACTGTGTTCCTTTCCCAACATAAATGGTCATGTTGTACACATATCCAGTCTTTGACTCACATAACACAAAATATTTCACTCCAAACCTTCTTTTCAGTGGCATAAACTGTACCCATCTTAATCTTCTCTTGAACAACAATAAGGCTCTCATCTATGAATACATCTTGCCTAACACTTCCCTCGTTTCTCACACAATGTCATGAATACATCATAAATCTTATACAATTCTGGGTTGAGGTGGGTTTGTGCATCATGAGTTTCATTATTTACAAAATGAAGATATTGCTTTATCATACTGTACCGTTTCATAGTCATTAGCTTCCGAAAAATTGGTGTTTCAAGCAGTTCATCTTTTAACCAGTTCATTTCTTCTTCTGGCTTTTTCACAATTCTCCAAGCATTTTCATGGCAAAAAATACCAAAAGTTCAGCCTATGTTACAGGGTGCCACAAAGAATCGTCTTGTCCTGTTTGTTTGGCAAAACGATTTCTCTCTACCAGTACACAGTCAACAATCCTTTTATCAATAAAAAGACTGAAGAATTCAAATGGACTCATTTCTGCTGAGTTTTCATTAATCATTATTCCAGGATTTTCTGTAAATGGAAAACGTGGTGGTGCTGCATTCATGCACTCCTCTGAGAACTCTAGGCTTCTCCAAGTTCTCCCCTCACCTCCCTCCTCCTCCTCGTCACTTGTCAAGAAATAGTCATTGCCTGATAAACTGGCAGTGTCATCAGAAGTATTCAAGCTTCTGAGAGAAGGTTCATATTCGCTATCTTCCTCAGAACTATACATTTGGGGTGTAAATTATTTGAAAAGGGTACAAAAAAATGAGTGGTAACGTGGATAAAAACAACACGCATGTGACGACAGTGGCTGCCAGAGCAAGTCTAGTACGAGCATTCTTGAAATTCCACAGCTTCACCCCGTCGCCTCTGCCAGGCATACAATTTGACAAGAATACTTGTTTCACACGTAGAATGGCTTAGAAAGGCTCAGAATTGACAAGTATATATGTCTCTGGCTGGTTTTTAAAGGTTAAGTTTTAGACAAGTATACTTGTCGCCGACTGAAAATGAAACATTTCGTGAAAACGAGTATACTCGTTTCTGCCAAGGAAGGGGTTAAAAGCATGTAATCATAGAATAACAGTAATTGATTGAAAATAGTGTGGTTGCAAATTTTTTAATAATTTTAGTGTGAAAAATGTTTTAAGCTAGATAATCTTGTATTCTGAAAGTTGAAGGACCACTTGGCATTATGGAATCCATCAGAAAAAAATTTAACCAATCATGGGGGCAGGGCTAGCGATTGAAGTTGGAGTCAAAATTAAAACAAAACTTGGTGATAGCTCCCTACATAGTGCTTATTTTGTAATTTTAACATTTTTGAATTCCTTACCTCTCCAAACATATAAATAGACATTTTGTTTGAAAATTTTGGATTAAAAATGACAATTTTAGGCAGTTTTAAGTAAATTTTGCACTTGCACAACAGCGCCACTAGTGGCAAAAGTGCACAACTTTAAAAAGCGGTATCACTAAAACTGTAAAAGATTTTTTTTTAATTCCAAATTCCATGAAAATCATTTTAGCTATCACATATGCAGATATGAAAAAAATCCAGGAGGTCATGGTGTTCAATTATCTTAAAATTTACTGAAATATAATGGAATGACCCCAAAGCTGTTGACTCTTGTCTGGCATCCTGCCCTTTTCCATAAACTCATTTCGGCTCACCTCCCTCCCTACATTGCTTGTTGGATTCAATCTTTTCTTTCTGATAGGCACACGTTTGAGTGGTTTATCAAAATCACAAAAGTTGTTCTTTTCAATTTCGTCAAGGTGTTCTGCAAGGATTCGTTCTCAGCCCTTTGCTTTTCTTTCTTTTCATCAATGATCTTTCTGCTTCTCTGCCTTCTTCCATCAGCTACTCTCTTTGCACTGACGACCTCCTTCCCCTTCAGTCTTCCTCTGTAGTAGAGGCCACACAAGGAGCTGTGTTTTGATTAGAGCACTGGCGTCTTCCTCTTAATCCTAGTAATAGTAAAGACTCCTTCTTCTTAGTGGATCCCCACCAAGCCCAACCTCCTCCTGCTGAGATCCTGCCTCTGTTTCACTCCCACTCCAACTTTTCTTGGGGTCACTTTCAACTGCACTTTTTTCTTTTCTAAACATGTATCTTCGTTGAAGGCCAAATTCTTCCCACGTCTCAAGGCCTTACGCTGTATCTCTGTTTTTTCATGGGGACCCTCTAAGGAGTCCCTCTCTCCTGTGTAAAGCTTTCCTTCAGCCCCATCTCATATATGCCTCACCTAAATGATTTCCTTTTTTAAGCGTTACTAACATCACCAAATTGGAGCACCTCCACCAAGCGGCTAGTTGTGCCATCACCAGCTACCTCTCGTCCTCCCCTATCGCACTGTTACTCTCTGAGGCTTCTCTAACTCCCCTATAAGTCACCCTGACTCATTACATTCTTTCATCTTATGAGCAAGTTTTTTGTCTTGGTCACGTTTTGATAATATAATATAGAACTTTCGGTTCTATCTCAGTCTTAAATTTCTTTTAAAAATGAGGTGACGCATGATAATCGCTTGGATAATTAGGTCTGACTGCAACTTAATAAAACTTGGAAAAGATTGGCTTCCACTAAAAAAAACACCTTGAAACACTTTAAGAACAGAATAATGTATTTGGAAAAATAATACTTCACGACTTCAAGCTTCTTTGCTCAACGATCTCAGAACTAGTCACTTTACTACGCAATCAGAAAAACGCCAAAACTAATTCCACGAATAACTTAATATTCACCATGTCAACAGAATCCACAATAAATTATCACAAAAACAATAGCCCTTCTTTACTCCATCAATCAATCTTTCTCTCTCCCTGCTACAATGCTCCTCTACACTCTATAACTAACAAAAAAAAATCCAGTCGCCTTATATATAAATCAAAAAAATAATCCAGAAAACGCTCGAACGAAATCACATGAAAAAAGAAAAAAAAAGCATTACAAGTTATGTAATCAATCATTCAACGAAATTCTTCAAATAAGCTAGAATCACTAGATCAATCTGGAATTTTACTATGTCATAAACGATTGTGACGTAATAAAGGCATACTTACAGCAAATCCAATTGCGAGGAAAAAAGGTCTTTTTTTCTCAATCAGTAGTCGAGCAAACAAATAATTCAGCATTTTATGCATATATGAAAACTATGCTTACAAGGCAAATTTCGTGACAGTCTCACAACCTCTTTTCCCTATTTCAAATTTGGCCAGACTTAGAGTGAAACCAAGACTCTGCAGATCATCCTGGAGAGCTTTTGCATCCACTCACTCACTTATGCTTCCTTCTACTTATCCTAGGGAGGCCCTTCTTGCTTGCTCGCCTTTTCCTCCTTGGAATCTGCCTTCCTTCATTTTGGACTTTACTCTTTCATCCTCATGCTCTTGCTCTAATCTCCCTCTCACTCGCCAAGGTGTGGCTCTCGCTCACCTTGACTCTCTCCCACCATACGATTTAGTGCTTTGGACAGAAAGCTCTGTTCCTTTTCCTTTTGGCAAAGGCAACTCTGGCGTACTTGCCAACTGCTCTCTTTGTGGCACTGAGGCCACTCTTTTCTTTTCAGCAAACCCAGTTTGTTCCAGTATTTCCGCTGAAGCCTGTGTCATTCTGCAAGCTCTTTGCTGGTATTGCAGCACCAACAAGTCTGCCATTTCTATTCTCTTCTTCTATCTGACTCTCACTCTTTCCTCTCCTCCACCTTTCATTTTACCTCAATCTCTCTGGCAGGAACTGTCTTCTCTCTCTCCTCCTGTTCTATCAGGCTACAATGGGGTCCCTGGACACTTGTTTCTCCTGGGGAACAATGCAGCTGATGAGTTGGCCAGATGGGGAGTGCTACTTACGCCCTCTGCAATTCCTTGTAGTCTCTTTCCTCTTATCTCTCATATCCACTCTTGTCTCTTCTTGGACTGGAGGCATACTGTCTCATCAAAATTCTTTGACACACAGATTCTCATGATTTTCACTGAGGAACTTGTGCTCCCTTGTCTACGCTGCAATGAACACAGCCTTCTGTTAAGTTCTTCTTATCTCTGTAGGATTGGCAAAATTGAGAATCCTTCCTGCAGTGCCTGCAGACACTTTTGATCTCATTCTGCACTGTGTAGTTACAGACTCTTTGGTGACTGTCTGTCACTCTAGGACCTCTGGTCCAGGCCCTGGGAGTTGCTTGGCTTCTGTGGCTCCATGATCTTCTGCCATATTCCCATCCCTCGGAAGGGGTCGGGTAACAACAGCAACAAACCCAATTGTCATGCAATGCCCTTGGATCACTAAAGTAACACACCAGGGCATCAACATGCACATTTTGAGTGATGCTGTTTTAGTTGTATGACATCTTAAAGGCAGGTTTGCATTAGGCATAGATTGCAGGCATAGCATAAAAAATTTTTTGTTTCTCTGTTATAGAGAACCAAAAAATTGCTCACGCCATGCCTGCACTTTACACACCTAATGGAAACCAGCCTTAATGCGCCATTCTGGCTGGGAAAGATGTATATTGGAATCTGATTTGGTCCTCTACCACAATGGTAGTAATTCTCTGCTCAAGTTTCTTCAGGTCACAAGAAGAAAAAGAACCAAGACCACAACCTTCACAAAGCCCCAAAAAAATTATTGCTTGGTGTTAGGTAAGGTGATTATGGATGCAAATCCACTTGACTGTCTCTTCCGATATTAGTAGTGATTGTCTAGATCTGTATGCCCTGCAGAGATAGCCTTTCTCTAAAAAATTTTTAGTGTCACATCATATCTGCGTTGCTATTGTGACGTTTTTAGAGAAATTTAGCTCAAGTGCATGCTGCACGGTCTTATTCGACTATGCTCAAGCACTGTGTAATGCACAAAATCCCTGTTTATCTATCAATGGATGCCAAGTAAACACACTGTACAATTAATTAATCAGTTGGCAATTTACACACACATGACAGAATTGAATAGACATCAAGATAAATTTCATTTCTGCTTTCAATTCATGATAAGTAAAAAATTTGTATGGTAAGTAAAAAAAGTAGATTTGGTGTGTAAAAAATATGATATATTGCTAAATACCGGTCTCATTTGAAAGCTTGGAAAATTTGCTTTCCAGCAATATTTAACTTTAAATAGTCCAGGCCAGTGGTTTTCAACCTTTTTGGTGAAGCAGAACCTCAAGAAAACATTTCAGTGGCACAAGGAACCCCTGTGCAATAATTCAATTGTTTTATGCAAAAATACAGCATTTAACCTAATTATTAGAATCAAATGAAAATTTGTGTAACTTCAGGCGGAATCCTGGTTGAAAACCACTGATCTAGGCTATGTGATATTTACTGATCAAAAATGGGTATTGTATGTCATGTCAGTTCAAAACCCCCCACAATTTTTTGACTTACCTTCACTAAATTAGAATTTTTATAAAAACTACATTCTTTAAAAAGATAAAATAAATTGCATATATCTCACCACTAAAGTCGTCGTTTTGTATCAAGTTTCCAAGGAGATAGAAGCTTAAAATACAAGTTTAAAAGCTGGTAGAAGTTTAGCTTCTCTAAATCAAAATTTGCTGTATCCCCCTTGTTTCTCAAGAAACGGGAAGGGTGTAAAAAAGCTTCTGTTTCATTGTTAAAGACGACATATTCTATTTAAACTTAATATTTTCTGAATCTTGAAGAAATTCCTTTTTCAAAAATGCATAATGTTACATGGTTTAAGCCAGGGGTCACCAACCTTTCTTTTACCACGGGCTACTTTTTGGATATTGATTAAAGTGGGAACGCACTTATCCTAAAGTTTGCAACATTCCGGACTTGATGTTCAATCTATTTTGTATTGGCAGGCGGTGTCATTACATATCTGTTGCCATTACTTCGGTGGGCAATGTCTGGTAACCCTAGGCTACCTTTTTTTTTTTGAAGCCACCATCGACTTTTGAAAAAATTTTGAGATTATTTTAAAACAGGCTGGTAGGCACCTCATATTGCCTTCACGGGCAACATGGTGCCCGTGGGCACATGATTGGTGACCCCTGGTTTGGGCTAACCTCTAGCAGATAATGACTGATGACATTTTAGGTACGTGATTTAACTAACAAAATTAAGTACCGGTTGACAAAAAGGCCATGTGCCTCAGAAAGTTGCAAATTGTATAAAACCTAGGCTTTTGGGTAAGTTTTGACTGATATACCTTGAAAGCTTATTTCCTTAGCATCATCTAGTGACCATTTCAAAAAAATTGGTAGAAAATAAATTCGCTAGTGACCTTTGAGGTAAAGGTACTATCAGTACTTCCATTTCTAAGACAACTCAGCACTTATTTTGGGGGGGGGGGGGGGTAATTTGCAAATTCAAAAAAATTTTTTTTGTATTTGATATCCTCAAGAAATAGAAATTTCAACATATGTAACGCTTGATATAGAAGTAAACAAATGAGTAATGATTTACAAACAAACTTGAGGTAATTTATGATGATTAATTATGAAAAATTAAGATTAAATTAAATTAAAATCTGTAGGGATCTTTGAGGTTAGAGTATTTTAATTTGAAGACAACTCAGCACCTATTGGGGGGGGTTGGTAATTAACATAAAATTTGCATATTCAAAAAAAAAAATTTTATATTTGAGATCCTCAAAAAATCGAAATTTCATTGATATACAGTATAACACTTGATGTAGAAGTAAACAGATTTATTTTTACTTTGTTTGCATAAATTATTTGTTTAATGAAAGAGACGTTTTTTGTAGGTTTCTATTCATTTATGTCATGTCTGCGAATATTGCATGTCTATACCTGAAAGATTAGCAAATTAAACATTTATCATAAAATTTTCTTTTACTTTCAAGCACGCTGTTACAATTTGAAATCATTGAATGGAACTAAAAAGGTCAGCCCATTAAATTGCAAAATTGTATCAAATTTTTTGAAACACCTTGCATGTTGATTTTGCGTTTAAGTGTCATGCAAAAAAGTAAGTCACAACTTATCCAAAATCAGTCCATGTCACCATGTTTGCAGAAAGTAATCTACATTTTCTACTGTTATAACTTGATAGATCACAGTAGATTTCGATTCTTGAACCAGGCTAGATTACCCTCATATCAAGAAAGTGTTGTTACATGTGTTTCACATTGTGTTTTATTAAAAGGTATGGTAGTTATATCAGACCTACACGCCTATTTGATTTAGGTCCTATTCTTTACACTCTAGTTATCACTGACCTGCATGTTGCAACAAAGTTGTTTTTAGGATCATCGATAGGGAGTTCATCCAAGTCTCCTAAGACTACCCTTCTATCATCAGTCAGCAAAAATTGGCGCAATGACTGCATATAAAACAAAATTATATTTTGTAGCATGTAGCATTTTTCACATTTTCTTGATTCATGTTGTTTAACTCTATAAAAAAGTGCTGAAAAGCAAGTGCCACAATTTCTTCCTTGATACAGGTGCAGTAAGTGTTGTTTACATTTGTAATTGCCTTTTCAATGACCTCTTTTGACAAGTCCAAACAGATTTGGAATTGAGTGCAATCTTTGAACTGGACATTGTTGTGCCTTATATTTCTATCTCGAACCACCAGGTGAAACTACTTGCATGTATGGTGGATCATGTTTGACTATTCACAAAGATGCAAGATGTAGACCTACTGCCTGGAAAATCGTGTTTACAGTTCACTTTTTCCTCTTGGCCAAAACGACAATCCTACCAAATAAGTGTAAACATTCAAATTTTTTTATTTGTACTTGCATGAATGCCATTTGACTGACACACAATGCATTTAACAGGTTAAGTAATGATTTTGCTTCACATAGCACAGTTTGTTCTGCTTGACAACAAAGGTTTATTAGTTTTTTTTTCTATCTAAGACAAAGTTTAATTAACATTTGATGACATGTATTGCTTAAAGGAGACGTTAATATATTGCAGCTAAGTATTTAACTTTAATCAGAATGTATATGTACAGAGAGGTCATAAAGGTATCTTGTGCACTTCCTGCAAATATGTCAATTTTCGAGAACTGGTACTAATATTTTTTTGAGAAATGATTCCTATTTATCTTTTCAGTCTCCATACCTCCACCATCAAAGAGATTAGCCAGTGACTCTCATGATAGCATGCTTTATTTACCTGCAGTGGGTTGTGTAAATCACAGTGCACTTTGGGAGGCCCACTTTTGTAATGCAAAAACACAAGACATTCAATCAGCTGAATTACAATATCTAATCGTTGTATGGCTGTAAAAGCTAGTATTTTGTGTTTCAGCACAAATTGTTCCAATGAGCCATACGTGCTACAGTCTTCAGTTAAGAATGCAGTCGTATTTTCAGTTTCGCACAGTCCAGCAACCTAAAATTAAAAATTTAGTTATACTTTGTCTTTTTTTGGTCTTCAACTTACCACACTGATGCTCTTAAGTACATGTAGCTCTTACTACTACCTCTACTTGACAGCAGCTGCATGCAGTTAATCAGATAAAGTTGTATTTTGGCTTTATCAAAGATAGAGTAATGAAACCAAAGGGCTTAGATTGATCGCTTTGCTGTGTTTAACCCTTTTTTAAAATGTTTACTTTAAAATATATTAGTATTGATATGGTGTTTCATTTATCGCAGTGATCTCCAATTTTTTTTTGGCGCCTTTGAGCATTTATGATACTTTTAGTGCCCTTGTCAAACCTACAAAGTTTGCTCTATTTAAAGTGGAAGAATGAAAATTGTTTGCTTAGTTCTATTTGATTTATGTGAGGTCTTTTGAAGTATTTGAATAGTTATTTAGTGGTACAAAAATTTCAAAACAGCTTTGAATAAAGCTTTATGGGACAGATTCATTGCACTCTTTTGAAGTAACGTGTGAAAACTTAAACATTTTCGCCCTGCTTTTATCTGAAATTAAAAGAAAATAAGTATCATGAATCTGTTCTCTGAAGCTTTATTTAAAGCTGTTTTGAAATTATGTGAGGCCCATCGCAAAGTCTCACTCCTCACCCATTTGGAAACCGCTGACTTATAGAACAAGTAGAATTTGCCTAAATAAAGAATGCAATTTTCACTAACATTTTTTCCTAGTTTCTGTTTGGCCTATATTATAATGAATGAGACAAAGTTATACTTTTAATGGGTGTACTCTAATATAGATAATGTCTGTAAAATGCGCTCTTGAATTATATTATAGACTAGTATGCGTGCCAAGCTTATTTTATGCATTCAACTGATACAATGATATTCGTATTTGAAAAACTAAGGGGCAGACCGATATGTGTTGATTGATATTTGACATGTTCAGTGCACTATGTTGTCACAATGTTAGAGTATATGGAGTTCTACGCAATATAACCACTTGTGAGCTATTAATCACTTACTGGTATGAAGTCTTACTATATACAGTCTCACTAAGCGCAACTGTCACCATTACTAAGCTAAATACGGGAAAATCAAAAAAGTGACAAATATAGGCAAACTGCTAATAGGCAAATTCCACTGTACTGTTACTACATAATTTGGTATACCTGCACAACATAATTGCTTGGTTGAAAGTTCAACAAATTATGTGTTCCTGCTTCTAAGCGTTTTACGCGATTGATATGTTGTGTTTCCTTTTCAGGTCTACTTGGCACAGCAATTACGGAGAGAGCAAAATACATTTCATGATTTTTCCATGGGACACGATACACCTGAAAATAATGTTTAGAATTTATTGTAGCTAACTACAGTATGTAGACCAAGCTCTATTACTTAGCTGATTAGTGATGGAGATGATACCATTTTTTAGCCGTTTCATGTAAACTTATCGTAATGTTAGTTTGCCACTGGCACAAACTGTGACAATGTCAAGAAATTATAGCAAAAATCAAATTCAAGGTACAATAGACCATTTGTACACTAGATTGTGTCGTTTTCAATTCCGGTGCCAACTGGTCGTCTAACGTCGTTTACAGCACGCAGAAGTGGGATAGTAAGCACATTAATAACTTTTACTTACTGTATCTATTTGTTGCATATTTTATCCTTTAGACTTGCTGCGCTTTTATATTTATAATATTTAGATTAATATCAATTCGTGTTATTACACCCTGAGTACCCTTGATCAGATATTTTTTCAAAATTAACTCGTAGACTGGATTTTTACTTGGGTTTTACGCAGGGCTGTGGAGTCGGAGTCGAGACCAATTTATAGACCAGAGGAGTCGTAGTCTGTAAAATTCCATCAGCTCTGAACTCTCCAAAAAAATTAATCATTTTAATAAAACGCTAATGTGTGTGTTATTGTGTCACGCTCTCTTTCAGCATTACATAATAGATGGAAAAAACTAGAAATAAGGTAGAAAGAAAATTTTAAAGCTCAGGTCCGCTAGTAATGGTAATGAAGACACTCTTACTGAATATTCAGGATTCTAGAAGAGGAGTAGGAATCGGTTCTTAAAAATTGTAGGAGTCAGAGTTGGATGCTCAGAATCCTGACTCCCCAACCCTGGACTTCTATGCTTGCGAGGCAGTGCCTTAACTCTGATACAATTTAGTTCTCTGTGAAAAACGTTTTTGAAAAATAAATTTGCCATTTATTTCAAACTGCTATGGCAATCTTTTGCAAATAAACTTTTTACTACTATCTTAAAATGTTTTTTTCGCACCTGTTTAGTTGCTCCAGCACCTAGTCTTTGGTACTTCTTTGCTACCATAACCATTCTTTCAATTTCGTCACATTCTAACCATTTAAGACAGTTCTTCATTTGAAAGGTTTTAAAGTGCTTTTTCGGACAGACTTTTTGAGCTTTACTTGACGCTTTGTTGCTATATTGCGCTGGCACTTCTCTAGTTGGGTTTTTACTGTTTTTATAAGCCTCAACTTTGTGTTCATGAACATCTCGAAAAGATTGTAACAGGTGGTGCTTGTCCGTGATAATGCAAATAACAACTATTCCATAAAAAAGCAGCATTTTCCAAGAAAAAAATAATTTAGTTTTACTGATAGGCATGACTACTCATTGGAATCATTTATAATATAGTTTAAAGCCCATTAGGTTCTCTGAACAAACTTGATTAAGATTTTTTCTAATTGGCATAGCTGTATTGCTGTGCATGATTATACTAGTTTAAATGCTATATATCTTTTTAAGTTTTTGGTTATTTCAATGCTCCTTCAACTTATCATGCTTTTACATATCTTTTAACTGCAACAAAATTGATAATAGTTATGTGACACAATGGTTGGATCTTTTTATGTAAGCGCTGTCGAACTGCCTCAGGCGTTTGATTTTAGTTATGAAGATATGAGTGCACTCATCAAACAAGTTTCTGTAAACTTCAGAATTTTATTTTTTTGTGTACGAGTTTTTACAGATGTACTCACCAGCGCGGCGGTCTAGTGGTTGGAGCGTCCGCTTTGCACTCGGTAGACCTGGATTCAATCCCTTTGTCGAGTTGTTCCAAAGACTTTGATAATGCTATTCACATATTTCCAGTTTGTCGCTCAGCAAAAGAAGTAATGTGGGGGGTGAATTTTGAAACTGATTGGGATAGTCAGGACTAAAAAGAGTGTAATGAGCTTCAAAAGTCAAAGCACGCGATCACAGTTAGTGTCGCATCAACATCCTACCGATGCATAGTTTTAAGCAAAGCATACAATCATCGCCATTTTGTGTCTTTCCGAAATCAGTTAAGCGCCCTTTTAACGTTACGCGCACATTGTATTCTGAAACGTCAACGCGTCTGTGGAATTCGAACCCACATTTTTCGAACTGGCCTCCTCGCGCGCGGAGTTTCGCTGCCATGCACCACGTGCTGCGAGCCATGCCTTCAAAGCACCGCATTTAGCGTGTAACCTTTGGAAGACCTTTTTGTGCCTAATCACTGCTTGTGTGAACAGCTTCACATAAGGATATCAGTTTTAGTCCATAGTTGAGCGGCGAACAAAAATTAATAAACTTATCGTACCAAATTATTTAGCGACTGATTAAAACAAACCACTTCGTCTGTTAATACGGTACAGTATGTACTATAAACTGTGTAAAAAAGAAAAAAGGCGTGAATAGAATGATGTCATTTGCAGAGCTGGGCACCGCAAATTTAAACTCAATTCCGCAACCGCAAATTCCGCAAAACTGCAAGAGGTGTTCCGCAACCGCAAATCCGCAAGTTTGCGATAGGTTTGCGGTGACTTTTCGCACTTCCGCAACCGCAAATGCACATAGCACTTCCGCAAACTTAGACCGCAATATTTACTGTTATTTTGTCTTCGTGATGACCTTTTTTACTTTCGAAGATCAAATTTTGCCATCGACCAGACGTTGACCTCCAAAAAAAAAAAAAAAAAGGTCATCAACTCCCGGTCGTTCACCTCCAACCCAGAAGAAAAGAGCGTCCACTTTTTCCGAGCAGTTTTGCCGCGGATCAGGCAACACTGCCAGTTGGTTTGCGGATTTGCGGTAAATTCCAATTTTTCACCGCAAATCCGCAAATATTTGCGGTAGGAAATTAGGTTCGCAAATCCGCAAATAGAAACTTGAGTCCGCAATTTGCGGACCGATTTGCGGAAGTGCCCACCTCTGGTCATTTGAAAGCACGTGTATAATAGTTGAACGTAATTTTTCCGCTTCGGATTATTGGACGGTAATATGTAAAAACCCTCATTTTCTGAGCTAAAAATCGACCTCGGCTTATTGGGCGGTATATACGGTAGACCTTGATTAGCCAGCAAGTTATTGAATTTCGGTTTCTTTTCTGACGGATACTGACGGCATTTAAAAATGTGATTCGTAACTATGAGCTCCCACTGGATATATAATATATTATTGCTTTCTGATTAAGCATATCATTTTACAGCATGTAGCTAATTACTGTGTAGCAATTACTTTAAAATGGCTGAATGTGCAGACTCTGAGGTTTTGTTGAATGAACTTTATGACTACCGAGATAACTTGATTGCAAATGTTGGCTTAGAGCAGGAGTGGGCAACCTGGGGCCGTAAAAGAATTTTTTGTGGCCGTGAAATTGTACTTCAAAACGCACTTTGTGGCGGCCGTGCATTGATTAAAATGTTTTGCTACGTAACTGTTAGGAACAGTTACGATTTGCTAACTGTTACTTTAATTAGGACGATCAGTTACTCAAACGAAAAAAAGCAGCTCTCCCATTCATAACAGTTTCAAGAAGATTGCTTTTAAGAACAGTTGCTAACTGCTAATTACGATTAATGAACAGGGCCGGATTAAGGCGGGGGCTGATGTGGCTGCAGCCCCAGGCCCACCCAAAAAATAGTCCCACCACTATACCAAGTCAATGAAGTTACAACGCAAAGGTGACTGACATGATTACTTTAAAAAAATAGTGAAGGTGTGATTTAGAAGTATAATGGGTGTTACACTCACTCCTTGATTTGTCAAATTAGTGCAGTTACTTAGCTCTGAATTGTTTTGCCTTCATGTCTTTTCCTCAATGTTTAATTAACTTTGAGCTGCTCGTATTTGATTAATTATTTTAGTCTTTTTGTAATTTGCTGAATATTTAATTGATTAAGTTAGTCTTTCTTTCATTAAATCCTTTCTTTAAACTGGTTCAATCTGTTAATTATTGGTAATTCCTTTATAAATAGGTAACCCAACTGATATAATTGGTCAGTTAGTATGAAAAGGCATGGAGGTGACAGCAGTGTAAATTTATATATGTTTATTAGTGATGATGTGTGATTATTCACATACAGGGAATAATTTTTGATCTGACATTTTAGTGAGAGTACAATTAGTGTTGTTTTTGTAAAATAAGTTTTTGTGAACAATTACTTAACTAATTCTTCCATACTATCTTAAAACTTCATCACTATGTATTGTGCAAAAGACTGATGATAGTATTGACACATTGGTTTTGCCAACTAAGGCATAATTTTGTTCTAGCATCAAAATAACAGCAATAAGAAATATATAACCATTTTTTTAGCATATTTTTTTCGGAATTAAAATCTAGCATATTTCTTTTGGATCTAGCATTTTCTAAAATATTTTCTTGGCATTTTTTTTTCGGATCTAGCATTTTCTAGCATATTTGTTTCAGAATTAAGTTTTATAATTTGGTAGCATTTTAAGTTTACAATAAAATTTGCAAGTATTTCCATGTTATTGATACGGAAAAGAACACTAATAGAAGAAAAACGAGTATTTAATTCAAAATAGTTGCAGGATTACTTTATGATTGAAACAGCTACACATTCTATGTTATGTCTAATATACAACCAAGTTATGAAGACCGTGAAAGGGGATGACGCAAAGTAGCACTTTCGTCGTCACGAATCGCACTCTTAGGCGAAACTGAAAGGGGATTCGAGAAAGATCTGCATGGAAAATTTGAAAAAGAGTGTGCGAAAGCAGACAGCTTGCATAACAACTTTCGCTAAGTCCACTAACAGCCGCTGTGAAGCATCTTACAGAGTGGCATATCATCTTGGCGGTACGGGAAAACCTTATTCCGATGGCGAACTCGTGAAGCGATGCTTGATAAACGTTAAGTGCATTCACCCTGGGAAGGAAGCTGATTTTAATTATTCTTCAATTGCTCTCTCGCGTGTTGCAATGCAACGCAGGCAAGATAATATCGCTCAGCAGTTAAAACCTTCTCTGCAAGCAAAGATAAGCAAGAAAGAAAGTTTATTTTCACTTGCTGATGATGAATCAACGACTCTGCGCAATTGTTCATATTCGTTCGTTGTCTTCAAGCTTTGAATTGTGTGAGGATTTCCTTTCCATGGAAACACAGGTTACTCGCTCCCGTGGAGAAGACCTGTTTATTGCAGTGAAGAATGCCTGCATTCGCTCTGTATTAGATCTAAAATACCTTCGGGGCATTTGCACGACGGTGCGCCTGCCATGACAGGTAACCAACAAGGATTTGTTACAAGATTTTCGGATTACGTGTCCAACGAATATGACAGTGAAGAACTCATCAACCTTCACTGCTTTTGTTAACGTGATTTATGAGCCCTGTCATTGGTTTAGTTGTTTTGTGCCTTTTAGTAAAGTGACTGTTAATGTTCTTGATGTCATAGTTGTTCGGAAGCTTTCGCCTTCTAAGCTGTTGTGTTTGCCGCCTCATTTAATAGATTGTCATTTGTAATAAGTGAGGAATAGGGATGTTTTGTAGTATGTGATGACTAATGAATTGTTTTTTATATTTCCCAAATTGTTTTCTATTACGTTCGACCCTTAATGGAAAACCGTAAGTTTGGTACGGTGAATCATTTATAAATTAATACGGCAAGTTGTTTTCTCTTTACTTAACGCCTGTTATTCTCGTTTCTTGTTAATGGTTATGTGACAATTTCGTTGATTGATCTCATATTTATTTGTGGATATAAATAGGCCTATTGACTGTTTATGAGCTCACTCTACTTTGGCAGTGTTTAGTATGGGGTGGTAGCGAATAGAAACCTAATATTTCATCACCAACTAATGCTAGTGGCAAGTTGTCCATGTATTTTGAAAACGCTTGTCTGTGTCTTATATCAATTGGGAAACAATAAACTGCTTGTATTGTCAGCTAATGCTAGCCTTAATTGATAATATACCCTTATTTCGCATTCGCTTATATCTTTATTTGCATGAATTGTATTTAGGAGATCTCTCAGTAGTCTTTAATATCTTGTAATAACTAGAGCCAGATACGTCTAGCGTGTCGCAATTGATGCGTGTGGTGCTGCTAATTTGTGAGCAAAATTTTCTGTTCTCCTTTAATACAGTCTTCATGTTCTGCAAGTTGGTGTGTGCTCGTGCGTCGAGGACCTCTGGTGAGCAAGACAATTAGAGACAGGATCTCCCAAATAGAAGCAGCAGTGAAACGGCTGGTATAGCGGTTCCTCACTGCAACAGCTTTATACACCAGGAAGCCCTAAGTTCCAAATCCGTTGCTTTAAATACCGTTCTGAAGGATGTGAATCGCATTATCTTTATTCGCGCAAATGCTTTGCATCATCGACAATTTCGAGAAATTTTATGCTCAAGCGAAACATCTGCTGAGGACATACTTTATCACTCCGCAGTTTGTTGGTTGCCTATAGGAGAAACTTTCCGCCATGTACTGTAATTGCGAAAGGAAATAGTAGATACTATTCAATCAAAAATAAGGAGTGTCCCTTGCTCGACAAAGACTTTCTCATGTCGCTTGGCTTTCTGGTGGATTTTCTTACCCAGGTTAACTTCCTGAATCAAAGTCTGCAGGGAAAGGCAACAACAGTTTGTCTCGTGTACAAGAAAGTACAAGATTTCCGTGACAAATGCCGTCTCCTAAAAAGTCATCTGCATCAGCGTAACTTTTTCCACTTTCCGCAGATGAAGGCTCTGATTGACAGCAAAGAAATTCAAGTGGATAATATTCCCATCATTCTTTTCCCAAGCGTTTTTGATGGGGTTTTGCAGGAATTTTCTAATCGTTTCCAAAACTTTGAGAAAATTTCCGATACAACAAGGCTAGTTGCTTATCCCCATCCAGTCGAAACTGACTCTGCACCATTGAATCTTGAAATGGAACTCGTCGAGTTGAAGAACGACGAGCAGTTTGCCAAAAAATTTAAAGACGAAGAAGATCTGCTAGATACGTGGAGAGGAGCTGTTAAATATTGGAATCTACAAGAATAGGCCAAAAAAACTCTCATTCATTTTGGAAGCACTTGCATGTGTGAAGCAGGATTTTCAAGAATAAAATATTTGAAGAACAAGTACCGAACCCGATTGTCCGACAGCAATCTAGAATGTGGACTACGACTCATGATATCCAGCGAGCCACCCAACTTCGCAAGTTTATCTGAGGAGATGCAAGATCAAGGAAGTTATTCAGTACAATTTTGTGATTTATGATTGAATAAATTCTCCAAACTTGAAAATTTGATTTTTTCTAATGTTTGGCAAGAGTAGTGAAGACAGCATTTACGGCAGTTAAATTGTAAGGCTTAAAATGTAAATTCGTAAAAAATGACTAAGTAGTAGCGGCCGTTAGTGCATTCATTGGAGGTTTTGCGGCCGGCAGTAGTGAAAAGGTTGTGCACCCCTGGCTTAAAGCCTATCTTGCAGAAGAATGAGCATGTGAAAGGAGAAATAGAAAAAGCTCTGCACAAAATGAAAGAACTTGAAAACTCATGCTCCAAAACGAATTTTTTATTCTATCTTGGCAAAGCGTTAAACGTCATGTCTGAGAACGGTGCTGAGTGTGAGGAGCATTTGTCAAAGACTGTTAAGCGTGATCCTTCTCGAATTGAAGCGTGGAATATGCTTGGAAAAAAGGCGACATTTCAGCTGCGAGAGACTGCTTCGAAAGTGCTTTAAAGCGCAAAAAAGCCAAAGCTTTCTTGAGGTCTCTATCAATGGCGTTGAGACAGATAAAACTACATAAAGTCGGCGATGACCAAGGTAACGTGCTACAAAGTGTAGAACATGCAAAAGCTGCTGTGGAACTGGATGCTATGGATGGAAAGTCGTGGTATATTCTTGGAAATGCTTATCTATCACTTTTCTTTGTTTCAGAACAAAACTCAAAGGTTGTAATTTCCTATTAAATGTCAAGCATTAGTTTTGCTTTTATCGAATTTTAAATATGAAAGTGTTATTATCTCTTCTAACACTTATTTGCATTCACGTACGTGTACATTGTTGGTACAGTACATTATAGCAATACCAAAAAGCTCTTGTTTTTCTGATAATCGTCTCAAAACTGAAGATTGACTACTTTTACTATGTATTTGTCATGAGCCTAAAATTACAGTAGAGCAAACTAATCGAAATTAATTCGAATAGAACACTAAACGTAGCATTTGCAGATTTGTGTTACAATTGATTTAACACTTGTACTATGCTTTTTCGGAACTTGACTCTCCTCTTTAAAGAGCCACTGAGTAGCCCTCGGAGTTTTATTACTCTCAGTTAGTTTCCAGCCAAGTTTGCAAAACCATTATTAGTAACGTTAATCAAGGAATGTTTTATAGATCCTGTTGCTTGCACTCAATGCATATTCTCAAGCGGAGAAAGTTGATAAATCACATAATCCAGACCTACACTTCAACAGAGCAGTTGCCTACCGGTATGTAGTAAAATCGTAGTTCAAGTTGTTTTTTCTGATTTTTAGAGGAAGCTTAGACCTTTTGATTGTCGGTGTACTTCTAACCACCAGCTTTAGTCTTTAATGAACAGAAGAACGTTGAAATTTTGTGGAAACACAAAATACTGGGACAAATTCGCTAGCAATTCGGGAGAACTTTGTCATCTAATAATTGTATGTGGCATATTTGATTGTAAAGCATCATATTTGGGTGTATTGAGGTGAAGAAAAAGAATGTTTGTATAATTAATATTGTTCAACAAGATATTCCAGCTAAAGTTATGTTTTTGAAAATTTTGATTTTTTATATTAAAGGCGTGATGGAGGAACATCTCGTTTTGGTTGGTTGGTTACTCGACCCCTTCCGAGGGATGGGGGCACGGCGGAAGACCATGGAGCCCCAGGGTCTGGACCAGAGGTCGTAGAGAGACGGAGAGTCGCCAAAGAGTGAGCGGCGCAAAGAGTCCGTATCTGGACAGCGCAGAATGAGATCAGAGGTTCCTGGGACGAGTGTCCACCGGCGCTGCAGGAAGGATTCTCGATTCTGTCAATCCTAGAGAGATAAGAACCTAAAAGAAGGCTGTGCAGCGAAGACGAGGGAGGACACAGCGAGCATAACGAGGGAGCGCAAGTTCCTCGGTGGAAATCGAGGGAACCTGTGTGTCAAAGAATTTTGATGAGACAGTATGCCTCCAGTCCGAGAAAAGACAAGTGTGTTTGTCACTTGATTGCAGTTTTGGCGATTTTTCTCAAGTTTTGTTGTTTTTGCACTGAACGATACGACCATTTCACAATACGTTAAGGCAGATGCATAAAATAGTGCCATGTGGAAATAGCAGTGCAAGGTTGAAACGCTATTGTATCAAAAAGTTTATTGAATTCTGAACATCATAAAAAACTATAATTATCATTACTTTCGGTAATTTCTGAAACATAAAATTAACAATTTCTCAAAAACTACAGCCAATTCAAAAAACAAAGTGCATTTTTGGAGTCAGCGGCCCAAATATACCCCAAAATCGATGAAATACCTCATAAAAAACTATAATTATCATTACTTTCGGTAATTTCTGAAACATAAAATTAACAATTTCTCAAAAACTACAGCCAATTCAAAAAACAAAGTGCATTTTTGGAGTCAGCGGCCCAAATATACCCCAAAATCGATGAAATACCTCCGGCATAAAAATTTTCATGACTAGTATAATCAAATTTGTGATCGAGTGTACTAAAGTGGCGTCTTAACTGCGAATACTTTTGAACACCTTCAACTTACGAAAAAATAAATATACTTTTTGTTGTTGTCCCGCACCGAATCTTTATGTTCTGTTACGCCCCTGACAAGTATGTTTCTTCTGTTAACTCCTTTGCAAGTTATTTCTCTGCAATAATCAACAGCCACCTCAACGTTTTGGTGTGGTTTTTTAACCCCGTTTGGATTGGGTCGAAATGGCTGTTGGTTTTCTAAGGGTCCCAATTGCCCCCGGCACTCCCCTCGTACAAACCATTTTTCGCTGTGCTGCCCTCTGAACAACCGTAGAAAGGCAGCACGCAGCCTCATTAATATCCATCGACTGTTTTCTCCCTCTTGGCCATCTTCTCATCCTTTTAATGAATGGCAACGTTCACCTTAACCCTGGGTCTGCTCAGTGTGCGCCGTAGGGATAGATCACTGCAATGCTGCACCTGCTCTAAATGGGTCCTTTTAAGGTGCTTACTTCTTTCCTACTCTAGATTCAAAACTCTAGGCTGCTGCGTCCCTGTTTCTTTTGGAGATTCCACACCTGCCAACACTATATCTTCCTCTTTGGGCTCCTCCAGTTTGTATACCTTTACTGTTCAATCTGGCCCTCCTCTACTAACGCAACGCTGCCGTTCCACAATTGTCTTCAAACCTTTTACCCTCCTTCCGCCCACTTGGTATCTTCTCTCTTTACACCCTCCTTCACCTTTTCATGCTTCTGACTGTTTTTCAATACTTCCTGCTTCCTCCCCCGATTCGCTTAGCGTTCTTCAATGCAATGCCAGAGGTCTTCGAGTCAGGAGCTCTAAACTACTACAATTTATTTCGTTTTATCCTATGGATCTTATCTGTATCCAGGAATCCAAACTTAACTCATCTTCCAGATTCCTGGATACTCTGCAATCTGATCGCATTCGGTCCCTGTCTAGCATTCTTTCTCCCGATGACCCGCACGCTAACGATGGCCTCATTTTCGTGCGGCAGGGCTTATCCTCCGAGCTTTCCTCCACTAATGACCCTGACACGCCAATTGTTTTTCTTCGTTCTTCTCCCGACATCTCTTTTGCTCTGTCTTCTTGCTCTTCGTAGGTGCTTCAAGACTTGGGCTCTGATCGCCTACCAACTGTCCATCTTTTTCCGCCTCAACGATAATCCCCCTTCAATGTTCAGAAAGCTCGTTGGGATGACTGCCGTTTGCTTCGACTCTCACTGTCCTGCAATGGAATATTCCTCTCTTTCCCTTGCTGCTGTTCTCTACTTCTCTGGCACTAAATGCGGCTAAATGTTTCACTCTTTTCGGCCGCGTCAAACGCCAATTTCAAGCCTGGTGGTCTCTAAAGTGAAAGAAGCGGTAAGCAAAAGGCGTAAGGATTTTGCTGCCGCTCATAGAAGTGATGAAGATTGCCAGGCTTACGTCTCCACTTGCCGAGATGCCTCGTCTGTCACCGCCAAAGGCGTGTTAGGCGACATGCTTGTCTTGCTCTCCTAAATCTGACCAAGAAATTTTCCTACAAATTGCAATATTGTGAAGTGCAAGCACCAAAATGTGTGTTTTTAAACGGTAGACTACATTTCATAAACGTTTGAAGACTTCAGTTTTTGATGGATCTTTTTGAAAACGTCGACAGATAATGCAAAATAAACATGCTTGTGAAGAAAAGTAGTCCAAATGTACCAAAGAACTAACTTTGTTTAACAATTAGTAGTTTGTTGGGTCAAGTAGGATAATTGTTTAACTAAAAGTGGAACATGATGCATGGCAACCAAGTTTTGATCAGCCATTATAGATCAATTCTTAGCCTTAAGTATTTGAAATCACAACTTGCTAAATAGTAAATTTCCCAAGCTTTCAAAAGACTAATTGTTAGCACCCTATTATAACGTTTTTGTATTAAAGTTACCTGTTTTTACTAAGCGTACCATTTATGGGAGGGGTAAAAAGTTACACCACTGGTCTTTAAGCTTAGTTTTTTCAGTAAAAAAACAAATATTGACCGTATATATTATACTCTATCGAAATTTCCTTGAAATAACCGTTAATTTGTTGAAGAAAGTTTGAAAATCAGTTGAGAAGTGAGGTCACAAATCAGCTTTCAGTAAACTGATTTTGCAAAAAGGTTGCAATTTTTTAAAACATCTCCATATTAAGATCTGCGGTGGCGAGTCTTCTGTTAATCGTATGCAGTGTTGCCAGATTTTTCTCAAGTTTCCAGCCCAATGGCATGTCAAAACAAGCCCGAAATAGCCCAAGCCTTGCCTGTTGAAAAGTAGCCCAAAATTTGCAAAGTTAATCCACAACAATTGCTTTTCAACTCATCTAAGCAACGAAACTTATAATCTAGATACAGTTTTTATAATCTGTAAAGAAATTACAAATTTACCACACAATGCACTTTACAAATAGAAGCAATACATATAAAGGGAGCGCTTAAGCTGGAATACTTGATTTTAATTTTGCTTCCATACTGCATAATTGTTCACTTTTGCTAAGTTGTTTTTTTTTAATTATAGTAATGAATACATAGCTTTATGTAATCATTGCTAAAAGATTATGTTGTTTGATTTTGTTTTGAAACAGAAAAGATCATACACATGTAGTTTGATTTTGTTTTGAAACAAAATCAAACAACATAATCTTTTAGCAATCATCACCAATTTTTAAAAAAACGACCAACTTTGCTAAAGCGAATAATGCATTGTGGTAAATAGTACGTAAGTGTAACCGGCGCGATGGCGTAGTGGCTAGAGCGTGCGCTTCGCAGTCGGTAGACCTGCTGTTTATTTCCCAGGTCCAGTCGTACAAAAAAACTTTAAAAATGGTATACTTAGCTAAATAGGAATAGTGTGTAGAACAAGCTAGCAAGCTTGCTTGTGTCCTAGGGCAAGACCCTTAACGAGACGCCTCCAACTCTACCCGCCGTCGTGGTCCCAGTCTAACTAAAGGCTTGCAAATCGAGCGTGTGTAGGCTATGTAAACATCTTCCTGCACAATGCTCTCACAACAACTAGTGCATACAACGAAGAAGACCGGCGCAATGGTGTAGTGGTTAGGTCGTCCGCTTCGTAGTCTGTAGACCTGTGGTTCATTCCTTGAGTCGAATCATACCAAAAGACTTTAAAAAATGGCTGCAGGTGGTCTATCCGTACTTCAACGGGTTACAGTTGTGAAGCTTCTAACCCAGCATGTCGTAAAGGGCGACTCTTTGGTACCCACCAGTCACTCATGACTGGTTCGAAATGGGCTGCCATCTTTCCCCCAGCTTAATTTTAATTAAGTTGACGGCATGAACCTAAATTGTCATTCGTGCCGTATCTCCATCCCGAGGAAGAGGAGGGGTAATCACAATAACAAGGAGAAGATGCATACGTAACAAACTAATGAATTAAGGAAATGCAAAATAATTTTCACACAAATTGCCATAGGGTACCATTCGTTCACTGTTCATCACACATGTTTTAGGACATTTATGGCAAAATTTAAAATTGTTAACTAGGTCGCGCTTGGCGCTCATTTCAAACCAATCTTTCGCAAACCTGTCACATGATGGTCCAATGACCGAATATGCTGAAACAAGAGTAATTAAAAACTTACGGTACCGATTCATTTATTTATCCGCATGAGCTAATGCTCTGTTTCCATGTCTTTCGTCAGATTGGGCCACCACGACGGGTAGACTGCTTGGCCCCACCACCTGTTTGCCACAAAGATGGAGGCATGCTGTTAAAAGCCTTGCCCATGGGCACAACAGGGAAGCTTACGATACCGGTAGTAATGATCACATTACGGTTGTTTTTGTTGATGTACCGACGAGTATCTAATTGTTATTGAGTTGTATTTAACTGAGGAGCAAATGGCACTTCACTTGGGTGCAATTTTTTAATTGGCCCACAGTACTAAGCTTAGACTAGCCAACTGAAAGACCTAAGCTCAACTAAATTGCTTTTGATTGATATTATTTGTTTCCGAGGATCCAACTATCAGTAATTCATTCCAACTTATAAATAATTTCTCATTAGTTTTCAAAATAACCCCAAAAGTTGGTGTTCACGCTATACCTTTCCAGCATAAATTACAGCGTTTGGTCAGCCACTTTTTTGGCGCGAAATGTGTGACGTCATATGCAACCTTTCTATCAAGAGGTTGCATGTAAAACACTTTTAACTGTTTCCACTTTTACACTTATTGGTACTCCATAAACCAGGGATGTGGAAGCGGTTATTTTTCAAACGCTTCCGCTTCCACACCTATCGCTTCCGCTTCCACCAACAAAAAACGAAAAAACGACCATTGACAATTTCTTTTAACTTTTGTGGGTCTGTAGCCTGCCTTCTCCTACACTTTATCATTTTGAGAAGACAAAAACCTTTATTTATTGCTATTACTTTACCTACTTCGCTTGAGCTTATTGTTTCGAACTACTCTGTGTTTCTTTTTCTTAGATATCAGAACTCGCGTTGAATGTAGAACAGTGCTTTTCAATCTTTTTGTTATCGCGGAACCCCTAATGTACTTTCGCATTTGTCACGGAACTCCCACTAACAAAAATTTAGAAATCACGAATTGCTTGCGAGAAAATCAAATATTTCGTTACTACACTTCAAAAAATAATTAAACACTTCAACAAATAGACAGTTATTACAAGTTCCTTCACTACTTACAACTACTTTTACAACAGTTAACTTAACCCGTTTCTTACCTATGTTACCATATGGGAACATATAATCAATCACGTGATTATCTGCTAGAGGTTAGCCTAAACCGTGTAACATTATGCATTTTTGAAAAGGGATTTTTTTCAAGGTTCAGAAAATATTAGGTTTAAATAGAATATGTCATCACTAACAATGAAACAGAAGCTTTTTAACACCCTTCCCGTTTCTTGAGAAACAAGGGGGATACAGCAAATTTTTATTTAGATCAACCAAACTTCTGCCAGCTTTTAAACTTGTATTTTAAGCTTTTATCTCCATAAAAACTTGTTACAAAACTACAACTTTAGTGATGAAATGTTTGCAATTTATTTTATCCTTTTATAAGTTGTACTTTTTCTAAAATTTTTAATTTAGTGAAGGTAAGTCGAAAAATGGTGGGGGGTTTGAACTGACATGATGTACAATACCTATTTTTGATCACTAAATATCACATAACGCTTAGCCTAAGCTAATTAAAGTTATACGTTGCTGGAAAGCTAAATTTCTTAGCTCAATTTCTAAGCTTTGAGATGAGATCAGTATTTAGCAACATATCATATTTTTACCCACCAAATTTCCAATTTTTACTTACCATACAAATTTGGCAGGGGGTTTTGAGACCCCCTACAGAATTTTAATATTTTAACAAGCAAATTTTTTTATAATTGCCTGAAATTTTATCAAATAATGCCACAAAAGAGTAGTTTTTAGACTGCGTTAATGGTAAAAGTTTTGGTTTCGTGGTAAACAAGATACCGTGTCTTAATTTGATTTTAAAGTAGTTGGTTCTTGCTGAGAATTTGGCAGGTTGTGTCGTTTGCAACTAAGTTCTTGGTTTTTAACCCTTTTTGAGTAAGAAAATGCAAGAATTAGGTAAAAAATTTTACATCTTCCGATGCGGGAGAAATTAAGCGTAATCTTTTGAAAATTTTATAAAAATCGGATAAGAAATAAAGTCATAAATCCATTTTTAGTGAAATGATTTCTATAGAACAATATCTGCAGCAGCTGGTGCAAAACGAATTTATAATTTTTAGTCATTTGCAGAATGTCAAAACCAGAACCATTTGTGTAGTCAGAAACATTTTTTGTGGACAGAAACATAAAATTTTTTGTGTATAGGTGTAGTGGTTAGAGCGTCCGCTTCACATTCGTTAGACCTGGGGTTCATTCCCCCTGTCGAGTGTACCGAAAGACTTTAAAAAAGGATATCTATAGCTTCCCTGCTTGGCGCTCGGCATTTAGGGGAGGTTGTGCAGAACAAGCCAGCAAGTTCGCTTGTTGTGTCCTTGGGCAAGGCACTTAACGGGACGCCCCACCTTTATGTGGAAGACAGGTGACCCGGAAATGGCAACTCTCAAGCGAGTGCGGACGTCCCGTCCAAAACATAGCGATACATCGCTTTCTCGTGAATGGAGGATAAATATGGCAAAGAAAAAAATAAAATAAAAGGTCCTTCATTTTGTTAGGTGATCGTATTTCTTTGAAGATCAATATCTTTCAACTTCTATTTAGTCAAGTTCAACCTCACGTTATTTTGAAAAAACCTTAGTTTGAAGATCGATCTTTCATGACCTGTTTTTTTTCAATTTGTACCTCAAATTTGTGGAAAGATTTGGATCTTTAAACCATTGATATAAAGCGGTTTATATATATGGGCTACTGGTGTTACTGCTATTATTATTGTAGGTGATTATTAATGCTTGCAGACTGGTATTTTATTATTTTATAAATATTTTTGTATTAAAGATTTATTTTTTAATCAATAATTGTTTTCTTGGTCACCTATTGCTCATAAATGGATGAAAGTATTCTTATCACTTCAAAAATATTGATTATATTGGAGACAGTGGAGTGGAAAAATCTAGTTTGCTTTTACGGTTTACTGATGACAAGTTTGATCCAGATCAATCTGCAGCCATTGGTGTAGATTAGGGTTTCCCAAACTTTTTTATGTACGTACCACTAAAACAATTTCAAAAACTCACCGTACCACTTCAACATAAAAATCAAAGATGCTTACGAAAAAACCCTCAACTACAAAAACACTCGCACAATGTATTTATGACATGTTTGTTCAATGAAAGAAGAAAGGCAATTTATTAAATTATCATATCCATTTCGTATTCAATGAGATGGATGCGCTTGCTTCTGCGCAACAAGCTCGTCAATGTTAATGTGAATTTTTGTCAGATTAAGACGAAGATTTGGCTCCAGTTCCAAACGGCTTCTGTATTTAGATTTGATGGCAAGCATTGCTGAGAAACCGCATTCACACAAATAAGACGTGCAGAAAGGCAAAAAACTTTGTGGCTCGAGTAGAAATTTTTGGAAAGTCACTTTGGCAGTGAAGCCAGAAACTGGATAGGGTTGATGTTTCAAATTTATTTTTTAATCTACCATCACAAGAAAGATCAGAAAAAGAATCCTTTTCATGAGTGGAAAAATCATCCGGAAGATTGACAGTAATTGGAAATAGAAAACGAATCCAATCAAATTCTTCATAATTTTTTGGAAAATACAAATGAAATTTTTCTATTAACTGCTGACCAAGCTGAGCAGTATCCGACTTCATTTGACTGTTGATATGCAAATCATTTTCTGAAATAAATTCGCACAGAAGTGGAAATGCAGCCAGATTTTTTTTCAATATCTCCGAGTCTTAGCTGTAGTTTTCTAACAGTGCTATTAATTTTGTCACTGACTTGAAATATATCAACTGTTGCTCCTTGAAGGCTTAGATTCAGCTCATTTAGAAATCTGAAAACATCTGCCAGATAAGCTAGTTTCGATAACTACACATCGTCACAGAACAAGTTTTGAAAAGGAGAATTAATATCAATCAAGAAAAGACGAACTTCAGCACGGAGTTCAAACAACCGGAAAAGCAATTTCCCCTTGATAACCATCGCACTTCTGTGTGTAGAAGAAGTTTATCATGCTCAGCGCCCATATCGTTGCACATAATTGTAAACATGCGGGAGTTTAATGCTCTTGCTTTAATCAAATTCACAACTTTGATGGTGTTATCCAGCACGTCTTTAAATGAAGATTGTAGCGTTTTTGCAGCTAAAGCTTCTCTGTGTAAAGACTACATTTGGAGCAACAGATTATGTTCGTGTAACTACACCACCGCGTCTCCCTGTCATCGCGCGAGCACCGTCTGAACAAACCCCAACACATTTTTCCAATGAAATTCCATTTTGATCAATAAAATCATTTCACACTTTCAATATTTCAACACTCGTAGTTCGCCCTTCAAGAGGTTTGCAAAACAAGAAGTCTTCAATCATTTCAAAATCATATACATATCGAACATATACTCGTAATTGAGGAAAATTTGTCACATCTGTGCTTTCACTGAGCTGAATTGCAAAAAACGGACTTTCTGCTACTCGTCTCACAAGCTGCGATTTCGAATAATCTGCCCTGTCTTGAATACGCCTGCAAACTGTGTTGTTAGAAACTGGAACTTCATCTAATTTTGGAGCTTGTGCTTCTCCAATAAGATTCTCAACTAAGTCCTAGGCCGCGGGAAGAATTAATCTTTCTGAAATTGTGTGAGGTTGAGCAGTTTTTGCTATTCGTAAACTAACAAGATATGAGGCTTATAAAGATTTTTCATTCGAAGTGGTAAATTTTCTGATGAGCTTACGTGACTGTTGCATGTTTGCAAGAATTTCTTCAAAGTAAGTTACAGGTTTGTCTTTCAAAGAGTTGTGCTTACCTAAAAAATGGCGCTTCAACAAAGAAGGTTTCATCGAATGGTTCGTCAGAACCTCATTGCAAACTAAACATTGAGGCTTAGCCTCTGCGTTTTCGTCCATAGCAAAGGTATACCCATATTGAAGGTACTCTTTACTATATTTTCGAATGGGCTGTGACTTACGCTTTTTTCAAATTTCCTGTTCACCTGAACTGGTGCTTGCAGGTGATGAAGAAGATAGTCCCAACCACTAATCCATACTCACAAACAAAACTAAATTTTAAGTGTACCGTACATCAAGCACCCACATGCTGCGTGGACGCAAAGGGTATTGTGTCGTAACAGTATAAAAACAAACATAATAAATCAAAATTGCAATAGAAAAATTTGCTCAAAAATGATCACCAGCATCATACGGTACCATACAGCAATCTATTACATCATGCCAATAACCCGCGACCGGTTTCGACCTTATTGGGTCTCATCAGGCGGGTGTAAAAAACACTCAATAATATACATGCTAAAAAAAACAAATTTGCCATTGGGTGCAAAATAATGCAATACAAAACAATATGATACAGCAATGCCTATATCATGGGGGTCACATTCAAGGACACACACACATGACATGGATAACAAGTCACATCGGTAAGCCCTAATAGGGGTGCAGAATCATTGTCAAGGCTTATCATTAATACATGAGTTGCTAGTTGCTAGCCAGAAATTTTCAAGGCGATCTCCTATCAAGAGGGATCTGCCTCCAGCATCAAAGTACAATAGAAAAATTTGCTCAAAAATGATCACCAACATCATACGGTACCATACAGCAATCTATTACATCATGTCAATAACCCGCGAACGGTTTCGATCATATTGGCTAGCAACTAGCAACTCATGTATTAATGATAAGTCTTGACAATGATCCTGCACCCCTTAGGCTTACCGATGTGACTTGTTATCCATGTCATATGTGTGTGTAGCGGTTGGTTGGTCTTTGATTGTTTCTGGTCAGAGATTGCTGTTGCCAGAGAAGCATTCGCGCTACACGTATATAAAAGTTCTCTCACCTCCCCGTCCAGTTGTGGCCGAATTGATTTCTCTCTTCACAGCGAAGTGTCTTGAGAAATATCCAAAAGAATTATTGCTATTCAAAATGACTTAATGTCTAAAAACAGTTACAATATACTGACACCTTCTTATTCTACTTCTTGCTTTCTTTCTCTGCCGTCACATGTTGGCTGGAACATCGCGTGATCCAGTCTACTGTGACGTCACAATACTTACAATATCAAGATAAGTAGCATAGGTCTTTGACCTAATGCTACATGTGAGTCCTTGAATGTAACCCCCATGATATAGGTATTGCTGTATCATATTGTTTTGTATTGCATTATTTTGTACCCAATGGCAAATTTGTTTTTTTTAGCATGTATATTATTGAGTGTTTTTTACACCCGCCTGATGAGACGCAATAAGGTCGAAACCGGTCGCGGGTTATTGACATGATGTAATAGATTGCTGTATGGTACCGTATGATGTTGGTGATCATTTTTGAGCAAATTTTTCTATTGTACTTTGATGCTGGAGGCAGATCCCTCTTGATAGGAGATCGCCTTGAAAATTTCTGGCTGGCAACTAGCAACTCATGTATAAATCAAAATTGTTACGCAAAATTTTTATTTTTATGAAAAATTTAATGGAAATGACTTTACATTTTACATTCATCAATATTGATAAAAAAATAAATCAATTTCTGAATGTTAGGCGTACCACCAGTAAATCCTTCGCGCACCACAGTTTGGGAAACGCTGGCCTAGAACATTTTAAAGGAGTCGAAATTCCGACCATTCCTCAGCGCAAAAGTATTGATATACTCATTGGGCAAACTGGCAGATGCTTGCTCACAGTGATTGAAGAGCGCAAAGGCCTGAACCACGACGACCCTAATTACGTTTTGACCAGGCTTGGTCCCGTCGCCAGCGGTGGGTGTACAAGCGTAAAGTCCTACTTGCGTGGGACCATGAAGGTCGAAGTAGATACAAGTTGTAATGTAATCGAGTGTGACCGACTAAAACTTCAAATAACCAGTTTGAAAGAAAGGTTACGTAATTATGAGTTAGATGACGAGATTATTCAGCCTTCTCAAGACAACGAACTCACTCGCCAGTTGGTGGAACCTCACATAAAGGTAGCCAATGAACGCTATGAAATACCAGTTCCCTTAAAAACCCATGTCGTTAGCAGGTTGCCTAATAACCTTACTGGAACTTTGGAACGTACAAAGTCATTACGGCGCAAAGCACTTAAAGATCCGAAACTAAAACTTACTCTCACCGAAACGTTTCAAGAACTTGTTCATGAGGGCTGGTTAGTGCCCTTAAAGGACGGTACTTGTAATGATCGCAGCTGGTATCTTCTCTTTTTTGTTACCAAACAAAATAAACCGAGGGTTGTTTTCGATAGAGCAGCTACCTACGGGGGAGTAGCGTTAAATGATGCTGTGTTTGCTGGCACGAATTTGCTGAACAGCTTAGTGAACGTTCTTATCCGATTCCGATTGGCAAAATTTGCATGCATGGCTGATTTAAGCAAATGCTATTTTCAAATATCTCTGCCGGAAAGCCAACAGGACTTGTTTCGCTTAATTTGGTACGCGGATAACGACTTGGACCGCGGGGAAATACAACGTTATCGTTTTACAAGGCACGTTTGGAGAATAAATTCCAGTGCGTACATTGCCCTTCTAGCCACTGAACATTTAATTCTCGAAAATTCTACAGCCGCTAGTCAACTGACATTGTCGATGGTTGAGAACAACCGCTACATGGATGACATGTTGATGACCTCTGACTCATCGACTGATCTTGAGATGATTACTCGTGAATCAATGTCGCTCTTTGAGAGTAGAGGATTTAAACTGCGTAAATGGGTAGCAAACGGCCTGTCAAAGTCTATTTTATCAAACATACCTCAGAGTGAACTCGGATCTAGTATTCGGAAGATCGATCTTGGCTCTCACTCTATGCCCGACTGCAAAAATTTCGGTGTAGTATGGGAAGTAGAAAATGATTGGTTGAAGGTATGCCGCAACTGTGCATCACCGGAAGTATCTACTAGAAGGGAAATGCTACGTACGCTTGCAAGTCACTTTGACCCCTTAGGCATCCTAGCTCCTTTCCTCTTAAAGGGAAAATTAATCCTTTCTCCTGGTCAGTTGGTTTTAGTTGGAGATGCCTCAGACATTTTCAAACGGGGGACATACCACCTTGGACACATTCATTGCGTGCATCCACAACAGCGTAAGGGAAAAGACATAGTTCGTAGGGCTACAATTGCCATATTAAAGGATTCTGGTACCGGAGAGATTCAATACATCCTTCGTGACTTATCTAAGATTGCCCCGGTATAGCTTGTGTAGTGTGAATTATTTTAGCGTTATTGCTTATTCGTTCTGTTATGTATGGCGAACATTGTGCTTGTGAATATGGTTTGTGTGTAGCTTTACTTTGGCGTTACCACGAATTTTAAGGCGGGAAAAGTATTATCTGCACAGTTAACAATTTTAGATTCGACATTTTGCAAATGCTAAATTATCTTTTAAGTATTTTAATTACGTCGGTGCTTCCTGACTTGTTTGTTTGAAATTTCACTTTGCGGTGCCTTTCAAAGGGGCCGCTATGTTCCAGCACCGTTATCACCTTTTTTCTTCTTTTCTCGCGATTTGCTACACAGTAGAAATTTTTGTTTTTAGTGAATTGTTATTGAGCAACGATGTAGTTAAAATTTTACTGCCTAGAATTACGACGTGGATAATCCTTGATTAGTTTTTACTGCTTTTACTATCGGTCATTTGCTTTGAAGTTTGTATATTAAAGAAATTTTGCTGAATTATTGGATTCTTTGTACAAGCTTTGGAGGGACAGCAGTGAAGGTCTCAGCTAGGGTTAGTTCGGATATCAACAATTTTTATTATCCGGATAACGGATATATCCGTGTACTTGGAATTTAGCTAACCGGTCAACCGGATAATAACTGCTAAATATGAAAAGTATTGTACAGTTTTATTATAGACATAAGCACACGTGCAGTACAATCGAATATAAAAAAATCACGCAGATTCAATGTTCAGTTTCTGCAACGCATTCCTTATAAAGCACAATGCATCGATTGTGGAATCGTGTAGACGAGACCGGAGTTTTGTAACAAAGAGTCCACATGCACTGAATGCTCTTTCTGCTTCCATAGAAGTGGGCTGAATAGTAAGCAGAGCTTCATAGAGAGTCTGAAGGTTGGCAGGTCGTATCCCAGAAGCTTCAAACACTTCACATTCCTTTTGGACCATTCTTCTGTTAAGGTTTGGAGTAATGGAAGGACGAGTAGCTGGAATTGATGCTGACGTGATAGCTCGCTCTAGTTCTTCCTTGAGAGACGCACGTGATGAGTCTCTACATACTGAAGTAGAAGCGAGTGACGCAAACTGGCTTTCTTCTCCAGGACCAGGCTCTAGTACTCCAAACAGTTTTTGCATTAGGGTTGAAGCAAGAGTGTACATCTTGTTTTTGTTTCCGTATTCGCCAAAAATATCAAACTTGTTCTCCATTAGAAAATTGGGATCATGCAAATATTCAAGTAGATGAACAAGACATACATTTCTCTTGTCTTTGATTCTTACCTCAAGATGAGACTTAAGAGATGCCGAGTACGCAGAATTAAAATTAGAGAGAGTTTTTAATACAAAATCATGAATCCGCTCAGCAGTAAGAAGTGTAGCGTTCCTCCTGCAAAGTCCATCTACAGCGTGTTTGACAGGTTCAAGGACATCAATCAGATCATGGGGAATTTTTATTTCTGCATTCGTAATGGTGGTAGAAGTTCCAATTTTGACAAGAGCCATTCTGATACATTTTTCTGCTCTTACAAATATTTTAATCATCTCTAAAAGACTGTTCCATCTAGTCTTAGAATCTAGAATCAACTTCAGCTCTGAGTTCAATTATGCTTGGATATGCTTTTGCAGAATTTCGTCCTTAAGAGGACTTTTGCGAAACATCTTTACCAATGTTCTAACCTTCCCTATCACTTCCGCAACAAACTGTTCCAGTTCTAGGCCAATTGCTTCTGTCTCCACAAATCTACAGCAGCTTCATCAACTTCTTCCATCTCCTCTTCTGAAGAAAATTCTGAAACCGACCCAGTATTATTGTTTTCCCTTTCCTTTTCTAGTCCTTCAAAGAAATTTTGCCTTGCATACAAGAAATCAGTTACTGCTAAATAATAACCATACGAAAACAGAGCTGGTGGACGCAACAAATCATTCTTCCAAAACTCTTCATCACACTAGCTCCATTTGTCGTAGCTACAACAATGTCTTCCATCTTGAGGCCAAACTCGTGCAATCTTTCTTTCACCAAATTCTCTGCTCTTTCAGCTGGCATAGAACCTTTGATTCTTACCATTCCTAAATTAAGAGGGTCTGAATCATAGTGCTGGTTTAAGTTCATGTATCTTCTGCTTCTTGTACTTGTGTATTCATCAAGTGTGACAGAACAAAAATTTCCAGCCCCTTTATATATTTCAATCATTTTCTTTATATCGCTTTTCAGTGTTTGCAAAAAAGATATGATAATACTTCTGACATTTTGCACCGTTTGTGGTAGCTTATATCCTCTTGCTAAAAATGCTTATAGTAGTTGCTTACTAGTAGATGCGGTATTAAAAGAAATTCTGTCCACAGCTGCTAGCTCTGCAACAATCCTTTCCAAAGACGCTTTGGTTGGTTTAAAATAGTTTTCAATCGTGCTGGTGCCCGCGGAACTTTTGTTTGCGTTTTCCAAAGAAACTTGCTGTTTTGCTTTCTTTGTTTCGAGAAGAATTTTATGTTTTAGACAAAGGTGGTTTCTCGTTGCTCCTGTAGATCCGCCTTTACAAGAAATCGTGTTTTCGCAGGTTTCACATTTTGCCCTGTCACCATTTCTTGATCGTAGAAAGCAGCCCCACATGGGATTTTCACTTTTAAAACGTTTAAATTCCATCTCTTAAATTTAGTCAGTTTAAACTAGGTTGTATTCAAAGCTTTTCAAGTTCAACTGAAATCTTCTTACAGCCAAACCCAACACACTTCACAAACTTCACCTCACAATGCAAATGCAGTCTTCTATTAAAATAATCATTTCCTTGGCTTTCTTTGGGACGTGTGAGTAAAGTTCATTCATGCATTTACGAGTAGTTGAAAATATAAGACAATATTAAAAGTGTGAACAAAAGTTTAATTGCGCTCAGCGGGAGTCAGCCTCTTCATAACAAAGAATGCTGAAACTTA
This sequence comes from Trididemnum clinides, assembly GCA_963675345.1. Taxonomy (NCBI): domain Eukaryota; kingdom Metazoa; phylum Chordata; class Ascidiacea; order Aplousobranchia; family Didemnidae; genus Trididemnum; species Trididemnum clinides. The sequence continues at coordinate 13,761,340 of OY776300.1, read as the reverse complement.
CTAAAAAGTGTTAAAGCATTAGCAACGATATTCTTTTATCCGGTTAACCGACAGAATTATATCCAGATATCGGATAGCAAAAAACTCCCGGTTAATCGGTTAACCCAGTGGTTCTCAAACTGTGCGTCGCGACGCCCCGGTGCGTCGTTTCAATTTTCCAAGGGCGCCGCAGAATAATTTGGTTTTGCCCCATTAAGTCTTGATTTTATTGCGTCAAAAGAACTCTGATCGTAGGTTCCTTTTTTTTTTCTTCTGCCATTCATGATTAATTGTATTTTCGCAATAGTGTTTTTAATACCCTGTTGTAATTGTTGACTTGTTTTTCAAGAACCAAATTGAAGAAGTTTAACTCAATTGGCAAAAATATATGAAGAATAAAGCATTCAGTTTTATGTTGGACGAAAACATGAAAGATCAGTTACAAACTTAGAAGAGCGTAATTTTACCATAGAAGATGACAGACCAATCCAAAATCTCGGGAGCATAAGGACAGTTATTTGTGTAGATTATGGGCCACATTTATCTTGCAGTACGGCAAACCAAACCTTAGGATGCTGTCTGGTGCGTCGCAAAATCTCGCAAGCTTTTTTAAATGCGTCGCATCGAAAAAAGTTTGAGAATCACTGGGTTAACCGTTATCCGGATAATCCAACCCTAGTCTCAGCGTTCCTCTGAGACTCTTTATTCTTAACAGCTACATCATGCTATTGATAAGTTTTATTGCTTTAACGATTTAAAATTGACTGGCTTATGATTTTCAGTATCAACAACTTATTTAGCACCAAGTTATTTTCTGTGAAGCTTAGGCCAAATGTAGAACTGACCTTCGTTTCACAACTTACCTCAATAAAATCAGAAGCTGGCTTGCCTTTGGGAAGTGTGTGCCAAGTGCTTATCATTTCATTTATTGCAGTGCTTGTGCTGGTAATGCACTATGCTTGCATCAAAAAACATCAACTTATGTAACTTAACTGCAAGACCAGCAAAGAGTTTGGAAGACTGCAAAGTGGTCTTTCAGTCTAGAGTTGCTTATAGGCGTCATAGGAGTTGACAAAAACAATACACAGTTTCAATGCAATGCATGTCGTAAAAAGCAATGAGGTTTCTTCTTTGCCTTGTCACATGCAATATTAATCTCCTGACTTTTGACCGACCGCATTACTGGTAACTCCAAAGTAAGTTCTATGTATAGTTTTTCTCTTCGCCACTCCCACTCATTTATGAATATAAATCGTTATAAAAACTTGATCACAATCCAAGCCTGAATAATTATAACAAAAAGAAATAAAGTGTGGTCAATTTTAGGCTATACCCCTAATTAAAAGTCTCGAAAGTTGTACCTTGGTAGAGGACATAAAATGAAGTGCATGGAACAACTTTTGATTTGCATTTTAAACTTGCTAAACAATACTATTTAGGACTTAGCAACGGTAAAGCATCGCCCTCTTGCTAATAGCTATATACATACATGGATGTAAAATATCTTTTTGTAATGCTGGTTGACTTTCTTTAAGAGCGTCGGCGAACTTTGCACAAGCTTTGGTGGAGGCCAAGTTTTTGTTAGATATTAATTCGTTATGTTATTTGTATATTTTAATACGGAAATAAAGAATAATTGAAGCAGCATGCTAATTCAATCAAAATTCAATTCCTGCAAGAAAACAATGTTGTTGGTAACCATTTGGAACTCAAGTTATATAGAAGAAAATCTACTCTACCCTAAATATATTGGTGATCAAAAAACTGTGATGTTTTTTAGTCCGTTCCTTAAACCTAAACCTAACACAGAAAGGATTGTCTATGGAGAAAATAAATTGAATTGTCTTTTGTTCTACATTTAAAATTTGAAGCTTGTTATATTACTGCCAGTTGTTGCACTGCTCTTGCAAGCGTTCTCAAAGCGTGCATTAGAGATAAATAATATTAGAGCTGCAAATATGATTTTTTTATTTTTAATTCAAAATAGCAATGAAGGAAAAATTTCCTTGATTGGCTGGTCATAATAATTAAGCGATGAGCTGGGTATTTCGGAGCTTAAATTGATTTGAGAAGAGCATGCTTAACCAACATCTAATTCTTTAAAATGCGGTTGTGCATTCATTCTCATGCCCACCCCCTCACCCCCTTCATTCTTTTTAAGTTCTGAGTAATTGTTTTACAAATTGGACCTGCACCTGATTTCAAAACAATGCCCAATAGTTTTGATGTGACTTATATTAATGTTAGATTAATGCTGGCACACAACTTGTGTAAAAATTTTCGTTCGCCTTTATTGTAGATGCGAATCGAACTCCTGTTTTGTTTTTCTTTTTTACTTAGAAGCGCTTGTTTCGTTTGCGTAATTAACTCGTGAGCAAAACTTTGCTTTTGTAACGCAACTAGATAATCGCGGGCTTTAGCATGCAGATTTGTAGAGCGTTTTGCAGTTTTGAATGCAAATAGTTGAAGATGGATGTTAGTAATGAAACAAGAATTTAATTGAAAATGATATTTTGTTGATCAGTCTTAGTGCTAGTTATTGTTATTATTTAGAGTCTGTGATGAATTAACTCAGTGTTTGATTGTTTATTGTTAATTTGGTAAAAGTTTGCACCGGTACGAAAACGTTTAATTATTGTAGCTCGTATATTATTAATGTGTGTCTTTCTGTGCTTCCAGAGTGCAGGCTTTACTCCGGTGACATTACCCGTTTGTAAGCTCCGTGGTGCTGAATAACCCGTACCCGACGTAATTATTATCGAATTGTCTGCCTGCGCTTAAAGTCCAGTGGCTCTTGTTGTTTGGGCTTGGTTGTTCATAGTTTGGTGAGTTTGGCACATAATATCGAAATTAGATCGGTTTTTATGTAAAATTATGTATTTATAAGAAACCGCTTCGCTGTACATTTATATTCCTCATCAACAACTTTCATCTTTCTCAATATTAGTGTTGTAACCAACGGAACCACAGTACCATAGCTGTGTTGTATCAAGTCTATAATTTAACTTTGTAGCTTACGCTAACAAGTAGAAGTACACCTTGAAACTGTCATGCGACTGTGCAATTTTGGCCGTTTTTCTTTAGAAATTAGTTTTAAACGAAATTTAAATGATTCGATTATGGCTTCGCAGCAAATGAAGTTGGCCTTGTGCTGCATTCTGGGAATTTCCTTGCACTTTACTTTGGGATCTGCAACTGTAGACTCTATTCGAAATGTAAGTTTTTCCTAGACCGGTAATTTACCTCTTAGGCTAGCAAAATTAGCCATTACTTAAAACATATTTGAAACACTTTGCATCATGGTCCTTGAGTGCTTGTTAAATGCACCAAATAATCGCAGGGATCAGCGTAAGTTTTGCCTGTCAGAAAACTTTGTTCTCTTCGAGTCTTGTATTTGAAACAGCAGTGACCTACATTCGGATGCAGACGGCAAACTAGTGAGGAAGAAAGTCCAGCAGGGATACAAAAACTTAAGTGCGGCAATGAAAGTTGCCAAATTGTCTTTTGACGTAAATTTTTGTTTAGGTGACTGTTGAATACAATCCTGATTGCAATGTTCCTGCTTGCTTTCATTCTAATCTATCAGTTCACTAGATCTATGCAAAATCAGTGGCAAGGTTATGATTCTTATTGAATATTTGAAAAGTTATCTGGCTCTAGTCTTTTGCTGGCAAAGTTAAGCGCTCCCGGAGCACAGAATTCTGGATTTAATGCTTCCCATTAATAATGGCATTCATAAATAAAATAATCCGGAGTATTCTTGCTAATCAAAGTCTGATGTAAAGACTATGGTAACCTGTGGTAAATGCACTTTTCCTCAGTAGTAAGTTCTTATCATTGGCGGTACGCGTTTTTGATGGTAGAGCTACTGGTCTAGATTTGCATCTAGTGCGTTACATCTCACGCTTTTTTTATCGACCTATTTCTACTCGCTTGCATAGGTTTGCGATGTGAGACCTGATTGTTTTTTTTTTGCATCGCGTGTACTTCCCAAAGAAGACGAGGGATTGTTATCATTCATCAATTAAATTGATTATTGCGCAGGGCACTAATGATTCTCTTCATTACGTTGTATCCACAATTGGTTCGTGTGTTCCAACTTTACTGCTTTTAAAAAGCAACCAAGAAGACGCAAGATTAGCTGTAGATTGGGACAAACTTTTATCAAACTCTACGGATGAAGTTTCTCTGAATGGTGCTGTTAAATTAATCACTAAAACGGGACAGCAAGACCATCCGCTCACGGCGGTATACTTCTTTTCACAGGTAACTTTACAAAAACTTAGAAAACGTATTTTATCATGTGTTTTGATGATGTGGTATCCGAGATACTGCCTTGAATGTAGTAGATTACTGGTTTAAACCTTGACTGCGTCATTAAACACCTTTATGCATGGCACTCAACACAAAAGAGTGTGGAGGAAAAACTAGCTAGTGTGCTGGTTGTACCACTAACAAGCATATGTGACAAAATTCCTCCATCTTAATGCAGCAGAATTGTGGTCGGGCTAAGCATGCTACCCGTTGTATTCAGTTTGACTAAAGTCAAAGAACAAAAAACAGCATGAGCTGGTAGAAGGTGAATTTATCTATTCAAAAAACAATTGTTACGACAACATCAAGATTCAGAACGTCTATTTTCTTTTGATGTGTACTAGTAATTAGACATCACAAAGTATTAATTTTGTTTCAGGAAGGTTTATTATACTTTTTGCCATTGTTTGATATTTTTTCGCACACTATTGACATTTACTTTTAAGCGTTTGCTTTGTATTGCAAAAGGACACAAATTTAACTGTAGTAACCAGTATCGAATTTAATTCTTCACTGAATTGTAGCTTGCTTAACCTTGGCAGTATTACTTCTTTTTAACAAATGGTATTGTGAAAAAAATTATCTCCCTCGTAAAAGAAACTGTTACAATTATTCCTTCAACTGCACGTCTTCACACCAGACTCGTATTTGTCGAGAAAAAATCCGTTCTTCTTTCCAGTTACGACCTACGTAAAATCGATTTTGCAGATTCTCGGTTATAACGACTCGTTTGACACGGTTGATGTCTATAATCCCAGCAACACTCATCTTCCATCTTTGTTTTTAAATTATGCAAGATGGAACGTATCCTTCAGCAAGAGTTCAGCATTGTTCAATGTAAGTGAATTGAGCCTTTTTTATGTAGAAATATTCAACAGTTCAGATGATTATAACTTTTAGGTATAAACTTCCCCACGCTATTGACATTTACCTCGAAAAGCAGCTGAAAATGTTAAAGCAAGCATTTGATGAAATTAACGTCTAAAGCTTGGTCTATGCTCATGCCGAGCGCGCTTACCTATGGCTTGCGGTTAAGCCGAAATAAAACAAGCTTTGAGTTATGGCGCACTTGGCCTCAGTATAGACCAGGCTTTATGTACAACCAGACAATAGCTTACCGACATGGCATGAATAGCACTGTATGGACAAAGTGCTTGTGAACAATGGTACAATTAATTTAATCAGTAATTCCCAATGGGTGAATTGCGACCCAAGGAGGGACCGCTTGCTTTGGTAGAAATAGTAATGCTTTTATAATATTCAACTGTTGCGCATAGGCGTAACCAGCGGAGATGGGGGCAACAAGGATTATTGTCCCTCCAAATTTCTTGAACTAGATTCCATTAGTATGGTGAAATAGCTAAATTTTTTTAACAGCGGCAATATTCTTTCAACTTTAAACGTCAATAACTTTCCCATGATTTATTTTCATTACAGAATGGGATTGGGCAACATAATTTAGCTGTATACTGTAATTAAATCCGGTAGAGAAGTGGGCTTATTTGATTTTCGTATACTACAAGTATATGATTTATAAAAACAGCACTCCATTTATTATTGTTGTTTACACGCTTATTACAAACTCATTACATAGTTTTGATTAAAGCATTACAGCAATGATAAATGGAGTGGTGATTTTAGCAATTATTGTGTGCTAAGGATACTGTACGTCCTCCTTCAGAAAAATTTTTCCTCCATTTTCCAGAAAAAAATTGTTCTCTGACAGCGCTAAAAAACGTTCAAATGTCCACCATGTGCCGTTCTTGACCAAATTTTTAAAACAATTAATTAAATGGTTGCGATAGTAATGATCGCTTTCGATGAATCGATCTATAAAGAGGTCTTCACCATCGGTTTAGCTTGAAAGCACGAAAGTACTTACGTGTGAAAAGTTGATTCCCTAAAAATAAAGTCGATACCTTCACTTAGGGTTGAAAACAACGTGTTTTTTGGTTTCTAAACAAACTGCAAAGTGCTCAAGCTGCAATCCAAAAGTGTTGCCCTCCTTTTGTAAGTTCAACATATGGTGAACCTATTACAAGCTTTTGTGTAAAATTGTTTAATATAAGTTGCACTCAAAGCCATTTCATGCAACTTAGCCAGCCAAGTTTTTCTTATCAAGTCTTTACAAACGTGAATTAAAATATCATGAGTTTGTTCGTACTATTTGTTGTTTTAAGACAAAGTTCCTGCAAAATTTCGCCAATTTTGTTCCGTTTGCGCCAGTGGTTCTTTACCAGGAGCCACTGGTTCATTAAGGGGGACATTATTAATTCCTGGAAGGAAATTTGTTCAAAAAAAGAATTGGCGAGGTAAAATTGGGATTCCAGATTTTGATGTTGTGATTTACAGGTTTCATTAAGTCGTTAGTCAGAGCAAACACTTTTAAAAAACAATATTCTAAGCGCTAAAAAATTGTGTGGAAAAAACTAGATAAGTTTTTCTTGTTGTGTGTTTGTAAAAGACACTTAATAGGATTCTCCACCTGCACACTACAGACTGGTGTTGGGGCCGAGCTGTTTTTCCGTCGCGATAACATAGTGTGACTGAAGATAAACAAACCAAGCATGAGCTTGTGGGCATGAATTAAATGATCATTATTGTTGCTATAGGGTACTGGCTTTGGTCAGAATGGTTCTGGATATGGAGAAAATGCATGGTTCGCCTTAAATTTTGATTTCTTCGATCAAGATGGACGCGGAAGTGTTTTACCTCGACTAGCTTACAACGATCATTCTGCATCGTTAGAATTCATAATGAGTAATTTTACCACGAATTTCACCAGCCCAAGGTAATGCATAATTGCAAACATTTTACGCTGTCAAGTAGGCTACAAAAATTGCTGCATGAATTGGAAGAAGGCGCTAGGTATATTACCGGATGCTCGTTTAGCCAAATACGCTTGACATTTTATTGAGACACAAAGATAAACAACACAGTCGTTTTAAAATACGTCGTGAAACTCTTTCATGGTTGAAATTGTTTGCACCATGGTTCACTGTGCAGTTACTAACATTACGTAGCTGCTACGATGAAGATTTTGTCGCTGCGTAGTTATGTCTTGTTTAGTGAAGGTGTCAGGGGGCTTTGGAGTAGTGATTTTTAACAAGTCGTCAGCCGTTCCGTAAGAATTGATTTGTTTTGCACATGTGATGTAAAGAGCGTAATTATCTTTCATGTGAGTAATATTGCCATTGTGGTGACGTTTTGTTTCGCAATATTACGGTAATTCAGTCAGCATGTTTGCTGTTTTAAATACAATCACTGTTTGTTAACCTTTGCTAGTAAGCTAGTAGTTAATTTTGTAGCAATATTGCTGTAGGTATATTGTACAACAAAATCTGTATATTTTCAGCTTAGTATCAAAACAAAATGAAAACAGTATTGTGTGCAGATCGATAAGTACTTAAAAAGAAAGAGTGTAAACGAAAATGAAAAGATTATAATTATTTATGAAAAGAAATCAAGAACAGTCAGTCCCGTAGCACTCCAACTTCGGGCCCCCCCCAAAGTAAGCGCAAGAGCCCCTGCGCACAGGTCATATCACTTTAGAGGTGTAAAATTGAAAAGCTGCATTAAGAAAATACACCACAATTTGTACATAAGTAAACAGGCTAATGTCAGAATAAAGCATGCCGATACCGAAGGTGCAAGTCATAAAAAATTCGGCACCGATGCCAGAGTTCAGTAGGACATTTATGCAGACACTGCGAAACGAAAGCAATGACACTGAAAAACATGAAAAAGTTATAAAAACACAGTATCATTTAAATAGTCCGGAGCGAACCTTTTTGTTCGCAAATGCTGTTATGACATTGTCATAATCAAGAGATCGGGCGCAGTCATTTTCGATTGACAACATGGCTAATGAAGATAGTCTACTGTTTGTCATAGACGTTCTATTAAAAGTTTTGATCAGTTTCAATTTGCTGAAGCTTCTTTCAGCGCTGGCAACAGTCACGGGGCAAGTTAGTAAGATTCGAAGTGCGATGTACACATTCGGATACAATTCAAATAAATAAGTCTTTAGAAGATAGTTCAGAAAGTCTTGAGCCGTATTGAGATTGCGTTTTTTTTGTAAAATTAAAACAAACCGCTGTAGCTCAGCGCTCATTTCATCAAAATCAATGTCACCGAACTTTTTTTGGAACTCTTTACAGCAAGTAAGAAGAGCATTTTCATGTTGCACAAGCAAAAGTTTGTCTCGTGTGTACAAAAACGAAAAGGCGGAAGAAACCTCACGTAACAAATTAAAGCGCTCCTTTATTGACATAATAGCCTGGTCTACTAATGGATAGAAAAAGTTGCTTTTAAATTTCAGTTCAGGAGTAGCTCGTTGTTCCTCTTCACCTTGGTAATCAAACAATCTTCTTTTCTTTCCACTTCTTGACGGAGGAAAAGAAGGATCAATATCCAATTCCAGTGCTATTTCAACAGCAGATGTTGCGGCACTGTCATAACCCGTTGTGCGATAGTTTTGCAAAAACTTTTCAGTTGCCTGGATTTCCGTTTCCATTGTATGAAGGGAGACTCCATACGATTGAAGAATCTTGCTTGCTTTATTGACTTGGAATAGGATATCATACCAAATAAACACCGACAAAAGAAAACTCCATTTTGATAAATGAGCTATCAACGATTTTGTTTCTGAGGCAGCTCTTCCATCTTTTCTTTCTATGGAAATGGCTTCCAAGTCTTTCATTGCCAGCAACACCTCTTTTAAATTGTATCGAAGAGGTTTGATGCATTTAATTCTGCTTTCCCAACGAGTATCAGATTGTGACTTTATGGACAGCTCCACATGTTTCTTCAAAATTTCCCAACGCTGAGCAGAGGAAGAAAACAGCACATACAACCTTGTAAGTACTCCAAAAAATGTCAATGCTTCCGTCGATCAATTAGCACTGTCAACAACAACTAAGTTAAGGGTATGGTTTGCACAGGGCACGTAAACAGCTTTGGGATTGATGTCTAGCATTCTTGCTTGGACCCCAGAATGTTTTCCTTCCATGTTAGCACCATTATCATATGACTGACCTTGACAATCAGACAATTCGAGTTGCAGTTCGGTCGCTTTTTCTAAGAAAGCGTCCAACAAGCCTTTCCCAGTACTGTCACTTATTCTCAAGTAGCCAAAAAATGTTTCTTTAACAACAGCAGCTTCTTCATTACATAGTACATAACGGAGAATGACAGACGTTTGTTCATGATGTGACATGTCTGGAGTGCAGTCCAAAATTATAGAAAAATATTTTGCCAATTTCAATTGCTGTAAATTTTCTTTTTCAACTTCTGTCGCTAGCAATTCAATTAGTTCATTTTGTATGGTAGGACTCAAATAGTGATCTTTAGTGTTTTTATTCTTGATTCTGTCTTGAAGGTCTTTTAGGATCGGATCTCTTCTTGCCAAAAGCTCAAATATACCCAGAAAATTTCCATTGTGAGGAGATCCTAAGACTTCTTCAGATCCTCTAAAAGCAAGATTCCTTTCCGATAGAAACAAGGCAATGTCGATAAGTCTCTCTAAAACATTTCTCCAAAAACGTCTTTCATTGAAAAAAATATTCATCTCGCGTTTGTCGATAGTGGATGAATTTCTTATCCCTTCAGCTAGCAACATCCATTGACTGCAGCATTCTTGGTGGGAAATGCCGTTTTCATGGTCTTTCAGTTTTTTCGAAAAACCCTCCCATGTATTTATACCACTACAAAAGGGGCTTAGTGTTTTTCCAAATAGCTTACAACAAAAGCAAAAAACTTGATCTGATTCCCCAGAATAAACTAGCCACGACCGTGAAACACTTTCGCCATTAGGTAACACACGTTTATAATGGTTGGAGGAAAAACATCGCCTTGGAGTTGTGTTATTATATGGAAAATTCATTATTAGTTGATGTGGTCCACGCTTTACTATATCACATCGTTGAGCATCAGAAATACTTTCAGGCCATTTACATGGGTCATCAGGGATAGGGGTAAATTGAGATTCAGATATTTTTGATATTGAAGGTTGCGTATTGGCAGGTAAATCACAACTTACATTTTCTGGAAATTCACAATCACTTTGATGCTGATCGTCATAGTCTTCTTTTTCTTGTACACTATAGTTTTCTTCATCCCTCTCGGTACTAGTGCCAGGTCTACTCTGCTCAGTAATCTTGAAAAAATTTGTCATCTTGGGCAATTTCGCTACAGCATCTCGAGCAGTGGCTGCTTCTTTTCTCTTTTGAGCACCACTTTTTGAACGTTTCATTCTATACAATGTCAATAAAATACTTTATCTGCACTCTGCAGTGTATATATATTGTCCCGGTATTTATAGCCAAACAGAATTCCAGACCATTCTATGATTGTTGCGTAACAACGGCATTGTTACGTCAATCGAATATTCAAGATTCTACCAGAAAATCAATCGAAATATTCTAGATTCTGCGAGATAAAATGACGTTGCATTCACTTATGATGTCACAAGCCAATTTCTTCCTACAGTTTAAATCGGTTTTAAACAAGTCTGCTGAACTGAAAATAGTCACGTAGCCAAAAAGCAATTTCAGACTAACTTGGGCCCCCAAAGTTGGCCTGGCCCCCCCCCAATTGGGGGGTTTGGGGGGCGGCTGCTACGTCTCTGAGAACAGTTATGAGACAATATAGTGATATTTATATTTCGTTTGGATTTACTTCTACCGGTAATCCGACTGCCCCAGTCCCATTATGCTTGGTATGTAGAAAAGAACTATCTAACTGCTTCATACCGAAATCCGTTGGTTATCACGAGGTAGAGTTCTAGCTCGTGTTTATGCCTTGAGAAATGAACTTTTTGTATTTTTGATCAACGAACAACGTGATGAGGCAAAGCTGGTGGCAAGTGATGATTGGTAGGCAAGAGTAGCATATATGGTTGACCTATTTCAACATTTAAATGAACTCAACACTCGAATGCAAGGTCGCAACGAAAATCTTTTGACGAGCACCGACAAAATCAATGGATTTCGCTCAAAAGTGCAACTTTGGCAGCAACATGTGAAAAACAAAAATCTTGAAATGTTCCCTCTTAGCTAGAAATGTGAAGGAAATGTGAACATTGCTTCTTTAACCCTTTGAGGGATAATGTAACACATATGCTACATGATTGTTAATTGTTTTGCCATTATGACGTAATAACCACTTTTCTGAAATTCATTGTAATTTTGTTGTTACCAAACAATTAAAAATTTGTCTCAAATTTTATGAATCAGAATCTTATGGTCCTTAAAGGGCTAAGCGAGACCATACAAAAACATTTAAATATTCTTGAGGTGAAATTATCCTTTTATTTCCCTTCTACAGCCCTCGATTGTTATGATTTGGTCATTGAACTTTACAGCTCAGAAGCAGAAGTTGACACTACTCTGACTTTGCAAAAGCAAGAAGAATTGACTGAACTAATACAAGACCGTGGATTAAGATTACGATTTTCCGATCTTCCTTTGGAAAGTTTTTGGTTAAAGATATCCAACGAGTTTTCTAATCTAGCATATAGAGCCATTTCAATCTTGCTCCCATTTTCTACAGCTATCTTTGTGAGAAGAGCTTTTCAGTCATGACAGCCATAAAAGTTAAAAAACGAGAAAGGTTGAGAGCTGTTGAGGAAGAACTACGGGTTTGTCTTTCGTCAGTTACTGCCCGAATTCCAAGTTTATGCTCCCAAACATCACACTGAAATAACTGAAAATGAGTAAATAGCTTAAAATGTGTTTAATTTTTTTCGTGATCCACAAGATTTTTTAAATACGAAAAGTGTTCCGAAGTTGGAAAAAGGTTGAAAAACACTGCTTTAAAGCACTTAATTTAAGGCGCATATTTTACTTTAGCACTACGTGTTATGTACTCGAATAGACGTCAAAAATTGAAAACTCGCGTGATTAAACAAGGCTTAACGTTAAAGCAAGCGGTTGATGGTTAACAAGCATTACATCTGCTATATGTCTTAGTCCAGTTATTAACGAAAATAACACAAATAATTTTCTTCGCTTGAGTAAGAGAGTAATCATTCAAGTATTTGGTATGTAGAGATAAATCCACATACCCAACATTTTGTGACTGCTCATAAACTTTACAATTTTGTGTAAATTTGCCTTCGTAATGCAAGTTGCCAATCCACACAACGCGAGTTTTGCTATGAAGACGGTAGTAAACGGCTTTGTGGATAAATCGTCAAGTCGAACAATTGATGACGAATATGCACCTTCAGTTTTTACTTCAACCTCGTTCACGTGGAAATCCAATCACACCGATAGCAAACCTCAAAACTTCTGGCACTGGAGAACTGTACGAGTAATATTATCGTACAGTATCCTCCCACTATTCGCGGGGGTTACGTTCCTTCCCCTCTCGCGAATTCCGAAAATTCGCGAATTTTTGATGCAGTTTTAAAACGCCAGTAGTATGTAACTTCATTTTCGACCCGGATTTTGTGGAGCGCTTCTACGTGATTTCCGTTGAACGTGTACAACCTTGCAAGTACGTCATTTCCATTGAACGTGTATGATCTTGTAAGTACATGAACTTGGAAGTACATTTTACTAGCATGAACTTGTAACATTGTTTGAACTTGAAAATACAGCTTGAAATACATTGAAATGACAACTTGTAAATACAACTTGAAATAACAACTTGTAAATAGCAACTTGTAAATACAACTTGAAATAGCAACTTGTAAATACAACTTGAAAATACATGGAAATGTCAACTTGTTATAACAATTGTATCTGGCACCCCACTTAAGAATACTGTCACTTCAAAACATTTCATATTAACTGCATTTTCAACATATAGTTGTTATTATGAAGCATCTTACTCGACGTAGGCTAGAGGTAAACAAAAAGCTGTCACGAACTGAAGCACGCAGCTCGCGTTATTCTGCTTATCACAAGACGATGTTGGTCAATTTTATTGGTTTTGTTCATTTTTGAAAATGACTTGATTTGATGTTGTACCCTCGCTTCAGAATACCCCCATTTCAAAAGTTCTCCAATTATTATTAATTTCGCTTTGGTTTTCAGTTCGTAAACGATCTTCGTCCTATTGTAAGCACAGCTGTTTTAAAGCGGAAACATTAACTTCTACGTCGTGACTAAAGACAGAAGCCTTTGGTATTATATCATAAACAAATTTCCTTGCGAGTGGAAGCATCAGTCGCACATAGTCGTTCGCGCTGTTTCTTGAAAATTGTTTATAAAATCATATTGTTCCGTTCTTTTTTGATTTGATCTTATGATTCCCTAGAATGTTGTATCTTTGCTCTTCTAGATGTGTTTATTGGAGATAGTTTCTTTTAATCGATAGAGTTATTGTGATATAAGTTCTGCAGCTGATTAGAATTAATTTACATCCATTCCAGTAGAACTATGTAGGCAATGGATTCAGTCCTATTACAATACAATCTTGGAGGAAGAAAACTTTGGAGGGGTATAGATGTAGTTACCAGTGTGATGAAAGACAGATGTTTGAGGGAAAAGTTTGCATGTTTATCACTAGCTGAAAACATACAGAAGAAGATAATTTAATGACTTTAGTACAACCAGTAGTTCAGAAAAACTAGCGGCAAATACAATCTTGGAGGAGTATAGATTTTAGAAGAACTAATCGCAGATACAATGTTGGGGAGTATAGATTTCAAAAGAACTAACCGCAGATACAATGTTGGGAAAGTGTAGATTTCAGAAGAACTAAGCGCAGATACAATGTTGGGAAGTGTAGATTTCAGAAGAACTAAGCGCAGATACAATGTTGGGGAAGTATAAATTTCACAATAGCTACCAGTATGATGAAAGACAGATGTTGAATGGCAATGAGAAAAATCTGCTTGTTCATCACTAGTTGTAAGCTTACAGAAGAAAATAATATACAATCAACAGTTTTTCTAGATCATACAGGTATTTCAATCAAAAGATTTACGTTTGTTACCGCTAGTTGTTAGTTTTAGACTTTTTATAGGAAAATAACCAACAGTTTTTTAGATTATCAGGTTTGCTGGAAAAAAATCACATGTGAAATGATGTTGCGAAAGTATGAGTTTGGTTCCAGAAGAGCTTGGTGGAAGACATCGTGAAAGAAACAATATCAAATTTGACACAATTTCAATCAAACTTTTACCGTTAGTTGTTAGTTTCACACTTTCTTGGAAGAAGATTTCAGTCGCTTGAGCAGACTATTGGGTAAAATTGAGACAAGATTGCTTCGCATATGACAGTAAGGTAGTAAAATCGTTAGTGCAGTAGTAGAAACGTTTTGAAAAGGAAAGGTCAGAACAATGAAGTTTGTTTAAATTCAGCAACTTTCAATCACTACTCATGCTTAACATTGTTAAACCAAGAAGATTTTAACTTTAAATGTGTGCAGATTGTTTTTGGAGGCTACTTCAATAATTGTTCAACTTTTACTTGTAAACATTCACCACGCATCTAATTTACAATCTCTTTTCATATGACAACTAGAAAACAAAAATTGTATCCTACAATAGCACTGTTTTAAGGTTTCATCTAAAAACCATCAAATTCTAAATCCACCAACATTAAATTCATATTTTTCAAAGCCTTCTTAGATCACCAACATAAAATCAGCTAAACTTACTGTCAACAAAAAATCTGACGCAAACGGAAACATAAACATCAAGTCAGCGAATCGTTATTCTTTTATCCAATCACAATCGATGTAGAACTTCAAAAATGGTTTACTATCAACAAAAAATCTGACGCCAGCGGAAGCATAGACCGTATGGAGATGATTACGTCTTAAAAAATCACTAGTTATAAACATTCTTAATCTTAACACCACCTCTTATTTGGCCAATTACGAACCAGCGGGTGTTTTTATACGCATTGCATCACAGGTTTTCATTGCGCAATTGTTGGAAAGAACAAGACAAGTCTAGGCAAGAATAGTGATTTTTCTTCTTTCTTTGTTAACATTGCTCTATAAAAGCCATGTGTTTTAGCGAGAAAACCAGAAGAAGAAGAATGGAAAACTGCGACGAAACACACACTGCAATCGCTAATGATTATCAAAGGAGAGCCAAAGCTGTCGATCTTTTGACGAATCACCCCTACTCCTCCTGCTACAACGGGTTGATGGAGCAAACAGAGCTGCTGAATCGCGCCAGAGTACATCAAGAAGAAGCAAGGAAAATACGAAAAATCTTCAAAGTCATCGCCAAAGAAGGGAATTCAATACCCTCAGACGGTGAGATGTTGAGAAAAGGCGTGCTGACTGTGACAAGAGGAAAAGCTCTCTTTTCAACCGATCAGCTTGTTCAAGTGTGTGAGCATATGTTTGATGAACTACCGTTTGTGGTTTTCAAAGACCCAGCAGATGCATGTCCTTACGTGGTGGTTATTTTCTCACCCAACTGTCAATACGTCGATGTCTGTGAAGTGAAAACAAGATTGGAGATTTTCAAAAAAGAAGCGGTCGTGGACAACTTTCTTATTCGATTTAAGGTAGAGTCTATCTTCACACCTGAGAAACATTTTCAACATCTCCAAGATCGATCATCCGGATTCGTCATTAGAAACAAATCTGTAGTATAGGCAAGGAGCTAGCAGTTCTTGTGAAAACTTTGAAAGAGATGAAACACACAGCCGGGGAAAAAAATGATCCAGTAGTGTACTGAGAAGTACTGAACTTTATCAAAAGAAGAGAAAACCCTCACCACTAAATATTGAACAATGAATGTGTGATCCTTTGCAATGTTTAACGCATGTATCCATCTTTAGGTTTGAGTAAATTTGTTTAAAATGCTGTGCCCTTACTTTGAAAATGAAGCAACACGAATTTCCTCCTTCTTGGAAACCTGGCCTCATCGCCTGGATAATTTAAACCCTGAAAGAATGACCAAAGCTGGATTTTTGTACAGAGGCAGCAACGACCGAGTGATTTGTTTTTATTGCGGTTTGTGTCTTTACCAGAGGGCGGACACTGACATCCCAGAAGTTGAGCATGCTAAGTACTGGTCTGCGTGTGCATATCTAGAGAGAGCTTTTGGAACTGGCTTCATCGCCCAACACAGTAACTTTTGCATCCCAGAAGATGAATTTTTGTCGGGAACGAGATTCAGGTTTGCTACTCCTGAAGAAGCAGCAAATCTGATGTTTGTAAGAAATTCACCAGTTGAAAACGAAGAATTAAACATAATTCCCCTATCTAAAAGCAAAGGAGTGTGACAAATCTCGAGAACTTGTATGTAAAGTGTGTTTTGACGCTCGAATTAACGCTTTGGCAATGCCTTGCAGACACTGTTTTGAGTGTTTGAATTAAACTGCAAAACTTTCTGCTAAAGAGTGTTCTATTTACAGAGTGCTTATTTGTAAAGTCGACCGAATCTATATTGTCTAATAAAACACTCGTTGTTCATTTTCAATTCTGTTTATTTAGATTACGCGAGAAACAGTTACAATGCTGTTTCAGTAAATTTTCAACAAAACGCTCCACAGTTCTATCATTCAAAGCAACATTACTAGAGAAATGGCTCAATACCTCGCCTAGCGAGTAACTGCGTGAGCCAAATAAGATGTAGTATACAGTACAGTGCCCACAGACTTGTGATATCAAACTCTGTAGAATTTTTGAATTGTAGATTCATGATGAGGAACACGAGGCCATGAACTCTTCCAAACCATGAACGATTGGCTGCAGACCATAGCTATCAAAATATTCACCAGATCCATCATTCTTAAGGTACATAGCAACCCAATGCTCTCCAGATTCAGAACTTGGATCAGTGTTGACAACATAACTCCCAGGGTGTTCAACAGTAGGTAGCATATCTTTAGGATAAAAACCCTTGAAAATCTTCTTTGTGTAAGAGTGGTTTTTCAGTATTCTTTCAATTTGTATTGTGTCCATCAAAAATCAATCAATCAATATGTTTCTATCTATATCGATTTGAAGTAGATTTTCAAATTCTGTGTCAATTATGACATTGATTGTTTCCATTGGAGGGGTGTTGAAGTACAGCTCTAGACGAATGTTTCCGTTTTTCACCAACCTCAGATGTGAAAGGAAGCCCCCAGATCTGGTGTAAGAATTCAAAGCAACTACAAAATAAAGCTTCTCGTAGTTACCGACAAGAAATATTGCAAAACTCAAGCTAATTACTGTCAACAGATTTAAATTTTAACCATCTGCTTGCATGCTAACAAACTTAGTCGAATTACTTTAAAAATTATCCGTTAAGGTAAAAATCTGCACAGTACGGTTTATTCCTTCGAATCAAAATAACTATTTGTTACACTATCTTGTTGTGATTATGAAAAAAAGTGTTGCCATCTATATAAATTTCTTTGCCAACATACAACTTTAAATCCCAAATATTTTCATTACACTCACCAAACATCAAGTTTAAATTTTTAACATTGCTATACCTAGTTGATATGCAAAATATTTAAGTTTTATTCAATTATCATCCAAACTTTTCATCGAGTTTACTCTTTGCTCTTCACCTTGTTGCGCAACAATAAATCAAAGATCAGCAATTTAATTTTGCATAATTTACAACAACTTTTCGCATCAACACACTCGAATTCATATCAAAATTTTATAAATCTACTTATATTTTTTGGTTGATAATGTTCATGTAGTTGGAGACTAACATTTCTAATAACTTTTTAGATACAAACTTATTCACTTGTTCAAATTCTCACCAAAAATTGAACTCGCGACGTTGAGACAACAATCACAAAAATATTCATCTGTTAAACTCACTACGTTCAATGAAAAGTATGTGAGTTTTTTGAACAATAGCAACTTTTTAGACACACTGTATATCTTCATGTGTATTATTTGAAATTATTTAATTTATTACATCGCATTTACAGATTTTAATTCTTGAAAAGGTCTTTGCGAAAATTAAAAACGGTCAAAATTTTAGATGTTTTGAAAATAAAGCCCTTCATTTATTAAAGTCGCTTGTAGTAGCAACAGTTTTAAGATCCTATTAGTAAATATACAAGATTAATTTAGAAATAAGATTGATTTAATTGTTCAGAATAACCCATCTCTATGCTATGCCCACAAACCTTTCTCGATGTGAACATCATGTGATAACCTCAACCAATAACATGTTTATTCCACATCTCAAATTTGTAGTATGATCTCAAAAGTTTAGTGAAAACGCAAAAAGTTACTTTCTCAGCTGTAAGAACAATATCTGGTAAGGCAAAGTTATCAATTACTCTTAGGTTAACACTTTCGGTGCGGCACGTGAATTTGAAAATAGTACCTACGATACTGAATTTCAGCGATTTTTCACTTATTTTGATTGTTAAGTAAATAATCTAAAAATGAAAATACACATCTAAAAATTAGTTTGCAATATATTTACAGCAAGTACAAGACATAAACACCTTCATACAGTTGATTGCAAAGGTAGATAGCAAGCTGAAATACAAACAATTTTGGCAATATTTCAGGAATTTTTGATATAAAGTAAGGTAACTTTTGCATTTTTAGCCAACTAGGTCCATATCGGACTCTCCCTCCTCTGGTTCAACAATTTCATCACTGTCCAAATTTATATCATCAAAATCAGAATCATCATCCATCAAAATGTCTGCTGCTTGAAAAGTATCCATCTTTTTCTACCCTAATTTACTTTATTTTTGAGGTAACTTACAGATCTTCAAAAACATTATTTGATCAATCAACACAAATTTTTAGAAGTCGTTTTAGTCATAAATGCTTTGACTTTATGAAAAAAACAAAAGCTAGCATTTAACTTTTACTCAATTGACTAACACTTCTCTGTTACTGTTACTTTCAAACACTAATGGATTCTTACCTTATTTGAATTTAAAATTATGACACCATAAATGCTATTGTTAGGCCGAAAAAGACAAACTTCAAAGCAGCAACCCTTCAGCAAACAACAAACCACAAAGCAGCAAACTGCTGCATTGAATGTTATTTGCACTGCTCAAAACCACAACTCAATCGAGCGCTTTTTTCTTTTTTTCTCTTCTACACAAGCGCACGTATATTTACTTGATAATAATAGCGATAATCAGCGTCCCGCACCAAAGTGATCAGATTTCACCAGCCACGTATTTATACGTGGTTTCGCACCCAACGTTAAATTTCCAGAAACGTATTTATACGTGACTTAGCCCCGAAAGTCTTAATAGCCACGAGTTGTAAAATAGGAAGTTGTTAAATATACAAAATTGATGTTACCAGGATGTTATGAAACACAATATGCTAGAGACAAACAAAATGTGACTAGAAAGATACCAATCTGCAATGCAAACAAATGAAAATTGACAAACAAAATAGGAGATGAGGAGTAGCAATAGAATGTTTTAGGAGTAGATTGAAGACAGGTGGTCTTTGAAATTATGTGTAGTGGCAATGTAAGTTTCATTCATGCTTATGAGTTTATGTTTGTAGCTGGTACACCGTAACGAACTGACTACTTATCTGCAGTGTAAAACACAATGAAACAAGCAAACTGGTGGGGTTTTTCTTAAAACAAACCTTTTATGTTGAGCACTAAGCTGTAATCACTCTTTTGAAAGTCTTTGACAAGGAAATCAAACCCAGGTCTTATGACTCGAATGGTCTAACCACCCCAATTGTGCGTTTGATAATTGGGAAAAGGTTTTAATTGTCATAAGTTTGATTTTTAGTTTCATAAAATAACTTTGTAAGTAAATTAAAATCTGACAAAAATTTGGTATTGTTTGCTTTGGTAATATGTAGTGTCGAAAAGTTACAAATATTAGGCTTGATACATAAACTTTTTAGAATTTTTGAAGTTAATTCTATTTATGGTTATGTACAAAAGTGATAAATATGGTGAGGTGAGTGCACGGTAAGGGAGTTTAAGTTTGAAAACACTGTAAGATAAGATTTCTTGATTTAAATTGATATGCATCAACAGAAGTAGCCTATTAGATTTAGTACATCGTGCAAAAAATGCGTGATGTTTGAAAAACATTAGAACACTTGTTCACCATTCAAAGGAGTTGTGATGATTGATAACTTAAATTGAAAAACTGAACATTTGTTTTGTTAAGTGCACACAACGTAGTGAGTTTAACAGATGAATATTTTTGTGATTGTTGTCTCAACGTCGCGAGTTCAATTTTTGGTGAGAATTTGAACAAGTGAATAAGTTTGTATCTAAAAAGTTATTAGAAATGTTAGTCTCCAACTACATGAACATTATCAACCAAAAAATATAAGTAGATTTATAAAATTTTGATATGAATTCGAGTGTGTTGATGCGAAAAGTTGTTGTAAATTATGCAAAATTAAATTGCTGATCTTTGATTTATTGTTGCGCAACAAGGTGAAGAGCAAAGAGTAAACTCGATGAAAAGTTTGGATGATAATTGAATAAAACTTAAATATTTTGCATATCAACTAGGTATAGCAATGTTAAAAATTTAAACTTGATGTTTGGTGAGTGTAATGAAAATATTTGGGATTTAAAGTTGTATGTTGGCAAAGAAATTTATATAGATGGCAACACTTTTTTTCATAATCACAACAAGATAGTGTAACAAATAGTTATTTTGATTCGAAGGAATAAACCGTACTGTGCAGATTTTTACCTTAACGGATAATTTTTAAAGTAATTCGACTAAGTTTGTTAGCATGCAAGCAGATGGTTAAAATTTAAATCTGTTGACAGTAATTAGCTTGAGTTTTGCAATATTTCTTGTCGGTAACTACGAGAAGCTTTATTTTGTAGTTGCTTTGAATTCTTACACCAGATCTGGGGGCTTCCTTTCACATCTGAGGTTGGTGAAAAACGGAAACATTCGTCTAGAGCTGTACTTCAACACCCCTCCAATGGAAACAATCAATGTCATAATTGACACAGAATTTGAAAATCTACTTCAAATCGATATAGATAGAAACATATTGATTGATTGATTTTTGATGGACACAATACAAATTGAAAGAATACTGAAAAACCACTCTTACACAAAGAAGATTTTCAAGGGTTTTTATCCTAAAGATATGCTACCTACTGTTGAACACCCTGGGAGTTATGTTGTCAACACTGATCCAAGTTCTGAATCTGGAGAGCATTGGGTTGCTATGTACCTTAAGAATGATGGATCTGGTGAATATTTTGATAGCTATGGTCTGCAGCCAATCGTTCATGGTTTGGAAGAGTTCATGGCCTCGTGTTCCTCATCATGAATCTACAATTCAAAAATTCTACAGAGTTTGATATCACAAGTCTGTGGGCACTGTACTGTATACTACATCTTATTTGGCTCACGCAGTTACTCGCTAGGCGAGGTATTGAGCCATTTCTCTAGTAATGTTGCTTTGAATGATAGAACTGTGGAGCGTTTTGTTGAAAATTTACTGAAACAGCATTGTAACTGTTTCTCGCGTAATCTAAATAAACAGAATTGAAAATGAACAACGAGTGTTTTATTAGACAATA